>JARKIB010000014.1:0-600000 GCA_029378385.1 Mycena metata | reverse complement strand
GCGAATTGTCCGAGATGGAGTAGATTAGAGGGGCAGTAGGAAGTAGAGGGTTCAGGGTGGGTACCAAAATCGTAGGAAGGACTTCAAAAATTCACACCAACGATGATTGAACGCTGCGCAGGCCCAGCGGACGCCCCGGAATTCCAAGGACACCATGCCTACAGAGTTTGAACGAAAGACCTAACCTAGAGCACTTCACAGTTGACGGAAATTAACGATGCGCCAGACCACCCATAGATCCACAGGGGAGACAGCGAGTTGGAGATTGGGTTGATAACGGCGGCCACCGTTGACGGAGTGGATATGTGAATGACAGGACGCGGTGTTCAGACACCTGCCATTGTATTGAAAAGCAACAGGTACGAGCGACGTGGTACACCCGCGAAAGGCGCTGATTTGGGTCGGAGTTTTACGTTCTGTCTAGGTTGTGCGAGAAGTAGAATCGATTAAATTAGGTCTAGAGGAACTCTGGAAGGTGAGGCGCCGCGAGAGGACTGCGAAGGTAAAGGATGACCGAGACCGAGCGGTTATTCGTCTTGAGAGCTTCAGAGTTGATGGATGCGACACAGGCCCCAGAAGAAAAACACCTGGAAATCGATGATGCGGCAGACGTGGCCAGAACCAGTGGCCGAGCCAGGGATCGGACCGCCTAGGTGCATGTGAATGTGAGTCCGGTAGTACCGGCGCCGCTGCGAAGGATACTATTTGCGCAGTCCACATTTTGAATCTGTACGGAAACAGAAACGATAGCCGGAAGAAGAAGACGGGGACTATGTGAACCGCAGTTGCACGCGAGCGAATGCGAGGGAAGAGGGGCGGCACTGGCGACGAGGTGAGGGTGTCAAGGTAAAGAGGAAAAGTAGGCGATGGCCGTGTGATCCGACACAACGCCTAAGGCTCCAACCGTTTATTTACCGTTTACAGATCTCGGTAAACTAAACGGAAACGGTACGTAAACAGTTTAAAACCGTTTTAAACCGTTTTAAACGGTAAGTTTGTGCACATTTTCTTTCCGTCGTTCATGAGATGAGGTCCGGGAGAACCTCTTCAAGACGTTCCTTGTTGTCTATAAACCTGACACACCCTTAAAATGTGTTATCAAGTGAAGTTCAAACTCCGCTCTGATGCCGGATATTGCCGGCCGGGTCTCACGCTCGAAAAACTTACTTTGGGGCTTTGTGAGAGTTGGATGCTGTCGGGGAGTGTTGGAATCTACCCTTTAAAGACCCTTCAAAATGCAAAAATAAACTCATATCCCTCTGAAATTTACCTTCCGCCTGGCAACCGTTTAACCGTTTATTTACCGTTTACGGCCATCCGTAAACTAAACGGTAAATTTAAACGGTTAAACGGTAAATAAACAGAAGTAAACGGAAACGGTTGGAGCCCTAACAACGCCTCTGCCAAACAGTACAAAACCATTTTCCTTCTTGATCCCAATCATCATCACTAGATGGCTGCATCGACTGCAGCAATTCTCGGCTCTCTCAACAACTCCCTAACAAGCCCCGACGCATCCCAATCCTCTCCGCCCGTCGTCGACCCTGCATACCAGGACTTTGAAGACCACAAGCGCGTCGAGTCTAGTCCAAGTCGGCCTGCATACGCATACACCCCGTACCGGAACTCCTTAGTCTCCCCGTACCCGCAGGAGCGCCACGCTTCCTCATCGGCACCCCCCGTCGCCAGACTCGCGTCCTCGAGCTTGCCCGCGCCAAGTCACAGAACCTCCCCGGATCACAGCACCGTATCTACGCCGCCGGTAACCGCCCCGGACCAACAGCAAACACCACCGCATAATCAGCACCAGAATCAGTATGAGCAACACCCACATGCCCGCGCACCCTCGCCCCATCCGCACCACATGGTGCCCCCGCCTATTGTGTCTTCGGCTGCCTCTGCCTCTGCCCCGGACGGCCCTGGTGGTGCTGATGGTCCTACTGGCGCGATAATCCACACCGACGACGCGGCGACGGCATTGAGTGATAAGGTTCGGCGCCGGTGCTTCAACTGTTGCACAACGGACACCAGTGTGTGGCGGAGGAGTGTTTTGAGTCCAGGAAAGGTGGTGCGTCCACGGTCTTTTGAACTTTCCCATTCCTCGTTCGTCTACCACCTTCGCGCCGCTTACTCTGCCCGACCATGACCTTTTGGGCTTTCCTCCTTCACCCCCTTCTCTTTTCCCTTCCCCGTCTTGCTACTTTCGACCCCGAGTTTTGTTTTGAATGGTCAACGCTCACCTCGCGCCTCCAGTTATGTAACAAATGCGGTCTTTTCGAGCGCACCCACGGCCGTCCCCGTCCCGACCAGTACCCGCACAAGCGCGGCGAGTACGTTGCGCGGAAGTGAGGGGTGAGTGGTGTTCACAGCCTTAACCGCGCCCATGCGGCTTCGTGACTGACCCCGTGCGCGTTCGCGGAGACACCCGGCTCGTGTGTGCTCCCTGTGCGGAATTCTAAATCCATCCATCCATCGCGAGTATGACTGCGGTGCCGCGACTCATCCGTGAGATATTAATATTATATTCTCCTCCCTCTTTCTTAATTCAATTTCCTTTCATGCCCGCGTCCCTTCATTAACTGACGAACGTTCTTTCTTTTCCTAATAGGAACCTCCCCACCGATCTCGAGCGCTACCAGCCCTCCGCCCCGCCGCCCTCCACCTCCAGCTACGCACAATTATTGCCGTAGTAGGCGGATCGGATATGATTATATGATTTCTTGACGTGGGGGAAAACGATGATATCTACATTGACTCTATCGCGTTTCCCTGCTGCATTTGTGTAGGTGTGGATGATTTTCTCCTCGGCGAATTGAAAGATTTCAAGACGACTATGAGGAATAAATTTGGGAGGGCTGAATCGCCAATTGACGGTGGGTGGTTCGAATTCACCCGGTTCGTGCTTCGGGATTCAAAATTCTCGGGCCAGGCCGCTTTGGTGAATCAAAGCCGTCCACTACGAATTCATGTATCTCTGACACCTTTTTCGCCGAGTTTGAACCGGTGCCTCGGTAAATCGAATTTTCTCTGAGGGTTTTTAAATCTTGTGGTTGAACTCCCACAGACTACAGTATGCTGGCAGTTCGGAATCACGCAGGGATCAGGGAATGGGGATCATTAATATTATTATGAGGGGCAGGAAAATTTCAACGCAACATGTTCCGCATTCGCATTCAGACGACATATAATACTTATAAGAGACTCGACGGCAGATGGATGGTCTGCACCTCAAGCATGCATGCAGGAGCATGAGGATCGCACTCCGTTCGACTCGGGGTCGGGTCGTTGCCTCTTACGACCTTATCTTTCCTTTTGCCCGGTGGAGTACATATTCCCGTATACCATTGATTGCGGCAATATCATTCATTCTAGATCTGACTCTGACCAAGCCGAAGGCTCCATCTAATGGGTAAGCGGTCACCGCACCCAGAGGTCACTGGATCATCTCATGTGTCTGTTTGTTTGCATTGATTGACTCGAATGTGTAGCAGGAGTTGGACAATCGGTGTACACAAGCCAGACCCGATGGCAGGTGGCCTCAACCTCCAGTCCGTGCAGTTAATGAGTCTGCGCATCAGGAGAACCCCGTTCGACTCGGGGTCGAGTCGTTTGTCGGTGGACGAGAATATTTTCTTGAAAATTATGGTCGGCTCGCGGTTTACAGTAAGCTTTTTCCACCCGTAGCATTAGTACAACATGGGATAAAGGCGTTATTGCTGCCTCAACCACCCTGGCATTGGAGATCAAGGTGAATCGAACGGGAAGACCAATATCATGATGTTCAAGTAGGATCTTAGGACTGGTACTCCGTTCCAGATGATTGAGGTGGTAATGAGAGAATTTGTCGCACTAAAGCGTCCGTTAGCTCCTTATACTACGAAATATACAGTTTCCGTTTTTGGCTGCTTGCGTTAAGTTGTTGCCAGTGGCTGCCGGCGGCCCGCCTGGAGAAGAATGGAACCCCTATAATCGCAGCAATTGATAGATTATTGGGTATACAATGGCAGTGCGGTTACCTCCATTCAAAGGATTCATCTAAAATGAGGAGGACTCCCGCTCGACGCGGGATCGGGCCGTTATTGAGTATTGCATAGAGGATAGGTCCTGGATCTTGAACGATAATTACAGCTATTTGCGGAACATAAGGCGCGGATCAAATTTTTATCAAAAAGGGTTGTTTTCACTGCTACCCCGATATCTTGCTCAATTCTTCACCTGGAGCCCCGGAACCATTTTGTAATAAGTATTGGCTTGCGGAGAACAAGAGGTTACCGATTAACGCATAAAGATTGACGGCGGTTGAAGAGATGGTCGGGGAATTGGACGATTGAGACACGGGGGGCAAAGACCCAGGCACACGATTGTCGTGTGCCTTAAATGCACATATTACGCACATGGCCCGGATTTAACTGTCACACATCACTAAGGGCTTTGTTAGTTGTTTCAATGCTCTTTGTGTTGTGTAGTAGCTATAATGTACATATTTACCAGGAATCTGACACTTATTTTCAACCTAGAGTACGAGTAAACTTTGTAAATGAAGCTCAGGGTTTTTTTGGCTGAGCCGTGACTCTGCTGTGGATCCCATCGCAGCTCTGCCACGCACTAGGTATACCATAGCTACCATTCAGTCGACAAGGAACACAAAGCTCATAAAGACCTTTGACACAGCCAACAAACACCTTTGTGACCAGTCACATTTATTTCCGGGCCATGTGCGCGGGACGTGCATTTAAGGCACACGATAATCGTGTGCCTGGGTCCTTGCCCCCCGTGAGATTGCCACCCTTCAATTGATCTTCCCATAATAGAAATCCCTCACCCACACGAGCGCTAAGTAGTTCAGAGGAAGAGCAATAACTATCCGGTGTTCCCAAGTGCACGGCACCTCGATCACCCGCGAAGGTCAAGCTTCACATTGGTGATAGATGTCGTAACGTCGCTGCACACTGCTGACCTACTTTAGCCGTCGTTTTGAATCAAGATTGGTAAAAGTGCAGAGGGAAATTACTAGTGTAATTGGTCACAACAAGAGCAGCAATCGCTACTTCGCCGAAAGACCGAGGTTGTTGATCAAGGCCGTCCATTCTGCTTTCCCAAATAACTTCTCCATTTCATTCGCGTGTGGAAGATAGAGGCCAAGAGTTCAGTAGAGTCACAACAAGAGACGAGATGGAGGCAAAAGACAAGCAACAATTGATGGGGAAAACATGAGGTACACGCGTGTATAAGTGTAGTCGTAATCTAATCTAATCGGGTCTCGGCTCACACACCAACATCGCGTACCCCGGGAACTCTGCAGGCCGCTGCACAGCAGCACCTTCCACAAGCCAATGAAAACACCGTTCCGACTCCACTGGATCGTTATTGGCTGCGCAGGGGTACCAGAAGTTCGCCGCGCCACGGTCCCACGTAGTATTGTTGGCAAGTGTGCGCGTCCGCAGACCACGGTGTCTGTGGAGGGTGAGGGTGTATCATGTGGAGGTTCCTATAATGAACCACATCTTGTTCATCACATGGATTATAGCACTATTACAATGCTTCACTATGCTGAGTCTTATGAGTGATTCTGAGTGCTATTCAAGACCTTAGAATGAGATTTTTCTGTCAAGAATTGAAAATGCGAGGTCAGTGTATAATGTATAGACGAGCACCCGATTGTAGCAGCATCTTTTCCCGATGTCAATTTTCAAGTTGAGATGACACAATATGTGGTTCGCAGCAACACGGCAGATGTATCATGTGTGAGATTCGGACAAGCCGAAAGAGGAAGCAAGTTTGATTGGGCTTGCTCTGCTGCAATCCCGACGGAGTACTGGGTACAAGGTGTACTACTTAAATACCTAGAAGGACAATATAGGTGTATGTGGGTTAAGTAGGTATGAAGCCAAACCAGTTGGTAAGTACAATTAAAGGGAAGTAATGAGGATACAAATTCAATGAGTAGACAAATGAGGACACCGCAAAGTAACAGTAATCATAGTTGGAGTTTGCCTTTACAGCATAATCCAACATCATGTAGGAGGATAATATGCTGCCGCGCGGCTGGCAACGGATTATGACACCAACTTTTGTCAAGCTTACAGACCAACCACAGCATTTGCATTTGTATTTGCATTCGATCTGTGTTATAGTAATAAGTGCGAGTGGGGTCACCCACCGCGGGGTGAGGATAAGGGTGGCCCGGGTACGGGGTCTGAGTTGGACGACCCTCACCCGTGCGACCCGTGTCAAGCCCGCAAATATTCTGGTGAGGTAGGTGTTGCTCCCGTTACAGCTTTAAAACCACAGTTGAAAAGGTTACCAAGGCATCTGGGGACGCAAAAGCAAGCAATAGGGTATTTGTGACCTTGCCATCACGTATATTCCCACGGTTGAAATAAATTAAACACAGCCCACTGACAATCGTATTCCCGGAATGTTGACAATAAGATGGTAGAGCTACCCTCAGATCGCCAGTAATTCATTTTCGGGAGCAAAATAAAGGCTTGCGAGACATGACCAGACCCCGAGTCGAACGAGGATCATCCGCCTTACACCTTCCATGGCCTTTTCATCATGGAATGGAGGGACAGACCGCCTGCCATCGAGTTTGCCCTACCACCCCAGTTCATCCCGTCTTGCAGTTGATTTTGCGACATCCCTCGCTAATGCCATCAGGCCTGCATATCATGTTGACAATAAGACGGTTGAACTACCCTCGGATCTCCAGTAATTCATTTTCTAGGAGCCAAATAATAACGATTTGGTTGCGTGGTATGACCCGATCCCGAGTCGAATGGGGGTCCTCCTCAGGTATGCACAACTGCAGTATGATGGAATAGAGGTGCAGACCGCCTGCCATCGGGTCTTCCTTCCTACCACCCCAGTTCATCCTGTCTTGCAGTTGGTTTCTTGGTTGGTTTTGCGACATCCATCCAATGTTGAGGTTGACTTCACCTTCGCGGGGCGGTGAACTTGGGCAAGAGCACCATCGATTCTCCCAACCACTACTACCCTCGGATCGGCAGTAATTCATTTTCGAGGAGAAAAACAATAATGATCGCGTTACCCGACCCCGAGTCGAACGGGGATCATCCTCCTTATGCCTTCAATGGCTTTTCTCATGTATGGAGGTGCAGACTGCCTGCCATCGGGCCGCATATCACTGGGAACTGTGCTCCCTGAATGTTGGCAATAAATACCGGAATTCGAACTCGGCAATGGAAAGTGGAAACGCGCACCAAAGCTCCAGGCCAGAAACCTCTACTCGGTGATCAACTTATTACTCGTCGAGAGAAGGGGACCACCATTGTACGCGGACTCGAACCGAGAACACGGCGGAGTCGAACCGAGAACGCGGCAGAATCAAGCCTGAGGCAGGCTTGTTGAGAGATAGATCTTGGTGTACCAAACAAAAGAAAAGATGGGCACTGGGTCTGGGCAGCGGAAAATCATGGTCGAGCGCGAGCGCACTCATGCGGCGCCTCGGCGGGGGCAGGCTCTGCGCCGCGGTGGAGTGATGGACACGAGACTGGTCCAGACACGCGTTCTTTAACAAAATACCTATTGAGCCACCACTCCAGAAGGTGCTGCGCATTGGCTGTTGATAGATAGTACTTATTTGGGCTTGAATTCACACACGCACCAGGATGTATGTAATGCAGCAGGGTCACAGTTCGGGTTTTGGCACCAGGAATCGACGCCGGGATTGCCAAATCGGACGGACGCACGAAGGCCTACGCGCAGAGTAGAAAGACATGCGGTCTGTAGGGTCAAATTTGCCTGGACCCGAGGTTTTTATGCAGGAATTATCGGCGCTGGCGTCGCTTTTTCTTGCTGGATTGAAACTGTAACGTTGAGAAACATATCTAACCGGAGTCTACTTACTTACGCTGAACAGCCCGAGGCAGAACTCGCATGTGTCCACCTCACCTTCGTCACTTAGTTACTTCGCGTAAGTTGAGGGATCTTCGTGACTTTGATGAGAACCTGAGAATCTTCGTGACATTGGCATGATTTTGGGAAAGTTCGTGAGTTGTTAACTGCTCTGCGCATCATGAAGTGATAGGTATCAGCATTGTGCCGAGCATGGCCGGTTGGGTTCGGGTCAGGTGGTTGAGGGTTTGGGTTGGTTGGTTAGTTGGTTAGAGGTTCGGGTTAGGTGGTTAGGGTGGTTAGAGGTTCGGGTTAGGTGGTTAGGATAGTTAGAGGTTAGTGGTTAGGGTTATGGTTAAAGTTAGTGTTAGGGTAAGGTATCTATATGAAAAACCCGCCCGGCCGTGTGTTGAAGGAACAGTGATGGCCGATGCTTCCGGGTTCTTGAACGTGCCGAGTTAAGTGACGAACTTTCGCAAAAACATGCCAATGTCACGAAGATTCACAGCTTTTCATCAAAGTCACGAAGATCCGTCAACTTACGCGAAGTAACTAAGTGACAAAGGTGAGGTATACTCAACTCGCATAGACAGAGTCAGCGTTCAAAGGTGGAAGAGTACCTAAGAATTGGACTTGATACAAGATTGCATCGGCAAAGGGCAGGTATTGGTTGGTCCGAGTGAGCGCGGATCACGCAGAGATAAAGGTGGTCCAGGATAAATCGAGGATTCGGGGCTCGAAGCAACGCAGGCGGATATCGCATCCAGATTCCGTTCTTCACGAATCAAGTTGCGGTGAGAACAGGAAGCAGGCGGAGAACACTGAGAAGTGTATCATGAAAAGGCAATTGAGCGGTGGAGAGCGTCGGAGAGCCTGCAAGGTGAAGGGCCATCACCTGCAACGGGCAAGAGCAGGTGATGGCCGTCTGATCCGGCATGATGTGCATCAGCAAACCCTGGGCCCACTACAGAGTACTACAGAGTGCTACAGAGTGCTGTAGTACCTGTAGTGCCTGTAGTAAAGGTCCCGAACTCTGTAGTACTACAGAGTGGCCGGGGCTACTACAGAGCACTCTAGAGTTCCGGGGCCTACTATGGAGTGCTCTGTAGTGGCCCGCGGCACTCTGTAGTGCTCTGTAGTGCAGGGCTGAAATGTAAGAAAAGTAACCTCGCCTTCACTATTCAATTCCTTTCTCTCAACCTTTACTATTCGAGTCCTTACGCATTTCAAGTACACTGGGCATGTTAGGTTGAATAGATAGATAGGTAGAGGAGGAATTAATTAAATGTGTGTTTCCTAAGGGAATCGAACTCGCGACCTCATGCAAACGGCCAAAATACAGGAGAGAGTGCACTACCAGCTAAGCTAAGAGTCCATTCAAAGTATCGGTACCAATCGTGATAGGTGGGTACCCTCGCATCTCCAGGTCAGTCTACTTCCGACCAAGTAACTCTTTCAGGTTCTTACCTGCCGTTAACAAGTTCAATGGTCATTCCCACCTAAAAAATCTGTATGCAAAGATTTCTTCAAAGGTATATAGGACAAAATATTTGCAGGTCTAAAAATAGACTCCAAAACGAAAGTTGTAGAGCTTGAAAAGAGCTATAAGAGTTGTCTAGCACAAATTTTGCTTAGCTGGCTTCATTGAGGCACAAAACACGAAATACTTTCCCAGACGCGGCGGTTTTGAAAGCCAGAACCCTTCCTTTGTCCCAAAAAAAAAAGGACTCAGTAACTTGAAGAATAAACGGTAATGCATCCATACAGAATAGTCATTCAGAATGAATTCTGACAAGTTTGTGTGTGAGCTCGAATCAAGTTGACCTAAGATTCAGGAAGGTCACAAATAAAAAGTTAACCAGCCAGATGAGTCCAGACTACTGCGACAGATTTTGGCTTCATACCGAGGAACTGTTCTGGACTCCATCTTAAATAAGTACCTATTCAATACATCTTGTTCTATATGTACTTGTAGTGCCCTAACTACATAGTACTACAGAGTGACGGATGAACTACAGAGTGCTATAGAGTTGCCGCCAACCTACAGAGTACTACAGAGTCACCGCCGGAATACAGAGTACTCTGTAGTATCACCGTGTACTATAGAGCACTTTGTAGTATGACCGTGTACTATAGAGCACTCCAGAGTAGCCCGTCTACTACAGAGCACTCTGTAGTACTCTGTAGTAGGCCTTCTACTACAGAGTACTCTGTAGTTGGGGCTCTACTATGGGCCACTATGGGCCACTACCGGAAAAATCAGGGTTTGCTGATGTGGCAGCCAAACAGTACAAAAGCGCCACGTGCCGATCCCAACATCATCTCGGCTGCCGCCGTTCTCGCCTCTCTCAACAACTCCCATGCAAGCCAAATGCAAGCCCCGACGCGCCAGAATCTTCCCCGCCCGTCGACCCCGCCGCGGAAAATAACTTTGAAGAGGGTAACCTAACCAGCCGCATGCAAACCGCTCACCAGTTTCGCCGTACGCCCACGAGCACGAACGGCCTCCCATTGCCACGTTGTCCTCTGGCTCGCTTGCGCCGTCGAATGTCTAGTCTGGTGACCCGCGCATAGTCGGTACGAACAACACCACCAACCGCACCCGCCGCACCCACACTAGTACTACCCCTATGGGCCGTAGCGCTACCCCCTGACCCGGTACGTACATGTATGCCCCGCCGCCGCCCGGCGCACCTCAATACGCGCATCAGTAGCAGCGCAACGGTCATCAGGCACCTCCGCATGGAGCGTACATGCCTTATCCGCCCGACATGATCCCGCCGCTCGTTCACCTTCAGGCGGCGGCGCTGCGGGCACCAGTGCTCCCTGCGGAGGGTAATCCGCGCCGACGACGCCGCTACCAAACTCTCTGCCCGCGTACGGAGGCGCTGCTCTAATTGCTGTACGACGGACACGAGCACATGGCGGAGGATTAATTTAAATCCGGGGAAGCTGGTATGTCCGTTTACTCACTTCCTTTTTTTACCGCACGGACTTTGCTCAGAGCTTTACTTCTTTCCCCGACGCGTTGTTGCGCCCTTGCGAACTTTCTCTTCGTACCTTGCTCTCTCCGGCTTCCTATCTTCACCTCGCGCGCGCGATGACTTGTGATTTGCCTTTGCTTTGCCCATTGGCTTTGCCGTTCGGTCGAACTTACTAATCATCAATTTTTCCCCCAGCTCTGTAATAAATGCAGCCTCTTTGAACGCACCCACTCGCGTCCCCGCCCCGAGCAATTCCCGCATAAGCGCGGCCCGTTGGCGGCAACTACTCTGCGTGCGGCCTGGGAGACGGTGCGTTTACGTCGATTTCTCTGCGCATAACTTCCTTTATGCCCTTTACCCGGATCCCCAACGTTGGGTATTTGCCGACGTTGACTCCGGGGAACGAGCGCCGGTTTTTCCGGTTGTTTCATGCACGCTCTTTATCCTGCTGGTCGTCGTATTCCCTCTTATCCTTCTCGCGTATCCTCCGTATTCTCGCTCCTCCCTAACCTCCTGCTCCCTCCCTCCCTTCATTCCAACGAAAACCAGCAACCGCCCCACGCACAGCAGCAGCAACAACATCAGCCTCACCCCCATCATCAGCTTTCCCGGCCCTACCCCACGCCCACGCCCACGCCTACTCTGACGCCTCTACGCCTGGCCACCGACAGCACGAGGACCAGCACCAGGGAGCCTACACGCCGTTGGGTGGGCCTACGTCTGTACTAGCGGGGTCGCGAGATGATACTGCTGCCGCTGCCGGGTTGACATTCAAGGCCGGTCGGCCGCAGAACGGGAACGGGCAGAGTAACGCGTCGGCATCGGCGGTGAATGGGAGTGGGAACGCGGGTGCGGGAGGCGCCACCGTGCGCAATGCCGATGCATCGAGCCCGCAGCGGTGACGGCAACCCCGCGTCGAGCGAGTAACCGCTGCCCGAGAAAGTCATTCGTCATTCCCCTCCACGTCCGGATCTATTGTAAGTTGTAAGTTGGCCCGTGCCCTCTTCTTTTCTCTGCTTACGGTCCCTGGCTACATTACTCCTAATACTTTCGTTGAGGCCAAGGCTAGAGCTTTGATGCGCGCGTACGATACGGTACGATACGATACGGTACCTACAGATTCCGATAGTTTGCCCGGGTGCCGGGATTGGATACGACTCGATGGCTGGTTGGTTGAGTTTGGCTGCCTACCCGCACAAATACGATTTGTTGGGTTTGCGTCGATGGGGTGGAGTTCAACTGCGTGAACTCTCTCAATTTCGCGTTGAATTTGACGAGAACGCGGAAGGGTGAAGCTTGAATTGAACGGAGGATACACATGTGTATGCGTATGGGAAGAGAGCCATGATCATCAGCTGGGTGGATAGGCAGGAAAGGACGGCGAAAATGGACTGATTTGGGTGAACTGATTTGATTGCATTCATGCAAGGTCAGATATATATATTTACGTGGGCGCAGATACGAGGGCAGAACGGCAGAGGAAGGCGACAACAATCGAATTAACAACTGGTACTTACATTCGTACATCACCATCTTGACCGCCAAGTAAAATCGATCCCGACTTCGCGGGAAAGTCCACGTATCCAGAGAACACATGAACATGAGCAAGACCCGTGGCAGGCGGTCTGCACCTCCAACTTATGATTGATGAAGTCACCGACTCAAACCTGCCAGGAGGAACCCCGTTCGACTCGGGGGTCGGGTCGTTATTGGTCCAACAACGATGTTGCAGTCTTTTTGGAGAAAAAAAAAGAAGGAAAAACAAAACAAAAAAGGTGTGGGAAGGAGTTCGGGCATCTCGGTGATGTTCGTTGCGGGTGCGGCGAGGCGACCCGCGCGTCAGGGGAAAGTTTTCTTCTTCCACCAGGTTCCGACTTCTTTGCACTATGCAAAGATAGATTCAGTGAAGGTATCTTGCAGGGCGGATCCGCTGAAGAGGCTGCGAAACTGAACTGGTTGAACTGATGGAAGGAAAGAAGTATATTCACGCGCGCGGGGTCCAAGGTGAGTGTGTGGTTTACTGTACTGTCTCGACCAAGTGTTCACAGGTTGTGACGCGTGACCTCAAGTGTTCAGAAAACCAGGTGTTCATTTCGTGGGAAATTTCCTTAAATGGCAATCCGGGCCGCTAAAAATTCGATTTTTGGTCCCATTTACCCCCAAATTCAATGGTTTTGAGGCCTGGGATCCGTGACGGCGTTCAAAAGTGTTCAGTTCACGAGTCGCCGTGATCTGTGACATGAACACTTGGTCGAGACAGTACAGTAGTGCAGAAAAGTGGGGGTGGAGCAGCAAGGATGGTATCAACCTTGGCATTTGGGACAAAAATGAGGCGAACCAGAAGATTAGTATCATGTATGATGTATCTTGAGACTCCGTTTCCACATGATTGAGTCTCTCAAATGTCAGACCCTACAAAACTAAAGTTAAGACAGTCAAAAAGAACAAGTTTATATAGAGATTGAAGTGGCAACGAGAAAGTTTGTCGCACTACACAGTCCGTTAACTCTTTACACTGGAACATGGACACCTTCCGTCGTTGGCTGGTAGCGTTGAATTCCGTCCGGCTTTCTCATCCACTTTTCAACCCTCTTGCAATCCCTCCGAACACAATTATACCTGCTATGGATCTGATACGCCGCCGTGGACGACCTGCGCTCGTCTTTGTAAGAATAATGAAGCCGAATATGGGTTCATACTGACGGAAACAATGCGCAGCTGCTTGCAGCCGATGCGCAATATTTACCTGACTCGTAGAATACCTGACTCGTAGATTAATGACTCGCCTTCGTAGTATTTAAACCAGTAGTAGAGAGACAATACGCACCGATTGACTTCTGTCTCTCACTCAAATCCGTTCGATTTGCTAACAGTCTTTTGTCTTTTGTCTCGTTTGAATTGTCCCCCTCCTCACTTGCTCTTCAAGTACAGTAACGGCAGTAATATGTGAATATGTGAAACAGGATTCAGAAGATTATGTCTTGAGTAACAAACAAGTCCTCAGTCAGATTTGTTCATTTCCCTTTCAAATCACTGATACACTGGTGGACGTCGGCGGCCTGCCGCTCCCAAAACGCAATGACTTCCAGTGGCGGGTCGGGGCAAGCCTAATACAAAGGTCAGTCGACCGCTTCACCAAGGAGAGTGAAATACCGTGAACCTGCAACCACGCCACAATAAGGTCAAATAGAGGTCCATCAATCTGGACTAATATCAGTCGTCCGCATATCTGTGACAGATCGAGAGTCGCCAGCTCGACAACGATTTCCGAACTCGGGTGAGGGCATTGATTTATCACTACCCAGAGAATGTGCCTAAAATCGGGTGAGATGGTGCCATTTCAGAGGGAACAACACGCACCGCGACGGCCCCAAGTCACCATCCAGCAGGAATGCTCTGGTCCGACGAATCCACTGAAGCACCAAGGAATTTGCGACGAATTCATGATTGAGGCATAACTCCAATGCTCTGTCGGGGTCCGCTACAAAATCTAAGGGAGAATCTCCGTCAGGGAAAGGCAGCTCGAGTCTCTTGCGGAAAGAGATAAATGGTTTAAAAACGCTGTACGTGAGGTCGTACAAGCTCAGGATGTCCCACAGATCGTCCGGCCCCAGTAACAGAGCATTAAGGATGAACATGAGGGTCGGATGCCGAGAGAGGATCTCCCGATAGAGTGAATCGAACTGGAAGGTCGGGGAACTTTCATTCTGGCACGACTTCAGATGGTCGACGAAGTCTGCAATGAATTCGTGACTTTCCCACACTTCGGCTAAATCGGTTGGGTATCGGGAATCCCTCTGGGTGTTGATTAGTGAAAAACAGGTCACAATTTTTGGGACACACTGACTTTAGGCCACACGGCATTTGGTTCGCAGGAAAGGAAAAGGTAATCCTGAAATACTTCATTCCGGAGTGCAGCAAATAATTCATTGGTGAGGGTTGCATCGCTGAGGGCTTGTGGCACATGGTCGGCCACGGCTCTGGGTGATAGTTGGTTCGACTCTTGAGCGCAAATGATTAGGTCTCACCCGTAAAATAGTCCTCGAAAATGGGTGGGGGGGGGTGAAGACAGCAAACGGATCATGCAGAAGAGGTTGTCGGAGTGTAGCCACTGCACTGCTATGCACCACCCTTTTGAGCGTCGCGGGTCACAAAGATAGTCCGCAAAAGATGCATGTAGAAATTTCACATGCCCACGAAGCCCAAAGGGATTGCGAACTGGAGGCACACGGAGTAAGGAGTGTAATCTGCGGAGGATCCGCCGGGAGGTGTTTGGAGGCAGGTCCAACAGTGCATCTATTTCCTCTGGGTCCACCCAGATGTCACGTGTTGTTCGCCAAATTGTGTGCAAGATGCGAAGCGGCAGGTTGGCTCTCGCTGCCAGCATCACACTCTGCTCATCCCTGCCCTTCTGTTGGTTAAAAGTGGAGAGGATTTGCGTGTAAAGATCATCCAGAGGAGCTGTACTGCCAGGATCGAGATCCAACACACATTCGAGCTGTTCTTGTGGATTTTGATACTGATCATCCACGAACCGGATTACGGTGGTCGCGTATATGAATATGCCGCAGGATTTTCTGATCAAGTCCTCCAAGACGTCTGGGGGTGGCCACACCTCTCCTAGCTTTTCTCCCCTTGCCAAGGCCTCCAATTGAATCCTTGAGAATTCATCTCGAAGATAAGTGCGAATATCATCATACATCATTTGATTTGGGACGAGTTCGAGGCTCCGAGCTATGTCGACGGTCGCCTGGCTTTCAATAACTTCCCGGATATGTGGTTCTGGTCGACTAGCCACAAGGATGCGCATCGGGAGCTGGTGTGCGCGGATGGCATCGATCAGTAGGTGCAGAATGCCTTGTTGAACTCTGTTGTCCTCGCATTCATCGAGGCCATCCAGGACAAGGATTGGCACCTTCCCCAAGATTTGCGCCTGTTGAAAGGGTTCAACGATAAGTCGCTGAAATTGATGTTTCATTGGCTGGTTGACAACGAGTTTGTTCATTTCGACGGCACGCTGAATCGGGAGATGGAGTTCCGGTATTGAATGCGCAAGCTGGTAGGCAATGGTCGTGAATAACCTATTCCATGAACCACGTTCTGGATGGCCACGGCGGAAAAAGAATGACGCTCCGAGCTTGCAACTGGCAGCAAAGGTTTGCGCAATGGCAGACTTGCCCATTCCAGCCGGTCCACGAAGCCATAGAAGTGTAGATTCAGGTTGTTCATCGGTGGACCAACCCAAAGGTTTTGTAAAACGGCAACGCGCGTTCCGTGGTGGCATGCAGGTTCCGGGAGCTGTTCTCCGGAATCGTAGACAGCACCCATCGCGATGTGGCGGTAGATTATATCGAGCCCTACGGAAGATGAACTAAGACACATGATAAATGTGTGCAGAGCATACCTGATTCGCCTTGGGACGTTACATGGAGCTGAGTCATGTTCCCAGCGACATTATTGTATGTAGCAGCAGTCGGGAACCCTTCCCCAGTAGCGTGAGCTCCGCTCGGCGGCATGTGATAGGAAGAGATATTGCCGTGATAGCCTGGAACGTGTTCATACGGAAATATCGTCCCAGAAACGCTGCTCGATGTGGTTACATCTTCTGGGCTTCCATTGTCCACTGCATGTGACATTTCAGTTGCTGGACCAATAATTCGCTGACCACGACCTAGGTGAGAGTTTTAGGTTTTTATTTTTTAAGAGGGCATGTTGTTCACCATACGGTGTATGCTGCGCGCGTGCAGCTATTCTCTGGTGTCGAATTGGGCCGATCGTGGATTGGTGGTCGGTCGAGGCGCCTGAGTGAGCCGCTAGCCATTTGAGATGTAATTTCGGTTGGCGGATTCTGGACATACCGAGTGGTAGGTGTCCGCCAGGGCCATCCAGTGCCGGCAGCGCGCCCCAATACACTGATTGAGAATTGAAAACTTGTGTCAAATTTCCGGAGACCTCATTAATGTCTCCAGAGATGTTATTGAAGGTGCCGCCTGAGACGGAGTTGATGTTGAAAGGCATTTCCTGGTGGCGCGTAGGCCCTCGGGGCAAAGGTCGTGGTGGGAGACAAGAGGGAAGAGTTGCTGTATGCGTTTGGAAGGCAGTGTGCACAGGAACGGGTATAATTAGGGTTCGGTCACACGCTTGACGTACTGGTCCAACATGTACAGCAGTAGCAGCACATCTAATGCAAATAAAACGAAATCCATTTGGGCGTACACGGACAATTCCCCTCATGCATCAAAGTTGAATTGAAGCTGCGCTGGTGGGTAACTGACCCAGAGTTTGGCGGGTAGAATAAGTTAACATTTTATAACCCCGAGGTGGGCGCGCAGTCCGTGTTGTAACTCGTCCCGGACGGTAAATGGAGTTGAGCAGGTGCTGTACAAGTGCAAGTTCCCGAGCGTTCAAGCCTCCGCCGCCGAAAATGTGCGCGCTATTTCAAACTACGATGCCGCCTGGATGCTGTTTATATTGTGTACTTCCCGACGAAGGCCAGAGAGTTTGACACCACACCAGAGTTTGAAAGAATTGCCTCAATTACGGGACCTGAAAATCGATGGTGAGCTTATCAATTGCGCGTCGGAAATGGATATCAAGTCAGCGGCTGAACTGATAAATTAACCCTGGCCGGGTGCATCCAAGCCAGTTGAGGATGAATCCAGAATCTGAGGGTATCCCTTGTGCGGGTTTAATATTAATTTAGGGCGAGCGCGACACTGGCTCGACGCGGGCGGATGCATCGTATCCAGAGTTTAGACTTCGTATCCCGAACGGCTAAATCACGGGAGAAGACGTACACTTGGGGCCATGTATATGGTGGACCAGGAACTTCAGGAGGGCAAGTCGTTCGCGCGGACGAAGGGGTTGAAGTGGGTTGGCATCGGATCGCGCGAGGCGGCTGTGCGAATTGTCTGAGATGGAGTGGGGCTGTAGTAGAAGGTACGATTTCTGAGCTGACGTCCCGGGTGGCCGCCAAAATTGTAGGAAGAACCTCGAAGATATACACCAATGATGATTGAGCGCTGCGCAGGAGTAATTGCTCGACACGTACTACGTGCCCCGCGGACAACCCAGAATTCGAAGGACACAATGCCTAGGGAGTTTGAGCACTTCACAGTTGAGATTTCATGCACCACCGCATAGATTTACTTGGAGCGAGTTGGAAACTGGATTGATAACCGCAGGCACCATTGACGGATTGAATATATGAAAGGACGCGGTGTCCAGACCCCATCCATTGTGAAAAGGAACCGGTACACCCGCGAAAGGCTCACGATAGATCTGAGTTGGTTGGATGAACCCGGTTTGAGGTTGACGGTCTGTCCAGATTGTGCGAGATTGAATCGGGTGTAGAGGAATTGTGAAGGATGAGGCGACCGCGAAGATCAAGGATGATTGAGCACCGAGCCCCGAGCGGGTATTCGTCTTGAGAGCTTGAGAGGTGATGGATGCAATGAAGCAAAGTCGTCCTCGGTGCAGGCGAAAGACACCATGATGCGGCTGGGCGTACGAAACAAAAAATACGGGCACTGACTGGTTCTGGGCAGCAGAGAACCATGGCTGAGCGCTCCAAAAAAAGGGGGTGCTCCGCGCGTATGCGGCGCCGTGGCAGAGTGATGGGTACACGTGTTGGTGTACAAAAGAACTTGGGGTGCACGACTCTCGGGTGCGCGTTTGCGGTTAATAGATAGTAATTATGTGGGCCCAAAGTAGCACACGCACACGCACCAGACTGCGGCAGAGTCACAGTTCGAGGTTTTGGCAAGTAGCAGGAATCGGAGGCAAGTTGGGATTGCCAAGTCGAACGCACGCACGAAGGCAGTTGAAAGACATGCGGTCTGCGGGGTTAGATTGACGCGGTTGCGCAGAGAGAAATATTACCGAATCGAACAGGGGTACAATGAGGCGGGGGTTGAATTTATGTGGACTCCAGGTCTGTATGCAGGAATTATCGAGGTCGCATAGTTCGTTTGCATTCTACGCGAGAACACGAGTTGGGTAAATTCGATAGTCGGCGCCGGCGGCAAAAGTCGTGGATACTAACAAGACCATTGACGATCGGTACCATCGATGATTGAACGCCGAGTGCTGAGCGAGAGTCAATGGGACCACGAGACCCGAGTTTGAAGCTTACATAGTTGAAAGATTCGCATTACCCCAGGGAACACCCACCCACGATTTGGCGGGGTTTGCGATGATTTTGTCGGTGAGGCAGAGTTACAAGTGCAAGCACGATTTGCCGGGGGCGGCAACCAAGAAGAAATTCGAAGACATGGACGAAGCTTCGAGTTGCAGAACCGGGGTACAAGCACGCCTGGCTGCCGTGGCGCAGTTTCGTCAGAACGCGCACTTTCCGGAGGGGCTGAGAGGAAAGTTCAGAACTGATTATGCGCTAGCACGGAATAAACCGCTCAGATGAGCCGCACTCGGAGTCAGAGATGGCATGCAAGCAAGGGTATAGGTTCATCGAGGCTTCAAGCCGGGCAACTTGGTAAGGACTTTGGCCGGGTCAAGGAACGCGTTAACGGTGGAAGAGGGCGGCCAAGAGTCGGAAGTGCACCGATTGTTTGTTGGCACGGCGAACCGTCAAAATGGCGGCATTGGGCGGGACTCGCGAAAGCAAGGCGAAGGTGAGGTGAAGGTTTGGGTGAAGGAAGAGGTGATGGCCGTCTGATCCGCAGAAAACGCGCCACGTGCTCTTTTGTTGGTTGATCCCAACCACCATCATCACCAGACTGCGTCAAGGGGGTGCCGTTGTGTGAGCCAAGGATATCACGTCCATTCCTAGTGTAAACAAGGTCTGGGAATCCGAATCCGAGCGCCAAAAGTTCGCCCGGGCAGCAGTTCAAAAGATATGGCCACTTATATCCCGAAAAAAAGAAATATTTTTCTCGTATTTTTTTTCGGAAGAATTGGCTCAATCCGCGTAACTTTCGAAAAAAAAATCTCGCGGACCTGAACCAACCACGTCATTATGACGTCATAAAATTACTATATAAGGTAGTCCATCACCCTAAAAGGGTAATTAATCAAAACGACCATATCTGTTGAACCGTCGACCGGGGACAAATTTTAAGCTCATTTCGGGATTGCCAGCCCCATGTTTGGGCCTAGATCAACGTATGTTCCAAAATTTCATTTTCAGCACCCCCTTGGACTGCGTCTGCTCTGGCCTCTCTCAACACCCATGCAAGCCTCGACGCGGCCGAATCTCCCCCGACCGTTGAGCGCAGTTCTTTCGTCTCCCCGTACGCCCCCGAACGCCGCGCGTCCTCGCCTCCCATCGCCACGTTTCCCCTGGTTCACCCGCGCCTTCGAAAGTCTAGTCTCGCAACCCCGATCGTAGTGCCTACCCCACCGCCTCGCATAGTTGGCACGAACAACAACACCACCAACCGCACTCGCCGCATCCACGCTACGCTTACGATTCGCGGCGCTACCCCCTGGACCCGGCACGTACACGTATGCCCCGCCGCCGCCCGGCGCGCCTCAATACGCCCATCAGCAGCAAAACGGTCAGTACGCGCCCCCATATACGTAGCGTACGTAGCCTATCCGCCGCACATCATCCCGCCGCTCCTTCCCTTTTCAGGCGGCGGCGCTGCAGAGGCTAGTACTGGCGGCAATGCTAGCGCAAGCCTCGCAATGATCCTCACCGACGACGCCACTACGAAGTTAAGCGATAGGGCTCGAGGAGGAGGAGGAATTTGAATCCGGGGAAAGTGGTACGTCCGTTTACTTACTTTTCTTTCCTTGTCTTCCGCCACGGGCTTTGCTCTCTCCAACGCGATGTTGCGTCCTTGCGAATTTTCTCTTTGCTCTCTCCGGGTTCCTATCTTCATCTTGCGTGCGTAATAACTTGTGGCTTGCCTTCGCCTTTATGGACCTTACTAATTCCCTAGCTCTGTAATAAATGCGGCCTCTTCGAGCGCACCCACTCGCGTCCCCACCCCGAGCAATTCCCGCACAAGCGCGGGCCGTTGGCGGCGACGGCTCTGTCTGCGGAGAGACGGTGCGTTTACGTTGATTTCTCTATAACTTCCTTTATGCCCTTTACCCTGATTCCCAACGTTGGGTATTTGCCGACGTTGACTCCGGGGAACGAGCGCCGGTTCTTGCGGTTGTTTCATGCACGCTCTTTATCCTGCTGGTCGTCGTATTCCCTCTTATCCTTCCCGCGTATCCTCCGTATGCTCGCTCCTCCCTAACCTCCCTCCCTTCCAACAGCCCCCACCGGTAACCTCCCACAGCAACAGCAGCGGCAACAACAATCTCAACCTCCGGATTCCCAACGACTTCCACTTCAACCCGATTACCGGCCTTACCAGCCCTACCCCCCACGCCCACTCTGACACTGCCGCTTCTACCTCCGGCCACGAACACCAACAGCACACGCCGTACCCACCGCCGTTGGGTGCACCTACGTCTGTACCCGGGGGGTCAAGTTCGCATTCGCGAGATGATACCGCGTGCCGCTGCCGGGTTGACACATAACACGAACCCCGGTGGGCAGCGGGACGGTAGCGGTGGTGGTGGTGGTGGTGAATGGGAGTGGGAACGCGAGTGCGAGCGCGGGAGGCGCCACTGTGGATGGCAATGTTGACGAATCGAAGGGCAGCTCGGCGTCGGAGTGAATAACTGCTGCGTGATTTCTTTCCTTGCGGCCATGGCCACCGATCACTACTACTGCTTTACTTTCTTTGCCTAGGCTAGAGCTTTGAGGCACCCTACGATAGGATACGATAGGATATGATGCGACGCGCAGACGATACGATACGATACGACGCGGATACGATACGACGCGGATACGATACTTGCAGATGGTGATAGGTTTGACCGACTGCCGGGATGGGATGTTCGATAGTTTGTTGATTGGTCTTTGACGACCTACCGGCACGAGGTGGGAAATACTTTTTGTGTTGGTGGAGTTCAACTGGCCATGAGTGAACTCTGAATCTCAGCGTTGAATTTGACGTGAACTCGGAGGGATGAAGCTGAAGCTCGAGTGGAGGATACACGTATGCACAGATATCTATGGGTTTAGAAAAATGGACGTGGAATGGAATGGGTGGATAGGTGGGTTAGGCTGGGAAGGACGGCGACGGAGAACATGAACTGATGCCAGATATTCATGCGGGCGCAAATACGAGGGAAGAGCGGCAGCTCTGTAACTTAGCGCAAGGCGACAACAATCGAATTAAGCTGGTATTTACTTCCTCATCACGACCTTGGCCCAAGGCATTGATCCCGACTTCCTGACCTCACGAGAAAGTCCGTGTATTCAGAGAATGCACCAAGCTGAGCAAGGCCCGTGGCAGGCGGTCTGCACCCCCACTTCGTTCTCTGTCCCATCTTCGTACGGAGGAGAAACCCTCGTTCGATTCGGGGCCGGGTCGTCCGTGGATTGTCCATTATTTTTTTTGCTTTGTTCTTTTATACATTTACGCCGGCGCAGATACGAGCGCAGAAGGCAGTTCTGCAACTTAGAGGAAGGCGACGAAAATCAAGTTAACGAAACTGGTGCTTACTTCCGTACATACCTGAGCACGACCTTGACCGCCAAACATTGATCCCGACTTCCCAACCGGGTGAGCCAACCGATGTATTCAGAGAATGCATGAACATGAGCAAGACCCGTGGCAGGCGGTCTGCATCTCCACCTCATGATTGATGACCTTACTGACTCAAACCTGCCAGGAGGAACCCCGTTCGACTCGGGGTCGGGTCGTCCGTCAATCCTTCCAGCCTTTTTTCTTTTCTTCGCTGGGTTGCTTCCTCCCCGCCCTCGTAGGAGGGGCGATACTGGCTTTTATGATACATGGCCAGCAGAGGGGCAATTATGGCCTTTTTGATACACCCAGTAGAGGGCTGAATATATATCTATGAGCCATCTCCACGTATACACGAGGAACTGGGATGATTATAAGAGGACCCGATGGCAGGCGATCTGCGCCTCCATTCAATAATGGTTGCAAATATCAGTGGATATCGAGAGGACCCCGTTCGACTCGGGGTCGGGTCGTTGTCGTCTTCCTACATACTTTTTCTTTTTTGAAAAATGAAACCCTGAAGATTGGGTGGGATTCCGCTGACAGGTTTACCTCCCTTTTGATGCCCCCGGTCCGGTCCAACAGGTCCACCAGTTTGATCGGAGGGGGGGGGGGATCAAATGCTCCAGCTGCAGATTCAGACGTGCGTTGGTTTTAACCGTATTCATAAATGGCGGGCAGCGCCCTTAACCATGTGTTGAGAATGTAGAGACAGGACCCGTGACGCGCGGTCTGCACCTCCACTCGATGAGGCGTGAAGCATCGTGGATACTAAGGAGTACCCCGTTCAACTCGGGGTCGGGTCGTTGGTGGTCGAGACTACAGTCTTTTTGGAGAGAAAAGAAGGAAAAGGAAAAAAAAAGGTCGGCGCGGGAAGGAGTTCGGTCATCTCGGTGATGTCTCGTCTTGTAAGAATAATCAAACCGAATATGGGTTCCTACTTACGGAACCGATGCGCAGCTGAACGTAGTATCTGTGATACGTTACGTATCGCCCTTTCGGATACGCCGTCGGTTTGTGGGTGAAACACCGTTGACATCATCAATTTCGACCCCGTCAGCCTATGCAATTCCCGCCAAAATTTAGCGGTAAATTTAGAGTCACGGTCGGATACGATGGTCTGTGGTACACCGTGCAGCCGTACTATGTCTCTCACATATAACCATGCTACGTCCGAGGACGTATCGGTTACCTTCATGGGCGTGAGTGAGACCATACTCGTTAGCCTGCATATCACTACTAACATATAGTTGTAGCCCATGCAGTTCGGGAACGGGCCGACAAAGTCCATACCCACGGAGTCCCAAGGACGCTGTGGTATCGGCAGTGGATGAAGTAATCCCTCCGGCGCGGAGGTCCTGGGTTTCGACATTCTGCACGTTCTGCAACTGGTGCAAAATTTCTCAATATGTATGCCCAGCTTCGGCCACCAGTACCACCGTCTCACGTATTGAGAGGTGCGCATGGATCCTAAATGTCCCAATGTCTTGTGAGCCTGATCGATTATTAGTTCGGTCAGTCTCCGCGGACCGCGCAGCCCAGGCGCTCTCGGTATGCATAGGCATCGCACGCCTTCAAGATTGTGCGTGTAGATTAAATCCCCCTCCACTTCAAATGTGGGGAAATGTTTCGGTTTTTCCAAGATCTTCTTGAAGAACGTATCCATCGCGTACCCTTTCTTTACCCCTGCTAAGAAGGTAATGTCTCCCTCCACGTTTGCGGTCAGTGGGGGATCGGCAGCTAATGCCTCCTCTAATGGTATCGCGGTGGTGTCAAATCCTGCATCCTGCAGTTTGACGGCGTGCCGCTCCAGCTCTTCTGCCTCAAGTACCCGATCCTCTACGGCCTCGCGATGGATTCTCGCGGCGAATAGCCGCTCACGGTGGCCTACCAGTTCTTCCGCGCGGATCCGGGTCATGTCTTCCAGATCAGGGTCCAGCCTGAAGTCCCCATCCACGTATACGTTCGGCGGGTGGTGTTCATCAGGTGCGTCGTTTTCGTAGTATCGCGATAAGCAGTCCGCGACTTTATTTTGTAGTCCTTCGACGTGAAAAATTTCAAAATCGAATCGGGATAGATACTCATCCCAGCGGATGAGTCGTCCATTCAGGCTACCTCGAGCCGCTGTCTTGATCGCCTCGAGAGCCTTATGGTCGGATGCTATCATAATCTTCCGCCCAAGCAGCTTATCTTCCCATTTTAGCAGGCCTTCTATAATCGCCAGCGCCTCTTGTTCGTACGTCTTGTACGACCGCTGCGCTGAGGTGAATTTCTTTGACATGAACCCTGCCGGTCTGCAGGTCTGCCATTCGGGGCCTTGCCCGTATAATGCCCCCACGCCACATATCGACGCATCGCAAACTAACCAGATCGGGTCCGGTAGCGTTGGGTCAATGGGCTTCAGTATGGGGGTCCTGCGCGCGATGAGTTTGATTTGGTCCAGGCAGTGCTGGTGAAACGGGCGCCATACAAACGGTTGGCCCCCGCGACATATCGATTCCAGCGGGGATGTGAGGTGAGCTACATCTGGCATAAAGTTCGCCAGATATTGAACCAGTCCCAGGAAGCGCATAACCTCCTGGTGCGATCGCGGCGCTCTCCACTCGAGAATGCGGCCCATCTTGTCCGTGTCGACATGGAGTCCTCGGTCCGTTATACGGTGGCCGAGGCAATCCATGTCTTTGGAGTAAAGATCACATTTGGCCTTACTGAGGTATAGTTTTTCCTTGCGTAGTCGGTCGAATATGAGGTTCAGGTGTTTTTCGTGGTCTTCCACACTCTCCGAAAATACAAATATGTCATCCAAGTATACGTGAACGTATTCACCGATAACATCACGAAAGATCCAAGTCATTAATCGTTGGAATGTAGCAGGCGCGTTACAATCGCCCTGCTGCATGACGTTGGATACCGCCGTGCCGAATGTCGTGGCAAACGCCGTTTTCCATACATCTGAGCTCCGTATTCTGATTTGTTCATAAGCATCAGACATATCGATTTTAGATCGAAATTTCGCTCTCGCTACGTCCATACGTATATTGTCTTGATCAGGGAAGGGCGTAACATCCTTTACGGTGTTATCGTTTCGTTTACGAGCGTCTACTACAGTGCGTAAATTCCCCGTCTTCTTGTGTATGCACAATAGTGGTGCAGCTTGTGGCACGGGGCGCATTTCCCACCACCCCGCTCGAACGTAGCGGTTGATTTTATCCCGCAATTGTGGACGCAGGGCGTCGGAGCATCGCGGCATATGGTAGCCATATTCCGTGTCTTCGTCTTTCAAATTAATTTCGTGGTTTATTTCACGAAATGGCGGCAGTGTTTCCGGTATGGGGCCCATCAGGTCCGCACATACTTCAAACCACCTGGCTCTCAACGGGGCCAGTCTGTCCTGGTTTTGTACTGGTACCTCGCCAGTGCGCGGTGAGTCGACTTCCATTCTCCACATGTGCATAATAGCCACTGCTTCTTCCATAGCTTCCTCGTTGATTCCATGGGGATCCGACTCATTCAGTAGTGACACTCGATGTTTACTCGAATGAATCGTGATTACTGAGTGAGTGGCCAGATCGGGCATTCCGTGCCTCCCGGGACGCTGTGGCGTTCGGGCGTCCTCCCGAACGTGATCTACATCGACATGTAGCGTTGGCCCATCGTTATCTTCATGGGGTTTCGACTCTTCTATTTTCTGACGCTCGTTTTCGCATTCCAGGCAGTCCTCGAACGCCTCGGCGTCGAAGTATTCATCCAGGTCATCGTCCGATTCATCTTCCGATTCATCTTCCGATTCATCTTCCCTGCCGTCTTCCGATGCCTCGACTTCCTCGAGTTCTGATAACACTTCTGCGGCGATGTTTACAGCCGGGTCGGACCCCTCCTGTGTTCCCGGTTCACGTTCAATTGCGAATCGGTAGTCGTGTGGTAGAGTGGGCAATGATTGCTCATTTTCTTCCTCGATCTCCTCCACGGTCGCTTTCGGCCGTGGTGTACGCTTCTTGGTATCGCTGCCTTGGGTTGCGCGGTCGGAGTGGGCGGACTCCGCCTCTACTCGCGCGCTCCTCAGTCATACCTCTGGTGCGTTGAGTTTTTGTTTCCCATAGTGCACGTCTTTCCGTTTGGACGCGCGATCCACGATTATCGCAGCCTCCGTCGCTAGCGGAATCGCCGTCACGCTTTTGCCTGAAGGGAACCGTAACTCCCACTTCCCAAAATCTAGGATCACTCCATGTCGATTTAGAAACGGTGTGCCGATTATACAATCGTAGCGATCGAGATTAACCAAGTTGAAATATACATGGCCCCCGATCCCGCCAAAGTCGACGGGCACTCGGGTGCCATAGTTTATACGTGAACGGCTTCCTACGCAGCCAAGTTGCAGTGTTACTTGTTCCGCCAGTTTGATTCGAGGGCCTTAGTGGCGTGCGCAAATTCCGGGGTGACCGAGTTGGTGGTGCTGCCCGTATCGATAAGAGCATACGCCTCTGTCCCGTTAATGTTCAGCAGCGCCGATATGCAAGCCCCTTGCGATCTAGATCTCGTCGGTTGGTCTAGTAGCCCAACTTCTCCGGTGCGTCGAATAGTCCCAGAGTGCTCAATATGTGCCGCCAGGAATTGCACTCGGAACCCAGGGAGTTCGGTGTCCAGGTCCTCGTCAGGGCCGTGGCTGGCGAGTCGTTCATGGTACACTTCGCCCGGTATCAGCCTAGGTTCTTCATCGCGGATGCCGCGGCGGTCCCTGGCCTTAGTCAGGGGCGGTTGCTCGGGTAGAGAGGCGGGATCTTCAATCCCCTGAGCACATCGTTCGAGCTTGAGTTCACGTATGGCGTCCTCCATCGCTCGTTCGTGTTTCGCACGGAAATCAGGATGCAAATAATGGTCCTGGGGTAATGCCTGCGATACCAGATACATGTTACCATGGCGGTCGACCATGGTGCGCACTTGTTCTCCGTCCCTCACACCGAGCATGCGGACTGATGTGAGTACTAGTTCGTCGTTATCCGCGGGTGATACTGGTCGAGCGCGTCCGGTTCTCGTATCTTGTACTACGTCTTGAATGTCTTCAATCCGGCTTGCGCGCAGTGTGATATCGGGATGGATGTCCTTGTCGGCGTAATACTCCATGTTGCTGGGGTGCGAGTATTGTGCGCGGTGACGATGTTGTTCCTCGGCCCAAGATAGTCCGCCTGGATACTTCCAGTCGTACTTAGTGTTGCCAATGTCCGGTTCGGTCCGGTTTTTCCTCAAAAAATCCGAACCTCGAACCTGACCCCGGGTTCGGTTCGGACGAATTTGCTGAACCCCGAACTGGACCTAGGTCCGGTTCATTTGAGGTTCAGAACAGGTTCGAACCTCAAATAAATTCCCAAGCACCAAAGGTTGATTTTTGCGGCCAAAATCGTTCGGATACGACACAGGGTGATGTTTTCTTGCGCAGAGCTTATCAATCTGCAGTTCTGACTGCTTTAAGGCCCTTCAATGTGAATGCTGCAATCTCGCAGCAAGTTGATGGCCTAACTATCAAGTGTTGCCACGGAATATTTGAGTCAACCTCAAATCTCCACCACCCTAGCTATTTTTCCTGGATGGAATGGTTCATTGTAGGTGTCAGAATGTCTTCAGTTTCCTCAGAATACTGATATTTTACACCGCTTTTGGCCATCGGTCCGGTCAGGTTCATTCAGGTTCGGCCAAATTCCAAAAAATCCGAACCCCGAACTGGACCTCGGGTTCGGTCCGGTCCACCCTTAAGCGGCGAACCTGAATTGAGGTTCGGTTCAGGTTCGGTTCAGGTTCAGAATCGGTTCTGAACCTGACACCGGCAACACTAGTCGTACTCCTCGGCGTCCGTCAGTCCTCGGGTACTCGGCCCGGCGACGGCACCTAATGTGCCCACCTAACCCCTCTAGTTAGAGAGGGAACGTGGGGGGGGTTCCCTCTCTAACTAGAGGGGATAACGCGATTTCACGGGAATCTCTTATATCCCTTATGTTGGGGACTTAGGAGATCGCCCAAGGCCGTCCACCAACTACGGCGGGTGGTGACCACTGCCTCCACGGAGGTCACCGCCCTCCCGCCGCCCTCCCCGCCGTCCTCATCGCCCGTCGCCGCCGCCATCGTCACCGCCGACGCAGCACCGCTGTATGACGGCAGCGCCGCTGCCATCACGGGTGCGCGCTGCCATCAGACTGCCTCCCCATCACATCGCTCCATCAACAACACGTCCCGCACGTCACACCGCCACTCCCGCACATCATCCCGACGCCCCCGCCCGCTGTCCCGACCCCCGACATTGACCTTGTCAATTATTATTTTTCTATTTTTTTTCTTTTGACGTTCTATTGTAGTATTATTGTTTTCTATACGTTTCAATGAGATGTATTCTACAAAATATGGCACGGTTGAGTCCACCAACTTCCAGTGCAAAACCGAGGCCGCCGCCCGGCATACACGGCCTACAGAAGTCGGGTGTCCGACAATGGGGTCCATTTTGAAGTGAATGTATAGTAAGGGAGTACAACACTGTGGCTACTGTACAAGATCAAGCATATGTCCACCAACTTCCCATGTCCCCCAACTTCTCTGTACTATACACGGCACGAACATCACTATGGTCCGTCCTCCTCTGCACCATTCCGATCCTCAGCGACGTTCAGGACCGTCTCAAAGCTGACATCGGTGTCTGCCCCATCGTCGTCCGGCTTACATTTGTTTACTGATGTATGCGTGTGTTGGACGTTGATCATCATCTAACTCCCTTCAAGGCCACCACCACCACCCGACCACCTCACCCAACCAGAGGACCTGGTAAGCCCCTCTCCTTGCCTCACCCCATCCTTCTTCCTGCACCTCGGAGAGTGCATTGCGTTGAGCTCAAATTGGGCTCCGCATTGCCGGCTGCTTGCCTCTGTGCATTTAAGCTGCAGAGGCGTGTGTGCCCTCACTAGGCCTCCTTTCACTCATTCCTGACGCCTACTGTGTTCGTTTGCACTGCGCTAACCGCAGTTCACAGGCAGGCTTTGGTCCAGGCGTCTAGAAAAGTCAGTTGTCCACCAACTTCTCGGGCACGTACTCACATATTCCTTTAGACGCAAAGCGGGTGTGTTTTTGCCGAATTCTACCCAGCCAGTACCTTCTCGATCCTCACACCGCTTACTGCTGTCGTCTGCGCTGAATCCGACAACCAGCAAGACATGGAACCTGAGGACTCTGAGCCTTACCTCAACACCTCGTATTTGGACGCCGCCATCACAACCACTGATACAAAAGCTGCTGGTCCCACCCCTCCTCCGCTTTTGAGAACAAGAAATGCAGTGGTGGCCCTGTGCCGCCCCCGTCGTGGACCTTGAAGCACCCGGATCGCACAGCAACCACATCCACCGTCACCGCAAAGGGATCCGGGAGGCTGTGGTCATCTCTGTCGGGCATGTGGCACACCCTGCTGCATATCTCAAGCACACGGTGGGGGGATAGAATGTGGGTGCTGATCTGTGTCCACCAACTTCCGTCCACTAACTTCCTCTCAGTCAGGGCTGGCCCCTCGTTGACACGAACGGGTGCATCTTTGCTGTGCTCCCTGAGGGCCCTCTCACAGCTCATCTGCATTGGCTTCACGCAGATCCAGTGGGATGGAATGTGGGTGCTGATATGCGTCCACCGACTTCCCGTCCACTAACTTCCTCTCAGCCAGGGCCGGCCCCTCGTCGACGCGAACGGGCATATCTTTGCCGTGCTCGCCGGTCGACCTAATACCCCCGCCTACGCCCCTACCGTCACCCGCACATTTGACCTGCTCACTATGTCGACAACGACTTCATGACTGAGGCGGAGCTGTCCAAATTGAACCCTGAAGAATACCGGGAGAATTTAGCGAGCAAGGAAGCCCGTTGGGCGATGGGTGTTGGTCTATGGAGTACATTCAATGACCTAGTAGAACTGGCGGAGCCTGTAAAAGCAGCACAATAAACGACCATTCCATGATTAAGAAGTTGGTGGACCAAAGACTGAAATACTTTAAGCTCTTGAGTAAAGCACAGATCTGATCTACTGCAGGACTTTCTATTCATGGGAGACCCTTGTTGCTGCAAATTATCAGGCGGCTAGCGCATCTGGGGTGGACTCGAGAGGGAGGAAGTTGGTGGACGCGCTGGGTGTTCAAAGTGAGTACAGCACAGATCTGAGTCACTGCCGGAATTTCTATGCATGCAAGACCCGTTCCTGCAAGTTATCAGGCGGCCAGCGCACCTGGGACAGAAGTTGAACCAGGTTTAATGTAGGGGGAGTTTGTGGACACGGTGGATTTTTGCCAATGTTCAAGTATGACAAGATGACTAAGGCATTCACTCACTTTATAGTCATAGAAGACACGTCAACCCCAACTATCAGACCCCAAACGCGTCTTGGGCAAAAGTTTAAGCGTGTTTAATTTAACAGATGTGTCGTGTTCATCTTTTTATTCTAGCGTATTCACACATCCTAAACCATGTTAACATGTTGGATTTCACTGCAGTGACCCCTGAGTCCATCACAACGCCACAAAAAAAAAAGTCACAAAAAAATCATACCAACCCAAGTGGATTTCAGCGGTAGTCCAACCGAGTTTTGGGAGAAGATGAGATATTACAAGTCCCGGGATTCAAGTTCAATACAAATGCCTCAGAAAGACTTCATATCATTAGGTAAGCTTGGTGAACATCCCAAAGCGACGTGGACCCCCGGGGAAGTGAGAAATGGTACCAAAGTTCAACGATGGGAGTTGGTGGATGGCCAGTTGGTGGACGGGTAGTTGGTGGACAGTGACCGAATTCTTTGGAATCCGTAGCCTCCTCGTTGAACTCTGCTGTAGCCTGAGTATTAATATCATTAGCTAAGCCTGCCGAGCATCCCACAGTGACGTGGACCCTCGGGGAAGTGAGAAACGGCACCAAGGTTCAAGCAAGGCAGTTGGTGGACGGGGAGTTAATTCTTTGGAATTGGCGGCCCCCTCGCTAAACTCTGCTGTAGCATAAGTTTTATATTGATAATCAAGCCTTGTGAACATTCCGTAGCAACGTGGACTCCCGGGGATGTGAGAAACGGTGGTAAGGAAGTTGGTGGATGGGTAGTTGGTGGACGGTAGTTAATTCGGCGGCCCCCTCATTAGAATCTGTGGTAGCATGAGTATTCATATCATTCACTAGGCCTGCCAAGCATTCCACAGAGATGTGGACCCCTGGGGAAGTGAGAAACGGTGCCAAGGTTCAAGGAAGGCAGTTGGTGGACGGGTGGATAATTCTTTGGAATCCGCAGCCCCCTCGTTAAAATCTGCTGTAGCATAGGTCTTTATATTCATAATCAAGCCTTGTGAACGTTCCATAGCAACGTGGACCCCCGGGGATGCAAGAAACGGTGTTAAAGTTCAAGGAAAGGAGTTGGTGGACGGGTAGTCAATTCAGCGGCCCCCTCATTAGAATCTGCGGTAGCATGAGTATTCATATCATTAACCAAGCCTGCCGAGCATCCCACAGAGACGTGGACCCCCGGGGAAGTGTACCAAGGTTCAAGGAAGGCAGTCAGTGGACGGGTAGTTAATTCTTTGGAATCGGTGGCCCCCTCGTTAAATCTGCTGTAGCATAAGTTTTTATATTGATAATAAAGCCTTGTGAACGTCCATGGCAACGTGGACCACCGGGGAAGTGAGAAACGGTGCCAAGGTTCAAGGAAGGCAGTTGGTGGACGGGTAGCTAATTCTTTGGAATAGGCAGCCCCCTCGCTAAACTCTGCTGTAGCATAAGTTTTTATATTGATAATCAAGCCTTGTGAACATTCCGTAGCAACGTGGACTCCCGGGGATGTGAGAAACGGTGCTAAGGAAGTTGGTGGATGGGTAGTTGGTGGACGGTGACTGGATTCTCTGGAATCAGGGGCCCTCTCGTTAAAATCTGGCACAGCATGCTCATCGATCAACTCAGACCTCACCCGAGGGCCTCCATAGGTAGCACTGGCAAAATCTAGCAGAAGGTTCTCACCCACCAACTCCTCACCTACTTCACCAACCACACCGCTGACCTGAGCAAGCACCACAAGCCTCGGAGGGTGAAGATGAGCTGGAGGAGGAGGAGGGGGCGGATCGGGGTGCAGGAGTGGGGAAGCCTGCAGTGCCTGCTATCGAGGCGCTGGTACCCACTCCGGTGGTGGGGAAGGAGAACACCGCCCTGACAATGGACACAGAAGAAACGACTCCGCAGTTGGGGAAGCAGAAGAGACCAGCAGAGGATAAGGGAGAGGGAAGGGAGTTAGTCGATGGAGCAGCTGACAACATGCTCACCACCAGGCGAGCACATCGGACGGAGAGCGAGGCAGCATGGCAGAAACGCGAGGTATTATGGTGCAGTTGGGTAAACGGAAGAGGCAAAAAAAGGCGGAGTAGTACATACATAGGTAGTTGGTGGACATTTGGCAGTTGGTGGACGTTCTGGCAGTTGGTGGACAGTTGAAGTTGGTTGCGTAAAATATCGGTGGCCTTTATTTCATTGAATACTCGAACTGATTGAGCTTAAAATCACCTGCTCTGAGGCCGTACATCACGTTGTCCAAACAGGTAAGTTCATTACTGGAAGTTGGTGGACTCCACCATGCCATGTTTTGTAGAATACATCGCATTTAATCATATAGGAAACAATAAAACTACGATAGAACGTCGAAAGAAAAAACAGAGAAAATAAATAAATTGATAAATTCGAGGTCGGGGGTCGGGACGGCGGGCGGGGGCGTCGGAGTGGCGGTGTGACGTGCGGTACGTGTTGTTGATGGGCGATGTGATGGGGAGAGGGTTTGATGGCAGCGCGCCCACCCGTGATGGCAGCGCCGCTGCCATCATAGTCGGTGGCGACGATGGCGGCGGCGACAGGCGATGAGGACGGCGGGGAGGGCGGCAGGAGGGCGGTAACCTCCGTGGAGACAGTGGTCACCACCCGCCGTAGTTGGTGGACGGCCTTGGGCAATCTCCTAAGTCCCCAACATAAGGGATATAAGAGATTCCCGTGAAATCGTGTTATCCCCTCTAGTTAGAGAGGGAACCCCCCCCACGTTCCCTCTCTAACTAGAGGGGTTAGGTGGGCACATTAGGTGGGCGACGGTGTTTCCCGATGCGGAATCGGCTATTTCGGGAGCAAGGGCGCCTAACTCTTCTGTAGAGAATTTCACGCTGTCCCTCCAGTACCCAGTACTGCGCTTCGTCCGCTGGGAGTACTCCCACATTCTCCTGGCCCCGTACTATCACCCCCTTGGGTGGGAGCCTTGGAAATACTTCTGGTGATCGACTGAATCGGGAACCTTCGGCTCGAGAGGCCAATATGGATGCCTTAGCTTCGTCTCGTAAATCGACAGCGCTGATATGTTCAGCTTGCAATTGGGCAAGGGCCCATGACAAACTGGCCGACAGTTCGGACGCCTCTCGATAAGCCTCGTTCCACCGGATTTGTGCGGCCATGCGGGACGAGGGGTTTGCCCTCTCGGGTACAATTCGCTCTAGTACGTCGGCGACTCTCTGGCTCAACCTTCTTGTCATTACCGCCTGTCTTAGGCGGGCCTGGGCTCGCAGGTGGCTCTCGTGCACTACCGCCCAGTCTCCTAGTTCACGGCTGATTGCCTGTTGCGCAATCTCTTGCTCCCAAGGGCGCTTCCCTTGGTCTCTCACTCGGCGATCGTCCTCCTTCAAGTCGCGCAGTTCCGCGAGCAACTCAAGAGCACGAGCGCCACTGCCGTATACCGGATGGTTGAGTAGCTTGTCATCCGTCTTCTCCTTCCACTCCGCTATTGCTAGCTCATCGTGGCTAGGGGTGTAATCTCGATACTTTGTGAGCCATCTTAGGTTCGCATCGTATTCCAATGCGGTGAGTGGCCTCAGTCCAGCATTGGCCCTTGCGAGCTCATGATCCCTGATCTCCTCCTGTACCGACTCGCATCCAGCGGTTATGGGCACGGTGATGTCAATGATGATCCCCACATCGAAATCTGGTTCTCCGAGCCAATTGAGCTCGTATCCTTCAAATTCGCCTTCAACTCGGTCGGGGGAATCGCCGGATGGCGCCAATGGGATTATTCCCATTCTGGGCGCGTTCACCTCGACTGCCGTCGATTGGTGCTGTAGGTGAGCAATATGCTTGCATACTGAGTAATCTTGGTCCATTACTAACCTGTTCTCAGCGGTGGCCCGCACCGAACGGATGACACGAGCACAGTCACTGCACACTATGCAGTTGGGGCCTTGGTTATAGCCCCCTAGGGTGATGCCGTCTTTGTCGTACAGAGGTGGGCGTCCTTCAGACAGTTCGCTCTCCTCGCTAGGAGGTACTGAGCTCGCCGTTATAGACGATTCCTCATCACTCGACTCGCCCAATTCCCCTGCCTCGACTATTCTCATTGAGTAAAACCTGCGCGTCCTCACACTGGTCCCCATGGCAGCCATGCGTTCTCCCACGAGGTCCTCCTCCTTCTCCGCCATGGCGAGAAGCTCGTCCAGATCGGGAGCAGTGTTGGCGTCGTCGTCCTCCGACGCCGAAGCTGATCGATCTGTCTCCTCATCGGTATCCTCATCCGAATAACTCTCGAGTACCTTTGCGCGGCGACTCGAGGCTTCGCCACATTACCCCCGGGGTAGTTCGGGCATTTCTTATCCCGCGCAAAGTGATCGGTGCCGCCGCAATTGTAGCACCCGTTGGCCTGGGTAGTCTTGCGGCCCGAGGCGTCTTTCTCAACACGTGGGCCATCGCGCGGACGAGTGTCCCGGGGCGCGTTGCGGGTGGCGTCGCACGCTACTTCGCGGGGTGTGTCTCAATTGCTTCGATATTCGCGAGGTCTTCCCTCGTGGGATCTTCCTTCGCGGCGCTCGAATGGACGGGACGCGCTGATCAAGCTCGCAGTTGCCTTCCGGGTGGCTTCTTCTTCCTTGAGGGCAAGGTCTACTTCCCATACCTGGCGGGCATGGGTATGAATGGTCTCGTAAGAGGTGAGTTCAGCAGTTATGCCTCGGCTCATCCTTAGCTCACGAGCGATCCAAGTCGGTAGTAGTTCCATGAACTTGAGGCGCATTGCCGCCGGTACTGGCGTGTCGACCATCCGGTCGCCGGTCTCCTTCAGGTCCGAATATAATGCTTCGGGCCCGAGGTCAGGTTTCCATCGTACCGCGTTATAAGAACACGTTGCCCGTTGGGCAGACGAGGACTTGATAAATCTGCGATGCATGGCGCAGATGATGTCCGTAAACTCGGGTGTGCCGCCGCCGTTTTCCTTGGCGTACGCGCGCGTCTCCGTCACGTACCAGCGGTGAGCATCTCCTTCTAAGTAATTTTGGAGGAGTACCACTCGATAATAATTGAGGTCACCCCCTCCATAGTTATTGGACCGATACCATCCGAGTAACTTCTCCAAGAAATCCATGGTGAATAATTCATGGTCATCTTGGCCGCGATATTTGTGGGGCTCAGCCACTTTTGGCGACCGTACGTCTGGCGGTAAAGGTATCCTCGTTCCAACCTTTCCGTCTATTATTTCCCTGATGACGTCCTCAGCGCTGTCCGCAAACTCGGACAGCACATCACGATGTCCTCCGAGGCCTGACGCATACGCTGAAGCGGAATTATTCATCGCTACAGGGATGTGGTGTGCACGCGCTTCGGTGTTGTCGAGCATTCGCGCACGGCGGTATTCCCCCGCCGACTGGGCTTCTTCGAACCGGAGATGCGCCCGAGATGCGCTTCCCACGGACTGGTAATCCGCAGGCAATGGAACAAACACTTTGGTCCGCGGTCCAGGTCCGACACCCAAAGAATCTACTGTGGGTAGGGGAAATGCGGTAAGTACCCCTTCTTCAGGTACTTCCCCCGAGGCCGGGGTCAACTCAATATCGGACTCCGAACTGGGTTCGCGAGTCGATGCACCGGCACCGAATAGTGTCGAATGGTGCATATCGGGATTCCCTCGCGCACGATATCATATCGTGCGCCGAGTGCGTCTTTGAGGTAAGGTCTACCATCTTCGTCTTCATACACGCTATACTGGGGTAATACGGGTGTATGGGCAGAACACCTACTTCCTGCTGGGGATGTAGGGTCAAGCGCCGGCTCGGGAGACCCGGCGTCGTGCGCCACGTCACTCGGGACGTGGGTGCTGCCCTGAGCTGGCGTCTCGGCGGTGGTGGCCGTCGAGAAGAACTCAGTCTTGACCATCGAAGGGGGGTCGACGGACTGTGTGGAAGGCTCTGTCCGAGACATAGTCTTCTTGTTGTAGTATATCTTGTTTTTGCAATAAAATATAGAGGTGTTTCGTTCGAAACGTTGGAGCTTAAAAAAGTGTTAGTCTGTTGTGTGGGTTGGTCTCTTACTGAACACCACAGGCTAAGCTGGTCCAAGTTCTGTATTCAACAGCAGGAGCGGCGTAGCGGATGGGTGGGTAAAAGATACCCTCCACCCGTCACGCCGCGACTATATATACTACAGATATTGATGCGGTAACTACTGATGGTATGATGTACATCGTTAGGCGCCTCGGCGCCCGCCTTGGCGCCTAACAGACGTGGGTGGTTGGTTCACCGAAATCTGGGAAAAAACAAAAACCAATGTATGTTCCGTCATTCACAAAATTTTACCCCCTTGGCTGAGTCATGGTCCCAGCAACATTATTATATGTAGCAGCGGTCGGGAACCCTTCCCCAGTGTCGTGAAGTCCGCTTGGCGGGATGCTATAAGCCGAGATACTGCCATGATAGCCTGGAATGTGTTCGTACGGAAATATTGTCCCAGAGACGCTACTCGATGTGGCTGCATCTTCTGGGCTTCCATTTTCCACTGCATGTTCCATTTCAGTTCTTGGACCAATAGTTCGCTGCCCACGACCTGGATCAGAGTTTGAGGTTTTTCTGTTTTCAAAGGGCATGTTCTTCACCATACGGTATATGCTGCGTGTGTGGAACTATCCTCTGGTGCCGAATTGGGTCGATGGTGGATTGGTCGTCGGTTCCTGGACCAATAGTTCGCTGACCACGACCTAGAGGAGAGTTTTGGGTTTTTATCTTTTTAAGAGGGCATGCTCTTCACCATATGGTGTATGCTGCGCGTGTGGAGCTATCCTCTGGTGTCGAATTGGGCCGATCGTGGATTGGTCGTCGGTCGAGGCGCCTGAGTGAGCCCCTAGCCATTTGAGATGTAATTTCGGTTCACCAGGCAGATTTTGGACATACTGAGTGGTGGGTGTCCGCCAGGGCCATCCAGTGCTGGCAGCGCGCCCCAATACACTGATTGAGAATTGAAAACTTGCGTCAAATTTCCGGAGACCTCATTAATGTCTCCAGAGATGTTATTGAAGGTGCCGCCCGAGACGGAGTTGATGTTGAAAGGCATTTCCCTGGTGGCGCCTAGGTCCTGGGGGCAAGGTCGTGGTGGGAGACAAGAGGGAAGGGTTGTTGTAAGCGCTTGAAAGGCAGTGTACACAGGAACGGGTATAATTAGGGTTCGGTCACACGCTTGACGTGCTTGTCCAACATGTACAGCATGGAATGCAGGTAAAATTAAATTCATTTGAGCGTACGAGGACAATTCCCTGCCAGAGCCATCGTTGAGAGGTGAGCTTGAGGGTAGAGTTCAGCGGGGTAGGATAACATTCGAGGTGGGCGCGCGGTCCGTGTTGTAACTTGCCCCGGAAGGTGGACTTGACCACGTACGAAATTCCCCGATCGCCCAAGCGTTTCAGCCTCGGCCGTCGAAGACAGCTGCGCACTATTTCAAGCTAGGATGCCCGCCTGGATGCTGTCTATGTTATATTGAATACTTAGGCTTCCCGACGAAGGCCAGAGAGTTTAACACCACGCCAGAGTTTGAAAGAATCGCTTGGCAGTCGAGAGTTCCGGGGATGGTGCACTAAGCCAGCCCAGCTCGCGAAGCATGTTGATTACTTGTGCGCGAGAAATGGATTTCAAGTCGGCGATTGAACTTTCGATACCAAGTCAGCGGTTGAACTGATAGATTATCCCTGGCCTGGAATGCCCAGGTGCGTGCAAGCCAGTCGAGGATGAATGCAGAATCTAAGGGTATTCCGGTGCGGAGTTAATAATATTAATCTGGGACGGGCGCATCGTATTCAGATTCCAGATTCCATTTCCAGAAAGGCTAAATCACGGAAGGAGACGCGTTGGAATAGAAATATCGGGGAGCAGTTCGCGCAGACGAAGGTCGGAGAGCGTGGGCAAATGGGTTGCCATCGGATCGCGCGAGGCAGCTGGGCGAATTGTCCGAGATGGAGTAGAGTAGAGGGGCAGTAGGAAGTATTTGTGAGCCGAGGGTTCAGGGTGGGTACCAAAATCGTAGGAAGGACATCAAAAATTCACACCAACGATGATTAACGGACCACCTAGAATTCGGAGTATAGCATACCATGAAGTTTAAAAGAAAGCTAGAGCACTTCTGTTGAGAGTTGCGAGCATGGGAAAGGAAATTGATGATGTGTCAGGCCACCGCATAGATTTACTTGCGAGACAGCGAGTTAGGGATTTGATTGATAACCGCAGGCACCGTTGACGGAGTGAAAGTGTGAAAGGACGCGGTCTTCAGACGCCATCTGTTGTATTGAAAAGCATAGGTACGAGCGGTGGTACACCCGCGAAAGCCGCGCGATAGACATGATTTGGGTCCGAGGTTTACGTTCTGTTTAGGTTGTGCGAGAAGTAGAATCGATTGAATTAGGTCTAGAGGAACTCTGGAAGGTCAGGCGCCGTGAGAGGACCGCGAAGATAAAGGATGATCGAGCCCGAGCGGTTATTCGTCCTGAGAGCTTCAAAGTTGATGGATGCGACACGGGCCCCATCAGAAAAACACCTGGAGATCGGTGATGCGGCAGACGTGGCCAGAACCAGTGGCCGAGCCAGGGATCGGATCGCCTAGGCGCATGTGAATGTTCGAGTCCAGTAGTACCGGCGCCGCTGCGAAGGATACTATTTACGCAGTCCAGATTTTGAATCTTACGGAAACACTGAAACGAAAGCCGGAAGAAGAGGACGGGGACTATGAGAACCGCAGTTGTGCGTGAGCGAATGCGAGGCAAGCGGGGCGGCACTGGCGACGAGGTGAGGGTGTCAAGGTAAAGAGGAAAAGTAGGCGATGGCCGTCTGATCCGACACAACGCCTCTGCCAAACAGTACAAAACCATTTTGCTTGTTGATCCCAACCATCATCACCAGATGGCTGCATCGACTGCAGCAGTTCTCGCCTCTCTCAACAACTCCCAAACAAGCCCCGACGCATCCCAATCCTCTCCGCCGTCGTCGACCCTGCGTACCAAAGACCGCAAGCGCGTCGAGTCTAGTCCAAGTCAGCCTGCATACGCATACACCCCGCACCGTAACTCCCTAGTCTCCCCGTACCCGCAGGAGCGCCTCGCTTCCTCACCGGCACCCCACATCGCCACACTCCCGTCCTCGAGCTTCCCCGTGCCAAGTCACAGATCGTCGCCGGATCGCAGTGCCGTATCCACGCCGCCGGTACTAACCGCGCAAGCCCAGTCGCACCAACAGCAAGCACCGCCGCATAATCAGCACCAGAATCAGCATGAGCAACACCCACATGCCCGCGCACCCTCGCCCCATCCGCACCACATAGTGCCCCCGTCTATTGTGTCTTCGGCCGCCTCTGCTTCTGCCGCGGACGGCCCTGGGGGTGCTGATGGTCGTACTAGCGCGATAATCCACACCGATGACGCGGCGACCAAGTTGAGTGATAGGGTTCGGCGGAGATGCTTCAACTGTTGCATAACGGACACGAGTGTGTGGCGGAGGAGTATTTTGAGTCCGGGGAAGGTGGTGCGTCCGTCTTTTGAATTTTTCCATTCCTCGGTCGTCTACCCTCGCGACGCTACCTTTTCGCGTTTTCCTCCTCACCCCCCCTCCTCTCTTCCCTTCCGCCTTCAACCCCGAGTTTCGTTTTGAATCCTCAGCGCTCACCTCGCACCTCTAGCTATGCAACAAATGCGGTCTTTTCGAGCGCACCCACGGCCGCCCCCGTCCCGACCAGTTCCCGCACATGCGCGGCGCGTACGTTGTGCGGGAGTGAGGGGCGAGTGGTGTTTCAAAGTTCTTAAGTGCGTTCCTGCGGCCTTGTGACTGCGCTGCGCAAATGCCGTGTGCGTTTGCGGACATCGCGGACATGAAGAGTGCTTGTGCTGCCTGCGCGATTCCATCCTGCCTGCTGTCTCTTTCTTAATCCAACTTCCTTTCATACTATACTCGCGTCCTAATGTTCGTTTTTCTAATAGCGACCTCCTCACCAACCAACCTCGAGCGCACTACCGGCCGCCGCCCCGCCGCCTCCACCTAGGCACGATCAATTGATTGCTCTAAGTTTGGAGGATCGGATATGATTATATGACACACGATACTATCTAAGTACATTGACTCTATCCCGTTTCCGTGCCTTTGTGTCGACGATGAATTCTCCTCGGATGAATGGCTCGGAACGATTCGAAGACGACTGTAAGGAATAAATGGGAACGATTGCGGTCAGGAGGGCAGGCAGCTTGACGGATGAAGATTGAATTCCTAGTTGGCGGTGGACGGTTCGGATGGGATTCATGCGACTCAAAGAATCAAAACTACGCCAGTTGCTACGCGCCAACGAAATCCGATTGTGCTTCAACTTCTTCCGTGAGTCGTTCAAAATTGGGTTCGCTTCTCGTTCCTTTCCTTTCGATGCGCACAGGACCGGTAATGTGCTCAAGCCATATGCATTATGAATGAAGATTGGTCCGAAGGTTGGAATTTCCCGCCCGCTTCTCCAAGAGATGTGTAACAGGAACTGGAATATCAATGTACACAAGCAAGGCCCGAGGGCAGGTGGTGCGCCCCCACTCCGTAATCACCATGTTTGGTACATAAGGAGGATCCACGTTCGACTCGGGGTCGGGTCGTTTTCGGTGGACGAGAATATTTTCTTGCAGGTTCATTGTTGGTTCGCAGCTCAACTCTACGCGCTGAGGCCGAGTCGGACTGCAAGCTTTTTCCGCCCCTGGCGACAGTGCAACATGGGATAGAGGAGTTATTACTGCCTCAACCACCTAGGCACTGGAGCCAACTTGAAAGGTGAATCGAACCAAATGACCAATATCATGTATGATGTTCAACAGTTGAAGCAAAATATTGGGGACTCCGTTCCAGATGATTGAGGTCAGTCTCCCAAATGTCAGACTCTATATAACTAATTAAGACAGTCAATCTTCTTTAGTTTTTATATTCATTGAGGTGGCAATGAGAAAGTTCGTCGCACTACACAGTCCGTTAACTCCTTACACTGAAAAACGGACACCTTCCGTTGTTGGCTGCTAGCATTGAGTTCCGTGTGGCTTTCTCATCCATTTTTTAACCCTCTTGCAATCCCTCTGAACACAATTATACCTGCTGTGGATCTGATCCGCCGCCGTGGACGAACAGAGCTCGTCTTTTGTCTCGTTCCTCATCTCGTAATATGTGAATTTGTGAAACAGGATTCAGAAAATTATGTCTTGGTCCCCAATCGCGTCCCCCATTTCACTTTCAGAATCACCGATACACTGACAGATGTCGGCGGCCTGCCGCTCCCAAAATGCAATGACTTCTAGTGGCGGATCGGGGCAAGCCTAATCCAAAGGTCATTCAGTCGCTTCACTGAGGGGAGTAAAATACTGTGAACCTGCAACCACTCCACAATGTAGTCGAGTGAAAATCCATCAAGCTTGAAGATGTTGTGAAGATTATCATGAGCATCAGGATCTGACATCAGTCGTCCGCACATTTGTGACAGATCCAGAGTCGCCAGTTCGGCGACGATTTCCGAACTCGGGTGATGGCATTGCTCTATCACTCCCCGGAGAACGTGCCTGAAATCGGGTGAGATGGTGCCATTTTAGAGGGAACAACACGCACGGCCACGGCCACGAGTGACCATCCAGCAAGAATGTTCTGGTCCGATGAATCCACTGAAGCACCAAGGAATTTGCGACGAATTCATGATTGAGGCATAACTCCAATGCTCTGTCGGGATCCGTTACAAAATCTAAGGGAGAATCTCCTTTGGGGAAGGGCCGCTCGAGTCTCTGGCGGAAAGAGATAAATGGTTCGAAAACGCTGTAGGTGAGGTCGTACAATCGCAGGAGGTACCACAGATCGGGCAGCCCCAGCAAAAGAACGGCATTAAGGGTGAACATGAGCCTCGGATGCCGAGAGAGGATCTCCCGATAGAGTGAATCAAAGTTGAAGGTCGGGGAACTTGTATCCCGGCTCGGCTTCAGATGTTTGACGAAGTCTGCGAGGAATTCGTGACTTTCCCACACTTCGACTAAATCCATTGGGTACTGGGAATCCCTCTGGGCGTTAATTAGTGAAACACGGGGCAAGATTATGGGGACACACTGACTTTAGGCCACAAGGCATTTGGTTCGCACCTAAGGAAAAGGAAATCCTGAAATACTTCATTTCGGAGTGCGGCAAATAATGCATTGCTGAGGGTTGCATTGGTGAGGGCTTGTGGCACATACTCGGCGACTTCTCTAGGGTGATAGTTGGTTCGATTCTCAAGCACGAATAATTAGGTCTTACCCGTGAAATGCTCTTCCAATATCGGTGAGGGGGAGCATAGACAGCAAACGGATCATGCAGAAGAGGTTGTCGGAGTGCAGCCACTGGACTGCTATACACCAACCTTTTGAGCGTCGTGGGTCACCGAGATAATCCGCGAAGGATGCATGTAGAAATTGCAGAAATCGGCGGAGCCCAAAGGGATTGCGAACAGGAGGCACACGGAGCAATGAGTGTAATCTGCTGAGAATCCGCCGAGAGGAATTTGGAGGCAGGTCCAAGAGCGCATCTATTTCCTCTGGGTCTAGTTCGGCCCCGATATGACGTGTTGGTCGCCAAACTGTGTGCAAGATGCGAAGTGGCAGGTTCGTTCTCGCTGCCAGCATCACACTTTCCTCACCCCTGCCCTTCTGTTGGTTGAAAGTGGAAAGGATTTGCGTGTAGAGATCGTCCAGAGGAGCTGTACTGCCAGGATCGAGATCCAACACACATTGGAGCTGCTCTTGTGGGTTTTGATACTGATCATCCACGAACCGGATTACGGTGGCCGCATATATGAATATGCCGCAAGATTTTTTGATAAAGTCCTCCAAGATGTCGGGGGATGGCCACACCTGTCCTAGCTTTTCTCCCCTTGCCAAGGCCTCCAATCGAATCCTCGAGAATTCATCTCGAAGATAGGTGCGAATATCGTCATACGCCATTTGATCTGGGACGAGTTCAAGGTTCCGAGCTATGTTGACGGTCGCCTGGCTTTCAAGAACTTCCCGGATATGTGCTTCTGGCCGACTAGCCACAAGGATGCGCATCGGGAGCTGGTGTGCACGGATGGCATCGATCAGTAGGCGCAGAATTCCTTGTTGAACTCTGTTGTCCTCGCATTCATCGAGGCCATCCAGGACGAGGATTGGCACCTTCCCCAAAATCTGTGCCTGTTGAAAGGGTTCAACGATAAGTTGCTGAAATTGATGTTTCATTTGCTGGTTGACAACGAGTTTGTTCATTTCGACGGCACGCTGAATCGGGACATGGAGTTCCGGTATTGAATGTGCAAGCTGGTAGGCAATGGTCGTGAATAACCTATTCCACGAACCACGTTCTGGATGGCCACGGCGGAAAAAAAAGGACGCTCCGAGGTTGCAACTGGCGGCAAAGGTTTGCGCAATGGCAGACTTGCCCATTCCAGCCGGTCCACGGAGCCATAGAAGGGTAGATTCAGGTTGTTCATCGGTGGACCAACCCAAAAGGCCTTGTAAAACGGCAACGCGCGTTCCGTGGTGGCATGCAGGTTCCGGGAGCTGTTCTCCGGAATCGTAGACAGCACCCATCGCGATGTGGCGGTAGAGTACATCGAGCCCTGCAGAAAATGAACAAAACACATGACAAATGTGTATGTGCAACGTACCTGACTCGCCGTGCGACGTTACATGCAGCTGAGTCATGTTCCCAGCGACGTTATTGTATGTACTGTATTATTTCGTTCAAATCAACAAGGGGGGTGACGCGTGACACATTTTACCTATTCGACATTTCGACAGGCGCCGAAATTTTGCGTGACACCCTGAGAATTTCGACACTTTGAAGCGAAAATTTCGTCTTTTTTGCACTTTTTGGGCAGTTTGGGGACCTGCGTGACCACTTGGCGGTTCGACAGAGGCCCGAGTGACGCGTGACCTCGACCAAAATTCGGCATCGACAAGGGGGTGCGTGACACGTGACTATCGATTTGAACGAAATAGTACAGTAGTAGCGGTCGGGAACCCTTCCTCAGTGTAGTGAACTCCACTCAGCGGGATGCTATAAGCAGAGATATTGCCATGATGGCCTGGAATGTGTTCGTATGGAAATATCGTCCCAGAGACGCTGCTCGATGTGGCTACATCTTCTGGGCTTCCATTTCCCACTGTATGTGCCATTTCAGTTCCTGGACCAAGAGTTTGCTGACCACAACCTAGATGAGAGTTTCAGGTTTTTATTTCTTAAGAGGGCATGTTCTTCACCATACAGTGTATGCTGCATGTGTTGAGCCATCCTCTGGTGTCGAATTAGGCCGATCGTGGATTGGTGGTCGGTCGAGGCGCCTGATTGGGCCGCTAGCCGTTTGAGATGTAATTTCGGTTCACCAGGCGGATTTTGGACATACCGAGTGGTAGATGTCCGCCAGGGCCATCCAGTGCTGCCCGCGCGCCCCAATGAACTGATTGTGAATTGAAAACTTGCGTCAAATTTCCGGAGACCTCATTAATGTCTCCAGAGATGTCATTGAAGGTGCCGCCCGAGACGGAGTTGATGTCGAAAGGCATTTCCCTGGTAGCGCGTAGGTCCTGGGGGGAAAGGTCGTGGTGGGGGGCAAGAGGGAAGGGTTGCTCTAAGCGCTTAAAAGGCAGTGTACACAGGAACGGGTACAATTGGGTTCGATCACACGCTTGACGTGCCGGTCCAACTAATGCAAATAAAACAAAATCCATTTGGGCGTACGAGGACAATTCCCCTCATGCATCAACGTTGAATTGAAACTGAGCTGAGGGTAGCTGACACTGAGCTGGGCGGGTTAGGATAACATTCACCTCGAGGCTCCGTGTTGTAACTTGGTAGCGGCAAGTGCAGAGTGCAATTCCCCGAGTATTCAAGCCTCGGCCGCCGCAGATGAGCACTATTTCAAACTAGGATGCCGCCTGGACGCTGTTTATATTGAATACCTAAGCTTCCCGACGAGTTCAGTTGAACACCACACCAGAGTTTGAAAGAATCGCCTGGGAGTCGAGAGCTACGGATGGTGCCAATGCACCAGCCCAGTCCAGCTCGCGAAGCATATTGATAATTGCGCGCGAGAAATGGATACCAAGTCAGCGTTTGAACTTTCGATACCCAGTCAGCGGTTGAACTTAAATCAACCGGATGAATCTAGAATCTAGGGCATCACTTGTGCGGGTTTGATCCAGGGCGAGCGCGACACAGGACGCGGGTGGGTGCATGGTATCAAAATTCCAAATTTCGTTTCCAGAAAGGCTACATCACGGAAGAAGACAAACGCTTGAGGCCATGCGTATGGTGGACCAGGAAGATTAGGAGGGCGGTTCGTTCGCGCGGACGAAAGGTTGAAGAGGGTGGGCGAGTGAGTTGGCATCGGATCGCGCGAGACAGCCGGAGCTGTGGGCGCCAAAATCGTAGGAAGGACATCGAAGATCCACATCACGCTGCGCAGGAGTCGTTGCTCGACACGTACTACCCCCGCGTAAGGGATACCATGCCTACAGAGTTTGAAAGAAAGCTCGAGCACTTTATACAGTTGAGAATGAGAAATTAATGATACGCCAGACCACCGCATAGCGGCATAGATCTATTGGGGAGACAGAAAGTTAGAGACTGGATTGATAACCGCGGGTGCCGTTGACGGAGTGGGAGTATGAGAAAGGACGCGGTGTCCAGACACCATCCGTTGTATGGAAAAGACACGCGCGAAAGACGCACGATAGTGCACGGCTCCGCGATCACCCGCGAAGGTCAAGTCAAGCTTTACATTAGTGATGGATGTCGCAAAACCTACCGCAGACAGAAGGAACTGGGAAGATACTGAGCAAGACCCAATGGGAGGCGGCCGACACCGTGAACCCGTTGGTAATTCGCAAGAAAGAGGGAGGACGAGAACATCAATGCTACGGCACTCGTCGCTGCAGATGGACCTACTTTAGTCGTCGTTTTGAATCAATGAGAGTACAGAGAGAACTCACTGGCGTAATTGGTCACAACAAGATGCAGCAATCGCTACTTCGCCGAAAGACCGAGGTTGTTGATCAAGGCCGTCCACTTCGCTTTCCCAATTCGCCTCTCCATTTTATTCGCGTACCCCGCAGGCCGCTGTATAGCACCTTCTACGAGCCAACGAAAGCGCCATTCCGACCCCCCTGGAATGTTACGCGTTGCGCGGGGGAACCAAAAATTCGCCCTGCCGCGGTCCCACGTCGTATTGCTGGCGAGTGTGCACATCTGGAGTGCAGCGGAACGCGATCCCAATTCGCAGACGACGGCGAACTCCAGAGTGAGGTCGGCCGGTGTCGGGGATACTTCCGCTCCCGCGAGAAACAAGTCACATGAGAGGACGACAAGGTGCGTGAGATCGAGGATAGCAGTCTTGAGGGCGTCATAAAAACCCTGATCGACACTCGTCAATAACGAGGCAACATGAAAGGGAGTCCATGATCAACGTACCTCGAGGGTATCCTCGCCGGGGTCAACAGTAAGCAGCTTGAGGATGGTGAGCACAGTGAGGCGCGGGAGATGTTTGGCGATGGCGAGGGGCAACGCCGGATCCCATGTGTACACCACATTGTTTATTGTGCGAAGAGGGTGCTGCGTCCCAGAGAAGGTGTTGAGGACGAGGTGGTACGTCTCCTCGAAGGATTCATCCCACGAGAGCGTCACCATTTCAATCGAGGAGTGTGGGACGACCTCGCGCGCCGCCCATGCTGGCCCGCTAAACTCCCGCAAAACCGGCAGCGAGACAGGCGAGAGAGAGTAGGTCGCCCGCGCCGGACTTAAGTCCGGGATAACGCTAAGCTTCACCAGTGTTGGGTGCAGTCGGAGGAAAACGGCGGCGTCAGCGCCGAAGGGGATCTTGCAGTCGCGTAGCCGGGGGAAGCGGGTGCGGGAAAGAAAGGAGAATACGTTGTGGCGAGAAGGAGTAACCCAAGGATTTGAGGGACGTGAGATTGGCCAGAGCCATCCTCGTGAGTCGTGTAAAAGATTTGAGGACTCCGTCAAATTCAAGGCGTCCGCGGCGACTAAGTGGTAGGTGGGGCTGTCTAAAAAGACCACATACATGACCAATACGTTGACACAAGCGGCCGCCACTTTGTTGGAAACGAGGACCTTGAATATCTCCACGCTGTAGCGTAATATTCCAAATCAACAGCAGAAAAAAATAAAACGGGGAATAAACTTTTATCAGCGCAGAGAGAGATAGATTCTCATCCACATCAACACGTTGACAGTTCAACGTTCAACGTTTACTCAAGGAACTACTCTGTCGCTAAGGATGACGTCAACCCACACATTTCCAATTCACAAATAAATTACTACAGAAGGAAGACTGGGAAACATTTTCTACCCTGCGACATTTATGACCAACTAAAGATGGCGTGCTCTCACAGCCTTGCTTACGCCGGCGCTCCAATCGTCGTAAACGAAACAAGCAAACCAGGCACCGTCGCGAAGTTCGCCGGGTTGAGTCCGCCCACATCCTGCGTCAAGGCCACATACGCGCCCACGCCAGTCCCAACGATCCTCGGGACGTAGTTCGTCGTCGAACCGATAGCGAGCACTTGCGTCGCCTGCGTGCCGATGAACGCGAGCGAGTCGAGCACAGTCAGGTCGACGACATGCTGGGTCTCGGTCACCGCCCATTGCCACGCCTGCGTCGGGTCGGGCACAAGGTTGAGGGGCTGGATGCACGTCGAGCGCGTGATGGTCATGTTGTTCAGGTTGTTGAAGTTGGCGGTGAGGCAGAGGTTCGAGGTGGCGTCCCCGATCGCGCTGGTGGGTTATAAATCGGAGTCAGTGTTACGTCGAGTGGGTGAAGTGAAACTCTACCCGAAGAAATTGACGAGGCCAACGCCGTTGCCGCCGCCTCCGCCTCCGCCTCCGCCTCCGCCTGTGCCTGCGCCTCCGCCTCCGCCGCCGGTCGCACCTCCGCCGCCGCTACTGGGCCCGCCGCTACGCGCGTTAACACGCGAGTTAAAGGTAGCCGCAGGGCCAGCCGCGGCAACAGGGGCAGAGCCGCCGGGCGCACCGCCGCCGAGCCCAGCACAGTCAAACGCGCCCCAGACCGTCGGCGAAACCGTGGAGCGCACCCCGAGGATGCCGTGCCCAGAGGTGTCGTTCGGCGCGCTGGCCGCTGTGCTCCATCCGATCGGCGTCGCGGTGTCGTTGGTTTGTGCAGTGGTGCCCCAGAAGAGCGACTTGGGAGGAAGGGACTCGATTAACACACAAATCAAACAGAAAAATGCGAAACAACTTACTACTGTGCCCATCTGCGTGCAGGTCTCGGCTGCCTGTGCCGGTAGCACGGCCAGGAGAGCTGCGAGGATTGCGAAGGAGGCGAATGTCATTGTCTCTCAAGGAAGGGAGCAAGTTGGAGGATGTGCTCCGTGCGTGGCTGCTTTTATAGGGAAACCATTGGAGGCGGAAGACTTGAAAGCGAAGGCCAGGGACCAGGGCAAGCCAGGAACCAGTGCAGCCATGGGCGCAGGAACAGAATCCACTGTCCATCTCTTGTTTGCTACCATCCGTTAGCCCATGATTCAAGACCTTAGACGCAAACTCTCAAAAGGTCGAGACTCCAGTTGTGCGTTGCGCAAACCTGACCGCTGGACTGTATTGCATGGTCAAAAACCTCCCCGCAATTAATGGCGTCCGGGGCCGTGTCGAAGACGATTCTTGAAATGGACCACTGATTGAAACCCGTGAGATTCTACTTGTAGCTTGCGAGTGGCAGCATAAATAACTCGTTGGGAAAGCTCGGCTCCGTCAAAGCGCGGAGAAGCCATTGGGTCGATGGTCTTGTGCTCGATTTCCCACGCACACGGTCTGCTGCTCTCGCACTGAGCACGCGCACGCTCTGCACTTGGTGCGCACACGGTTGACATGGCAGCAGCAACCAGGGACCGCAATGCGACCTGTACCTGAGTTCGCCGACCCTGAGTTTGAGCTCTCGAAGCCCAAACTTGGGAGGTATTCCAGCATATACAGGTAGCTCGTAACTCAAACAGAGTGGAAGCGTCTCATGAAGACGGAGGCTGGAAGTGACGCACGTGTCCTCGCGTTGCTTGAAATGCGGGAAATCAAGGGCGCAGCGCAAGGGGTAGGGTGAGGGGGAGGGGTTGCGCGCACGTCGGTGCCTATCAGAGAACAGGCATTAATGAACGGTCATGTGGACACAGAAGGGATAACAGAGCGCGGGAAGGAGGATAATAAAAGTACGCGCACCAAAAATCATTACCCCGGCGCCGTCCTCTCAATATCTGAGTGAGCGGTGAAGTTATTGGTCAGTGGGGAGCGCGGAAATGGCATTCAGATGGCCACGACGCGCCATGGTTTCCGAAGCGAAAAAGAAAGGGCGAAGAGTAAAACGAGATGCATTAAGATGCATAATTTATGCCATTTCAAAAGTTATGGCCCGTTTCCTTGCCCGTTTTCATGCGAAATGCGACCCGGATTTCAATGTTCGAGGCGAAGAGAGTTGCCCAGGAAGGTACTTTTGGGAACAGAACCCTTGGAACTGGACCAAAGCTTGCGAAACATCCACGGCCCTGTGGAACAGCTGGTGCTGGGCGTGGAGACTGAAGTGGCGGAGAGTCGGAGACAGAAGGCCGCGTGGCAGTGCTAGAACAAATCGGGCCGCTTGCTCCGTGAAAAAAGGCCGAATCGCGATCACGTGCCGTTGATGCCACGATTTCAAATCGGTCAACAACGCACTGCGGTGAGGACCGTGAGATGGCGTAGTAAATATAAGGGGAATGCTGCTGGTGTAACTTAAAGATCACCTCGACCGTCAAGCGCTCCAGAGTCAGCCGGATGAATTCAAGTTCGTTGAATCCCGCAACAAACCGAGGTACAAGTTCAGCGTTGAAGTGTCTGTCTGGGAGAGACCAGCTAATTCCATTTTCACTGCCAACCGTCGGATTACACTTATTGCAACACGCCAGAAAAACTCAATATGCGCTGGCGTTCAACTCAGGCTTTTTAAGGGCTTCTCTGTCCCTTCAACTCTTACTGCACGTTATTACTCTGCGGTTGCACTCCGTGTATGACGCTCTGTGTTTCAAAAGGTATTCCGATCTGTTACCAACTAACTATACATATTTACTGCTCAACTGTGGGTGCCCGGGCACTGGGACCAACGCTCAACCAAGCGCGGCCCGCCTTATAATTTCCTAACAGCTCCCGCCATCGTTGGGGTCGAGTTTGTACTGATAGCCATTCTGTGTGTGCAATCCTCCAGTTGTCTCGCACCAGTAGCTAAGCCAGACATAAGCGACGGCGCAATCGGTGTATGAAGGAGGGTTGGCAGGTCCAGTGACGGAGTAGTCGCCTGGAACGAATGTGACCCAGTCAGTCCCTCTATTTACTGTGGAACAAAAGAGGACATGGTGCTGACAGTGAGTTCCTGAGTTCAACACATAGCACTGCGAACGCTGTGAGGTTTTATCGTTAGAGATCAGAGGCTCGACAATCGTAAATCTCCAAGGGACCTACCGCGCCGTACACAGCAGCGGTGCAAAAGTCATCGTAAAACTGAGAACACTCCTCAGCATTTGTGTTGCTGAGGAATAAGTTGAGTTAAAAGTGCAAGGACCCTATTATCATATGTACCCTCCGTTGTAGCATCCTTCAGCATTTACGGTAGTGACGAACATGGCGGCAATGAGAGCCGCAGTGGTGAGATAGACCTGTTGGGCTGAGATTAACCAATGAGAAGCGGAGGTGGGCCCACTGCAGGCATTGGTGTCAAACGTACTCGGTTGAACATAAGGGCTGATTTCAAGGTTGAGTGAGTAGACAACTTTGGGATGGTAAAATATCAGAGAATATCACTGAACTTTATAGTCCATGGGTCCTTGCGCCAGTAGGAGCATGCGCGCGCAAAGGGACATATGCAATTCAAACATCCGGCTACTGTGTGGGGCCCTTCTTCTTGTGTCCCTTCTCAATTATTACGACGCAAGGATCCAAGTTCATCCTATCGCCGTCACGGTGGACTGTATTCCAGCACTTCATAAGTTCATATGCATTATTGGACTGAGACCCCGTGGCCTCTCCGGCTGATACGACCAGGCGTCCACCACTAAGTCGTTATAAGACAAATTCAACCCAGGCGTTGCTTAGGAACCCGTACTGATGATTATTCCCTCGTCAAACTTCATTGGTGAAAATGCGGCGATGTGGCGGCCTAGGCGAATCGTGATGAAACAGCATCCGGGAGCCTATACATCGCCGATCCGTCGTACTAAGACTCCAACCGTTTAGTTCTCGTTTGCAGACCCGGCGGACAACCCTTAAGCGGTCAAATGCATAACTAACACGGGTAATGACCCAGAGAGAGAGCGTGTGGGAGGCCAGGAGCGCTGTTACGGTCATAACGGAAACAGCAACAAGATGCATCAGTTCAGCGCGTACTACCTTCGTAGACGAAGCTAGGTCATACTCATTGAATCATTCTATGCGGCCAGGCCTTTCATTCACCTCCCTTTACCTTCAGCTCTCCTTTCGATTGCAAAAAGTCCTCAAAGTGTCTACAATTTTCTAAACGGGTAAAGTCCTTCACACGCATATTCGCTATTCCGCTGATATGAAAGCCGACTCTCTTGCTGATTTACATAAATGGTCCGAGCTACTAACGGAGAGCCCAACTCAGAAGACAACGTTCAAGGGTAAATCAAGTGGTGATGACTCAATATGTGGATATTCAAACCTGGTTAGGTGAAGCACGGAACCTATTGGAAGTGCGTAGCGTCGCGTAGTTCGCATATGCAGCGCCCGAGTCCTGCAATGTGTATGCCATAGGATACCAGTGCTAGATCGCCCTCGGGTTAATTAAAAGACTAGCGGAGGATGCTATGTATTCAAATTGCGTTAATTCTCATGCGGCACCATTTCGATAACGTCTCCATTCATTTGCCTCGAGCCTCCCCGTCGGGACAACATAATCCAGGATGAAATTGTCTCGATGGATCTAAGTAGTCCATGATTCAGTTGATACACGCCTTTGCCACGCCTAGACACACTCGGACTGGTTCGAATTCAATGCGTGCAATAGGTGACCGATTCAGATTTACCCGAGATGGGGAGAAAATCAGTTTCGGTGGGACAAGGGAAGATGGTCTGCAACGCTACACGCCGCTAAATGCACGAATTTAAACTTGTGAGGTCCCCATAATTCGGGAAGTGGGGACCCCGCGTAAGGCGTCCGGAAACCAAAAAAGTGCACACAACGTTGAGTGGGCGAGCTGTTGGATTCCAGAAACCTAAAGAAACTACGTACCGCTGTCTACTTATATACTGTGGTACATCCACATCTAACTCCAATGCCTACACAAAAGCACAAGCCGAAGCCTATGTATTAAACAACAGCCGCAGTGGCCGCAGTGAAGCCGTAGGGATCCGGAGTGAACGTAGCAAAGCCGCAGTGATCGCAGCGAAGCCGCTCTTTGAATTTTGCCGCCGACCCAGATGGGATCGGTGATCTGATGCATCCCTCGCGATTTCGCCCAAAGGGTAATGGCCCCTAATTGAAAGTCCTTCCTTCGACGAGAACCACCGCCGTGTCCGGGTTTCTCCGTGGACGTTCTTCAATTAATGTTGGGATTCACTACGTTCCGGCCCACCCTAGACTCACTTTGTGTAGCTCAGTTCGGGTGAGTTTGGGTGAGTGCGGGTGCTACACAGACCCTGTGTAGCTGTGTGTAGATCTGTCTAGGGTCTGCCTAGGCACCCGCACTCACCCAAACTCAGCTGCACTCAAGTCAGTTTAGGCGGCCCCGGAACGTAGTGATTGCTCGCCAACGGGGCAGCTTGAGGACATTCTCACCGTCCGGGATATTTGTCTATTGATGGTCCCCTCACTCCAACCTCCCTCCCCAGCTCGTTTACAGCTGAATCACGTGGAATATTCAAAGGGGTGCGAAACTGAAATGAGGGAAGGAAAGCCAGGGGAGGATGCAAGTACTTAACTGAAAATCCGCCGCAAGAAAACGGTACATATTGGTTCAAGCACTCTCGGCATCAAAGAAAAACCGTGAATCAAACTGCAAGACCAATGTTTTGAAGTAAGACCCGATGGCAGGCGGTCTGCGCCTCCAATCTATGCGAGTGTGAGAAGATAAGCAGGAGGAGCCCCGTTCGACTCGGGGTCGGGTCGTATATGGTGGCCAACGACCTTTTTGAAACGGTGATTGAACTGGTTGACCACTGCTTTCCGCGCGCGACATCGTTTATTCCGTGTATGCGCTGCTAGAATACTGAGGAAGACATGAATGGGTAGATGGATTAGGGCGCGGATCAGTTGAACTACGTGGAATATTCAAGAGACCGTGAAACTGAAATGAGCTGGTTGGACTTGGGGAAGGAGCTACACATTCTCACGCAGGCACAACGCAAGGGGAAGAGGAAGATGCAAGAAGCGATCTGGGAATGCGCCGTAAAAAAAAAAGGTATTGGTTCAACGTTCAAGCCGTCAAGCACCCTGGCATCAGAAAAAAAGTGTAAATCAAACAAGACCGTTGGCTTGAAGTAAGACCGGATGGCAGGCGGTCTGGGCCTCCACTCCATAGTGTGAACCCACTGAATACACCCCCGTTCGACTCGGGGTTGGGTCGTTCGAGGATTTTCTAGGTGTAAACATTTTTTGTTAGACCCGGATCTGTGTATAGCCTAGCAGAGAAAATAACTTTGGTCCTCCACACCGAGCTCCAACTTAAAGCGGCATCACAGTAGCAAAATTTCACCCCTGCCCTATTTCAATTATAGGCTGTCGAGAGATTCCCCATCTCCCATGCTCGATTAAAAATTCATCGATCAGCAATATTTTTCAACATGCCCGAGATGCCCGAGGGCCTCTATTAGTCCTGTAATCAGATTGACCGATGGAATCCAGGCGTGAATTCCCTGGAGCACGGCGTCATTACATACCTATCTACGTTGAGGCGTCCAGCACCCTCGGCATCACAAAATGTGTAAATCAAACTGGAAGACCAATGTCTTGAAGTAAGACCCGATGGCAGCGGGCTGCGCCTCCAGTCTGTAGTTCGAGGGTGGTATCAATGCGGAGGAGGGCCCCGTTCGACTCGGGGTTGTCGTTCACGCCACTCGTCGTGCTTTTTGTGGGAAAATACTGATTGAATTGGCTGACCGCTTCTTTCCACGCGTGACGCTCTTTTTTCCGTGTACGGCTGCGAGAAGAGTGAGGAAGGCAAAAGTGGGAAGGTGCGAATGGGTTGAACTACGTGGAATATAAGAGCCCGCGGAACGACCTGAGGGAGGGAGCTACATTCCCACGCGGGCACAAAACAAGGGGAGGACGCAAGTACTTCCTAAGAACGCGCCGCCAAAAATTCAGACAAAGATATTTGTTCAGCGTCCAACGATTAGCGTACCCTCGGCATCAGAGAAAAATGGGAATGAAACTGGGAGACTGATGTATTGAAGCAAGACCCGATGGCAGGCGGTCTCTGCACCTCCACTCCATATAGAAGCCAGTTGACTCGTAAGGAGGAACCCCGTTCGACTCTGGGTCGGGTCGTGAGTTTTCAGTGGAGTCTTTTTCTTTCTTGAAAGGATAATCGGTTAACCAGGAGCGCATGTGCATTTATGTCTTTCATCCCGCGTAAGCACGAGCGCCGATTACATGTATGGTTTTTCGCTCAAATCACCTTGGTTGGAGCCGGTCGAGAGCGAGAACTCCCTGATTAAAACACATAGTGATGCGCACCAGCCCGCGCTGGGCGCGTACACGCAAACGGACATACCAAACGGACATATTCCCACGGTTCATCAATCTCTCCGCAATTCGACAGCACCTTTCCGCACGGACTCCGAATACAACTATAAACACCTCCGCCTCCGTATCGCTTGACAGAGCTGTGGTCTATCCCCTTTCGACTTGCGGAATTTCATATTCCGATTTCACCTCCGTTTCCCGTGAGAACAACTCCGCATTCCGCATTCAATCCATACGGACCTTTACCCATGACGTCTTCCATTTCCTTATTTGTACATAGCATTGCCTCCCTCTTTTCCTATATAAAGCCCCAGTCTTTACACTGTACTGTAGAGACCGGCACCCCACCAATACATCTCTCATTTGCCCTTGCATATTGCCCTCTGCAGTTCATCTGCCCACGTTCTGAGTCCCTCGTTGATAAGCCGGGAAACTGCTGCGCGTGAAAAGACGAAATCTTTTCATTTTTAACAGTGAACTAGACCGAAGCTATAAGTCAACCAGAGCGGATTGTGGCCTCACACAAGTCTGACTAAATGGTCCAGATGGCTAGGATGACCCTATTAAGTGCAACCGGTTCTATGGGCAGGAAGTACCACTACTAGATGTGTCTCCGAAAATCAAGTGCACGAACTAGACGGATATGTAACAAGATTCGGAAAGGCCAAAGTGCCAGCCAGACCACTTACTATGAGGAGGAGTTAAATTCACCAACTATACGGGACGGAGTAGTAATGATCCTAAACCAGTTGGCAAGAAGCCATCTGTTTGGAGGAGTTTGAACCAAGGACGCGACGCGACTGAGCACGTGACTTTGAAACTTGACAGACCGAGAAATGCACTTGGTACCTGGACTTATCTCGGATAGCCAACCGGTCTATCTCGGGTAGCCAGCCGATGATCTATTTTGGTACCAGTTCGGAAAGCCAACCGAACGGGAGACCACCTCGGATAGTCTACCGAACTATTCTGGGATGAAAGTGATCTGTGATTGCCGAGAGGCGAAAGTGATCTGAAGCGAAGTTGAACCAAGTCCGGTGCCACTACTGGCATGGACTATACCAAAACACCTACGAACTAGACGGCCGTCTAGTTGACTGAGCCAAGTCTACGAATGCGTTCCAGAGAGAGCTGGAAGCGGCAGGATGAAGAAGACATGGTCAGGAAGAACCAAACACCCCACTCACCAAAAACGGACCAACCTCCATCTGGACCACGGAAGCCAGCCGAGCTAACCAATTGGAAGAAGAACCGAAATATCTGAAATGTTGATACCGGATAGTCTACCGAATGAACATCAAATATTTATTAGTCACATATTTCTGAATCATGTATAAAAGGACAGTAGAGTAGAGTAGAAGAGCAGCAGACTCCCCGGGACAGTGGCCTGACAAGCCATTGGTACTGGATAGTTGTGTTCGAGCAGACTCCCCGGGACGGTGGCCTTACAAGCCATTGGTTCTAGTTAGTCGTGCTCTTGGACTGCTAGTCGCTACGCGCACTTGTATTTCACACAAAACTTGAATGATCGGGTTGGATTGGATTTGAACCTGAACGGAATTGGACTCGCACGGACTTGATTGACTCGCACGGACTTGGACTCGCACGGACTTGTTGAAAGGAATTGGACTCGCACGGACTTGATTGACTCGCACGGACTTGGACTCGCACGGACTTGAACCTGACTCGCACGGACTTGAACCTGACTCGCACGGACTTGAACTCTTTGAACCGATTGGACTTGAACTATTTGACCGAACTATTCCACAACTTGAACTGAACGTTCCTGTGTGTGTGTGACCTGTTACCCCAGAACATTGACAAAAACCCCACGCCGGTCTAAACCACCGTTACTTGCAATAAAACCCGCTTTCGAGCAAAAACCCCAACTTGTGTGGAATCAGACTTGCCAAACAGACCGTCCTGCTCCTTCGATCAGAAGTAGAGCCAAAGCCATAGTGCATTGAAAGAACTCGACTCATTTGGTCTATACAAGCCTAATACTTGGCTTTCACCCCCGAACAAACCCGTTCATCACCCAGTGCAGAGAGTGGTAGTTTTTAGTGTTTAGTTTTGGTTTAGTTGGATATACTCCGTCTATCTCATTTCTAGCATTTTCCATCCGTGCACATAGTGAAGACCTTTCATCTGGAGCCCACCGCGAGGGGTAATAGACCAGACGAGTTCTTAAAAATCGCAATCGCTTGACAGACCCGGACCCCAAAGTCTCTCTGACACCACAAACCCGGCCTGAATTCTTCGGAATCTTAAGCCACCCACTCGGACAAACTGCTATCGAACGAGCAGCAGTCCGACCACAACTCTTCAGACGAAGAGGACAATACCATCTCTGGACAAGGGACCTATTGGAATCGAAAGCCCGCTAGACAAACTCGAGTATCCCGTCAAACAGTCAAACCAACTGTAACGGGAACTAGTTCAAAGAGACCATCGGTTGCAGAGAAAGCTAGAGCAAAGCAAGCAGAGTTAACATCTGAACGGACGAGTGCTATAAAGGAACTCAGAAGTCAAGTGAAAGCGCAAGGGGAGAAAGCAAGACATTCATCGTCAGATAGACCACGGTCGAGAGACGAACTGGATCCCTCTACTACTCCTGGTGCTGGACCAAGCTCCGCTACCTTATCTCAAACTACTCTTCCAACGGCTTCGTTGAACACTCCTGTAAATCAGCCAGTGATCAATCCAATCGGATCAACATCCGGAATCCCAGCGACTAATCAGTTGCAACCCCCAACCCCGTCCGTAAACCAACCGATAGCACCAGCTATTTCGGTTCAACCTCAGACAAAACCGCGAACCCCACCAGCCTCTGCAAAGATGTCTGGAACGACCTTTAAAATGCCGCAGCCCTGGGACACCAGGAACTGCCCCCAATTTGATGGCTCCACGGCTGAGAGCTTGATGAAGTTCTTGCGTTTCTGTAAATATATTATTCAGAACGCTGGGATAACTGACAGTGATGAAAAGAAAGCCGTGATCCTAAAGTACCTGTCTATTACCACGGCAGCGGAATGGGAATCCCTAGAATCGTATACCCTTGGCTTCGACTTATGGTTGGAAGAGATAGAGGGCTTGTTCCCAGAAATACGGACCTTTCAGATTGGATCGCTTGACGAGCTTGATAAAATCTGCAAACGGTTCGCTGGACTCAAGAAATCTGAGCAAGGAAGGATCAAACGGTTCAACCTATCGTTCAAAAACGAAGCAGAAAAGCTTGCTAAACCACCTACCCTCGTTCTGAATGAAGGATTAGTGGACAAGTACATGATCTGTTTCGACCCTCTCTTTGCCAATGAAATCGATATCATGGTCTCACAAACGATGTATTGGAATAAGAGTCAACAAAAGACTGGAGTGACAGGAAACCCAGCCCCAGCAGGCGCCAATCCAGTAATTGGACCCAATGTACTAGACCGACCGGAGTCCACACTCCCTTTGAATGAGATCATGGGAATAGTTGAGACTCTGGCTCAGAATAATAACAGACGGACCATGAACACCGTAACCGGTTCTGGAGAAGCTGCCCTAATGGTTGGGCTAGGTGGTCAAACAGGCCAAACTGGTCATACTGGAAGCTCTTCGAGTGATATAGTCCGTCTGCGAACCGAAATGTCGGAACAGATAGATTCGTTCTCAGGAGATCTGGCCAAACTTAAAGACGCACAGGAGCTGTCGGAAAAGAGGACTCAAAGCAGCATTCAGAGGCTGGAAGAACGTTCTAATTCCAATATGCAGCGGATAGAAGAGACCTTGAAACAGATGAGCAGGGACATTCGTGGACCAGCTCCTCATCAGGAGGTCAATCTGCCTGGGCAATCATCTAACAGAGGCCATGACCGGAACTATCAGAACCTAGGACAAGAAGGGAACCGTGAATGTTACTATTGCTACTTGAAGGGACACATGGTTCGCGAGTGTCCGTATAAACGAGAGCATATAGACTTGGGGAGAATCATCATTGAAAACGGCAGAATGAGATTGGGTGATGGCCAATCATTTCCGAGATATCCAGAGAACAAGAGTCAGAAGCAGCGGGTTGATGACTACTATGCAGGGAAATTGGTGCCCGGGGCTCCCCAGGTACTTATCCAAGCATATAATCACCCGAACCTCGAGACAATTAGCAACTGGCATGTCAGTATGGCGGATACCTTGAATTTGGTCTACAACTCCCGTGATGACGAGAGTCGTACTCAACAAGTTCAGGAATATATTCGCCAGAACAAAGGAAATTCGGAGAGGCAGCATCAGCACCCTGTGGCCAACTATCAGACCCAGATAGTTCCTCAGTATAGTGGGACAGTGACAGCTTATGCTCCGAACTATCCCGCAATGCAACCTGCTCAGTACCAAATCCCTGAATTCGCAGTCAATACGCAAATTCAGAACGCGAGAATCGAAGAAGAGTCGCTCAGCATGAAGCAAATGATCCAGTTCATGGCAGCTATGAAAGCAGCAGATGCCCAACTAGAGAACTCTTCAGAACAGTTTGCGCAAACCAGGAAAACCACTCGTGAGGGAGGCCCTGGCCCGCAAAATTTCTGAGGAGTCCGAGGAAGGCAGCTGAGGATGCAACGCAAAACCCAGCTAAGCTGCCGGAGGACCGCTCAAATGCTGGTTTAGAGAAAACTGAGGCGACTCAAAGAGATAGTGATACCGTATGGAGTGGAAAGAAAGTTGAAGTCGTGATACCAGCAGGGCCCAGGTGGAAGGAGTCTAAGCTACCGAGAGCTCCCGAAAAGAGAAATCTAGACGATGAGCACTCAGAGGGGGAACCCGCGTTGCCTTACAAGCAAGTACCCGAATTAGTTCACAAGGCCGATCAGAGGGAAAAACAACCTGAACTCGATATACCCGCGGAGTCGAAAGGACGACGCAAGGACAGAGTAAAGGGGAAGGATAACTCAGACAATATACCCGTGAACAAGGGGAAAGAGAATGAGCGCAATGTAGCAGAAAAGGCCTATGCTATAGTCCGGCCAATTGACAAACCTGGGACCATCGACCGAATAGTTGATGAAATATGGAAGACTCGAATCAATTCGGAGTTACGCGACTGGGCAGTTGCATCTCCGAAGGTAGCAGAGGCTCTCCGGAAATCGTTAACCAAGCGGCGGGTAAAACCACCTCGGATTCACCAATCGGTGGACGCCTTAAGCCAAGAAGGTGCTTTCCCTTATATGGAGGATGAAATAGAGACTGGAATATCAGAGGACGCCCTGGAAATAGGTGACTTACCACACGTGGAAAGTTTCTATATATCAACCCAGGAGGATAAAGACAACGACGAGAATGTTGAAGTTGGGAAAGTAGTGGTCTCCGACCCCTACTTGCTATATTTGTCTACTTTGGGTCCCGATGAAGAGCCAAAGCAGGTATATGTTAGCACCGACTCCGCCAAACTCCGAGCAGTCTTTCCAAAAGTGAATGATTCGGCGTTTATTGAATCTGTAGTGGATAGTGGGTCCCAGATAGTATCAATGGCTCTGCGAGAAGCGGAAAAATTGAGGCTAAAGTGGGACACCGACATACAAATCTACATGCAGAGTGCGAACGGGCAACTCAAGAAATCAGCTGGTCTGGCTAGGAATGTACCATTTGTGTTTGGGGACATCACTTTGTACTTACAAGTGCATATAATTGATCAACCCGCATACAAAATATTACTGGGCCGTCCGTTTGACGTTCTAACTGAGAGTTGGGTCCGAAATAAAGCCGATGGAGGACAGGATATCCTGGTGAAGGACCCAAATACCGGAAAACGGTGTGTTGTGCCTACAAGGGCCCGGGGAACCTATACTGCTGAGGATGAAGAGAAATCTGTATTAGCCGCAGGCGAGAAGCCAATAAACACACCAGCTGGACCGTCGAAACAGTCGGATTTCTTCGAGACCAAGCAGGGACCGGACAGAAATGGACGGAATCCCAGAATGGTTTCAGTACCCGACGAAGAGGATTCTGATTACTATGAGGAATCAGAAGGCTCAGAAAGCGAATCAGATGATGATGACGAGGATTTTCACCGGTCTCCGAGGACTTGATAGAAGGCTTTCAAAGAGGAGAAATGGCATTACAGTTCGGTTTTAGTGAAACAGGAGAGTTGGAGATTCAGGGATACATGGAGCCTCGAAATGGAGAGAACTTCTCGGAAGACGAAGTCCGAGAAGCGTATATTTCGGCTTCACGAGGATCTACATCAATGCGCTCTGACCATCGGGCCAGGGTGCTATTCAACGAATTTGTTACGCCAAACCGAAGGCAGAGAAGATCGGGTGTGAAGCATCAAGTGTTTACCTGGGATGAACGCATCCCGGACCATCTGGCTCACATGGCCGAAAAGAGGTTGAACCGTGGGAAAATTCCGAGGCACGATATGATGCCGGATACAAAGTGCAGCTGTTGCCAGACGGTCAAATGGATGATGTCCAAGGATACCAAGAAAGGCTCAGCACGAAATCAGAAAGGGAAAAAGCAGGCATCAAACCGGGTGCCAGCTGTTCCAACTCTGATAAGGCGAGTGTACGCGACAAAGAAGTATAAACCAGTAGCATTGAAAGTGCGGCCGGTATATACCGACTTACCAGAAAAGTACAGGATTCAGAGGAACATCATTGGAGATCCTTTGAAGGACATGCCTGGGCTATCGCCAGATCCAACAGATTTCGTACCAACGGGACGTTATACCCTGGAAAGGAAGGAGATCATTGATAAAATTCATTCAGGAGACTTCTTATGGTTGGAAGAGAGGAAACTGCTCCACAACTTTATGATGATCCAGAACGAGGCTTTTGCTTGGGATGACTCTGAAAGAGGCAGCTTCAGGCATGACTTCTTCCCTCCAGTGGAAATTCCTGTGGTTGAACATAAAGTCTGGGTTGAACGGAGTATTCCGATTCCCCGGGGCCAGCTGGAAATGGTTTGCGATATCATTCGAAAGAAAATAGATGCTGGAGTATATGAACCTTCAAATGCTTCGTATCGAACCAAATTCTTCGGTGTTGTAAAGAAAGATGGCAAAAGCATCCGTCTGGTACACGCTCTGGAACCTTTGAATAAAGTTACGATAGCACACTCGGGGATTCCACCGGCAACGGAGGAACTAGCGAATCATTTCGCTGGGAGAGCCTGTGGTGCGGTCCTGGACTTGTATTCAGGGTATGATCATCGAGATATAGCGGAAGATAGTCGCGACTATACGACATTTCAGACGCCGTTTGGAGCATTACGGTTGGTCAAACTGCCACAAGGCTGGACCAATTCAGTACCTGTCTTCCATGACGATGTCACCTATATTCTCAGGGATGAAATCCCACACGTCACGATACCATATATTGATGATGTTCCTATTCGGGGGCCTGGTTCAAGGTATCAAGACAAAAATGGAAAATACGAAACAATTCCGGAAAACAACGGAATCAGACGGTTCGTATGGGAACATTTCCAAAACTTGAATCGAATTGTGCAGCGAATTAAGTACTGTGGAGGGACCTTCTCAGGTTTAAAAGCACTCCTATGTCTAGATGAGTTCCAAGTAGTAGGCCACCTCTGTTCGTTTGAAGGACGAAGGCCGGCTGAAGATAGAGTTGGAATAATTCTGAGATGGCCGGGGTGCGAAAATGTTTCAGAAGTCAGACAGTTCCTAGGCGTAATTGGGCAGGTTCGAATGTTCATAAAGAATTATGGAAATATTTCGAGGCCAATCCAACGGCTACTCAGGAAGGACACAGAATTTGAGTGGGGAGAGAAACAGCAAGCTTCGATGGATGCCATAAAAATGGAGATCGCAAAGTGCAGAGCCTTGAAACCCTTGAATTATGATTGGGATTCGGACATTGTACTATCTGTGGACACATCCTGGAGGTCAGTTGGACTGGAAGTATACCAGTGCGATCCAGACGACCCAACCAAGAAGTATTTTGCGAAATTCACCGCCATTCCTCTGAATGACCGAGAAGCGAGGTTTTCACAGCCAAAGAGGGAACTCTATGGGTTGCTGAGAGCTCTGGATAGAATGCAGTATTGGTTACTGGGAGCTAGACGGCTAGTTGTTGAAGTTGATGCACTCTATATCAAGGGGATGTTGTCAAACCCAGGAATGGGACCGAATGCAACAATTAACAGATGGATCGAGAAGATCTTGATGTACCACTTTAGCTTAAAACATGTGGCAGGGAAAACATTTCCTACCGATGGACTGTCTAGACGGCGGCCAGCTGAAGGAGATGAAGAGTGGCCGAATCCAGAAGATGGTTATGACGAGTATGAACTCCCGAAGGACCACCCAGATTGGGATCAGGAGGGAAGACAACCACTGAACTTCGAGGACTTCAAGGACGAGATAGACACGCGTGGAGGGTACGAACAAGAAATTGTTGAACCAGCTATTTGGGAAGGAGACTTCCAAAAAGAGTGCAACGAGGCGTTCATGTCCGAGGCGCGCAATATCAAAGTCGTCAAAGAGACCTATGCTGCAGAGGGACTTAAAATTCCCCAATTCTTGAACGTACAGACCACGGAGGAGGAACCCTTTCTTCCTGATGAAAAGTACAAACTTGACGCTGATAGCCGTGAAGAATATCCGGATGATCATCGGTCTGGGATGGCTAAGGAATTAGACAACCGTATAGACCGTATCACCGAATGGTTGAAGGAACCATTACAGAGACCGGAAGAATTTGGAGAAAATAGCAAGCATGAGCGACCTGGGGATGAATACAGGAAGTTCATGCGCTATGCCTCAAAATTCTACAGAGACAAAATAACGGGAAAATTGTATAGGCAAGATTCGGATGGACCACCGAAGCTAGTTGTGGCAAAGGAGTACCGAATGTACATGATGAGAGCTGCTCACGATAGTTTGGGTCATAAAGGGGCCTACGCTACGAAGAGTATGATTGACTTGAGATTCTGGTGGCCGGATCTATCGCAAGATGTGGACTGGTATGTGAAAACGTGCCATCTGTGTCAAGTGCGACAGAAAACGATGTTGAGAATCCCGCCAAAAGCCACAATGACTCCGAGTATATTTCAGAAAATACACACGGATGTTATGGTTATGGGTGTGCCATCCAACGCCTGCAGATTGGTGGTAGCAGCACGCGACTCTCTGACCAGATGGACAGAAGCAAGGGCGCTGCGATCTGACAATGCTGAAGCCTTGGGAAAATTCCTTCTTGAAGAGATAATTTGTAGATGGGGTTGCCCACGAGAAATAGTCACCGATAACGCGGGACAGTTCCTCGCAGCTATTAAATGGCTGGCTGCAAAGTATGGAATAACTGGCATAAGGATCTCACCGTATAATTCACAAGCAAATGGACCAGTCGAGAGAGGTCATTGGGACATGAGACAGTCCTTGTACAAAGCTACGGGTGGAGACACTCGGAAGTGGTATTGGTTCTTGCATCAAGTCGTTTGGGCGGACAGGATCACGATTAGAAGGGGACTTGGCTGTTCTCCTTATTTCGCGCTCTGTGGTGCCCATCCAATTATTCCGCTAGACATTGAAGAAGCAACTTGGCTTGTTGAATTTCCGGGTCAGATATTGTCAACAGCTGATTTAATTGGGTTGCGAGCCAAAGCATTGGCAAAGCATACTCAACATGTAGACGAGATGCGAGAACGGGTTTCGGCAGAAAAACTCGCAGCTGCTAGGAGATATGAGAGAGTTCACGAGCACACAATTAAGAACTTTGACTTCAAACCTGGGGACTTAGTGTTGATTCGGAATACAACCGTGGAGAAATCACTTAACACAAAAATGGCTGCCAGATATTTGGGGCCGATGATAATAGTTCGTCGGACCAAGGGCGGTTCCTATTTATGTTGTGAAATGAACGGGGCAATGTATCATGGAAAAATTGCACAGTTCAGAGTAGTTCCTTACTTGGCCCGAAAGCGTCTGGATCTTCCGAGTAGAATATTGGATTTGATAGACCTCAGCAAAGAGAACCTGGATGAACTGGCAGCGGCCAACGAAATAAACGATGAATATCTTGGAAAAGATCTTCAGTTCGATAAAATTAGGTTGCGACCAGACTGGCAGGACGTTGATCCTGATGAATTGTCAGAGGAGTACCAAAGTGAAGAGGAACCAGAAGAGTCACTTGAACCAGAACCGACATATGATGTGGAGAACCCGAGACGGTCGAAAAGAACTCGTGGGAAGAAGTAATTCCCTGTCCTACGGTTCAGATGGACACATTGGGTAAAATGCGGATGAGATGTCAAATAATTGACACTCGAGGACTCCAAGTTCGCGTGTAATAGACTGAGAAGACCGCGATGCGAAAAAGCGAGATGGGATATCAACGGGGGTGACAGTCAGAATGGGTCAGAGAGCTCCAACTCCAAACCACGCAAATATGTAACTGGGGACAGTTATGATTTAAAGTGTGGGGGAGGAGGGGTGAATCTGAAGGACTTTTGCGATTACTTGTCATCTAGATACTGCACAATTGGTGTTTAGAAGCCTAGAATCAAGTGAAGAAACGGAATATACCTGTGACAAGGAACTACAAGTTCCAACATGGCATACGAGTTTCGACCACGGGGCTACAAATGCTGCAATCAGTGTCCGGAGGGCTGGTATTCATCCTGTCTGGGCAAATATGTCTTGGAATAATCGACCTGTGAAACAGAACACTGTTGAACTGGAAAGCTGTACCCGAATATACCAACCATCACACCTTAACTCACGGTGGACGATTGAGTGAGAGAAATGAATACGGTGAACTCTTCATGTCTGGGCTGTAGGGGCATGCAGTAGAAAAAGAGAACGAGCTATTAGTCCGATCGAGTCTGACCCCTTGCTTATAAGGAAGACCCGATCCGTGATCCGGTTGACACGGTTGAATCAGACGGCCGTATATTCCGTATAAACGGCAGTTGGTCTTTAGGAAGTACCTCAGGAGGTTGTTTATACAACCCTTGAGCGTGTTTCTCAAGATTCAACTAGATTAACTTGCACAACTTAGGTTCACGCGAAATACTTCAGCGAAAGCAGTTTTTGTTCCTACGTCTACATGCATATTCTAAACTAAGAATAGATGTAGGTGGAAGAATCACAAGTATGCACCGGAGCGCGAGAGTAGTATGAGACGAGATGTGATAGGAGTATTTAAAAACGAAACGAGAAATGCGTGAGCCAAAAGTCGAAGTCACCGGATAGAAAGTCCCAACTAGCTCTACACATGTTACATATGGTCAGCCTGAGCTGCCATAAAAGCTCGCAGAACAGTTGGTTTTTCTAAGGGAATGGTCAGAAGAGTGGAATATAAGTTGAAATAGACAGCACTTACTCAAGTGCCAGTCGCTCCTTTGATTCCCTCCATCTCAACGGGACCACCTTTGATGTTGAACTCGCCCCGAAATAGAAGGCAAACAGGCCAGAAGCAACTGGATGATCAATTGATACAAGATTTGGCGGATTTTGCGAGGATGAGTGAAACAGACCACCAATCTAATTCGCTTTGAGTCAAAAAGAATTGACAGCAGTATCAAAAACGCGACTACGAGGACCGTATAGTTGACCGGGGACGGTCAAAATTAAAGTGATGGGGAGATGATAAGCCGGGAAACTGCTGCGCGTGAAAAGACGAAATCTTTTCATTTTTAACAGTGAACTAGACCGAAGCTATAAGTCAACCAGAGCGGATTGTGGCCTCACACAAGTCTGACTAAATGGTCCAGATGGCTAGGATGACCCTATTAAGTGCAACCGGTTCTATGGGCAGGAAGTACCACTACTAGATGTGTCTCCGAAAATCAAGTGCACGAACTAGACGGATATGTAACAAGATTCGGAAAGGCCAAAGTGCCAGCCAGACCACTTACTATGAGGAGGAGTTAAATTCACCAACTATACGGGACGGAGTAGTAATGATCCTAAACCAGTTGGCAAGAAGCCATCTGTTTGGAGGAGTTTGAACCAAGGACGCGACGCGACTGAGCACGTGACTTTGAAACTTGACAGACCGAGAAATGCACTTGGTACCTGGACTTATCTCGGATAGCCAACCGGTCTATCTCGGGTAGCCAGCCGATGATCTATTTTGGTACCAGTTCGGAAAGCCAACCGAACGGGAGACCACCTCGGATAGTCTACCGAACTATTCTGGGATGAAAGTGATCTGTGATTGCCGAGAGGCGAAAGTGATCTGAAGCGAAGTTGAACCAAGTCCGGTGCCACTACTGGCATGGACTATACCAAAACACCTACGAACTAGACGGCCGTCTAGTTGACTGAGCCAAGTCTACGAATGCGTTCCAGAGAGAGCTGGAAGCGGCAGGATGAAGAAGACATGGTCAGGAAGAACCAAACACCCCACTCACCAAAAACGGACCAACCTCCATCTGGACCACGGAAGCCAGCCGAGCTAACCAATTGGAAGAAGAACCGAAATATCTGAAATGTTGATACCGGATAGTCTACCGAATGAACATCAAATATTTATTAGTCACATATTTCTGAATCATGTATAAAAGGACAGTAGAGTAGAGTAGAAGAGCAGCAGACTCCCCGGGACAGTGGCCTGACAAGCCATTGGTACTGGATAGTTGTGTTCGAGCAGACTCCCCGGGACGGTGGCCTTACAAGCCATTGGTTCTAGTTAGTCGTGCTCTTGGACTGCTAGTCGCTACGCGCACTTGTATTTCACACAAAACTTGAATGATCGGGTTGGATTGGATTTGAACCTGAACGGAATTGGACTCGCACGGACTTGATTGACTCGCACGGACTTGGACTCGCACGGACTTGTTGAAAGGAATTGGACTCGCACGGACTTGATTGACTCGCACGGACTTGGACTCGCACGGACTTGAACCTGACTCGCACGGACTTGAACCTGACTCGCACGGACTTGAACTCTTTGAACCGATTGGACTTGAACTATTTGACCGAACTATTCCACAACTTGAACTGAACGTTCCTGTGTGTGTGTGACCTGTTACCCCAGAACATTGACAAAAACCCCACGCCGGTCTAAACCACCGTTACTTGCAATAAAACCCGCTTTCGAGCAAAAACCCCAACTTGTGTGGAATCAGACTTGCCAAACAGACCGTCCTGCTCCTTCGATCAGAAGTAGAGCCAAAGCCATAGTGCATTGAAAGAACTCGACTCATTTGGTCTATACAAGCCTAATACTTGGCTTTCACCCCCGAACAAACCCGTTCATCACCCAGTGCAGAGAGTGGTAGTTTTTAGTGTTTAGTTTTGGTTTAGTTGGATATACTCCGTCTATCTCATTTCTAGCATTTTCCATCCGTGCACATAGTGAAGACCTTTCATCGTCGTCACCGATCACTGTCCCTTTTGTGTCCTTCGTCGTCCCCGATCACTGTCGTTATCGCCTCCGCCGCCGCCATTGCCTACGCTTGTCCTCCGTCGCCTCCGTCTACACCGCTCACACGTACCTGATTGGTATTGGGACATTTGGACCACCTCGCACACCCACGTCTAGAGTCTAGACTCTCGTCTGCTAAGTGTTGTTGTTCATTTGTTGTTCAGCTCCGCTCGTAGGGCCCGAGTCAGCTTATCAATAGATTGAATCGGCCCTCAACGTTGGCGATTGATCAACTGGCAGGGACTGGGATCATAAAGGTATTCAAGCAAGGCCCGATGGCATGCGGTCTGCGCCTCCACTCCACCATGCGGACGTAGTGGGGCGTACTGCGGAGTACCTTCGTTTGACTCGGGGTCGGGTCATTCGATGGTTTTCCGGTTGTGAATAATTTTTGTGAGGAAATGGAACGGGTCAGAATGCCACGCCGTGTCTGTCCTTCATTTATTCTTGGCTCAAGCTTCAAAAACATGCACACCAAGCAACCCTGAGCACCCCAGAAAAGGAAGACCTGTAGCGCTGGTGCGCACCCTCCTCAATATACGCCGAGAATTGTGAAACAAGTTTACGAGGGCACCCGTTCGATTCGGGGTCAGGTCATATGCACTTAAAACACCATTTTTGTTTGGCTCCCATCCGAATCACAATTTTCTCTCAAGTAGGAGATTGAAAACATACTCGCAAATCAGGTGTAAGGATACGGAGGAAGAAGACCTGTGGCGCTGGTGCGCACCCTCACTCAATATATTGTTTGATTTGTTAAAATTAACGAGGGCACCCGTTCGATTAGGGTGCAGGTCATACAGCTGTTTTGTAAAAGATAGAGGGGTTTCGGAAATCGTTGATGTTCATTTCCTACTTACCTTTGTTGACCAATTGATCTTCGGCTGTTGACACCGACACTCAGAACTTGCTCCAAACTCAGCCAAAATCGTTGTTTAAAATGCTCCTTCATTTGACATGTGCATACAATACTTGGATATGGTTTGAGTACTGTGCAGAATGTGAATTGACTGGATATAAAGACCAGCGGCGAATGATGACGTCGTTGTGGGGCGCTTTTCGGTCAACAATGGTAAGCAAAAAACGAGCATCAGCGATTTACGAAACCCCTCTATCTTTTACAAAACAGCTGTAGGGAGTATGTTTCTATCTTTTTCTCTCATCTTTATGTTGGTTCAAGCTTGAAGTTATATTCACAAACCAGGTGGAAGAACAGGACGGTGGAAGACCTGTAGCGCTGGTGTGCACCCTCACTCAATGGATTGCGCCTCCTTTAAATTCATGAGGGCACCTGTTCGATTCGGGGTCAGGTCATTCACCATTCTTCTACTTTCTTTTGGCCCGCATTTGTTTTTGGTTTTCAAGCTTAAGACTTACCCTCACCAATCAACAACTACCACACTGAGGAAGAAGACCCGTAGTGCTGGTGCGCATCCTCCCCTTGTATATGGTTTGAAAGAAAGGAAGGTTATAAGACGGAGCCTGTTCGATTCAGGGTTGGGTCATATTAGCCTCTCTTCCTGATTTTTTTTCCCCCTCATATATTCCTAGTTCAAGCTTGGAAAACATACTCACCAAGCAACCATTACCAACCAGAGGCAGAAGACTGGTGACCCTCACCTTGTGTAGTAAAATTCTAGGAGCTCCGGTGCAGGGCATGCACTGATAACTTGCTCACTTTTTGTGTGCCTGCCATTCTGAACCCTGATTCTGGTAGTCGGAGGTTAAAAGCGTGCTCACAAACCAAGCTTAGGAATGAAGCAGAAAGAGCAGGAAGAGACTTGTAGCGCTGGTGCGCACCCTCCCTCGATGGTGTGATAGACCCCGTTGACAAATACAAGGGGGCACCCGTTCGATTCGGGGTGAGGTCATTTGTGAAGTGCGACTGAGTTGTTTTGCCTCCCCTCTGAATCACAATTTGTCAAGGTGGAGGTGAAAAACATGTACACCAAGCAACAGTTAGCACCAGGTGGGAGGACGACCCGTAGCGCTGGTGCGCATCCTCCCTCGATGGTGTGATAGAACGAAAAGTTGTAAGAGGGCACCCGTTCGATTCGGGGCGGGTCATACGAATATTTGAGTGTTCCTTTTTAAAAAAAGGTTGATTCCGTGCCTCCCTCATTTATTCTCTGCGCGCGGGCGGACTCAAAGTTGGGCATACCTTCAAGTTGCTGGTCAGTGGTTATAATTTAGACCTGCAGTAGTGATTCAATTCAGCGCCGGGTCGTTGGATTCCCACCCCACCACTCCACCCCACCCCACCCCACGCGAAGGTTAAAAAATCACGCCGCGCCCTGAAGATCCTCATGACACATTACACAATAATTACATTCTTGCCGCGGCCTACTTACAAAGCGCAGGCGCGTATCACATAAGCAAACCAACCCTGAAGATTAGGGGTCTATCAGATAGCCTAGCGGAGGAAATAAATCTGGTCGCTCCCACCGAGTTCAGTGAACGGCTAACCTGAAGCGGCAGTAGTAAAGTTCCACCCTGCTTCGCGTTGATTACAGGTTGTCAAAAGCAGGTTGGGGAAAGAAATCCCATCTCCATGCTGGATTGAAAAGTCATCGGCCGGCAATATTTTTCAACGTGCCCGAGATGCCCCAGGGCCTCTGATAATCTCAGTCCTGTAGTTCGGATTCATCGGTCGAATCCAGGCGTGAATTCCCTGGAGCCCGGCGTTATTACATACCTATCTATCTACGTTGAGGCGTCCAGCACCCTCGGCATCAAAATGTGTAAATCAAACTGGAAGACCAATGTCTTGAGGCAAGGCCCGATGGCAGGCGGTCTCTGCACCTCCAATCTATGCGAGTGTGAGAAGATAAGCCGGAGGAACCCCGTTCGACTCGGGGTCGCGTCGTGGACAGCGGTCAACGAATTTTTGAAACGATAATTGAATTGGTTAACCGCTTCTTTCTCGCATGGCGTCCTTCATTCGGTGTATGCGCTGCTAGAATAATGAGGAAGACACGAGTGGGTTGATGGAGTAGGGCGCGGATCAGTTGAACTACGTGGAATCTTCAAGAGGGGGCGAAACTGAACCCAACTGGTTGAACTGAGGAAAGGAGATACAGATTATCACGCGGGCACAGAAGAAGGCGAGGATGCAAGTACTTGAATCTTGGAATCCGCGTAACAAAGAATGATGAATCCAATAGAGGTATCGGTTCAACGTCGAGGCGTCAAGCACGTGCACCCTCGGTATCAAAAGAAAAGTGTGAATCAAACTGGAGTTTATTAACGTCTTGAAGTAAGACCCGATGGCAGGCGGTCTGCACCTCCACTCCATATCAAAGCCCGGTTGGGTAGTAAGGAGGACCCCCGTTCGACTCGGGGTCAGGTCGTGAGCTCTGGGTGAAGTCTTCTTTTGTCGAAAAATAAGAATGGGTTGACCAGGAGCGCATCTCTGTCTTTGATCCCGTGTAAGTAAGCTTAAGCGCCCAATGATTTGGATGAGTTTCTTGCTCAAATCAACTTTGGGAGCCGGTCGAAAACGAGAGCTCCTGGATTAACGCGCATCCATAGGTTGAACCGGCCCTCAAACTGGCCGGAACTCGTATTCAGGCCGGAACTGGGATTCCGAAGGTATTCATGCCACGCCCGATGGCAGGCGGTCTGCATGTGCGCTCGATCATTCGGGCGTGGTGAGGCATACTGCGGAGGAACCCCGTTCGACTCGGGGTCGGGCCGTTTGAGGCGTTCTAGGTGTCAAGATTTTTGTTAAACACGGATCTGTGTATAGCCTATATGTTTGGCCGTCCCCACGGAGTTCCAACTTGAAGCCGCAGTATCTAGTAGACTTTTCCCTTGCTCCGTGTTGATTACACCGAATAGGGGTGGGGAGACGGCGTCTTTTGTATTGAAGAGGAATAGGCAGCAGATTAGCAAAATGGAGACTGGCAGGCGAAGATGGAGGTGATTTGGATAAAGCGCGAAGCGTAGACGCGGTTTCTGAGAATCCTGCTCGAGGGTGTTGGTTGGGCTTGCCCAAACCGCGAAGGATGGCAGGACTTGGCAATGGAGCCGGGATGGTTGCGCGCTGCGCCGCTCCTTTTCTTGCGAGCCGCCCAGAGACCAGAGTTCGACACAGACCAAGGTCAGGGTCCGAACGTTCATACTACGTTCACTTGCACTCGGAGTTCGAAATCCGGGAATTTATATGCGCATTGTGCGGCCGCCGCTAAAGATCGACCCTTGAAGCCACGTAGGCGGATATCGCATACGAAATGCAGCCCAAAGAGGCGAGAACAGATAGGCGGCCGCAAAAAATTGGGATAGAGTGCGCGGGATGCTGGGACGCCGTGCGCGCGGAGAGCTTGCGCAACTGGGTCGGTGGTGGCAGAGTGAGAACAAGGGACGTTGATGGCCGGATGATCCGGCGCGACGTCGCAGCCAAGTAATCCAAAAGGCCCGTGTGACTCTTGATCCCAAGAGGCGTGCGATCTCCTTATCATGGATATATTCCCACGGGGGACCTACCCCCCAAATAAGGCAAGTCTGACTAAGCCCCGTCAATTTCGGCCGTCAATTGCCCTCAACGCTTGTGCGTGGTCGCGGTTCCAATCTGAGAGCAATGTTCAAATGTTTTATGTTTCTGAGCCATTGCGGTTCATTTTTCGATAACGGGTCTTTTTTTTTGGCTCCTCAACCAGGTTTTCTACTTGATAAAATCACGTTTTCGTTGGCTTTCGTAGAAACTGTGGGCTCCCGCTTGATTTTTACCTGCTCAACAAATTTTCTGACAGTCTTCACTCATGGAGTTGTTGGATTTCGCCCACTTCCACCTAAAACCAATTACAGCGGCATCCTTTGCCAGTATGATGCAATCAGTGCCGAAGGTGTTCCGACGCCACTCACGTGCACAGATCAACTTCCACGATCCAGAGATCGCTCGCCTCTTGCTTGATCCCAAACCATCATCTGTGTCCGAGTCCACCCCAGCCGCGCCCGTTGTCGACCCCGCCGCAAACGATAACTCTGAAGGCCGTAAACGCGTTGACACTATTCAAAGTCAAAACCAGCCTGCGTATGCATACCGCTCCCCAGTTGCCCCGTAGTAGTACGCGCCCGAGTACGAACGCCGCAACCCATCACCACGTTATCTTCCAGTTTGCCCGCGCCGTTGAACCTTTCCGCCTCCCGCCCAATCGCAGTCTGAGTCGCAACAAGTCTCGTCCTACGCACACTACGCCTACTACCGCAGCGCTACCGGGACCCGCCACGTACGTGTAACCACCACCCGGCGCACGTACACCCACCAGCTCGTTGCGTCTGCGGGCGGCGCTGCCGACGCTAGTGCTGGCGGTATAGTCCGCACCGATGACGCCGGCACCAAACTCTCCGACCGCATTCGGCGCCGGTGCTTAACTGCTACACGACAGACACGAGTACGTGGAGAATGAGCAATTTGAGTCCAGGGAAGGTGGTGCGTCATCTTCACCCCTTTGATACTTAACCCTGTGGTCCTGCCTCAGCCGTTCACTGATTATTGTTTTTCCGGGGGCCAGCTCTGCAATAAATGCGGCCTCTTCGAGCGTACCCACTCGCGTCCCCGTCCCCAGCAGTTCCCCCAGAAGCGTGAGCCGGTGGCAGCGAGTACGTTTTCCGTTTACGCGGAGGGAGAGCCGACATTTTCTCGTCGTGCGGCATCCCGATGTCGGGTGTTGTTCGAGTTTTTCTGTGCGTCCGTCCTGCGTTCCCGTGCGCGTCGCTGCTATGGGTCCCTTTCCTGCCTGCTCCTTCGCGTACCCGAGCGCGAGTATTCCCTGCGCGTTCCTCACTGACGCGCATTTTCCTGCGCGATCTCGACCTTTCCTCGTGGAGAACACGCTTCCGTTACCCCTGCCGCCGGCGTGCTCCCTGACATCGCTCTTGAGGTAGACGAGCCTTTCGGCGCGTCGTCTCCCGACGCCGCGGAGAGCGCTAGTAGCAATCGTCTTTTGCGCACCTTCCTGGTCGGGCCTTGTATTTTTCAATGCCCTTCTGTGTCCTGTGCTGCGCTCGTGCCTTGCGCGCTGCGAGCATTCATTGATTCGAGCGCACCCCCATCCCAAACGCGAACGCGGACACGTCGCTGGGGGATTTCGGCCGCGTGTTGCGTTGTGCGCACGTTGTCTTTGCATTCATTCGAATGCAATTCTGGTCGTCCTGTGGGCATGTCCGCGGCGGCGGCGGCGACTGGAGCTTGTGAACACGCGGAATGCATTCGAATGCTATCATTACTTAAGGCTGCCATTCTACTTTTATTTCATTTCCCTTCATTGATGCTAACTTTATCCCTTCCTTCCAGCAACACCAACAATCCCACTACCAGCCCTACCCCCAGGCCCTCCGTCCGCCCACACCTACCCTCAGGTTTCACCCCACTGGGCCCCATGGCTAGGGATGGACACCGTCCCGTTTACGGCGACGGCCGTCAATCCACGAACTCGAGGCGGTGACGGCCCGCCTCGTTGACGGCCGTCTTTTCCGACCTCAAGACCCTGGGGCGGGACGGGCGGCACAAAAGACGGCCGTAAGCAGGGACGGGACGGTGATTAATTTCCCACCGGTATAAAAGGTGATTTCGTTGCTAATTGAGTGCTCAGAAGCCAAACTGGGGGATGTGGATTCCTCAGTGGGTCTGGAATAGAAGTAGCCGCGCGACAGGCCGAGAAAAGGACGAGGAGTCGTGCGAGTTTCAAACATCGGCATCTCGGCATCCGATGGTACGGGAGTGAAATGGTCCCTGTTCCCATTTAATCAGTTCTCAGGTGGTACTAGGTCTCACCATAAACCAAGTAGGATCTTTCTCCCGCTAAATCCCATTAAAACAACTTGAACAAGCTTGGTAAAATTCACCAACCCGTCTGCGGCCGTCGACGGGCGGGTATTGACGGCAGTACTGCCGCCCGTACCCGCCCGCTTATTTGTTGAAGCCGATGTCGAGACGGCACGGGACGGGGTGCCGTTTACGGGGCCCGTCCCACCCGTAAAGACGGGGGCGGTGGGCATCCCTACCCATGGCGTGTCGACGTTTGGCCACCAATACCGACAGCATCAGCCATCAGGGACCCTACGCGCCTTACCCGCCTGCGCTGAGCGTGCCTACTTCTCTCGCTGTACCGCAGCAAAATGATCATGATCCCGCGTCTGCCTCTTAATGTAGACATTGTACAACCGGCGGTTCGCACGACATGCAAGGGTCCGGTTCGCACCCCGGAACGTCCAACGCTGCACCTACTGTTACCAGTGGCACCGATCCTGCGGCATGCGGCGGTGAAGAGAGACCGGAGCGACCGAAGCCGATGCGTGCGAAACAAGACACATGCATCCGGGCATTTACTCCGAATCCTGGCTGATCCTGTGTGGATGCCTGTACATACCCCAGAACGCATGTTACTCCCTCTTTGAGCGGTAAAAGAGAGAGGTAGAATTTTGCACTTTTCCTCGCGCTCACCTTGCGCTCACCATTGCCGAGACCAAGTACTAGTCCGAGATGCCCGAGGTTGATCCTGCCGGCATCGGACTATCGAAGGATCAATAGCCAAATCGCACGGACTCAGAGTACTCACTGCGTTCCGGGGTCGCCTAAACATAACAATGCGCAGCTATTCGTGGAGCTGCGCTTAGCTACACAGCCCCTGTTTAGCTCTGTTTAGCTCTGTTTAGTTCTGTTTAGCCGTCTGCGCTTGCGTACACAGGGCTGCATCAGCAAACAGGATTTTGCCCAGTAGCTGTAAGCCAATGCTATGAAGAAACTGTAGTCCCGGTAGCCCACCTGCACCGCGTAGTAGTTGTTGGTGGCACTGGTAGCAGAGCCGCTAAGGATCAGTTGCGCATGGTAACCCATCAGCCGCGGATCAGTAGAACCAAATAGCCGAGCCTCCGCGAAACGCCGACTTTAAGTAACCATTGGGTTGGTGAAGAGTTAAAACCCACTGGGCTTGAGGATTCCGGTGATAGAATTGTCCTTGGACTCTTCTTGCTCAAGTTAAAGGTTTGCGGCAGAAAGCTGTTTGAAACGCGAAGTCATTCAAACTCCGCTAACACGTGTCAAATTGCGTGATAGATGCGCGATCAACACGTGTAGGTTGATGCGCTCTTTCTTGGCTCTTTCTTCCTTTCCCCCCATCTCCCCTCCTCTCGTCTATCTCAATGCTTGCTCCCAGCGCCTTCTCCTCCGCCACCGATGTTCTCACCCCACCGCAGGTCTATACACTTCCATTGGACTCAATTCCTTCGTGATCCTCCCGCCATTTTGAAGTCAAGCTCCGTTCAATTCTCGAACGCGGGAGAGACTCTGGGAGCCGGCAAAGGTGCGTAAAGTGCGTCTCATTATCAGATGTCCCCTCACTTACTAATCCCCGCCTCTCTGTTCTATAGATACCTACTTACGCGTACATCCCTGCTATATCTAGACTTGCTCGAAAGGGCGGGTCTCCTTCCACCTCTCTGTGTAGTTCAATTTGAATACATATTTGATATATTTTGGATCCTCCTGCAAAATTGAGCCTGAGTACTGTTGGGTATAGCGGACTACTGTGAGATATGACATGCTACTGAGGTCATATTATGTGCAGCTATGTGTAGTTATGTGCGTAGCTATGCGCAGGTGACCCCGGAACGCAGTGAGTGACAGGAGTCTGAGTGTGCAAACCCAGTAGGTACAGTGTCTATGACTTCCCCCGGCCAAATGTACACCCATCACGTACAACGCAATCATCAGAAATGTGATGGACCCGCGTCGGCCATCATTTATGATTCCGGCCCGACTCGGCAGGATCTTAGAGTACATCTCGGCTTCACAATACCCAATATGCCGAGCGTGGCCGAGGTTTGCCGTACACAGTAGAATTCACGTGGGGCGAGGCGCCCACGCGGCTCTTTTATGACTTTAAAGAAGACACCAATGGTATTTTACTCTAACCTACACAAAGAACCTGACCCAGTTGCAGGTCTGTCAAGTACCATCAGCGGCGACACGGATCACAACTGGATGTGCATACCGCAATTAGCATCGAGCCACGGGTTTAGCGCAGTGAACTGCGCCGGTGTCAAGGCGTTTGCAGACTCAATCTCGGAGCAAAAGTCGCCGCTGGCAACAGTCTAGCGTGCCGTTCAAGCCGGAGAACTAAGAAGATACTTAAATTTGAATCAAACGCACGTAAATTTTATTGCAGGTTTTGGGAGTTCCGGCGATGCAATATGCCTGTGGTTGAATCAGACTTAGACGAGATAATCTCTTTCGCGGAGATTTAGACGGACCGAGCCTAACTGAATGTCTGGACGAAGACTCTGTCAGATATTTGGCGCTAGGGAGATAAAATACTCACTCGTGCAGACAGTATTGATTTCCGGATTCCACTTCAAGAAGTCCGTGAACGATAGCGAGTTTCTGGGAAAGACGTAGTCAATAGTGTGTCCCACCCAATTAAGACGCAGAAGCATATACCTCGTTTCGATTAGGTTGCAATTGTCACCCGAGACGATGGTGTCTGTGAAGAGCCGGTAGGTAAGGTGAATAAACAGCGTAGCTGGGCCTACAATAGCTTGTGCAGCTAAAGTGGAGCAAATCATTTAACGGGTCTGTATTTTGACGGCGAGGGGGACTTACTTTGTCCAGGTCCCGGAGGCAACGTTCGTCGGCGCACCAGTCGGAGCCGTCGTGGTAGAAGTCGCGGTGATGGAAACGCCAGGAAGAGCGGCTACACAGTATGCCTCGCCCAGTATAATGTTCGTACAAGCAGCATTGATCTTTGACCATTTAAATCAGAGCGGTACATTCGATTAGCTTGGCATACCTCCGGGTTCAGAGCGCGGAATAAACTGTCGGATATACCGTTTCTTGTCTCAATTACTGGACAAGTGTCGTCGCTTATGACGATATCATATTTGGCACAGTCCTGAAAATGCATCTGAGACAGATATTTTTGAGATTGGCCGATTCAGACAAACTTTAGTATCGGTTCCAGATGCGACGTTAGTCGGGGTGGAACTGGGAGGAGTGCTGCTAAGACTAAATGTGGGCACCGTCCCCACGCAGTATGCTGATCCGAGTTGGATATTTGTGCAAGCGGCATTAATCTGGCCAATGTACTTGAGAAATGAATATCGCTGGATCAAGTCGGCGTACCTCGGGGTTCAGCGCACGGAATAAACTGTCAGAAATTCCATTCCTGGTTTCGATTGTACTGCAACTGTCCCCGCTATAGTTGTACCAAGTCAAGTCAATATCTCAACTAGCGTCCCCACCGAGGCTTACCTGACTACCGTGTCGTACTGGGCACAGTCCTAAACACACACACCGTAAGCTAAGAGCCGCAGACCACAAATATCCTACACACATTGTTATCGGTCCCAGCAACGGCATTCGTTGGCACGGCAGCACTGATCTGTCCAATACCCCGTACGCAGTAGGCCTCACCCAGGCCGAGATTGGTACATGTTGACGTGAGTTCGGGATTCAGAGCGGCAAATTGGGCGGCCGATAAGCCAAATTTCTGCGGGATAGAAGTGCATCCATCACCATTGACAACGGTGTACCATTGCAGACATCCCTGAGGTGTAATGCAATTCAACGGCAGAATTCGACATAGACCACGTGCACTTACTGAAGGTGCAGATCCTTGAGCGGCGTTTGTGGGAGTGGGAGGGATTGTGAGCGTGTTGTTGAGAACTTGAACACAATACGCGGACCCGACATTTAAATTTGGACACGGTGGATCAGGGTTATAGTTGTACAAATTGAAGTCGGCCTCGGAGATATTAAAGCTAGTTTCAAGGATATTAAGAACGAACGATGGAGAGAGGCGAAATACACACTAGGACTCGATCCAAGTGCAGTTAAACCCGACATCCATCGTGTAATACCAGGCACACCCGTTCGTGACGGTGCCGGCCGCAACGTGTGTCGGCGCTGGCATCCCAGTCACGGAAGGAAGATTCTGAGTGGTTAAAGGCGTTGTGGCGGTTGTAAGACTCATAACCAGCAGAGTGCCAACCGCAGTAGCGTTGGATGTTACCATTGGCACCGTGGAAGTAGCTGAAAGAGGCGGGAAGGCAGCAACTTGACGAATCGTCAGCTACAAAAAAACCAGCTGGACAAAATTTGCTCACCGCAGTAGAAATACTCCGCCCAAAGGTTGGTGCAGTTAGCATTGATCTCAGGATTCAACGTAATGAGATCGTCAAGCGTGATGCTGTCTGCAGCCACCGGTGAGGCGGGTATCAACTAGAACTCTGCACGCACTGTTTAATGCCACTTGTTGGCAGAAATTCCCAGGTTCAACAAAATACCAAGCTCCACAGTTGGCCGTTGTTCCTGGAGGTGTTTGACCTGGGGGTGCGCTGTGTATGCCACAATAAGTTCATCTGCACGACTCGAAAACAGCTAGAGCGATTACACGGTCGCTGTCGGGGTCGCAGTGGGAACGGCCAGACCCCCGTCATTTCCAATGTCGGTAAAGCCTCCGTGCGGGGAGATGCAGATTGTTGGGAATAGAGGGAGGTTTGCACAGTTAGATATAAGATCCGGGTTGAAACTAGACAGTTGGAGGTTCAGTGACCCGTCGCTGTTGAAGGATGTTTGAAATACTGACCTCATAAATTGTTGCATGTTGATCGTCACATTACCACCTACGAGATTATTTTGGTTCACATCGTTGAGAATATCGTCGCAGGTTTGATTGCCTTGTACGGTGTACAGAGTGCAGGCCTGTTGACCAATAAGCAAGGGAGTACAAAACGCGAACAGAGGAACATACATGGGGCAAGCAAACCGTGGTTCCAGAAGCGAGACCTGAGACGCAGACCAGGGCTGAAACACTCGGGTTGCTGTCTAGAATATCGCGAACGGTCACCGAATTCTGTGTGGCGAGGTCTGAACAGAGAGTTACGCCACTAGTCGTGACATTATGGCCAGTGAGTTTGCATATGGGATCAACAGCGGTCGAATTCGATCCCGATTGGGTGGGTGGGGTGGTCCCAAACGAGCCTGCACCGGGAGTGGACACATTATACGAGTTCCACGATCTGTGAAGCCAACTCGAAGTCAGTGTTGAATATGATACTGTGATAATATGTACTCACGCTCCACACTCAGCCAACGCGGACTGTAGTGTTCCATACAGTGATGTGGTGAAGGAATACGCATACGAGAGTGTTGTGTTGAGGAGCCCCAACATGCACGAGGTGCACAGCTCATTCTGAGGGTAGCCGAGAATACCTTGGCTCGTGTCGCTCGGGGTGTAGGTCGACAGGACGGACTGGCAGAAGCTCCCGGTGGTCCTGGTATGAATGTTCGTGAATTTCTAAAGACGAAGGTGTCAAGTATGTACGTACGCATCAACACGACATTGCGAGAAGTAGGGCTCCGACAGTGTGTCAATCCCAAGGGTTGCTGATTTAAACGGTCAGAACGCCCTGGGGGAAATCGATCTCGTACCTGGGTAAGTTGCGTTTTCCTTCGTGCTGAAGGAGAACCCTGCACATGCGCTGGCTACGGAGTTTCGATAGCCAACAAGCGAGTTGGAACACGTGTCGGTACACATGAGGCTGAGGTCCGATGCGTTGAAAACGATAGTTCCCATAAATTGAATGGTGTAGTTGCATGAGATGGCTGATGTCAAGGCCGTAGCACAGGAAGATGAAGGAGCGGGACTTGTCGGTAGAGTACCATCGGAATAGATGATAAATGAAGGAGTGGCGGCATTGGTGGCGGCGGATGCGGCAGCGAGGGCAGAAGTCGTCGTTCGGGAACCAGCACTGCCGCTTGAGAAGCTTGAAGAGCCACTGGAGACCCCATGGCTGAGGGGGGTGCTGCTCAAAACAGGTGATCCGCTGGAGGTCACGGCAGCGCTGAGGACACTTGACACTTCCGCCAATCGATTCGCCTGGGCATCGGCTTCGAACTTGTACTTATATCCCAGGATATTGGCCGCCACGTTCCCATGGGCTTTGGTAGCGAGCTTGAGGAGACAGAGAACCACAGCAAACACAGCGCGACCCATACTGAACGTTCAGTGCAGAAATGGGTTGAAACTGGGGAAGGAAGGGCTCGGTTTTGCTGTAATCATATTGAGCCGTACATTGCGACGTTTTTAGACCTCACTGCATGTGGTCCACGCGGTGTCGTTTCATGTTAATCCGCTGCCGTATGATGAAATACACTAGAATCAGAATAATTGCGTGTGTTATTGATTCTGGGCCTTTCTGATTTTTCTTCTTCAACCGAAGTGGTGTACGAGATTAGCCTCTGGACTCTTCTAGATTATGCCGGTGTTCACTCATACCGCCATTTACATGAATGGAACAGTTTCACAAGCAGTTTCACAAGCTCTGGCAGATGTTCTGTTTCCGCATAGTGCGGTACATGGGTTCGAGATGCATCAGACGAGAGCAGAAAGAACTTTGTCACAGTGAGCCCTCCGGTTCCTTACCCCTCTCGGCCCAAATAGGGAAAACCTCAAAGATTTCGTCCACGAATCGGCATTTGTTCGGTGGCCGCCGTATGATGGAATGGTTTGGAATCACAGTGCTGCGGGCCATCTTGATTTCGCATGCCTCACTTGAACTGACGAGTACAGAATAAGAATTAGATCCGGTATTGACAGAGTTAGACCTTGCCGTTTTCAAAACCGCACCCGAAGAGTTCCACCCAGCGGTATAAATGATGAAGTAAAAATATCCACGGCTTTTACTGAGGAATAGCAGAAGACCCTCGCAAACGTGCAGGGGATCCATTCGAGAACTACTAGATAATATACAAATGCCGTCAGGAACCAATATGACTAACTAGAGAGAGAATTAGAACAACTGAAGTTTAAGTAAGATACTAAAATGCGAAGTTGAACTTGATAAACCCAGAGACTCAACATAGCAGATAATGTGTTGCCTGGATAATAGCGAGCGATGGACTCGGAATTCCAACAATAAAGCAACTCTTTTGTTGCTCTTTTGATTAATTTCAAACTCTGTCATCGCGTGAACTTAAGTTCGGGCCGTGGCCGATCCGTTGTCTGGTAACCGCGGCGGTCCCGATATGAATCATACGATACTTAGCTCTACGGTCGACCACCAATTTCCCGGCTCACGAATGTGGTCCACACAAGGTCCACAGCTTCGAGAAGTTTGATGAACATTTCGTGGAACTTGGCCGATGGTGGTAATTGTTAGATCCGTCGTCGACGGGGGTCGTAAACATTGCGGACCAGATATAGCCTGAGTCACTGTCGGTGCGAAGTCTTACATTTACCCCTCAGGCCTGAGATGATTGGCCTCCCCCTCTCTTCAATATGTGCGCCGCCCTCTTGCTCTTGTCTTCAAAAGCTCACAGTATTTTGTAATGATCGCCAGCATTCCTTTTACTAACGGGACTTGCCCGAGTTGTGGCCCAAACCGCTCAGAATACGACGAAGCTACCCTTGGGATCCTGCACACCGGACATTCCTTGCGCCAATGGTGCTTGTTGTGATGGAAAGAGCGGTTTCTGTGGATTTGGCCCAAATTTCTGTGGCTCCGATGTAAGAATGCCTTGCCATTTAGCGTTCAGCTACCTAAGAGTTCTTGGTCTAGGTTTGCACTTCAGTAGGTTCCCTATGTTGAAAATTCTTCGTGGCCATTATCTCATCTCCGCTCAGAATTGTGATGCTTTAGCGGAGTGTGGGCCGTTTGCCGCTGCATCAAACCTGACCTGCCCTTTGAGTGCGTCGTGATGTCGCTACCCTGTGCTTTCCTCCTCACTCGTTTCTCGTAGATGTTTGGTAGAATGCTGCCTTTTTCCTTCGACCTCCCTAATCTCGGTCCTCCAGCTGCTCTCAATTCGGATTTTGCGGAACCACTACCGACTTCTGTGGTGACGGCTGCCAAAGTAATTGCGGGTCCCCGAAGCAACCTTCTTGCGGTATCATTGTACCCTTCCCTTCCCGGTCAATTTCTCAACGCAATAAACCTAGGTGTGGATCAATCTACCGCTACCGCTCGCCGTATTGGCTACTATGAAGGATGGGCCGTCCATCGGTTCGGCAGTTTGTTCTCGCTGGACATATACTAATCCCTCTGATCGCAGCCCGTGCATGGCCTTCACCCCTGAAGCGATCCCAGCAGACTCACTGACACACGTCAACTACGCTTTTGCGCTGATCAGTTCATCCTACGAAATCACTGAAATGACGGCAGGAGACAGTGATCTCTGGAAGCGCACCACTGCGTTGAAAGAAAACTTACCAGCACTAAAGGTGTTTCTATCAATTGGTTCGCTTCCCTGTTGCCTCCAAACAAGTGACTCAACATCCTCGCAGGCGGGTGGACTTTCAACGACCCACCAAATCAAAAGATATTTTCCGACATGGTGGCTTCCGAGGCGAACACCAACGCATTCCTCGCTTCGGCCCTTTCTGTGATGGAACAATACGCATTCGATGGTCTCGACATTGATTGGGAGGTAAGAATTGCTCATTCCTCGCAGGATTTATACGACTCATTTTTCCAGTACCCCGGTGCATCCGATCGAGGAGGTGTCCCCGCAGACACAGAGAACTATGTTAAATTCATGGCCACCGTCAAGGCAGCGTTCAAAGTGAAAAATTATGGACTAAGTTTGTACGTTCCCAGTTTCCGCCCACTTCGCTGCCGCGGGTGCTGATGTGTCTACTAGTACTGCCCCATCCTCGTACTGGTACGTGGTCTCTAGCAGCCAGACCCTTCGCCGAACAACGTTGGAGGTACCTTCAACATTTCGATTTAGGTGGCCTGCTGAAGTCCGCCGACTGGGTCAATGTTCGTCGCGTTTTGATTTCCACATCACCTGGTCACTGAGTCGACGGCAGGTCATGACCTACGACTTGCACGGAGTCTGGGACGGCATCGACGTGAATTCTGCTTCCTAAAGTCTCTGACGCTGAATACTCACCCAGATGCCATCATAGCCAAATATCGGGTGCGAGAGATGCAAATAACCTTTGATTGAACTCACCTTGTGGATCCAGATATGTTGTTTTGGCCCACACGAACTGCGAGTACACCTGAGAGCTGAGCCTGGAATTGGCTAACACCTCATAATAGTAACTGAAATCGAAGCAGCGTTCGATCTCTACTGGCGAGTCAACGGTAAGGATCAGACACGGACAAGGTGACCTGCTAACTCCGTTGTTTTCAGTGGACCCCTCGCAGGTTGTTATGGGAATGGCCTTTTATGGTCGTTCCTTCACCCTATCTTCATCAGATTGTTCCGATCCCGGGTGCCCATGGTCTTCGGGGGCGGATGCCGGCCCCTGCAGCAACAACGTCGGCAGTTTAATGTGGGCCGAAATCAACGCCATCGTGGGCCCTGATACGCAGGCGGTTATTCAGACCGACCCCGTAGCGGCTACGAACTACGCTGTGTTCGGCTCGGAGCTGAATCAATGGGTTAGCTACGACGACGTCACAAGTGAGCCGCCTAACCATACCCTCGCCGATGTTTACTTCACAAATCACCAGCTTTTGGCCTCAAGATGACTTAGTATGTATCTCAGTGCGAAAGTCTGTTTGATTTTGAACCTGCCTCTCCAGCGCCAATGACCATTGCATCGGTGGAACCATGATATGGTCCGTGGTTTTCTCAGGCGCTTTATAGCATTCTGACCTCGTTTGTTTAAAGGTCTGTGGACCAGGACGATGACATTTTCAGGTAACTCGATTTCTTCTTTTGTTCTCCGGACCTTCCATTTTTTTAAATAGTCGCATGAAATCACTCTATCCCGACATTGTCGCCGCTGACACTGGGGAAGGAGAGCAGCAAAATGACGGGTCTTGTTTTGTTACAGACTGCGGAGCACAATCGGTCGGCGCTCTGGAACTCATTTGTTGCAACAGATTCTGACCAACTGGCACAGTGCTTTTCAGATGTGACAGAAGCACCGAACACAGTACACGCTGCTTACATTGTCGGCGATGTTTACTATAATCCTATTACCGGAAGCTGCGACCTGAAGGAGTCCGACCAGGCGCAGGTTTGTTGCCCGACAAACATGGGAGGAAGTTGTGTCAGTACGTTGTTCATCCACCTTCCTAGACATGGGATTTCACTATCCCCCCAGAGCGCGGATACAAGGATGCCACAACACCATGCTCCCCCGCATGTCAGATAGAGGAGATATTGGTGGCCATGGATATTATTGGAGACAATTTGAAAGAACAGTGCAGCTCTGGCACGACCGGTCTGTGCTGCGACGGGGGTGTTACTGTGAGTCTTCTCTGGATGGAGCTTCAAGACCGCTCAGTCCAACACCTCGCAGGTGGCCCCGGCTGACTGCATATTTACTGGTATGTTCTGCGCGTTACCTCCTTCTGTATTACTCACTGGAAATTCAGAATGCAGTAGCAATCCCCGAGATAGGTGCGCATACACTATTTCTATACGCCACCACAAACTTAAGGTATCCATAGTTGCCCTTCATCTGCACCCAACTTCCAGACCTCGGTGGGAATGGGGATGAGTGACTGCCTTGCCGTCGGCGAATCGGGGGCCTTCTGCTGTGAGAAGCCTTTCCCCTGGACCAATTGCGCGTGGCAGGGTACTCCTCCTTTCTGTGGCGATAACTGGTGTGAGATCGGGCAGATTACTGTGTTCCAGGATCCAATTGGTACGTTTTGGTTGTTGCTAAAAAGCGGTCGCACTTCTCACGATTTGTGCCAGGCGACGGCACTTCACCATGCACGGGCGGCAACGTACGATCCTATTGTTGCGATGTTCCTCAAGCACTCCCTGTCCCCTTCTCCGACATTTTCCCTTCTAATGTCGAGGACACAGGGAATGACCTTTTCAATGTGGACTTTGATCCTGACCAAGGAGACAGCTTCTCAGAAGAAGGAACGACTTCAACATTCAAAGAGGACGACAACGAAAACAACAGCGCATTCGGTGAAGTTTTCATTGATTCGCCGAATCCTTCATCAGTTTCGAGTCTGGACGTTACCGAGGGCTGGGTTCTGAGTGGTTGCGATGCAAAGAGCGATCAAGCACAGACGGTACGATTTTCGTATCGACGGGAATACATTCTAACTTATGATTACTCAGGTTGTTGCACACTGCTCAACGAACTCTGATGCCTGCCAGCATGTCTTCATTGGTGGCGCAGCCAACACCATTGTCAAACTCCCTCTTTCCTGCGGCTTGGGCCCCTATGCTCGTGTAGTCAGCATGAACCCTCACGCTAATCAATCTGTGTTGGCAAGATATCGTCGTACCGCGTCAGGAACTGTTTATTCGCTCTCATTCGATTATAACTTCGCAGCCATTCCAGCGGAGAATGGACCAGTATACATGCGTGCAGATGTTACCGACATGCCTGATTATTGGGATAGTGTCGTGGACTCGCCGCCCGAGCGCCGTGAATGGTATGGCTTTCGCTGCATCACGCATTGAACTCAACAGTCCCTAGGCTCAAGTCTCGCGGTCTGTGGAAAGAGCCGCCGAAAAAACGGTGGTGGGGAGCTTTCAAGACCTGGTACGTCTTCTAAAAGTGTCTCAATCAGATGATTTGAATACTTTCCAGGTTGAGCAAACTCAACCAGATCGAATCAGACAACTCTCAAAGCAGAACATTCTGTGAGTGTTTTTCGACCCATCTTTCAGTTTCATTCAAGTCAATAGTTTGGTCCGATACCTGGACTATTTTTCACCAGGATCTGCATTGCGACGGTCCTCCAGCATTCGACGCGTCTCTTGATATATCTGTAAACGGTCAAACACGTATGTACCCGACTAAATACGCTACAAGCCCTTAATAAGTGCTTTACAGAATTAACCACTCGCTATGGGTTTTATCTTCAAGGCCAGGTTGTACCTCCCCAGGTGACGGCGGCATATGTCTACTTCGGTGTGTTTGCGTCGCGTTATCCGACTACGGTTAATAATGTTCCAAAGATGCTGGGGGAAAAGCTGCGGCCACGTTCACCATGACTGGCACGGCCTCGGTTACCTGGAACTCGGATACAATTCAATTTGCCTCGTTTGGGTTCCCGGGCCTCTATTACCCGGGCCTCTTGACCATAGGGCCATCCCTCGTTCTTAATGGCTATAGTTTGTCTATTGCTACTTTTGTTTTCACCGTCACTGACATTGCCTATTTTCGTAGTCACCGGAGAACTCAGTCTGACAGGGTACATTCTTTTTCCGTAGCTTCAAATATACTTGCTGCTCACATCTGGACCAGGACACTGACCACCGGACTCACATATCAGTTTCCGGACATCCATTACGCGCTCGGAAAGTCGGGCGACGACGATATGGGCAGCGACGTGACTCCAAGGTGAGTGCAGCGAGGCTTCTCCCCACTGTTTTTTCGATATTTAAAACGTTGCAGCGAACCGAATCAATCATACAAGTACAACTTTGGATACAATGTTGATCTATCGGGATCGCTCAATATTCATATTGTCCCCACCGCGCAACTGGGCATCTCCGTCCTCGGGGGCTCCTTGATTGATGCCAATGCTTATGTCGCTGCAGGTATCGTCGACCGCTTCCGCCTCTGCATCTATTCTCAACTCGCTGTAGATCTGTATGCAGGGGTTGAGATCACCGGTTCTGTGAGTCACGCCCAAGCCGGTGAAGTGTGCGTCAACCCGCATTATGGATTAATCTTGACGGGTGGTGTCACCGGGAACTTACTGTACTGGGAGTCTTCGCCGTTGTCGATTGAGTTCTACAATAAGGATTACACGTACATGTCGAAGGTAAGCATATATCACGCAAGTGGATCCATTACTAAACTCGTACAGTGCTTTAACTCCGTCGATGAGCCGTCGGCAAGTTCCAGACGTGGCCTTGGTGAACTGAGTGCTAGCGCTGGTACTCTGCCTTCATTTCCCGCAATACATTCGGAGCCTCGAATTGTTGTGGAAAATAAAAGTGGACGCAGCCAGATTCGACCTTCCTCCGGGACACTTGAGAAGCGGGTGCTTCTCCCACCCCTCGTCGGAACAGATTTCCTTTGTCCTCAAACGGACTCGGCAATAGGAGAAGAGAATTATGATAACGACATCTATTCTGACGGTGCGTAATTTCATTAAAAAACACATAGGTTTTCTGACAAGAAAATACAGCGGAGCCGCTTTCAAAGTACGTCCCGTTCTTCTGACTCCGGCACGAAAAGACCTATAATTATCACTAGTGACGATGATGGTGTATTCCGCCGCGAAACGTTCCCAGATGTTGTTGAACTCGATGGCACGGCTTCTGTGTTCAACGTCAGTGACGACGGAGTCCTTGTCCAGGTGGCAACTTGCAAGTCCTTGATCAAGTTCGAGGGCCTTCCCTGTACTTGAGTCTCCCATTCTACGACTCTTCCTCTTCCTCACTAGTTTATAGATACGAGCACTAACCCCATTGGCTATTGGAATCTTGCTTCCCCGACGACGTGAGTGGCCGCCATTGGTATCACTACTTTCACTGAATCCTTCCAATCCCCTTAGGCTTGATTACCGCTTCGCCCCGTATCCCAACCAAGTTGGCACGGTAGCCGGAAAGAACGTATTTGGGAGAGAACACGTATATGATCTTCAACTCAGTGAGTCCCGTTTTTGGCTTTTACAATGTTATGATTAACCTCTCCATCCGAATTCAGTCACCATTTTCATCAATACCCTAGCCTCTGTCCCGGAGCTGTGGCAAAATGCGGCGGGAAACGTCAATTTTTGCCCATGGGCAAACACCCAATTCAACCAGCCCAGCGCATATGCAGCAGTTGTCAGCGGCAATGTGGATACTGTGATCAAACGCTTGCTGACCTGCGAGCCGAGTAATGCCCAATCGGTTTTGGCGGGTGGTAATAGCATGCGTTGGCTCGAATCTACGGCCAATACTATCAAAGCCAATGTGGGTTTATCTCGTCCGTTCCACAATTCCTGATTTTGAGGTTCGTCCTGGACCACAGGCCGTCGGCGGGAATATGATTAGAAAAATGAGCAAGTTCAACAGCTATTCCTTCAGCAAGAAAGTGTTCGATGTTCGGGCGGTGAGAACCAATTCGTCCATTTCTCGACATATCTGTTCTAACCTCCCTCCCAGGCATCTGGCGTTATTACCTATCTCGAATCCGGTGTCGTTGCAGACGAGTTTGTTCGTGTCCATCAATGCATGCAAGGTGTTTGGTGAGTATTAACTCTCATCCATCGTCTCGGCACTGGCACCAACCGGGCATTAGGACGGACTGGTATAACGCCTACCTCAATGACGCTACGATCGATGCACCTCAGCGAAACCAATACACCCTTCCCATCCAGTATCGCTTATGGCTTATATCCACCATGCAAGGCGCGGCGTCGGCCCTGGTGACCGGTATCCAGAACATGATCACCTGGTACGAGACCTCAGCGGGCGGCACCAACAACGCGCAACTGGTTGACCTCAATTGGGGAACGCTTTCGAATCAAGGCACTACATCGGTCTCTGGTCAGGATCTGAGGAATGCGATCCTGGCTCCTGTAAGCGGCACGGACTTCTTTGACTCTATTGTCTCTCGTTTATAGTCTTGTTCGTGTAACTTTCGCAATACAAATTCCGGCCTCTATGACAGTGCACTCCCAATCCGCGTAAGATGTTCACGAGCCTTCCTTCCCGGTTTGTGTCGACCGCAACCAAGGAGACGAGCTTGCTTGATCACGCGCACCACGGCGAACTCGAGGTACGATACTTGCTCCTTCGGCGGCTCCGTCGGCGGCTTCGAGTTTGAGCGCACAAGCCATCGACCCAAAGTAAACAGATCACCGCGACGTCCAGAGTCTTCAAAAAAGCTACAGCACTTGGCCTTGCACAGGTGAGAGGGAGGGGCGCAAATTAATTAGGCACGCATCCGCCCGCAGAGGTAGACCCACCGAATAAACTGCGAGATTCGGCGGTGGGATCAATCAATCACCGTACCCGTACCCGTAATCGAGGGAGTGGAACGACGTGGTGGGGAGACGGGAGGGCGTCGTTTGTGTTGGAGAGTAATATAGGCGAGGTGATGGGCAACAAACATATTATAACTGAAAGATTAATGGAGACTGGCAGACGACAATTGGGTTGGTTCGGCGTGCGGGTACGAGTAAGATTTCCCAGACCGCGAAGGATCGCACAACGTTGAGCCGCGATGGTTCAGCGTTGCACCGCTTCTTTTCTTGCGAGCTGACTGGGAGTACAGAGACCAGAGTTCGACACAGACCAAGCAAGGTTAGAGTCTGAGCATACGTACATACTACGTCGTCAACTTGCAGAGTTCGAGACTCGAAAATTGCGAAGATGGACGCGATTTGGATGAACCCCGAAGCGCAGATGCGGTTTGCGAGAATTCCGTTCGAAAGGTACAACAATCGAGTTGGTTGGGCGTGCGAGTACGAGTACGATTTCCCAAACTGCGAGGGATGGCACAACTTGGAGCCGCGATGGTTGAGCGCTGCGCCGCTGCTTTTCTTGCGGGATAACTCGGAATACAGAGGCCAGAGTTTGACACAGGCCAAGGTGAGGCTCCGAGTGTCATACTACGTCCATTTGCAGCGTTCGAGACTCGGAAATTCATTGTGTGGCCGCCGCCAAAGATCGACCCGCTTGGTAACCAGCTACAGCTAGAATCCCGAGATTGAATCAATGGGCGGACCCCTAGCAGCTCGCGATTTCAGTGGAGCGCATAGGCTCGTAACCAGCCTGCCATCACGGAAGTGTAAACACGTTGCTTATATGTCATGTGGCTGCAAAAGGCCCGATGCTTGGACAACACACTCCTTTGTGTAAATCTCCCCTGTGTTGTAACCATAAATTCAGCCTTCAACAGGATACCGGATGCAAGTATCAGTCCGCGAGATAATCCCAGACTCCTTCTGTCTGAACTAGGCTCGTAACCAGCCTGCCATCACGGAAGTGTAAACACGTTGCCGTAGGCATAGTGCTTGCACTCAGATTTGCCGTAGTAGCAGGCTGGTCACGAGCCTATGGAGCGCAGAGGTCATTGAGGTTAATTCGAGGACTTGAGGATAGCCGTAGGCTTGAAGCAACGCAGCCCAATTGCGGCCCAAAGAGGCGAGAACAGACACCCGGGTGATCCGGCCGCAGGAACTTGGGAAACAGTGCGCGGGATCATGTCTGCGCATGAAGAGTTCGGCCAACTGGGTTTGAACTGGGTCGGTGGTAGCAGAGTGAGTACTTACAAGGGAGGTGACGGCCGCGCGACGTGGCAGCCAAACAGCACGGAACCGCCACGTGCCCTTTTGATCCCAACGATCACCATCACCAGATGGTGCATCGGCTGCGGCCTGCTGCGGCAGTTCCTGTCTCCTCTCAACAACTCCTGTAACGCGTCCAAGTCCGCCCTAGCTGCGCCGCCGCAAACGATAACTTTGAAGACCGCAAACGCGTCGAATCTAGTCAAAGTCAAAACGAGCCAGCGTATGCACAGTGCGGTTCCCTGGTCTCCTCGTACGCGCACGAGCGCCCCGCATCCTCGCCTCCCATCGCCACGTTGTCTTCCGGTTCGCCCGCGCCGTCGAATGGCTCCGAACGCGACCGCGATCGCAGTGCCGTGTCCACACCGCCCGTTCCGCCTCCCGCCCAATCGCACCAGCACATGCGCCATGACCAGAATCCGCAGCAACAACCCTTGTCCTACCCGCACTACGTCTACGACCCGCAGCGCTACCCGCCCCCGCCTGGAACGTACCCTGGAACGTACATGTACGCCCGCCCCCGCCCGGCGCGCCGCAGTACGCGCATAAGCAGCAGCCCAACGGACAACATCACCCGGCGTACGCCGCGTATCCTCCTTACCCGCCGCCGCATAGGATACCCCCACTCGCCGCATCCACCAGCGACTCGAGTGCTGGTGGCAATACTGGCGTGGGGCTCGCAGTAATCCACACCGACGACGCGGCGACGAAGTTAAGTGATAGGGTTAGGCGCAGGTGTTCTAATTGTTGCACGACGGACACCAGTACGTGGAGAAGGAGTAATTTGAGTCCGGGGAAGGTGGTGAGTCGCGTGTCTTACATTTTCCTGGTTTACTTTTTGCTGCATGAACCTTTGCGCCGCCACGGGCTTGGCGGCACCGGGCGTTTGCTACGAGACGATTTCTGCGCGCTGATGCCGTGCGAGCCCTTTGCCTCACTGCAATCTAGCTTCTGCTTTCCTACTCCCGTCGTTCGGCTGTTCCATTACTTCCCCTTTGCTTTAATCTTTTCTTCCGCTCCCTTTATTCACCCTCTTGTAGCTCTGCAACAAATGCGGTCTTTTCGAGCGCACCCACTCCCGCCCCCGGCCGCAGCAGTTCCCGCAGAAGCGCGGCCCGTTGGCGGCGAGTACGTGTGGAAGCGGAGATGCGGTGTGTTTATTTCCTCTCGCCTTTTTTTGGCGCGTTCCCCGACCGAGTTTTTGGGCGTGTTTTTACGTGCGTTACTTTGCCGCGAGTTCTTCCCGATGCCGCGTCTCTGTAGCTCTCCGCGCAGCATAGATTCTCCGTGTTGCGCACCTTTTCTTTGGTGTGCGCGTTCTCCCCACTGCTTCGTGCGCGTTCCGCCCTGCCACTCCTTCGCAGAGCAGGGGACGGAGCTTGGTGCTTACGCTGGCGGCACGGTGGGCGCGTTCGAAACCGACGTTCGGGCGTCTACGCTCGATGGTGGTTTGGTGGGAGCGTCCCTCCCCCCATTTTATTTTTGCATCCCTTTATTCTACCGGGATATACGATGCGTCTCTCTGGTGCAAGCGTCCGTGCCACGCGTTCTTCTGTGGTTTTATAGCCGTGGGCGCGTCGGTTATTCGGTTGTATTATGAACTATCAACACATCCGCGAATTCTTCCGGCGGATTCCTTCTCCTTTCCTCCTTCTGGACTATTGCTTGTTGTGTCGTGTTCCCAATTTTTAGAGGCGAACGAGCGCGAGCTGCTTGCATGAGACCAATCGGTCTTTTTGCGAGTGCGCCTCCCTTTCGCGCCTTCAAGTTGCACATTTCAATGTTACCTTTTTTCGCCACGGAACACCGTGCAGTGCATTCCTGCGCTGGGTGTGGTATGGATCCCATCTTACCCGTGCCGCTTAGGTGCCTGGGGCGCGCGCCTTCGTAACTGATATCCGGAAATCCCAAACGCGGACACACGAGAATCCATTTCAGCTTGCCTCATTCTCCCTCCCCTACCTCCCATTCTCTGTATGCTCGTCGTTCAAGTATTCATGCCTTTACCAGCGACCTCCCCAACATCAAACTCAAGCGCGCTACCCCGTTCAACGCCCACGCCTCCCCCTCCGGGCAGTATCAACAGGGACAGTACGTACCCTACCCGCCTCTGTTGAGTGGGCCTACGGGTGTGCCGGTGCCGGTGGATTCTGCGCAGGATGATACCGCCTCGACGTCGCAAAATCCCCAACAACAACAAAATGCAACCACGCCGGCGGCCAACGAACGCCCGAGACGAAACGGGGCGCTCACCGGATCCGGCCGCGCGAGTGCGGGTGCGGTTGGCGTGAATGTGAATGGGTCGGGAGCGAGTGTGAATTCGCTTCGCCTCGGCCTGCGTCTGCGTCGCGTGAGGCTTAGAAGGGTGGCCATGGGGTTGCGGGCCGGGAGGGGCGATGATTAGATGGCTCAAGATATTCGTTCGTTCGTTCTTGGAGTGCCAGTGTGCGCGTCAACGATTCCACAGTTACGTCCTCTCGTGTCTGCTTCCAAGCGAGTATCCTGCGTACGCACGCACCGTAACAGTTTTCTCCTCTTGTTCCTTCTTGTCTGTATCGTCTTCTAGCTCCTACCTCGCTCTGAGCCCTTTTTGACATGCCATCCCCGTGTTGCATCCTCGATTCATACACCTCGATACAGTACAACTCGCCAAAACTCGATATAACTTGACACTAATAGGATAGTTGTTTCTTGACCGACAGCCACTCCGTTAGACCGAAAATGTACTTGTGTTCTGGCTCTGGCGTATAGTACAGTATGGATTTATAGAGGTTTATTTTTCTGGAGCGAGCATGTGACGCCAGTGGCCCAGGAACGGGTGGGTAACCCGAGTTGCCTTTGGGCGAGGGTCGGATTACTGTGACCGAGTGGTATTTATTTTACGATTTGAATCCAACCTCGAAGCTCGACTTGAAACACGGAAAGAAAAAGCGATGAGAACGATATTCCATCTGGGGACTGGGAGTCGAACCCAGCGTGCGAGTTCAATCATTCATATATGCGTACCTCGCGGTGTGCAGTGCACCACACCCCATTAGTATTCTTAGTTCCTTTCATGGATTGGTTGGGTAATTTAATTCCCGGTTCTTTGAGGGCTTTGATGTTGGCCGGTTTAAGGTTTGCGAACACTGGGTACCGAGGAATTCCGAACTTTACTGACATACGCGTATATGACGGCCACTGGCAACAAAAAGGAGTCCCGACTCGGACCTCATGTGATCATGTATCCAGAAACCATGTGTATACGAGTTATACGAGCAAGACCCGTGGCAGGCGGTCTGCACCTCCACCCCATATGTCGAGCGGAGGATTAATAAGGAGGAACCCGTTCGACTCGGGGCCCGGTCTCAGCTCTGCAACAAGCTGGAATAGTCGTTCCCGACAGTTTCGCGCCGAAAACTCCCAGAAACATGCCGCGAAAGTCGGCCAAGATTGCGGCTTTTTATCGGGACGGGTCCTGGTATTTTCGCCGTCAACCCCCAATTTTTGTCGGAACTGAGCCTGGGTTTGGAGCCTCGAAAGGCGATTTTTTTGTCGGGACGGGGTCCCTGGCCTACAAAGATATTTTCAAGGGTCCTTATTATATATTCCTCTGGAGGTTGCAGGATTTTTCCTGATGTGGAGTTCATCGCATAACGCAGCGAGCTCGAAACTTGACATTCGGATCCTGCCCTGCGAAACGAAGTCGCGCAGCCATAGCGCGTCAGAAGAAGAAACACTACAACCAAAATGTATGGAATCATTTACAATCGGACTTTAATAAGGTTGAACAGGCTGAAGTTCAGTGCCGCAGTGTGGGTCAAGTATACTTTATAGCATGATATAAACAGGATCTGGAAAAGAGGATTGTACGAATTTCGTACAAAATTGGAGTCACTATTGTCCCCGCAGGGTTTACATCAGTTACGCAGTAACAGTAACCTGCAAGTGCGAAATCGTGAGATGAAATTTTACAAGTGCAAATTCGATGTACCTGTTGAAGCGCGACGAGGGTCTGCGCTAGGAGCCGGCTGTTGGCCGTAGCTCCAGTCTTCAGGGTGATTCCAGTCTTACCAAGAAACACGCCCTCAAGGTGCGAGTTCGTTCCGGCGGTGACCGCGCCGGCCGTAGCCCAGACAATATTTACTGCACGCGCGCCACCAACGAGTATCATTTGTACACCGTTGGCGATAGTGAGCGTCCCGTTCACTTGGAAAATCCAGGCTGTAAAGAATATGGAGTTAATTGCGTTGGTCGCATGGAGCGGTGCAAGCTCACTGTCTGCGGCACCCCCAAGAAGGGTGATAGAACTGTTAATGGTGACCCCGGTGGTCCAACTGTAGAGTCCAGGCGTTAAAATGCGGCCACCGATGTTTCCTGTTAGACCGATCAGAACACAACAGGGCTTAAAGGTCAAAAGTGATAACTCACCAGCGCCAAGATTGATGAAATTGGGGGGCGTGCGGGTGATTGCGTCCGTGAATGCGGTACCCATGTCTGCGATGGCAATGGTGAGGATTGACGGGGTGGGGCTGGCGTAGTCGCAAGCAAAGATGTGCCCAGTAACTTGACTTGAGGTTGAAAACTGACCGCTCGGGTCGAGCATGAGTGGTGAAAACCCTGTTATGGCAGCGGCGCTGATTGGGCAGACAGCCATCGCACCAGCTAGGGACGGTGGACTTCAGATGTAGGTCGGTATTTTGATGTGCGGACCTACTGATGGCGGAGGTTGGCACGTTTGTGATCCCAGTTTCAGCCAGGATCGTGTAGTTGGCGGCAGTTCTGAGGTTGACAGCGGCGGGACCCAGAGCTGCAACAACGCCTATGGCTGTCTAGCGGGCCAAAAGCCAGTCAGTCAGGAAATTTATGGTCCAAACTCCGAAATATCACATACCAAGGAAGAGAGGATGAAAGCGGTGGAAATCATAGTATGTGAAGCTGAGGGAAATGGCATCTCCTGCAGGGCCTTTATAGAAGATTGTGGGGCATCGTCATAACTGCCTAGTGAATTTGTAGGGCCCAGGCGTCCCGATCCCCTGGATGCACAGAATGATCCAGAGACACACAGTTTTGTCGGGCAGTGGTGGTGATTATAATGCCTGGTACCACAGTGAGCGAGGGCTTGCAGTCATCGTGGAGGGCAGGCGCTCCCCGCCGCACACCGCCGAGGTCAAGAGCATGTTGGCAACGGCAGGGGGCTCGATTCCAAGGCGGGTGACAAGTGTTCGCTAGGTCGAGGGTTGATTTCGAATTAAGGCGAAAGTGGTTGCATTCCTGCGCCCTACCTGCTCTGGAAAGTCGTGCTTGGGCCTGGTTCGAGAGACCCAAGCCCAGCCCTCACTGGCAGACTGAATCCATTTAGTAATTGTGGAGCACAGTATGGCAGCTATCCGCGCCCTGGCCGTCATTGTGATCTTGGAGTGCATTCAGGCTTCTTTGAGTCCGCGTTGAAGTTGAAACGCCTTGAAACGCCTGTCTTGGGTCCACCTGACACATATCACAACAGGCTTTGACAAGCTTAATTTTCCCAAACTGAGTGGCGTGCGCTAAATTCAAGTTGAATTTGCGCTGCGTGCGGATATGAATGATTCAGTTCAGGGTTGGCCGTTAGGTTCTTGGCCGAATTGAACTTGCGCTCGGTGGATTCAACTGGGCTGGGAATGTGGATTAGCCCGAGGAGAGCGTTTGTTGTCCTTGAGAGTCGGCGAAACCAGATACTGTACCAAGTTGTAGGGAGGCAACCGTCACGGGTAACGGCGGCCCCGTTGCGTTGCCTATTTTCTCGTTGGTCACGGTAACGGTAGGGTTGGTTGCCTGAAAAAAAATGTGACATAGAGAAAAAGGTGGCTGAAAAAAATCTGCTGGTGCTGGCAGTAAGGTAAAGTGGTAAGAGGCTCACCAGAACATCTCCCATAACTGTATGTGTGCACAGGATCTCTGAACTCTCCTCAATCTGTGTTGAAAAAAATAATCTTGTTGCCTCTTTAAGCAACGGTCACGGCTCACGGTCCCGCGGTTGCCTAAAAAATAGGCAACGGCCTTGTCACGGTCCGTGGGCCGTTGCCTCCCTACAACTTGGTACAGTAGTTCGGATGTGAAATATGCGCTGAAAGGCAACTGAAAGGTCGCAACGAGATCAGGATATGCCGTAATTATATGACGAGAATGACCTTGAGCTTAGGGCCATTACTGAGCACGACGCGTGACGTATCCGCGTTCTAAGTTGTACCGGCAAGGAGTAACAACAGAAAGGGGAATGATAACCAATTGGGGCAACGCAAAAAAGAAAATTGACCGACAAAACAGCAAGCAGATATGGCTGGGAGGGCGGTCCCTCATTCGAATCGAGCTTGGGGCATGATGTTTCTAACATCGGTCTTTTTTTTTCATCCACCCACATTCACAGATGAGGAGCGCAGCGAAATCAGTCATGAGGGTAGAGAGTAGTACACCCGCCGCTGGAAAGTTCGTTGGCGGACACCGTTGGCCGCCGGTGGATATTGTTGGCCAACGGTGGCCGCTGGCACATGGTGATCGACGATGTGCGCCAAGGATTACGGCGCAAGCCAGCGGGACCCACCGGTCCGTTACCCGGCGCATTGGCCACTGATTTCCGCCGGAATCCGCTGAATGACACTGTAAACTGGTGGAAATGACTGTAAACCGCTGAAGGATGTTTTCACCTACCACCTCAGTGGAGATAGTGCCCATGGAGCCTTGGAGACGCTATCTCGGCAGTTACATGGCGCTAGGGTAAGGTCTCGACTCTCTAAACGACTTTCCATTGTTTTCAACCCTCGGTGTATTTACTTTCGCAGTGTGAACACCTTCCGTAAACGATTCTATGCTCACGGACCCATTTTCTCATGGTTCACATTGTCATCAGATCAATGTCGGGCCTATTACAGAGTAAATCTAACATTATAAAGAGCAGGCATCCTACGGTACTTCGGCTCATCCGAGATGTCCGAGATTCATGGACCGGAGGGTGAGTGATTATGTCATTGATGGGAACCTTGCCCGTGTGTCAGGGAAACCCCTATTCCACGCCGGTCCAGTCGGCCGGATGCCTCCCGATGGCACCGTGTCTGTGATCAAGCTCAGGATCTCTGCCGATCACTCCAGTCACGTACATTTGTATAGTAGCTTTTATACCTGCAGGCTAGCATGGGAATCCTCAGAGTTTCTTCCCTTTGGATCTCCCTCGCTAGGTACGTTACAGTTCCCTGTACTCTAGTGTATTTTATTTATACAGCAGAAGAAATTCTCTAAGGGATTAACCGGTCAAGATTGGGAGATTTGGGGCCACAGACTCGGACCACTACTCCAGTGCTCCTACCTCTTCCTCCTCCAATCTTGACCCCTCCTCCCCTGTCCCCGATCCTGTCATGGCGGACCCTGCTGCTGTTGCTGCCACCAATGCTGACTGCTTGACCCGCATCGAGGACACCCTAGAATGGCTTCTTCACCTACTTGATAACCCAAACCCACCACCACCGTGTGTTCCCTTGCCTGCCCAAAGTACCGGCGCCCTCGTCTCAAACTCATCCGCAGGGTCGGCACTGCCCGCCTCTCCCTCCTCGGTGTAAAAACCGACCCCAAACCTATCCTGGCATTCGCGCGCAACTCCGGTCGCTTCCCACGGTACTCTATTTCTCTCTTTCTCTCTCTCACGCGCTCTCCATCGTCTCTCTCAAATTCACTTGTTACTCGTCGAGACATCCTGCCTAGCTACCAAGCACCCATACCACCATCCCCCTCAGCACCTTGTAGCAGACGCCACCCTTCTCTTGCTACACTCCCGCCTCTGCGAATCCCCAATTGGCCCGCTAGTCTACATCCTGTAAATATGTATAGTGCGACATGGGCCCCAAGGGGCCCGCGAGCACTCTAATGGAATCTGAATTGAATTGAATGGCCAACATAGAAGGCTGCAAAGAAATATTATTTCGGTGGGAGACAGAGAAGACCACCCTTATTTCAGAGGGCTCTGATAGAAGTTCCAACCTGGAGTTATCAATCTCCCTCTCCCTCTCAAGTCCCAGAATTGCTTCCATGTCACAGGCCCAGAATCTGTTAGGCCTACTATCCATGCTGCCAGATGGCCTTTCAGATGTAGAGCTCAGACAAACAAAATTCCCAATCACAGATATCCTGGGGTGTAAAGCTACATTGCTGCGTACAGCTCTAGCATACACTGATGGCCACAAGCGGTTGAAGGTCTTGGTGCCCATCAGGCAATATATGAGAAAACTGTTCCCCCCACAGACCAGATGATAGGCCCAATGTTCAAACACTTTCATGAACTTTTGGAGTCATACAATGCAACTGTTGGCACGAGACTTGGCACGGGCCCTATCGATCGGATAACATCAAATTACACAAATATCCAAAATATCCTCCAGAATGGGTTACGGAGGGAGCATCCTAATATTGTGGATGTTGCTTACTGTGCATGTCATTTCAATGACTTCAGTCGGCATATTGCACATGGAGCAACTTTCCTCCTTGAGGATATTAACAACACCCTTTCATCCTCAGAAGATCATTGGTTGAAGGCATATTTAATTACTGAACTAAACCGATCATCACATCTTCATCCAATCCCTCATCCAGAGCTGTTGATAGTTGAGGCCTTGAACCACTTCAAGTATTTTGATGATCCTGACCTTGAAGGTGTGTTCTCTGTTGGTACAAAAACGAAAAAAAAACTCAACAGACTTTATTTCCCAGCCAAGTTTCACTCAAGTTTAGGGGCTTACTACTTACAGCACAACAACATCTCCACAGCTTTACAGCATGGTCAGATTGCCCTCTCCCTGGCACAGACCAACAGAAATATCAAAAGACAATATGACGCACTTGACGTCCTTGGGTACATTGAAATAGTTGCTGGTAACCGTACTGCTGGTCGAGCCCATGCACGGGAGGGGCAGAGACTTGCTACGATCTCTGGAGATGTCCACAGAGAGGTACACGGACTATACCATGAGGCCATTTCCTTGATGGCACTGGGTGATTACAGAGAGTGCCTTGCTCTCACCTTAAGGGGCAGAACAGTGCTGAGTCAATGTGGTCTATCTCATGGGCAGCTCAACTATGGGTTGCTGGGAATTCAGGCTGAGCTTCACAAGCTCAAATCAGAATATGCTGAGGCACATGACATGCAGACTCAAATTCTCCAAGGAACAGCTGATGATAATTATCAGCAAGGTTTTGCCTTGATGAGTATTGCAGAAATCAACATCTTGACTGGGGTTCCAAAGCTCCCGATACAAAAAAATGATTGAAGCATCACAAATTATTTTCAGAGCTAATAACAATGCAATGTTAATTAATGCATGTGATACCTCCAAGCAGATCTGAATCTTAGAGATGGGGATATGTCAAGCACATTATTTTGCAAATGCCTTCAAGTTGGGTTGGGCACAAGCTCTGAGGTAGTAAGCTACTGCCTGGAGAGGCTTGGAGACATCAATCGATGGGAAGGATCTTGTCATCCCACTTCTCGGCCTGCTGTTTATCTTGCACATTCATTCAAACGGAAAGAGAAGCTAGGAATTTACAAGCCCCTGCAGTTCCTAGGTGATGTCTTCCTCTGTGAGGAGGATGAAGTCACAGCCACATCTCTGTTCACCCTTGCTGTGGAGGGATTCACCCGGATGGATGTTCATCACAGCAGAGCAGAGTGTATGATCTGCCTTGGGGGATATATCCAACAAACATGGTGATTTATTGAAGGCCTTGGAGCTGTGGGAACAAGCAAGGCCATTGTTTGAGCGGTCCTCATAGGCCATGCGGGTTCAGGATGCTTCCCATACCTGTGTTCCCAAGTGTCTATGAGGCTACTTACTTCAGAAAATATTTATTCATATACGTCTGGGAGCTGGTTAACTTCAATTAGGGAACTCTTCAACTCAAAATGGAACGAAGAATCAGGATCCTAGGATGAGCATGGACTGGGTGCTCAAGTAACAGTTGGCCAAACTTTATCAATTCCAGGCAGATGCACTCACTGCGTTCCGAGGTCTCCTAAACTTAATGTGCGCAGCTATTTGCGGATCTGCGTAGGTGAGCGTAGGTAACTAGACAGGCCCTGTCTAGCCGATTTCACACAGCTCTCTGCGCAGCTATTTACGGAGCTGTGTAAGCGACTACACTTGGTGTTCCTAAGTGAGTGTAGCTGAGTGTAGGTAACTACTATTAGTCTGTGCAGCCGAGTGCAGGCCAAGTGTAGGTACCGACGCTGACCTACACATAGCTACAAATACGGCTACGCATAGTCATCTGCGTAGGTACCTGCACTCAACTAAGCGCAGACGATCGCGGAACGCAGTGACTGTGAAAATCTGTAAGCAGAGGATGTGGCTCTGTAACTCGAACGGAACGTGATTCCGGCTACAAAATGAAACTGTGAAATCACCTCTGCGTACCAGTATAACTTTGACCGCCAAAAAGTCGATCCTGACTTCCCGACTCTCGCGAGCGAATCCACGTATTCAGAAGACACGTTCATACGAGCAAGGCCCGTGGCAGGCGGTCTGCACCTCCACCCCATGTCGAGCGGAGAATTGATAAGGAAGAGGGCTCCGTTCGACTCGGGGTCGGGTCGTTCGAGATGGTTGATCCTTTTTGCTTGAGAAATAGAACCCAGAAGATTGAGATTTTTGTAACCCTACCGGCCTACCTACCTACCTCGCGGCCGCTGTCCACTGTCCGGTTTACCAGACTTCGAATACTCTCATCATGGCCATGAAAAAAAGGAATCCGTTCCGACTTCTCCACCCAAGAGGCGAGCGATCAGAGTGATCTTAACACAGACCTCTTTGACAACCCCCCCAAATCGGGATGTCCGAGCTCCGCGGCCGACTTTCCTTTGCTGATTCCTGAACTTTTTACTGCGACTTCCACCTATGCCCGATAACTCTACGGTTTTGGCTACCCCCCCATTTTCGCATATTGCGCATTGATCTGGTGCCTCAGAATATTTTATCTCCCAGAGCAGGGCACACAGTAGATTTAACAACCACTTGATGCCATGCTTTTTCTTCGGCGATTCCGGGCCAAAAATAAAACTAAATGACGCAATGACGCTAACACATTCTCTTCACCATTCCCACCTGCCAAAACCAAAGGTACAGTTTTGCACGCAAGGAAGGCAGAATATAGCGGTAGAAATCCACTGCTGGTATGGCCATAGCAGGGAGGCAAACTTGGCGTCAAAGAACGGGCGCACAGGTCGAAAACTGGGGCTAAACCCAAATGCGGATGCTTACATACCCCCCCCCCCCCCCCCCTCTGACAGGTGATGGCGACTTTGGCAGGTCTATGTCATGGACTTTACTATCGCTCGCCTCTTGTCTCCACCCTTGCGAGAGAGTCCAAGTATCCAAGGAAGATGAGCAGGACCCGTGGCAGGCGGCCTGCACCCCCTCACATTTTCGTACATACCAAGGAGAAACCCCCGCATGTTTAGGACTCGAATATATTCTCTCCTGCTACATCCTCAATTCAATCAACCTCGCTCAGTCTGAATGCTTTTGGTTGGCGTCCTGAGACCCTATGTAAGTAAAAGGCAAAAAGAGTGCAAGCACCGTCCATGTGACGCGGGGAGTCTAGTGCTGGCAAGGTTCGGTTCGGTTCAGGTTCAGGGCCTTTTCCTCTGAACGCCGAACTCGAACGCGGGGTTCGGTTCAAGCATTTGCTGAACCTGAACCAGGAACCACATTCAGGTTCGGTTCGACGTTCGAACGTGTTCGAACCGCGGCAAAATTTGGGCTTCTCGGGGGGTCGAATTTGCATACTTGTATATGCTCTCTTCTGGTATCTTTCTGAGTCTGTACAGTTTCAACTCAATTTTCTACATCCTATTCACCTTCAACCCAAAAGAATTGCATGATTAAAAAAATTCAACACACGCGAAACCACGCATAACTGTGATGCATTCAAGCATATAGGTCCTAGGCTATAACGCCTGTGGTGCGGCACACTTGATAGCAATTCTGGGTTATATGAGTACTAGGAAGACCACTTAGTGCTTAGCCCGCTCTGCTGCGCGAGTGCGTTGGAAGACATGAGCTTGGTTAAATAGGTAATGCAGACATAATATTTGTGTAAATTCGAGTCTAGAACCCACTTCGGGAGATTCAGGATCAGCGGGTCGTTCAAAAATTGCAACCATTATGAGGTTGGAGAGACCTTGACAAGCAAGGTGACTAATTTTACAAATTTGAGCTCGAAATCACCATTGAAAATCGGGTCTTTCGGTTCGGGGTTCAGTTCAGGCCGTTGAAGGCGCGAACGCCGAACCTGAACGTGGTGTTCGGTTCGAGCACAGGCCGAACCTTGAACCTGAACGCCGCGTTCAGTTCGGTTCGGTTCAGGCTCGAACCCTTTTTCGAACCGGACCTTGCCAGCACTAGGGGAGTCGAACCCCAAGCAGATGCTCTAATGCCATACGAAGCCTTTACAGGCTACAGCGGTGCACCCTGTGCGACGTCCGCATTCCTTATCCTTTCAAGTTCTCCACCTTTGCCCGGTACGTTTGCCTCGTCTCCGTTCCGCGCTGGGACAGAAATCCACTCTAAGGAGAGATTGTAAGGCGGACATGGGGACTCGAACCCCAATTGACGGCTTAACCATAGACGTGCATCAACTTTGGCTTCACAGAGTGCAGCGGTGCAGCGCGAGCGACTTCTCCATTCCTATCCCTACAATTACCCTAGGGAGCTGTTAGCACACTTCATTCTAGTGGGTCGCATGCTTGGTTGGAAGCTTAGCCTGGAATAACTGAGTAATCACTAGCTAATGCATGACTCATCGAGAACTGTCCAAACATTCCGCATGAATGGGAGGCTCGCGTGTGCGTAATGCTGCTGAGGGGCGTATTGAGGCGCCGCCCACGGAGAAAAAAGGGCTCACTCGGAGTCACGCGGACGCGGGGAGTCGAACCCCAGAACTGCTTCAAGAATTATCCGGTCTACTCGTCCACAGAACATAGCGGTGCGCCATGCACAACGTCCACGTTTAACCTACTGAATTGACTCTCAGTAGGCATCGACTGCATCAATTTTCGATTTCGCAGTACAGATATGTGTTGTGCAACGGACACTTCTCGGCATTGATTGTAATTCATACACTCTGAACTTTTATGATATACAAAATAATCCAACCCAGTACAGCCTGGCAATGCAGGGAATCAACTGCTTCAGTGTCATGATCACGCTCAGATCACGACTCGGCACACACAGATCCACTCACAAATTTATTTCAGAGGAACCAGCGCACGCGTTGGATCGCGCATTCCGAATACATAACCGGCAGGCCTAAACCTCCCCCAGAAAGAAACTGCTGTCACCCCGAACCCGGTGTCAAGATTTCAGGTGGAAGTTTCGGCGTACAAGTGACCTTGAACAAGTTCAGGCAGAAGCTTCAAAGATCAGCTTGAAATAAACATGTTCCTCTGTGGCTAAGATGGCCGGCACTGGGAGTTGGGTGGGACCTGCAGTGAGGCAGAACGATGAACACCGGTTCAAGATGAGAGACTTGATGTACCCACAAAACGTGGGTCCTGATCCTGTGCAGCGGAAAACCATGGCTCAGCGCATCCTAGATATGATATGCAGAGTCAGTGCACCACAGTCGAATGATAGGTAATGAGAGAAAAGAAAAGCATGTGTACTACGTTCCCATGCGTCGCCTCGGAGCCGAACCGACAACACGGCGGCATTCACACTATGGTAGTTGCGAGACCTTAAGACAGAACTCCGTTGTTCTTCCCCTTGGATGCGGTCTGACGACGTGCAGAATAAGGAGATTACATTTTTTAATTGAACCTCCAAAGGAAAAGGCTGAGACGAGGTAGGCGGGTCGACACAGATCAACAGAATAAACAAGGAAGTTCGACAGGCCAGAATCTTGCGATGCGTCCCTTTCAATCAAGGTGGGTGCGATTTGTAATGTCGAAGGTCGAATACTAATATATTAGGCCAACCCCGAAGACAAACTGGAAGGCGCAAGATGAACCCTTGAGATGAATTTGGATGAACATCGTCCGAATTGTCCGACAAGGGGATTGAATTAACTTGGGCGTACATCCCGAGCATCGGAGGGTGAATTTTGAATCTGTGCGCGCCAACCGAAAGGTAGAGGCGGGAGGATGCGCACCGCACCTGGTCATGTCATGATTGCGCACCCAGAGTCAATCGGTCCACGGAACCCGAGTTCGAAGATCAGCAAATTCGGTGCAGAGATGAGAGATTTGAATTGAAGTAGTTTTACATCCAAGTTAAAAAGACAGATAGACCACCGAAATTATTGCTAATTGGGATGAACACTCGTCCGGGAGCGGTCTGCGATAATGCTAGAATAAGCTGAGTTGTGTGGCGTATCAATGACCCCAAACGGAAGATCGCACCATTGGGAGCTGCGCTTGAGAGCCATCGATCGGAGTTCGAAGGGGACCCGAATTCCAAGAACAGCTAGTAGCACACTTGCACAGTTACGAGAGTGTGGAAATCCACCACACGCCCGCCAATGTCAATTCGAAGGCTCCACAATGAATCAACTCCAAGGTTCTCGAGGGATGGAAAATTTGAGGATCTTTTGAGGCAACAACATCAAGCGAATTTACCGGTCCAAGTTTCGAAGACCCTGCGCAAGTGGTTGGCGTTGACCGGGACTGGCGATAAGGTGAACGTGGTAAGAGGAAGGAGAGGTGATGGCCATCTGATCCGGCGGCAGCCAAACAACACAAAAGCCCCGCGCGTCACCAGATGGCTCGCCTCTCTTTCCACCACTCCCAGCCCCGACGCGGGGGAATCTTCTTCGCCCGTCGTCGACCCCGCTGCGTACAATAACAACAAACACGTCGAGTCTAGTCAAAATCAAAATCACCGCGGTTCTCTCGTCTCCCCGTACCCGCACGAGCGCCCCGCCTCTTCGCCGCCTATCGCCATTCTCCCGTCTTCAGCTTCCCCCGCGCCGAGCAATGCCTCGTCCCATTGTAGCGCCGTGTCAACCCCACCCGCCGTTCCGCCTCCCGCCCAATCGCAGTCTCAACATCATGACACCCAACAACACCAACAACCGCCCCCGCCGCATCCATACTACGCCTACGACCCCCAGCGCTACCCGCATGGACCTGACACGTATATTTATGCCCCGTCACCGCCCGGCGCGCCTCAGTACCACACACACCCGCAGCAGCAGACGAGGTAGCACATTACCCGGCGTACGGCGCGTACCCGCCGCCGCCGCGCCATATGATCCCACCGCTATTCACATCCTCGGGTGGCGCTCCCGATGGTGGTGCTGGAGTAATAGTGTACACCGACGACGCGGCGACGAAGTTGAGCGATAGGGTTAGGCGCAGGTGTTTTAATTGTTGCACGACGGACACGAGCACGTGGAGAAGGAGTAATTTGAATCTAGGGAAGGTGGTGCGTTGCTTTTCCCTCGCCGACCATCCTCTTTGACCTGATTTTGGGAATTTTGCTGACGTCGCGCCTTTACAGCTCTGCAACAAATGCGGCCTGTTCGAGCGCTCACTCGCGTCCCCGTCCGGAACAGTTCCCGCACAAACGCGGCCCGTTGGCAGCGAGTACGTTGCGTGCGAGCGGAGATGGGGTGAGCCCTTTTGGTTCTCGGAATCATAGTATTCGTCGCGCGATATTCTTCTGCGACTTATGGCCATGGGCGCGGTTCTGCGTTTCATTCCATCTTTGTGTTCCGTTCTACGCACATCTCCGCGGGCGCATCAGCGCATCCTCCCCGCACTTACCTTAATCGCCGCGATTGGACTGCGCGCTCCTCGCTTTCGTGTCTTCGACGAAGCGATCTTTCAGTGGCAGGATGACCGACCTAATTTGATGAGGCGGATTTCCTTACGCTCACCGTCCTTTTTGGAACGCACGACAGGAGCATCGCACTTTATGATTGCGTCACGTCGGTTGACCTGCGTTTTTGCTGCATCCACTCAACGACCCCACCCACTTTCCCTCCCTTTCCCCTTCCCCGTACCCTCGTCCCTTCACTTACTGATGTTCCTTTTTTAGCAACACCAACCTCAATTTCAATCTCACTACAAGCCATACCCGCCGCCCAACGCCCACGCCTACCTACCCCACTCTGACGCGTCGACATCTGGCCACAAACACCAACAGCATCATGGACCCTACACGCCGCCGTACCCGCCGGCGTTGAGTGGGCCCACCTCTGTGCCTCAGCCGCAGAAAAATGATACCAATGGCACTTCCTCGGGTTCGAATGGTGCCAAGCAAAACAATAACTCGAATGCGAACGGCGCCCCAGCTTCGCACGATCCACAAGGTTCCGCGTCGCACCCGGGTACGCCCGATCCCAACTCTAACCCCGCTGCTACCACCGCCAACGGCACTATTGATGGGAATGGAAATGGGACGGGAGTGGGTGCGAGCCCGCGCGTTCCGAGTGTGGACTCGCCTGCGTCGCGCGGCGGTGGAGAAATGCCAGTGTCGGAGGGAGCGAGTCACTGCATTCAAGTAAGGCTCCAACCGTTTAGTTTTTGTTTACGGACCCAGCTAAACTAAACCTAAACGGTATCTAAACCGTTTATAAACCGTTTAAAACCGTTTAAAATAGTAATTTTTCAGCGCCAAAAAATCCACAAAACACCGTAACTAGCCCCGTCCGCAATCCAACGTCGCCGCCTTCAATAGACCCTCCTTTATCCACATCTTCAGGAGCATTGCCTCCGCGATTGTGTCGGCCTTCATCGAGGCGCGTGTCTCGCGGCAGAGGTGGCGTGCACTCGAGAACAGGCGCTCGACGGAGACACTTGTGCCGGGGATCGCCAAAAAGTCGCGGGCCTCGTCATCGGAGTCGTCGACCTCGATGACAGTGACTTTTGGCAGCGGAGCCGCCGCCTTCTTCTTGGGCTGTCAAAAAATGTGTGAGCGAAGCACAAAGATAACACGGTGCGGAGGTGAGCTTGGAGGCAGCGAATCGGTTTCGCGCTGGTCTGCCAGACATGATGGCAGGGAGGAAGTGAAAAACACGTCCGGTCACAACTGGGTCACACTTTTTTTGACCCCAGCCGATCGAGTGCCGGTGCCGGTAGAATTCTAGAGAAGTTTGTGGAAGGATTAGACAAATGGGTAGCTCGTAATCAGGCGGTTAGCGTTCCGAAATCACACCTAAAGCCATGGAGAAGCAGCCAGGTTGCCGCCGCCCCGCCTCCCGGTAAATTAAGCGAAAATTCAACCGTTTAAACCGTTTAAAATCGTGATGTTTACCGTTTGCCGGTCCTCCTAAACTAAACCTAAATAAAAACCGTTTTAATGGTTTAAAACAGTTTATAAAGCTAAATGGTTGGAGCCTTACATTCAAGGGTGGGATAGCCACCGGGACGCCTGGCCGCTGACGTCGGCTAGCTGAGGCTATGTTCGGCTAGTCGGCCGGCTAGCCGCAGCTGCCCATGGCTACCGAGGGTCACACCGGGGGCAACGACCCACGCACATGGAAATCATGTGCGATAAACGCACTTGCGTCGCAGATGTGCCGCACATGCAGTGCACAAAGAAAAAGACAAGGTGCTTTGTCTAATTTTCTTTGTGCAGCGCATCTCCCGCGCATGTGCGACGGATGTGCGTTTATCGCACATAGGTTCTATGTGCCTGGATTGTTGCCCGTAGTGTCAGCTAGCCTAGAGCTAGACGAAGCGGGCCGTTGATGCGGCTAGCTGGCCGGCTAGCCGAACATAGCCGAAGCTAAGAATAGCTAGCCGGGGCCCCGGCTATCCGGCGGCTGAATGCAGTGAGTAGCTGATGCGTGCGAAATGCCTTCAAACCCCCTTCAATTCCTCGCCTTTGATTGCTCCGGCCGATTTCTTGTCCGTGCCTCGTCGCGATTGTACTAAGTACCTGCCTCGCTTTGCGCTTTGTTTTGATACACCGTCGATTCGCGTACGAGACGTACTCCTTTTGTTTCGATACGCCGTGATACGTGTATGGTTGAGTAGGCTAGGATACTCGAAGGTTTTTCGGCTGCCCACACTAAGTGGAATAGTCATTTGGTGAACTATCTCAATCTCACATTGAATTTGATGTGCTCGAGCGAACGAAGCTCAAACCGGAGAAGGAAGAGAAGATATGCGAGGAAATGGTTGGCCTCGGCGAGGAAGGCAGGGACCGTGTGCGCGGTGGGAGCGGATCGACTGGATTTCGGACCCAACTGATTCAACTGATGCGAGGGTTCGATGTTCGACATATATTCACGCGAGGGGAGGACGTAACTCAAATGGACCTGGGACTAACTCTGACTCAGAAAAAAAAATGGTTGAATTTCCTTACGCGTCCGCATACCGCGACCGCCAAAACGATCGATCCACTTCCCCACCTCGCGAGATAATCCCTTAAGATGAGCAAGGCCCGATGGCAGGCGGTCTGCACCTCCGCACCATATCTTGCAGTCCTGGTGCATGCCTAGGAGGCCCCCGTTCGACTCGGGGTCGGGCCGTGGGTATCCAATCTGTACTTTTGTTGGACGGACAGTGCTTCTTTCCGCGCGTGGCGTCTTTTCTCCCGTGTATGGACTGCGAGAACGATGAGAAAGGCAAGAATGGGAAGACAGAGTACTGTATAGTGCGGATCAGTTCAATTACGTGGAATATTCAAGAGGCGGCGAAACTGAACTGAACAGTTGAACTGAGGGAAGGAGATACACACTATTACGCGGGCACAGAACAAGCTTGAAGGGGAGGATGCAAGTACTTAACTCGAAGGTACCTGGGAGTCCGCCGCAAAACGAATTAACTAAAGGTATTGGTTCAGCGTTCAACGTTCACGCGTCAAGCACCCTCGGTATCAGAGAAAAGTGTAAATGAAACTGGAAGACCGATATCTTGAAGTAAGACCCGATGGCAGCGGGCTGCGCCTCCAGTCTGCAGTTCGATGGTGGTATTAATACGGAGGAGGACCCCGTTCGACTCGGGGTCGGGTCGTTCAGGCCACTCATTGTGCTTTTTCTGGAAAAATACTGATTGAATTGGCTGACCGCTTGTGTCCGGGCGTGGCGTCCGTTCTTCCATGTAGGGCCGCGAGAAGAACGAGGAAGGCAAACTGAACTGAGAGGAGGAGATACACATTTTCACGTGGGTACAAAACAAGCGGAGGAGGAAAGTACTTGAATCTTGGAATCCGCGTAACAAAGAATGCTAAATCCAATAGAGGTATCGGTTCAATGTTCAGGCGTCCAGCACCCTGGGTATAGGAGGAAAGTATGCATCAAACTGGAAGATTTGAAGACCCGATGGCAGGCGGTCCCTTCACCTCCAATCCATGGGTGCAAGAGCTGGCAGAGAATAAACAGGAGGAACCCCGTTCGACTCGGGGTCGGATCGTGTGATGCCGGTCCACGAATTTTTGAAAACAATGATTGAATTGGCTGGCCACTTCTTTCCGTGCATGGCGTCCTTTCTTCCGGCAGTAAGAAGAATAGGAAGACCGCATTCTCACGCGGTACAAAACAAGCGGAGGATGCAAATACTTGACTCAACGGAGCCTTGAAATCTGCCCCACAAAAAATCAAATCAAGGTATTGGTTCAACGTTCAAGCGTCAAGCACCCTCGGGATCAGAGAAAAGGGTGAATCAAGCTGGAAGATTGATGTCTTGTAGTAAGACCCCCGGATAGCAGGCAGTCTCTGCACCCCCACTTCATGCTGTGGAGCCATTCTGAATACTGAGGAGGACGCTCGTTCGACTCGGGGTCGGGTCGTTTGACGGTTTTCCAGTCGTAAACAATTTTCATTAGAAAATGAAACCCTTAAAATTAGGGATCTATGTGTAGCTTAGCGGAGAAAATATGTTTGGTCCCCACCGGGTTCAAGTGAACGGCCAACTTGAAGCGGCACTCAGAAAATTTTACCCCTGCTCTGTGTTGATTACAAGCTGTCGAAAAAATCCCAATCTCCCATGCTCGACTGAAAATTCATCGGTCGGCAATATTTTTCAACGTGCCCGAGATGCCCGAGGGCGTCTATCGGTTCCGTAATTTGGATTCACACACGGAACCTCGGCATGAATTCATTGGAGTATGCTCAAGTGAGTCTACAGTGCGGGCCTAGGCGTGGGGACGTATATTATCGAGCTGTCGGAGCCGGCGTCCGCCGTGTTCGGATCGCAGACATAGGCATCTTTGTCAAAGTTTGCTTGGGATAACTCGAACTTGGATTTGCTGGAGGGGTCAGGGTCGGTAGGAGTCTGAACCATCTTCAGAGACGTTGCCGGCCACCGGCGTTTGGTCATCATCGGCGGAGAAGAGGTGGAAATTTTGTTGCATGACCCAATACGCGTCGCGTCTGGACAGACCTGCTGTAAAGCGTGTCGGAGCCTGAAACAGGAGCCAATGTGTCTCCGCGGTGATTGGAGCTGATTGGGAGGTCTCTCAATGGAAACAATGAAAGAGGTTAGAAGATTTAGCATGAATTCTGATTACCACCACTCTCCATTATTATTATACTGCCCAGGGTCGTTTACACTCCAGAAAAGTACACAGTGCTATAAGCCCGGCGGCTTACGGACCGATCAAGTACTTACATCAGCAGTTGTTCTTCTTCGTTTACCCTCGTGTATCGCTCCCCCGCTCGCTCGTTGAATCCATACCGAGATCCTGTTGAATGGTGTGATCTTCAGCTCTAGTGTTCCTGGCTTGGCCCCCAGGTTTCCAAGTGCAACTTTGTGGATACCCCAGAGTCTACAGGAAATTTAAAATTATGCGGCCCAATTGTGCCACCCATTTCATTACAGTGAGGGTCGCAAGCAAAAATGATCCTGCTTTCCGTGCCGACCTTCCGTTGGCTATTTTCGATGGGGAATAGTGCCACGGAACGCGGCGTGGGGGTACAAATTGATGGGTCGTGGTCCGGAGTGAAAGGGTGAGAAGGCACAGTTTTTCGTGCCTTGTGCTCCGCAAAGAGCCGTAAGGTGGTCGTCCGAATCTTAACTTATTCTCACTTCGACTTTGATTCTGTTAGAAAACGTGGCTATTTTGGTCAAATCTGCACCATTCCTCCATGTGGCCTGAATTCCTAAATTATTCGACGAGGCAGTGCACACATCAGTCATGAGCGGAGCTGTTCCGCTTCCGAATTGGCTGTGAACCTTGATGTGGGACTCAGATGCACTGTTCTTGGGAACCCCACTATCTTGAGCGCTGAACGAATTGATTAGCTTGCACGAACCTCTTTTTGATTGGAAGTTCTAGACACTAGGTACAACTTTGAGGAATTTGAGCCCTCACACATTTTTCTGAGATTTAATCACATATTTGGATCGGTGACAAAAATCTCCTTGCTTCTCTGACATTCATCGTGCGAAGGTGCATGCTGTTATCTACGAGGCTCCCATGGCTACCAGTCTTGTCTTCTCCCTCCACACCCACTGCACGCAGATACATCCCCTCATCCTTTACGTGGGGGTCTCTCTTCTGCTGTGCAACCTGGGCTTACATCAGGGTCTGCATACAGAAGATCAGGAGTATAACAACCCATTTGGACAATGTTCAGGAAGGGGAATAGTTTCAAGACTGTGAATGTTTTTGGTGTGTAAGGTATCCAATTGAGATGCCATTAATCACTTCTCCACAGGAGGCACAGGAGGTAACGGTGGAGATGGCGGCATAGGTGGTAGCGGGGGCCAAGGACAGGGTCCCATACTGAATTTTGGCGCAGTTCAGAACTTGACAAGTCATGTGTATGTTCCCCGTTCCTATTTTTCAGAGCTCTTTCTTAACAAGAGCAGTGTAAATCAGGGTCAAGGGTTGTTGAATTTGTCATGTGGAATACTTTGGAAGCTAAACCATGGCTAGACTTGAAGAAGTTCTCTACAAATGGTTGGATTCTCCTCCCGATACAAAGGACAGACAGTATGAACTACGGAAGCTTCATCATGAAGCCACTGGGCGCTGGCTCTTAAAGCATCGTGAATTCCTCAAATGGCGGGCCACCCCCAGTGCTTTATGGATCAAAGGAATCTGTGAGTTTTCTTTGTGATGTTCCAATTGCATGTCTAAGTCTGTTGTAGCTGGTACTGGAAAGAGTGTACTAAGGTGTTGTGCATTGCCACTGTGCACATAATGTGGCTCTGACAGTACTCATATGACCAGCTCAACGGTGATTGAAGAAATTGTCGAGGCCTGTCCTGCCGGGTCTGCAGTCACATATTTCTATTTTGATTTTAGGAATGAGAGGCAGTACGTGGACCTCATGTTACGTTCTATTGTCTGGCAGCTCTCTGGACAGTCCCCCTCAGCCTATAACTCTCTTCATCAACTGTATCAAAAGCTAGGAAATGGAACGGTACAGCCACAGGTCACCCATCTACGAGAACTTCTTGTGGATCTACTTTCACAGTTGGACCAGACATACATTGTTGTCGATGGGCTCGATGAATGCAACAAGAGCAACTGGAAGCATCTTATCACATTCATTCACAGTCTATGCCATCCAGCCAAAAATGTGCCACATCTCCTGTTTACCAGCCAACCTCTTCAGCAATTCCAAAAGGAATTCAAGGACATAGCCTTCATCGAGCTGGGTTCCACAGTCTCAACTAGCGACATCAGATCCTTTATTGAGAGTGAAATTCCAGGGCTTGAAAATTGGGCTAGTGATGAAAATTCCGCAAAGGATGTCACAGAGCAAATTGTGCAGAAGAGCAACGGAATGTTGGTCTTTTTGTTGCAGTGCATTCTATCTTGAAGCTAACTTGCATATACAGGTTTCGCATGGCTGCATGCCTCCTGATCGAACTGGGACATTGTCGTTGGGAAGAAGATTGGGAGGAGGCTCTCACAGGCCTCCCAGCTGATCTGTTCTGGATTTACAGCCGTTTCTTCACCCGGGCAAAAGATACTCCAAATACCCCAACAGTTTATATCCAAGCAATCTTCCGGTGGCTTGTCTTTTCTGCTAGAGAAATGTCATCAGAAGAGCTGGCAGATGCAATTGCCTTCCGCCTGGATGCCCCAGGGTTCAATTTTTCTGACCCAGCAACATCCACCTATTATCCAAAAAGACCTCAGGGGAACACTGCCATCTTCAAGTTGTTGGAGGGCCTGGTCATTGTACAAAATGATGGTTTTGTTGCACTTGCTCATTCATCTGTCAAAGACTATATCCTTTCAGTGCAATTCCAACAGGAGTTTGGTACAATGATTTCCATTGCAAAGGAGGTCTCCCACGGATTTATTAGCCAGACTTGTGTCCGCTATCTCCTCATCTTTGCAGAGCCCAAACATTCAATGACCAAAGACACACTGAAAGACTACCCAATCGCGTTGTATGCAGCAAAATATTGGGTGCATCACCTACAGCTTTGCAGCAAACAGGACCAGGAGGAGCTACTTCCATCAACAATACATCTTTTGGAGAATGAAAGTAGCCAACATGCTGCTTTATATTGATTGCATCCCTTGCCCTCTTATGAGACACGTGTTTGGGATGAACCAATATCATCAGCAATCTGGATATGCACTGAAATGGGGTATATTGCAGGAGTGCGCTCTCTGCTTAGTGCACACAACACATCTGCTGACATGGTCAATAAAGATGACTGGACCATGCTACATTTTGCATCTAGTAATGGTCATTTCGACATTGTGAGGGCGCTCCTTGAGCACAATGCATCTGTTGACTTGGTAAAAGAAGATGGCTCAACTGCACTGCATCTTGCATCGAGCAATGGCCACCTTGACATTGTCAGGCTGCTCATTGAGCACAATGCATCTGTTGACTTGGTTGAGAGAGATGGCTGGACTGCACTGCATCTGGCATCTTGCTGGGGTTACCTTCATATTGCACGGCTGCTCATTGACCACAATACATCTGTTGACTTGGTCGGAACAGATGGCTTGACTGCACTCCACCTGGCATCAGAGAATGGTCATCTTGACATTGTGAGGCTGCTCATTGAGCACAATGCATCTGTTGACTTGGCCAACAACAATGGCTCGAGTGCTTTGCATCTTGCATCGAGCCATGGTCACCTTGACATTGCAGGCCTACTCAGTAAGTATCAGAGCAGTAACTAAAACCCTAAATATACCTTTGAGCAGTAGTATACCTTGGATATGAGGTGTGTTTGCAAGCAGGAACTGGATGTTTGTCTTTGATTCTTGAAACATGACCATGCGGACCAAGATTTGGTGCAGGTAGGATTAAAAAACAGACTCTGATGTGCCATGCATCACGGGGGGCAAAGACTCAGGCACACGATTGTTGTGTGCCTTAAATGCACATATCACGCACATGCCCCGGATTTAACTGTGACACGTCACTAAGGGCTTTGTTGGTCATTTCAATGCTCTTTGTGTTGTGTAGTAGCTATAATGTACATAGTTAGTAGGAATCTGAAATTCATTTTCAGCCTTGAGCACGAGTAAACTTTGTAAATTAGGCTCAGGGTTTTTTTTGGCTGAGCCGTGACTCAGCCGTGGATCCCATTGTGGCTCTGCCACCTACTAGGTACATCATAGCTATTATTTGGTCAACCAGCAACACAATGCTCACAAAGAGCTTTAAACCAACCAACAAACCCCTTTGTGACAAGTCACACTTAATTCTGGGCCATGTGTGCGGGACGTGCATTTAAGGCACACGACAATTGTGTGCTTGGATCCTTGCCTGCCGTGCCAGCAAGGCCCGGGGGGCAAAATGCATACCTGAGTTTGTTGAGATCCTTTATCCGGTGCGACTCCTCTGAGTAGTGATGTGCGGGCTTGGCTTGGCCCGGAGACCAGGACTTGGGCTTGGCTTGACTGGGCTTGGGCTCGTTGAAACTGAAGCCAGAGCCAAAGCCACAAGCCTGCGAGGCCAAGCCCTGGCTTGGTCAAGCCATTTTCTCACGGTTCGTAAACACAGAAAAATATTAAAACAGCATCAACACTCTCATCCACAAGTTCTGTTGACACAAAAGGCCACTAGAATCCACTGAATGTTCGTCAGATCCTGCCAGATTCCAGTGGATGCTCACCAAAATAAATTCAATTTTGCCACCTAAAATAGTGGCTGAGCACCTCAGGCCTCAGTGCTTGTTGGGTCAATAGATAGTGCAGAAACATGCACAACTGTTCAATCGCCAGGGCTAATTCCATTGCAACACAATTTTCTGATTTAATTTGTAAAAAATAGGTAAGTGATAGCCTGCTGAATCGTATCCGGATGTGGCACCGCAAGAGGTCCCTAGCTTTATTCAGACTGTGGGTTAGGACCTGCAGTTACCGTGTTCGCTGTCGGCTTGCTGCGAAGTCTGGCGGCCAACGGAAGATCATAGATAGGGGCTGCTGGACACCCCCCACATTCCATCATTTGATCGCGGCCTCCCTCGGCAGGCACTACCGCCTGATGGATACTGATCCCGGCAAGCCATGGCTTGAAGGCTTGGCTTGGGCCTGAGATTTTGAAGCCAGAAGCCCAAGCCCGCGCAAGCCAGCATTTTGGCTTGGCTTGGCTTGTGAAGCCCTGGCTTGGTACCACGGGCTTCTGGCTTGAAGCCCAAGCCTGCACATCACTACCTCTGAGAGCCCTCCGCAAGTGTTAGCAAGGAGGCGCTCTTTTTGAGTCATTAGAATCTATTGTATGTCTATACAATCTAACTGTACTAACATCACCAAAACCGGGAGAAATATAGCAGTTACCCGTGTCTTCGCCAGGGGATGTTTGGTTGTCACTTGCAAGCCATTAATTGACTAACTGTTGTTGCCTTCATAACTTGTCAAACCCCCAAGTCAACGGCAGGGTAAATGTACGAAGGGCAGATCAACTGCCTATGGCCGATCCAAGCAGAATTCCCTTCAAAATCTTTTATCCCCATTATCAGTACTGAACCCCAGTGAAAATGGCGCGGAGCCGCATAGAGGGAGATCGAGTGATATCTGTTGGTATGTAGTAAGATGAGGTCTAGTATAGTAGAGATCTACCACTAAAAGTACTAAACGTGAACCTCCACACTGGCAGACGAACCACAATTAACAATTATCCGTACACCAGGGACATGAACAAGATCACCTTCCCACGGTTCCCTTTACTTTCCACGTCCGTCTGCCTTGCGCATGCTCACGATTCACGCATCTTCCCCCCCCCCGACGTTCAAACTACCTTGCACCCCGCCTATTTACACACACTGCCAGTATAATTTTGCTTACTCCTTGTACGCTGTGTGATGCCTTAATTTGTTCTCTAGCCTTTGTTGCCGCCGTGGTAACTCTCGTTTTTCATTTCAGGTGCACCTCACACTCAAACCTCTGGTTATTCTGTCACCAATCCGCAGGATGGCGTAGAGAACTCTTAACCTTCCCCGAGCAAGGTACATAACTCACCTCATCTCGCCATCCCCCACGTACCAATAGCCGTCTTCGTTTACGTCCTCGCACGGCATGCAGCGGTTTGCAGCGCAGTCTAGCCGGCTGTCGTGCCAGCATTTACCCGACGTAGCTAGTTTGGTCAGCGCGGCCGATGTGATTTCGGAACGAAGACATCCCTTTTTTTCTTCCTTTCTCTCTTGTGTATTGAAGGTGAGGAAATTACTGTAATTTATGTAAGGGAGGCTGCTAGCGCGTTGTGAATAAAATTTCGTCTTTTTCGGCAATGGAGGCGCCGGGCCCTGAACTTGATTTGGATCTAGATGTTGATTCGTGCCTTGAATACAAGTATTGTCCCCATGGTTGAGTTTACTGCACGAAAAGAACAGAAAATGGTTAGAAAAAGTAAAAGTCTTCCGATCACAAACGAGAAACGACCGGACCCCGAGTCGAACGGGGATTCTCCATATTGTATGACCTATCCAGCCCATAGGGCGGAGCTGCAGACCGCCTGCTATCAGGTCTACATAACACTCGCAATCATATTCCCTGAATGTTTACCACAAAAACTGTCATTGAAACTTGTTCGTGAGAATGAAAAGTTGAAACTAACCTGCGCAATAATCAAGTTGGATTGGGTTGCGCAAACTCGGCCTCGGCCTCAAAATCGTAGATCTGAATCCCGGCGGAATGAACCGCGAATTCGAATTCGCAGCAGTGAGCCCAAGTATCCTGAATACAATACTGAGAGACCAGCCTGAAGTGAGCATGTATCCCTGCGCGACTGCGGGGAGTTCAACAAAGAACACACGTGCTAATCTATCCCAATGGAAAGAGAGACCCTGGTGTCGAAACAAACCTGACCAGGCGTGCGGGAAAGACACGAGAGGCGGGAGAACAGGAAAAGTGTTATCCAAGGCCGGTGCCGGGCGTACTAACATAGCGTGATAAAAAACATTAAAAAGCGCGTTCTCTCTTCCTACGCGACGCCTCGGAGTCGAACCGAGGACCCGCACTGCCGCAGGGTGATGGGGTGATAGACCGTGGTGTACCAACAAACCCTGGCCGGGCGTGCGTGAGGGAAGACATGAGACGTGGGTGCACCAACCACAGCGTGATAAAAAGTTTTTAAAAAGCGGGACTTCACTTCTTCTAAGCGACGCCTCGGAGTCGAACCGAGGACGCGGCGGCGGCATTCGCACTATGGCCGCAACGCTGGGATAGACACACCGCTGGGTGGGAGACCGGAGTCACGGTATATTGTTCCAGTTCCCTTCTGAGGTTAGTTAGGGCCGAACGTTGAAGGACTACGACCACGATGTAGTCGCATATAACTGGATGCATCGTATCGTATATCAGTCCAGATCAATATGGATCCTCCAACGCAAGGCCCATCGGGGGGGAGAGAGGATTCAAGTTTGAAACACACACCCAAAACGCGGGCATGATGTAGGAATTTTACCAGGGCGTTAGTTCAGACTTCAAAGTCTTAAAGTTTATATCAACTCGAAGTAGTATCTGCGGCCTCCGTTGAGAGCAAGACCTCGTATGTAGTGCTCCCGTCGTTTGCGGTACGGGAGGCACTCCGTTCGAGCCGGTTGCAGGCCATATATATGTATACGCCCAGCATGGCGGGGATTTTTTTGTTTCCGTTTGTGTACCTTTGACAGTTTGAGAATTATCGCGCTGCGTTGAAGGGCGGATGGATAGGACGACGAAGACAAGAGAGCTAGATACAGGTAGGGTAGTTGGCGGATCTCGTGCGGCTCATGGCCAGGGCCATGGAACAGAGACCAGAAAGGAGCCTGAAGTCTGAGGCGAGGGTGCAAGTTGGACGTTGGAAGGTGGAAGCCGGGTACTTATAAGCAGATCAGATCAGGGTTGACCGAGACGAGTTCGCCGAGAAGTAGATCAAGGTGTACCGGTAAGATTTCTCAGCGCGCGAGGGTCATGAACCCGGAACTTGACCCGTTGAAGGCAAAAAATCGTGACAATGGGTGTGGAGTACTTGCGCGCGCGGTGCCGAAATAGACGTTGAGCGGGTGATGGATCCGGGAAACGAAGGCTAGAAGGCGAGAGCTCAGATGCCCCCCTCGAGACTTGGGACTCAAGGAGGCGGGAACTTTTACCGGGCGATTCTTTGGGGGAGAAGCAGAATGGGCGCGGGGCCGAGATAGACGGCGCAGATCGACTCTCGAGCACTTGCTTGAGTTCAGCGTTATTGTACGACCCTTGTTTGGATTGAATGCCGCCAAAGACAAGAGTAAGGGGAAAGCGATAGGGTATCTCCACGAAATAGGGCAGAAGAAAGGACCGTGACATACGAACGTCGGTGTGGAGATTCCGAAGAAGCCCGAGAGGAAAAGCCAGATTTGACAGACTTGGAGTGCCAGAGATCGATACCGATGGAACGAATAAACCGCTAGATCGAGGATTAATGCTTATGGAGGATTCGAGGATTGCCACAGCGCAGGGCTGAATTGAAGAGTCAAGCCATGAGCGCAAGAGGCAGGAAGTGATGGCCATCTGATCTGGCGCAACGTGGCAGCCAAACTGTAAACAGCCACTCACTCTCATCTCTCTCAACAACGCGTCCGCGCCGTCAAATGGCTGAGCATCGTGTCCACCCGTAAGCGCGCGCCGCCTCCTTCAGTCCTAAAACCAACGCCCGGAGCGCTAGCGCCATGACCAGCACCCCCCGCCGCACTTGCACTACCCCTACGACATGCAGCGCTTATACATGTACGCTCCGCCCCTGTCCGCCCCGCCTCAGTACCAGCAAAACGGTCATTACGCGCGGCCGCACGACGCGTATCCGCCCTATCCGCCGCCGCACATGATTCCACCGCTCATCGGGTCTGTGGCTCCCGCTCCTGGGGCTTCTTCTTCTGGCGCTTGTGGTACTGTCGGCGGTACTAGTGGGGTGAAATCAGACGACCCTGGTACCAAACTCTCCGACCGCGTCCGGCGCCGATGCTTCAACTGCTGTAAGACCGACACGAGCACGTGTAGGAGGAGCCATTTGTGTCTAGGGGAGGTGGTGAGTGGTTTTTTATTACTCATTTCCTTCGCTGCTGGCCCGCGGCGTGAGCTTTTGACCCGACTGTGGTGCAGCGCGATCTTAAACCGGCGCGCCTTTCCACCCCCCACCCTTTTTCCTTCCGTCCCGTTCCTTCGTTTCCTCCCCCTGCTTACCTCTTTCCGCCTTTCTCTATTACATGCATATTTCTTTCAGGTCTGGTCTTCCATATGCATCCACGGACTTCCGCTTCCTTTTGCTTTTGCTTTGATGTTTCTCTCTGTTTCTCTCTCGTCTTGCGTCTGCCGCGCTAATTATTATTATCACAGCTTTGCACCAAATGCGGCGGCCTTTCGAGCGCATTGACACCTACTCGTGCCGCCGTCCATAACAGTTTCCGCACAAAAAGGGTAGTTCTCTGCGCGGCAGCCAGTGAATCAAGATGAGGGCAGGAGGGGTGAGCGTTGCCTATTTCCTACCTACCTGCTTGCTTTCGTCGGCGTGTTCCTCCAAGGGCGATTTTGTACGCGCGATTTGGATTCGTATAGGACCAGCGGGCTCTCGCGTGCCGTGTATTCCCCCCTCGGAGTGTTTTCGCGCCCGTGCTTGTCCATCCTCACGGTTGCGTGTTGCTTTGTGCCCCGAAGTGCTCTCGGTTCGTGCACGTTCCCGCCCCCGCCCCGAGACGCGTGATTCCTTCCTTGCGCCCGTGGCGTCGTTTCCGTTTCCGCCCTCGGCGAAGCGGACGGCGCGTTGTGAAGTCCGGCCTGTGTGCCGCGTGTGGCGTTCCTCGAAGTGCTCTCGCGCGCGCTTAACCTTCCCCTCGTTCATTATTCATGCACTTGGGCGTGCCTCGCACCCCCGACTCCATGTGAATGAGCACGCGTTCTCCCCTTTGCTCGGGGCGTTGCGTTCTCCCTCGTGGCGTCCTCTTTTGCATCCCCTCCCCCTCGTGCGCCTCTCGCTCGTCCCCCTTCAAGCTTTTTCTCTTCCTCTCCTTCGGCGCCCGTGTGGCCGAGTTACCCAGCATTTTCCCATTTTCCTCTTCCTTTCCTTTTCGGGCCTCGCTTTCTTTAAAGTGTTTGGAGAACGGCGTAGCGCAGTGCGCCTTGTATTTCTTCCTTTCTTTGTGGGCGCGCCCTCCGCTTGTGGGCCGGTGCCCGGGGCTGGCCTTTCTTCACCGCGGCGCGTTATGGAATGCATGTACCCGCGCCGATAAAGTGAGTAACTGATGCGTGCGAAATATCGCGAGATAATTCGTGTATTCAGTGAACATATTGGCATGAGCAAGACCCGATGGCAGCGGTCTGCACCTCCAATCTGTAGGTTGAGGGGCTGTATTCATACGGAGGACCCCCGTTCGACTCGGGGTCGGGTCGTGGATGGTGCCAGTCGCCGAATTTTTGAAAACAATGATTGAATTGGTTAACTACTTACTTCCGCGCGTGGCATCTTTTCTTCCGTGTAGAGGCAGTAAGACGGATGAGGAAGGCAAGAATGGCTGCGGATCGATTGAATTAAGTGGAACATTCAAGAGGCTGTGGAACTGAACTGAACTGATTGAACCGAGGTAAGGACGAATATCGCGGCCACAAAACAAGAGGAGGATGCAAGTACTTCACTAGGAATCCGCCGAAAAAAAATAAATGCATTGATTCAACGTTCAACGTTCAGACGTCAAACTCTCGGTATCAGAGAAAAATGCGAATCAAATTGGGAGATTTGAAGACCCGATAGCAGGCGGTCCCTGCACCTCCAATCCATGGGTGCAAGAACTGGCAGAGAATAGACAGGAGAAGCCCCGTTCGACTCGGGGTCGGGTCGTTTAAATTGATCGATGAACTTTTTTTCCTTGAAAAATAGTTGCTCATACCGTGCAGTTGTGATATGTATGGCCATAGGTTTTTCGCTCAAATCAACTCGGAGCCAGTCGAAAACTGGAACTCTCGGATTAATGCACATAGATTGAACCGACCCTCAACGTTGGCGATTGATGAACTGGCGGGAACTGGGATTATGAAGGTACTCAAGCAAGGCCTATCCAACATAAGTAGCAGATATCAGAGTCGTGTCCAGTAATTAGGTAACCGTAATGGTTTGGTTAACCGTCATCACCGAGTAAAGAGTCTGAGCAACACCGGCAGTTCGAACGTCGTAAATAACGAGATTATAGCCTGACAAAACAAATTAAATTCTTGGCTCTCGTTACATAACATAGAAAGAAAATATGCTTACTTCCGGAAAATGGAGCCTTAACGGGGCTATTGATAACAAGGCCACTCGATCCAGGGCTGCTCAAGCTGAGATTGCCCACGGGATAGGTGGTGTGGGTACCGTCATCCGGCGACAACTCGAAGCCAACTAGGATGTACTTCGTCCCGGCGGAACTATGCACAGATCAGTTGAAGACAAGCTTGCAACTACTAAATATAACCCACAGGCTATCATAAACGTGGTATTGGATAGTGACTTCGGACCCAGAGGCCACACTGGCACCAGCGGCGGGTGACAAAAGCTGGCCGTCATTGTACCGGGCTTGGAGTGATGCAGCGGAGACAACCGACGCCAGGAGAGAGGCAATGGCAATGGTGAACTTCATAGTTGAAAGCAAAGGAAAAGTTTGAAGGGCCTGTGTGGAGCTCGCAGTCTTTTCGCAAACATACTTATATATACCCCAACTGACAAACATCATCGGCGAGGAGAGACCGCTTTCAATTAAACACAGCCGTAACTGTTCAAGTGGATATTACGATCCTTTCTCTTAACGAAACCTCCGGTACGTTCGGACTTACCCGTCCCCGGACAAAAACCCACTACACAGCCGCACAGCCCAGGAATGGTTCACACTCTCCCGAGTTTTGTATGTTCCCGCAAAGCCCCTTCCTCCTTCTTGAACGCAAAGGAAAAGTTTGAACTTTAAAGGGCCTGTATGGACTCTGGAGCTGGCAGTCTTTTCGCAAACCCAACTGACAAACATCATCGGCGAGGAGCGCTTCAACACAGCCGTAACTGTTCAAGTGGATATCATGATCCGTTCTCTTGACGAAACTTCCGGTACGTTCGGGCTTACCCGTCCCCGGATCCGCAAAACGCCGACTACACAGCCGCACAGCCCAGGAAAGGTTCACACTGCCCTCCCGAGTTTTGGATGTTTCCGCAAAGGGCCGGCGTACTGGTTCAACGTTAAGGCGTCCAGCACGTCAAGCACCCTTGGGGAATGAAAGAAAAGTGTGAATTGAACTGAGAAGCCAATGGTATGAAGTAAGATGGCAGGCAGTCTCTGCACCGCCAATTTATGGGATACTGGCAGAGAATAAGTAGGAGGAACCCCGTTTGATTCGGGGTTGGGTCGTGGGCTTTGGGTGTTTTGCTCTTTCTTGAAAAATAATAATCGGCTGACCAGGAGTGCATTTCTGTCTTTGATCCCTGTAAGTCAGAGTGCCAATTGATATGTATGGGTTTCCCGCTCAAATCAAATTGGAGCCGGTCGAAAACGAGAACTCCAGGAGTACCGCAGATATATTCAACCAACCCTCAACGTTGGCGACTGATCGCCTGGCAGGAGCTGGTATTCAACCAAGGCCGGATGGCAGGCGGTCTGCATGTCCACTCCATAATTCGGATGTGGTGAGGCAAATTAGAAAATGAAACCCTGAGGATTAGGGATGTAGGTGTAGCCGTAACGGAGAAAATAAGTTTGGTCGTCCCCCACCGAGTTCAAGTGAACGGCCAACCTCGAAGCGGCAGTAGTAGAATTTTACCCCTGCCCCTGCCCTGTTTGGATTATAGGTTGTCAAAAGAATCCCCATCTCCCATGCTCGACTGAACATTCATCTGTCGGTAATATCTTTCGCCGTGCCCGAGATGCCCGAGGGCCTCTATGAGTCTTGTAATTTGGATTCGCACACGGAACCCGGTCACAAATTTACTGGAGTATGCTAAATTAGTGCTGAATTGACTACAACATGGTGAGATATGCAAGTTCTGCTCTCATCTGGGTCTCGCGTCGAAGGGGTTGACGAGGAGCGCACGCCGAGGCTTTTGGCCCGAATATCCCGTCTCAAATATAGTTCGAATTCGGCACGGGTTGAACTCCGGCCCCGACTCGTTGCGAAAGGAGTGATGATAGGAACGGGTTCTAGTCTGCTACAACTAAAAAACCTCGTTTGCTGTAAAAACTGCTTGTGATGCAGCACATTTCTCCACTACTTTCTTGAGGCGAAAGCAAAGAAGACAAAAGCGACAGAATATAAATGCGTGAAATGGACCGTGGGTAAATCGAAGAGAATTTGTGTGACGATGGTGACTGTGACTTACGTTCTCTTCATGCCACCCACTTGACGAAATGCCGCCGCAATTCATGGCCCTTCCTACGGAACTCCTGGACGTTGTCGCATCCCACGTACCCGTACACGATCTCCCGGCACTGTGTCGAGCAAACCACAGGCTATATGACGTTTGCTTGCGGTGGATCTACCACACTTTATCGCCTGCCACCGTGGCTCGCGCAGTGGAGATATTTAAGGTTCTCGTTTCCAACGAAGTGGCGGGCGCTTTTGTAAAAGTATTTATCATGTATGTGGTCCTTCTAAACAGCCCCACCGACGACTCAATTGCCGCAGACGCCTTCGATTTGACGGAGTCTTCAAATCTTTTACGCGACTTATGGCGAAGGCTCTAATCAATCTCACGTCACTCGAATCCCTGAATTGCTCCTTCTCGCCACGCGTTTTCTCCTCTCTTTCCCTCACCAGCTTCCCACGGCTGCTCGACTGCAAGATTCCCTTCTGCGCCGACGCCGTCGTATTCCTCCGACTGCACCCAACGCTGGTGAAGCTCAGGCTTATCCCAGACTTCAGTCTGGCGCGGCCTACCTACTCTTCCTCACCTATCTCGCTGCCGGTTTTGCGGGAGTTTAGCGGGCCAGCATGGGCGGCGCGCGAGATCGTCCCACACTCCTCGATTGAAGTGGTGACGCTCGCGTGGAATGAATCCTTTCCGGAGACGTACCATATTGTGCTGAACGGCTTCTCGGGGATTCAGCAACCTCTTCGAGTGATGAACAATCTGGTGTTCACATGGGATCCGGTGTTTCTCCTCGCCATCGCCAAACATCTCCCTCGCCTCGCCGTGTGCAATATCTGGAAGATGGTGACCGCTTGGCCCGGTGACAATACCCTTGAGGTACGTTGATTATGGACTCCCTTGCGTGTTGCCTTGTCATTTACCAGCGTTGATTAGGCTTTTTATGACGCCCTCAAGACCGCTATCCTCGATCTGACTCACCTTGTCATCTTCTCGTGTACCTTGGACGTTGAGGAAGCGCCCCCGACGAGCCCGACTCCAGCTGACTTGGCTCTAGAATTTGCCGTTGTCTCCGAATTGGGATCCCGTTCGGCAGTCTTGCAGATGTGCACACTTGCCAGCAATACGACGTGGCACCGTGGCGGGGCGAACTTCTGGTATCCCCGCGCAGCAGATAAGAACCCAATGGAGTCCGATCGGTGTCTTCGCTGGCTCATAGAAGTCGCTGTGCGGCGACCGGCAGAGTTTCCGGGGTATGTGAACGAATTGGAGAGGATGCTTGGGAAAGTGGAGTGGACTACCTTGATCAACAACCTCGGTCTTTCGGCAGAGTAGCGGCTGTTACATCAATTACACCAGTAATTCCTGTCTGTCGTTTCAAAAAGGTTAACGTGAAAATAGCAGGACTGTCGATGTCATTCATTTAAAACGATGACCAAACTGGGCGGACTACCAAGGTACTGTGCCGCGATGGTACCGACAGCATTTTTGTTCAGTGCACGATCATCTGCACGCCCACCCCGAGCCTCCCCTCACCCCACTGCTCGTCCGGAGCATCACAAACGACGGTGGTGTCTCCACTGTTAGGTAATTCTCAGTCAAGTATTTGTTTGGAGGCACAGAAGGCACACATACCAGTTGTTCCCAAGGACGGTGATGAGCGAGCAGCCGACGGGTCCGACTCCAAGGCAATGCAGGCCGAGACCCGGCCTGCCGACAGATTCCCACGGTTCACTTACGCCTTGAATCATCGTGATCGAGGGACATTGTGGAGGTGGGGTTGTAAGCCGAAGGAAAAGGCATACGCGATGTTCGTCTTTCTACGTGTCGAGAAGGGCGTGTCTGATGCGATAAATGACTCGGAAGATTTGGGTAAAAATTTTCAACGTATCAGTTGCATCGGATTCATTCAATTGCAATTCCACATAGATAATACAGAAGATACACACTCGACCGTCATCAAAATTATATATAAAGGTTCGCTACTCCGTTCCCGAGAATTGTGACCTCACTGCTCACTCGGCGGAAGCGCGTTGTAGGCGGGACAGAGATCCTCCCAAGCCTCCGTAGGATGCACCGTCTTCCCGACCTCGTCGAGCCCTGCGCCGATGACGGAGCCTAGGCCTGCCGCGAAGTGGTAGAAAACTAGGGGCTCGGTTAGTTTTACAGTTTCATCGGCAGGGTGGACTTACTGTGGCAGTGGACTTGTAGGATCGGAACGAATCAGTAAGAATTTTCAAGTTACAGACTGAATAAACTCACAGAACCAGGGGCCTGGATCGCGATTTCAGCACGAAGCACATGAGTGGAAGGTTTTTTCCAAGACTCACCAGGCTTGTCAGTCCTGAACCGCACGGTGAGATTGGTGTCTCCGGTGACAGAGACCTATCGATTATGTCAGTGTACGTCAAGAGGGCTGTCCACCACCGACGTACATCGCGACGAATGGGATTGACGGTGTTGACGACGTCGGTCCCGTTAGGTTTAACGACCCAGAAGTTCATCTAGTGGATCAATTTAGATACTTGTAGTTCGAGGAAGGTTTGATGCGCACGCCGTGCAAGTGGAAGGGGTGCCCCTCGTCGGTCGTGCTGCAGAGGTGTTTAGCCCAGAGAAAGCGAAAGCGAGGCGAGTGTAGGCTTACTCGAGGATAGTTATTTCGACAGTCTTGTTCGCTGGGAACAAGAACGTGTTTTCCGACTGGTTGAATTTCGACGTGTCCCCCTCGAGCACCCTGACGAGGGTGGGCACTTTAGGAGAGACGTAGGAGCTGTTGTTGATCTCCCACATCGCCGGGGCGAGATCCGGCATGAACGTATCGAACGTGACCCTGAAGTCGGGCTCCGGCGCCGGGATGGGGTCCAGGGGCTATGTGTGGTCTGTCAGAGTGCACACCGGAATTAAAAGCGGTCCGGCATACCACGAGGTCGTACTCATTGAGCGGGACTGCGGCGGCGCCAGTCGGACCCGACCCCATCGGCGCCGTAGGTTCCGCGTTTGGTGCACCCTCGTAGCGAAGGATACCACGGCTGAGCGTAACCTGCAACGCGAAGCCATCAGCCAATACCCACCACGGTTGAATTGATTGACATACGTTGAGGTTCAAGTTGTGTGCGGGGTTTCCACTATCGATGATGGCGTCTGCGCGCGTGGTGAGCATCGATACATGAGAATCGGGAGTCGCTTACTGATCCAGTAGTTCCCAACAGCCTGGTTGGCATTGACCTTGAAAATACACATGAGAGCAGGCTAGATCACCGCCTTGAAGTACATACAACGAAGGAGTACCGTTGGCCAGGGAAGATGGTGAGGATGTTGACTTCGTTGGGCACGGTAGCAACACCATCAGCCTCGATAATCTGCACCAGCGTGTCAGTAACTTAAATTAGTGTTGGTAAGAGTATGCTTACGGTCATCGTGTCTATGATGATGTTGAGATCAGGGGAATATCTGGTTGAAACAGCAGAGACTCACGGTTGTCAATAGAAATGAGGAAGTTGGCGCGGACAGACATGTTGATGAGACGGAAGCGGTAACGCTTGCCTTTTGCCACAGAGACCGCGGCATACTCGACCTCGGGGCCGCCGTTGTATCGGCCTTGAGAAAAAGAAATATCAATGACCATGGGATTTTGTGAACGGTAGACGGGACGCACCCTTTGCGTTGAACAAGCCGGAGTCGGACACAGGAATGATTAGCGTCGAGATGTAGGAGGCCAGTCCCGCAACAGAACTATTATGCGACCAGTCGGCTGTGGGGAAGAATTAGCCGCCGTTACTCTGCTGCAACCCAAGGCGGGTAGCCAGCACTCACCAACCGTCAAAACCTAACAACCGAGCGTCAGGGAAGGACTAATCACAAAAGAGGGACATACGGTACTGGCATCGTCGACATCTACACATTTAGTCGGTCTTGGTACTTTCAACGAGGGGTAAATGGCATACCGTAGAGGTGCGCGAGGGGGTCCTCGGGATCTGGGTTCTCAAGCTCAAAACGGCTCTCCGTCAGCCGCAGCGAAAGGACGAACCGTAGATGACCAACGTTCCACGCAGACCATCGGAGTACTGCACGCTCAGCTGGCTGTCGTTGCGGATCAGCGACGAGAGGCGAAGCGAATAAAAAAACTAGGGTTCGTACCTGTGATACCAGAAGGTGCCGGTCTGTTCGCCGCTAAATAACGAATAGTCAGAAATATAACACACCAAGTGGACGCGTGATTACAGAGGGAGAGCTGTTGTGATGTTCTTCAGCTTTGATGGTTTATAACGGGGAATATGTTGAACTCACTGTAAGTGTATGATTCTCCCGGACCGAAGGGGCATTGGCTAGGGAATTCAAATGAGTCCCGCCCTGAAGGTAAACAGGATTGTACGAACGTGACGAAGGGTGATCCGTCGTTGAAGACGTTGTCGGCATCGATGAACACGCCGTCAAAGTTCTATATAATCTAAGCAGCTAAAAGGGTGAGAGGAAACGAACTCACGATCGTTGTTGAGCGACGCATCGTGTTATCGGTCTAAACATAGACTTCTGTCAGAAAACAATGCGAGGGTCGTATGGTTGCGAAATTCTGACCAGTTTATTGTTGACCTTAACCACGAGCGTCTGGCCTTTGGTAGCCACGATGGGAGGCCCGGGGAAGCTGCAAGCGTTGGTATGTTCAGGAAAACATCAAATTTAATGCGTGTCGTCCTTACGTTCCGTTGGCCAGAACACCAACTGGATGGGACTTTAGCACACAACACATCACTAAAAACGCAGCGACGTACTCCGAGTGAAACCATCGGGCGAAACGGGGCCGTTGACGATGTCGAGGGTGACGAACTGCGTTGACTGCGCGGCCGGGGCCATAACAGTCGCACCGTGCACCGAGTGCAGAAGGGCCAGAAGGAGGAGAGAGGGACTAAGTTGCATCGTGAGCAGAGTAGGCAGACGGCTCGAAGAAAATGTCTTGAAACTCGCCAATTTATATACAGGCAAAGAATAGGTTGACGTACCTCGTTTGCTAGGTGGGAACAACTTTCGTTGCGTTTCCCAGAAGTGGAATGTGGTTCATGACCTCCGCAGACTCTCAACCAATCAAAGGGCGAAAATTCGCCAACAAAACCATGGTCCGAGCGGCGAAACGCTAGGTGCTCTTCCGAGTAGTCGCTGAAGAATTCAACAAGATCATCAAAACGGAGATGTGAAACCATGACTTCCGCAGTGTCGGTCAATCAAATGGCACGAATTTGCCAAGAAAGCCCACCAGCTAACGTTAGTGTCTGGCGGCTCCGATGGCCACCCGCAAGGCGTTTTTGCCATGTGGACCCATCGGATGTTTGGCAACCAGATGGCTCCAATGGACGTGCGTTTAGTGGAAACGAAAATAGCACGGTCCCACGGTAAGACAGCTCAGTCGCAAGCGGAAATAACTCGGTCACAAGAATGGCTCAGTCCCACGCGAGAATAGCTCGGTCTCACGCAAAAATTCCCACCTTGCTCGAAAATAGCTCAGTTCCACTTTTCTAGTATACTTGCGAATGGCGGGGACTCACGGAATTGATAAACCTCTCCTTCTCACAGGACGACTCGCACACTTACAGCTCCATGATCACAGCCACTCCCATCGGTGCCGCGGCCAGAAGCTGACGAAATGTCGTGACGTCCGTTGTTCAGTTTGTAGGTTTCCGTTTTTGTAGACACAATACTTGGATGGAGATGTGCATTACTATCCAGGTAGACACGGGTAGGGGTTTATTTAGTTTTCTGTAATCCAATGCCTTACCGATGTCGGCTTCACGTTCTCAGCTCGATCTCTCCCCCCGAGCCCTCATTAATGCCTCGTTGCCTCCCACACTTGAAACCACGTTATAATCTCTCGCCCGTCATTTGCAACCAGCCGAAGGTTTCTGTGTATACCGTAATAAACTGGAAAGGTTGTTTGGGAAAGTGGAGTGGAAGAGCTTGCTCAACCTCGGTCTTCCGGCGGAGTAGCAGCTGCCGCATCTTGTTGCGACCCATTGCACTGGTAATTTGTGTCCGTCCTTCCACCTGGCACGCGGGTGAATGTCCACCAGGACTGCTTCCGCTTCACGTCACGACTACCTCCGCTTGGAGTACGCAGGGAGGCGGCGTTCTGAGAACAATCTGGGTAGGCCGCGTTCAGAGGCTAGAATTCGGGATCAGCAACCTGACCGATGGCAATGAATCCGGATAGAGTTTGTGTTGCATGTCCGCGTGTTCCGTGGGCTGCAAATTTCCGCCAAAGACAGACCCAGTGACGACCCGAGCAGAAAGGTGTCAGCCAACAATTCCTATTTCAAGGAAAAACAAAATCTGACCCGGGTCGAACGAGGTCTCCTCGTTGTAATATAATTCGCAGCACTCTTTATCGGGTGGAGGTGCATCCCACCTGGTATGGGGTTTTGTTTGAATACACTGATACCTCAATTGCTTGACTATGGCGGTGGTTTTCAACATTCGCTCGCAATCCTTGAGGGTCCGGCGGCATGCCGTTGGCCGCGGTAAGTCAACGCCGGCAGCCAAAAAGGAAGGTGTTTGACACGTTAACGAATAACTCTTCGAGAAAAGACAACAGCCACGTGGCACAGGTTGCTGAAGTATCGATCGCGGGAAACGCCGTGTCGATCAGCGTCGGCACGTGGGTCGGCACAGGCCCGACGCCGTCGGCAACACGTGCCGACGCGGCCTGAACGCAGTGACTCCTTCTTCCATTCTTGTCCTCCCTCTTTTACCCTTCCGGGTGGTTCGATCTAACTTCTGTGATTCAATTCAACTAGCTCTGATGTACAGTGTATAGTTGCAAAACAGAACTTCTGTTTTGCAGCGTAAATTTCGCCCAACCCACCCGAGTGAAGCGAAGGCAATATTATCCCAATCGCATGGTAATTTCCCACCTCGGGTGCGGGTGGGGTATCAAGAAGCCAAGTATCGCGTACTAGTATGCTACGCCTCTACCTACCCTCGGAGTGCAGCTGTATCGAGGATGCAGATGGCACGCAACCAAGAATTATTACCTAGCGCAGACCTCGAAGCCTAACCGTGCCCTGACGGCGCAAAAGTCGGGGCGGGTAGGGTGTGTAGTGTAGGGTCCCTGGTGTCGTTGACCATTCGATCCGTGACACTAAAATGCTGCGGGTGGTCACCTCCGAGTGCGGTGCAGGGGTGTGGGCGTGGGGAAGTGGAGAGGGTAGGGTTGATAGCGGACCTGAAGTTCGTGGCATTGTTGCTGGAAAAAGGAAGGGGTTAGCAATTAGAAAGAAGAGGAGCAGGGAAAAGAAGATACTGTAAAAATTGGAGCGGGAGGAGGGTCAAGGAATACAATACTTAGATTGGATGAGTCGTGCGCCACGAGTCCGCGTTCATACCCCACACAGCGCGCGCCCCTCCCCCCTCCCACGCACACGCACACGAGTTGAAAAAGCGCCAGGCTCATGGCCAACCCTCCACGGAAAGCGCGCCGAAAATTGGCATCGATTCTGTCGATCTTGGCGAACCTTCTCGTGAAAAACAGCTCGCGCTGTGTACCTCAAGGGATGGAGGACGAGAGCCCGACGAGGAGGATTCGGAAAGGACGCGTGGCACGCCGAAGAATGGTGCGCGCCAAATAAAATCAACAGCGCGTGCCCATCCACAACGTGTCGGTAGAAAAGAAAAGGAAGTTCCCCCGGGCGCGGATAACCCGCCGCTCGGCAGTGACAAGGAAAGAACAGTTGAAGTGTGGTGAGCACGCACGGATGTGGGATGGCACTGCGTGCGTCCTGGGCCCGTCGTCCTCCTCGCGGAAAGACAGCTGAGCTCACTCTCGTACACCTCGCGGGATGGAGGACGAGAGCCCGACGAGGTGAGGAGGATTCGGAAAAAACGCGTGACACGCCGAGGAATACTGCGGGAGAACCATGCGGCAGATAAAATCAACAGCGCGTGCCCATCCACAACGCGCCGGTCGAAAGAAAAAGGAAGTGTCTGCGCGCGGATGACCCGCCCACAAGTTACAACCCGCCGCTGACAAGGAAAAAATAATGACTATCACACCTGACTATCACATCAGACGCTGAGAGCTCCGAATTGAATGAAAAATTCGTTTTGAGCTTCGATAGTTCGGAGATACCATTGACTTTCCAGACCGCGCTACTAGGAGGTCTTCTACATGTTTTGCAGTCTACCCAAGGAAATATTCCCCTACTGATTTGCTCCTCGTCTGATTTCCTACAACGGGTTCTCGTCAAAGACAGGACTGTCCATGAGAACAACCTGCTGGATCCCAACTTTAAACTGATGAAAGCAGTCTTTGCTGGCTTGAACGAAAGGACGGCGCGAGTCCAATTTACAAAAATCTCAACCAATTTGGCAAAGAGTGCCGCCATCGAGACAATAGGCTCAGTAGAGATTGATACCCAACTCGATCTCATGTTTGAATGCCCAGGCGTGTTGATATCGAAGGGCTCGCAAAGGTTTTTCACTCAAACCATCCGCGGAATGAGGTCAAAACCACACCGTAAATCTACATTTATCAATCTTGACCGCACCCGATGTGCGATCCAAGAGATTTCGGGTTACACTCCGACTGATGCGACAATTTGGAGATCTGTTCGCTCCAATAATCTACAACGACTTACACGAGAATTTCTATGGAAATGTATTCACAACACGTTCAGAGTAGGTAACTTCTGGTCACATATTGACCACCTAGAGATCATCGGACGCTGCCATGGTTGTCAAGTTCCAGAGTCACTGGAGCATATTGCCTAGAGTGTGACGTCCACGGTCAGAGTACCGTGTGGCAGTTAACGAGACATTTGTGGAACATGAAATTTGCAGTCTGGCCCACGATGAAGTGGGGACTTATCCTGGGATGCAACCTAGTCAAATTTAAATCAACAAAAGGGCTTCTGGTACGAGAACAGGGGAGATTATTTACGATACTTGTTTCCATCGCGTGGCACCTCATATGGAATCTTCGAGTCGCGCGAGTGATTAGAAACCCTGACATGCCTCTAAACGAAGACGCCATCCATAATCAATGGCTGAAAATGGTCAATGCCGCTTTGCAACGTGACCGAATACTGACCAACAAAGCACGCTTCGGTACACTGGCCCTAAATAAACAGACAGTGTTAAATACCTGGAGCGGATTGCTAATGGACGAAGACTCTTTGCCGGATGACTGGATCTTTACAAAGGGGGTTTTAGTGGGTATACGACCTAAGGCTGCAACAGCAAATGGAATTGGGTAAAATGGATAAATTCGGGTCAGAGCCCCACACTTGGATAAATACAGTGCGTAACGGCATTTCCTCCTGGACAAATTTCACCGGCATGACTGGCAAACACCAGCAACAAGCGGATGACTCGGAATGCTTCTGCAGACGGAGTTTAAATCATTATACCAAACACCCAGAAAAAAAAAAAAAAAAAAAAAAAAAAAAGGAAAAAAATAATAATTGAGGTGTGGATGTGGATGTGTCGGTGGGGTGGTGAGAATTCATAATAAGTATCCCGCGCACTGCGTAAATCCCGGAGGCTCAGTCAGCCACAACGCGTTCGACAAGGAGGATTCAGAGAACGCGTGGAACGCCGAGGAATCCGGAATGGTGCGCGCCACATAAAACCAATAGCGCGTACCCATCCACAACGTTAACGCGCCGCTAGGAAAGAAAAGGAAATGGCTGCGCGCGACAGAACCCGCTGCTGACAATGGAAAAGTAAATTGAGGAACTCGGAATACGGTATCCCGCGCACCGCGTGAATACCTGGACCAGTCAGCCACAATGGAGGCGGGTGGGTGCGAATCGAATGAATGTAGCATGCAGCATGCAGCACGCAGCACACAGTAGAGGGACACCGCGCAGTCGGAATCAAAGTGTCTCCGTTAGAAAAAAAAGTCAAGGGAGTGGGACGGTCAGACCAAGAAGGGCGCAAATCGAAGGCCTGAGAAGAGTGCATGATAATAAAAAAAGACTAAGGGCCTATGGCACCACCATGTCTCTTCACCGGGGACGGCTCGTGGAAGGCGGGATACGCCAGGACGAGGATGTATCAGAGATCTAGAACGGCCCGTCCGCCTGTGGAAGGGAGGACTGGCACGGGCGGAAAGCTCACGAACGAGGAGCGCCACAGGCCGATACGAAAGAACGCCAGCGCACTCCGATGAGAGGATCGCCCCGAAGCCAAGGAACGCGCTCGTGCTGGCCCTCCGGCCCCAACGCGGCCCAAAAGATCGACAACAAGGGAAGAAGAGCGGGAGGGTATGAACCATAAGATCCCTCTCGCAAGTAGTCGCCGCCAACGGACCGCGCTTGTGCAGGAAATTGGAACTGCTCCGAGCGGGGACGCGAGCGCGTGCGCTCAAAGAGGGCGCATTTGCCAGTGTTACACAACTACAAAGGTGCGCTGTCAGTATACATATACAGTTGAACACCAAATCGCGGCAGGATCGAGTAGTAGAAAGGGAAGAAGAGAGTAAACGACGCAAACGCAAAATCGCGGGATTGGGTGAAAGAACGTCGCGCAAAAGCAAGGGACACGGACCGCGGCCCCGAAGTCGGGCGGCGAGCGGCTGCTCATCGTGGTAGACGCGGGGCGCCGCGGAGAAAAAAAAGCAGCGACGTCGGAAAGAAAAGCAATAAAGCAAAGCACGTACCACCTTCCTCGGACTGAAATTACTCCACCTCCGCGTACTCGTATGAAAACACCTCCGCCCAAGCCTACCACTCAACTTTACCGCCAAGACTACCGTCGAATACACGCCGTACGGGTAGACGTAGTTGCGCTGCTGTTGATGGAGGTGGCGCGTGCTACAGCGGCGGATAGTTATCCGAGCGGTCTGGCGGATGGTGTGCATGCAGGAATGGGGAGGCGGACTCGATGGCCATTGGCGTCAGGGACAGGCGTTGTGGGCACAGCGCTGCTGCGATCGCGGTCGAGGGAGATGGCGCAAACGAATGCGAAGACGGGTTTTCAGGCTGGGGTTGATTCTGCTTTGACCTTGTGCGCTTAGATTCCTGAAAGTCATTGTAAGCGGCGGGGTCGACGACGGGGAAGGACTCGAACGCGGCGGGCTGGCGTTGGTGTTGCTGAGAGAGAGGCGGGAACTGCGGCAGATGATGGTTGGGATCAAGAAACAAGCGAGGGTTTTCTGTTGTTTGGCTGCCACGTTGCGCCGCCATCACCTCCTTCCTCTCGCCACCGTCCACTCCACCGCGTGTTCGCCGTTGCCATTCGAATAAAACCCGCCGCAAGAAGACACCACTGCCGAGGGAATAATTTGTCTACGTTGACGCCTGCTCAGTGCTCACTTGGCTTGGAAATCTGCTTGGAAATGGACCGTGATTCTCTGCCAGTTGGGCGAGGCGGCGTCTGGCGCTGTGTGTCTTCTGTGGGTCATATAGCGCACATTAAATCTCCGCGTCTCTCTGAGAAAGCGTTTTTGGAACTCTATCAATCAACGACTCTCTGGCAGTGCACTTCCGCGTCCAACCAACTCAATTTCCTCCACGCCTCGGACTGCGCCTGGCCCAGTTCAATCTCAATTATCAACGATTTTGCGGATCCATTCTGCCTGGGGGATCCCTCTCCAATATAAACCTCTGCCAGTGCGCTATCATGGGTGCGAAATCCAAACTCCGGCCATGCTTGGGGTTAAACCTCGGCGGGTATCTCTCAAGCATCCCGAACCTCAACAGGCATGCTGCATCGTGGCTCGACGTGCTCATCGTGCAGGTCTTCGATTAGCGCCGACACAAATCTCACCCTAAATACTCGTAAGTCCTGCTCGCAATCGGAGCTATTGCTCCATTTCATCTGTCTACTCCCCACCGCATACTGTTCTTTGGTTCTAGTCTAAACGAGGTGTATTGATCAAGATTGCAACCTGCCATTCCGTCCTTGACGATGTCCTCCGTATACCTATGTCGGAAGAATACAAAATATCAATCAAAGTACTGTGCTCGATTCAATCGCAGACTCGGTGTCACGGTCTCGGAGTGGGTTAATCTCTGTCGGCGGGTGCATCTGCCATCACCAATTCACGAGCGTGAGCGTCCGCCGTCGTATTTACCACTCTCACTCTGGCCATGCTTCCTGCACAGCCGGTGGCGCTGCTGCAGATGCAAGTGGTGCACATTCTTCGAACCTCCGAACGCCCGCAAATCGGACACGTACGCTCATTCTACTTCCCAAATCTCGGACTGTGTTAGCTTCCACTTCGGTTCATCCGAATCCTCATCTCGAGGGGTTCATCCCACTGCCCACCGCTCTTTGCTCGCGGGCAAAGTGCATTGCCTGGTCGACGCCGCGGGGCTCGCCGTTCAAGACAACGATCCCATCCAATCTCCCAAACCGATTACTACTATTGTAATCTACGGGTCACTGCATGCGGAGATCTTCGGATTCAGATTGATTCGATATCTTCGCACCTTGACTTGTGTCCATCACGTCAGGACCAGTGCCCAGGTCTATCGGGACGCCGAGGTCGCGCAACCAGGGTTATTTCTATCATGCGAATGGCGCCGCATTCTCGGTTCGACTCCGAGGCACCGCATTAGAAAGGAAAGAGTCATCGTGTTACCTATGATATTCTTCACTGACCTCGAATTCATTGAGGACAATTCATATCGCTCATGGTTTCTGCTGTACGAAACCAGTGCCCGGGTTTCATTGGTCGCGAGTATTTGTACTCCCGGCACACGTCCGGCTGATGATCGGAGACAACATATTATAAGCCACAAGATATGCGCCATTTGGGCACCCCCGGCTGCGCACCTTGTAGGGATCACTTCTGCTCCGTTCTATCGCGGAACCGCATGTGGAGATGCTTACTGGCAAGATGGTTAAGATGTTAGCAAAAATAACCACAAGAACAGCCTCCGCTTCGCTCCGGCAGACATTGGTTAAAGGCGGTGAAAAAATGGTGGGGCCTGATGATGCACTGAGTTAGGTCATTGCATTCAATCAATGTACGACAGCACTGGATATATTTACGGCGAGAAATACAGTAGAAACAGCCAGGAACCGGTGAGTGGTGTCAGAGAATCACTTACATTAGACGATGAGTTGCGAAAGGGGCCTTCGAAGCAAGTGTAAGAATCAGCGCACTGGCAGAAAGGAGTCGACGTTACTCGGAAGTAGTCAAATTCACACCACTGTTGAAATTCGACCTTCGCCTGCAGGGATGAACTGGAGATGCCGATATCTTAGAATTGACGTCGTCGGAAATTCGAGAGCATTTCAGACAAAATTGGATCGTTTTGATGATTTTAGGTGGCGCTGATGGAACGGACCGTGTTGAAAATGCGGGCAGAGGATTATTTGCGTGGGGGCTTGAGCTTGTTGGGAGATGTTGAACACCGAAGAGCAGTAGACCATTAGACACAGAAATCCGAGAAACTTGCAGATGGAAGTGATTGGGGGCGAGGATGAAAGCACAGGACTGACGGATCGGCGGGTTATATAGCATGCAGTGCATGATAAAGATTCCCCCCAATTTAAGTGACTTCGACAATTTTGTATTGAACCACTGCGCGTGCCAGCTGCGGACTCAGCTGCAGCTGCGCTTGAGGTGCCAGCGCAGGGCACCTGAGAGAAACTTGATTTCAATGGAGTTCAGCATTGAGTTGTGCACTGGTTTGCAGCGGAATCTTTGGACACCTTGAGAACCGGTCAACATTGAAAATAGAGCAAGAAGAGAGAAGCGAAGAAGGGGATAGCCTTAATGGGGATTCAACCAAAGCGACGTAAACGAATGCGAGGCAACTCGTTAAAGAACGGTTAATAATCCACATCACGGCCTCAAAAAAACGGGGGTTTTTTTTTCCATGGAGCCGAGGATTAAAAAAAACGAGATATTTTTAAGACTCGGAACAATCTCAAGATTCGGACCAAGTCGATGAGGATAGGGTACTTATCTCACCGATAAATATGACTGCCTTCATCAGACTAAAATACGATGCACAGTCAACGCCTTCGAATTGCATCGAATCGGCTCGATGCAACTCGGTGCAACTCAATGCAGCTCAGTACGATACAATGCAAATAAATGAAATTCGATGCAAACGGTAGTGAAATATGATGCAGAAAAACCTGCCAGAACATTTGCATCGGATTGCATTGAAGACAGTTCGATGCAGATCAATTGAACTGCATCAAACTGCATCGCTCTGCACTGACCCACCAATGCAAATCTATGCAATTGGTTCGATTGCCACTACTGTACTATTTCGCTCAATTCTCCGCGGCTGTGACCCGGGACACAAATTTTCGAACTTCAGTTTTCGAAAATCCACCGAACCCACCGTGACCGGGACAAAAAGTTCGAAAATGTGGCAGAGACTGGCCTGTTGGCGTGGGGTTGCAAACACCCATTTCAGCTTGATCTGGTGTGGTTGAACCAAAATTAAATCAGTGTTGCCTCACCGTTGCAATATTTGCCCACAGCACTGGTTGGGAGATTCAAAATTTTCAGCACAATTTACAGTGAAAAATGTCGTTGGGTTCTCAGACATTTTTCAGTGAAAAAAGAGGTGAAAATTTTAGATATTTTTCACCAATTTTTGCCTTTCTTTTGAATTCTTTACCTCAAGCTCAAGAAATGGTGAAAATGATTTGAGTTTTTCACTTACTTTTTCAATGAAAAATGTCTGAAAAACAAACGACATTTTTCACCATAAATTGTGCTGAAAAACTTGAATCTCCCAACCAGTGCAGAAGTCGCAGATAACCCGGAAACAAGAACCCTGAAGCAGTTATTTGATGTTATTGAGCTCCGGTTTAGCATTCGAGTAAGCGGCGCGGTTTTTTCAACCAAAAGGTATTGGGGGGGAGAAAATTGGATTTTCAACTCATTTTCAATGATTTCGTGACTCCTTTTGCACTTTCGAAAATGCCCTTGGTGACCCGTGACACGTTCGAAAATTTTCTGAAATTTTCAGGCCCGTGACGCGTGACTTACGAATTGAGCGAAATAGTACAGTATACACCATTGCGCGTAACCCTAGACCACGCCGTTGGGCTTCTACGAGGAATATGGCTCAAGACATGATCTTCAGCTCTAGGTCACAGTGAGAGTAAAAACCTGTGTGTTGCCTCCATGAGGTATTTGCCCTGGTGTATTGGGTCCCAAGGTCCGACATCTGCTGCAATAACCGTGTACAGGAGATCTGAACCACAACCCTTCAATAAACCTCGAAACACCGGGGATATATCAAAGGAATTTATATGCTCCCGATGCTTGATATCGATGTATGCGAGCCTTTTTACACTCTCTTCATCTCCTGAAGAGTGAGTATTCTCTCTGCTTAACGTACGAAAGCTTCGGGGCCCGAGAAGCCCGAGTTGCGTCTCAACTTCGTGGCTATCGGCATATAGGGTAACAATTGCCGTGTAATAACACACGGGGAGTTCACATCAGAAAGAAACATCAGGCCTGGGGTAAGGACAAAAATTCATACTTGACTTGAACTGAAATCGAAATCGAACTGTGGGAATTCTCGAGGCTGGCTTTTATCCTTCCGGTACCCTGGGCCTAAGAAACAGACTATAATGCTGTCAGATACAATCTAGCAACACATGATCTTGCTATACAGTTAGTGTATGGTTGAAAGTAAGATTTGTAGGGATTTGACCCAAAAGTGGCCGAGGTAAGAGGTGCCCTGAAGATCACCCGTTAGCACCAAAAGAAGTGCATCAGTTCAAATCAATGCAGTATTGATGCAGTTCCTCGTTGGAAAGGTCGATGTAAAGTTGGATGCAGTACAACACATCAAACTCCCGGTTGAAGATGAAATGCATTGAAATGCATTGCATTGCATTGCATCGGGTTGCACCGGGGACTGCATCGAGTTGGATTGTATTGCATCGAACTGCATCATTGTGTATTGAGTTGCACTGAAAAAAACTGAATTGCATCCAATGACATCGTATCTTGGTCCGATAAACACCGTTATAGATAAACTCCCGGCACTGTCGACGAAAACTCCACTTCATCCGGCCCTGATGTCTGTGGACCATTCGATGAAAATTTGAGGTTGCGCTCAACACTGTGCCTTCCTCCTCGTCATTTAAACAGCCTATGACAAATGCTCCGGATGCAGCGGCCAAATGTATAAATCTATTTATGCAGACGGAGATAAATCATTATACGAAACACTCCAAAAAAAAGATACCTTTAAATTGCGCAGGACACGCACGGTTCGTCCCCACAATGAGTGTCCTTAATTCTGTGCCCTACGATCTTCAGCTTGTTTCCGTACGTTGCCAAGCGGCATTATTATGTTGACCATGACTGACCTTCGCTTCACAGCGTGTTGACGGTAGGAACCTTTCACGGAGCATATGCAGTGCGCTAACGCGACTACGTATTTAGTTGGGATGCTGACTGCTTTGGTTGGTCTGCGGTTCGAATCTTGGCCTTGGCTAATAATGATTGCCTGCAGACTTATGATACTCTTTGGAGCCTCGACCAAGAGGTATGCGTGAGCGCCGCTTATCGTGAAGGTCCTCTAAATTCTTCATCAAGTACCGGTTGGTCTGGATATCACCATGGAGTCCCGTTAAGTGCCTGTATCTGTGGACACGGTACAGCCCCTTCATCGATACCGCACTTGCCGTTCACAGTCCGTTGTAATTCCGTTGTCCGGTGTGTGACGTGAAATTCAGTTCAAGTTTGTAGTTCGCACACAGTTGTTCGTGGATCCAGCGACATGCCATGTCGTGACGAGTTTTGTACGAAGTGAGTTTGTGCATTACAAAATTGTGGAGTGTGGCTGAAGCTCTCCAGTACTCGCTGTTCTCGGGACTATTATTACTGAGTGTAGGTCCAGTATCCCTTCGAAGGATACCAGGACTGAATCTGAACAGTGATATTAACTATTAGAACGTACGCTTTGTACGAGAAATCTTTCAGTTTGCTCATCTTCCTGTCTGTCATGTGGCTTGTGAGTTACCCCCTCACTATCTTCGGTATCCGTCTCACAAAAGTCGGCAAAGGCCATTGGGGGAGTAAATATATGGGCTTTGATTGAGTGGACACATTCATTGAGTGAATCGATTCTCTTCCACGTTTGTAAATCTGAGTTCTCACATCATCCCAGTGCAGGTCACACTCTCGCCCGCCAATTCCTGCAACCTTGACAGCCCGACTACTATCGGGATCGCCTGTTCTGTTTCGCTCCTCATTGGAGAGACCAGTACGATCTCCGTGTGTGACATGATCCCAGAAGACTGACCCCTCCCTCCAGTCATCGTCCTGTTAACTGTTTGGAAGGGCATCCGCACATGTGGGAGTTTGTGCTAGTTTTCTGCATCGCATCTGAAATAATTCCAGTTTGGCTGTCGAAATCAACCTATCATCGTTCACAGCTGATGACAACCTTTTACCGGGATGGAATTATGTTCTACCTGGCCATCTTTGGTCCACTTTCATTCTGGAATTCAGAAAGCTTCCTCTGATACACCTTTAGTGCTCCTTGTGACGGATGTCTGGCTTAAGCTCCGAACCCGGGTATGTCGGAACTACAAATACAAAACATCAGGGTTGATCGTTGGCTATCCCTTCATTCAGGAAGGCCTCAAGTTCATAGCCGACTCGTATGTTCCATGGCGCTCTGTGTGTTCAATTAATCACGACATCATAGTCCACTGCGGGTCATGCAGTCTGTTTTGTCCTGCCATTTGGTCCTGCATCTTCGTGCTGTGGGAACCAAAAACGCTGATGAGGACAGCACTGGTACGTATACGTCTCGAAAAGAAACATTCTTCACACCAAATTGCTGAGACGCTTCATTCATAGTGCATCTCCCCAGCAGTTTATTTCATTCCCACTCAGATTAGGCTATCACGGATGGCCTCTCTCTCCTTGTCCGGCAGTGTGCATATGCATTCACCGAATTTTGGGCGGAACGCGGTCCAAGGACAGAAAATAAGTCCAATCTGTGGGATGCAGACTGTTAAGGAAGTTGAGGAACTGCACTCGCCATCGGCCAATAATTGCGGACTTGTAACTAAATTCAGCTAATCTTATTATTATTATTATTATTATAACTTAGGGAGAATGCATACGAGGGGAACGGGGAAAATGTGTACGGGGGAAAGACACCCAAGGAGGAAGGACAAGAACACGGAGGACGCGCGGAAGCGTGCTGCGACGAGGAACGGAAGAGGGTGAATGAAAAACGGCTGTCCGCATCGCGGAAAGGCAGCTCACTGTCCTTTGAAGAAGGAGGCAGAACATGCGCAAGGACGCGCACTGGGGGGGGCGAAGGACACCCAGCACCCAGGCACACCCGGATCCCGCCTTCGTCAAAGTAGCATTCCGAAGGCAAGAATGTGATTTGCAGCAAGAACACGAGGCGCACGAAAATATCCAAAAACTGAGAAGAAAGAACTCACCCCCTCACTTCCACGCAACGTACTCGCCGCCAACGGGTCGCGGAGCTGCTTGGGGCGGCGGCGCGAGTGTGTGTAATCAAAAGGACTGTGTTTGTTGCAGAGCTGGGATGAAGGGGTTAGCTTGGATTCAAAACTCGCAAATGGAATTAAAGGAACGGCAAGTAAGGCCCAAAGTTCGTGGTGCACAAAGCTCATGACGTGTGGAAGTCGCGGTGGAGGACGAGAACTGGCAAGCTCGCACGGCAATTGCGGTGGTAGAAAAATAAACGCGAAGGTCGCGTTGGAAAAAAAAGATTAAACAGGACGGACGCACCACCTTCCCGAGACTCAAAGGAATCCTCCGCCACGCACTCGTGTCCTTCGTGCAGCAGTTGAAGCATCTTCTGACTGTATCACTCAATTTCGTGCCTGCGTCGTCGGCGTGGATTATTGAGAGCTCCACGCCAGTATCACTCCAGTCGGTACCAGAACCAGAAGACGAAGATGCGAAGGGAGGAAGCATCATGTACGGCGGCGGGGGGCAGGCCAAATGCGGCGGCCGTTCTAGCCATTCAAGTTTTGATACTGGTGCTGGTTAGTACTGCGGCGGAGCGCGCCGGGGCCGTAGCGCTGCGGGTCGTGGGTGATGTCGCTGGTTTTGCTCGTGTTGGTGTGTGGCTGGGACTGCTGCGTGGGAGGAGTACTGGCAGGCGAAGCACGACGTGTGTTTATTGATGGATTGGAAACAGCACTACGGCCGAGAGACGAGGCTTTGCTGGGCGCGGGCGAACGGAAGAGAAGGTGGCGAAGAGCGGTGAAGAGGTGGGGCGCTCGTGCTCGTGCGCGTACAAGGAGACCAAGGCTTTGACTAGGGTTAGGGTTGATTTGCGCTCTTCAAAGTCATTGTCTGCGGCGGGGAAGACTGGGACGCGTCGTTGAGAGGCGAAAACAATGAGTGATGGGAATCAAGACTCCAACCGTTTGTTTTCGTTTGCCCCCTTACCGCAAACCAAACGGAAACGGTATCAAATGCGTTTACAAACGGTTGCAAACGTTTGAAAACGGTAATTTTGGCACAATTTTCCTGGAGCAGTCAACGCTGCGCACGGATATTCAGGATTTAGTTTTTCCGTGGCTAGTTGACTCATGTATTATTGCAGAATTAAGTTGAACCTAACCACGGCTAATTTCCTCCGAGTCCGACAGACGAAATTGAGATCAAGTTGAAAATTGATTGACTTGATGGAACCGAAGACAGCCATGTAACCTGTTGAGTTTCAATAAAGCGGCCATTTAACCAAGAGACCTGATGTCTGACACCTAACTTGGAAAACAAGCATGTTGAACTGGTGAGTCGCAAATTTCAAACTCCGCTTTGGCTGCCGGAACTTGCCGCTTCGCGTCCGTCGCCTAAAACATGTTGAGTGACCGGACAGGGAGTAGTAAACTGTTGTTCTGAAGTGAATGTGATGGTGTGAACAACATCTACCTGCCTTGGTTGAGTTATTTGGGTCCAAAGGACTGGCTCTAAACTTAACCGTTTGAACCGTTTGTTTACCGTTTGTTTACCGTTTGCTGACTTTCGCAAACTAAACGATTTAAAAAACGGTTAAAACACTTTGAAAACGGTAGAAAACGGAAACGGTTGGAGGTATTGCTCCCATATAATCAGTCTGCTCCCCGCCGCATATCTTGTACCTCGTTCTTGACGCTTTTCTCCATATACTTGTAACAAAATATCAATCAATGCCCCCCCCCCCCCCCCCCCCCCCCGAGTACTGTTCTCGATTTAATTGCGGACTCGGCGTCTCGGAGTGGCTCAATCTCCGTCGGCGGGTGCATCCGAGTCTGGCATTATCAATTCCCGAGAGCAACTGTATCGCTCTCACTCTGACCATGGTTCGTGCAGCCGGTGGCGCTCAAGCCTCACAGCTGTAGCTGTAAATTCAAGTTGTGCGCGTCCTCGAACGCGAAGGTCGATACGTTGTCTTCACTTTCCCCTTCTCGCGCGCAGGTCAGGATTTGCAACAACGTTCCATCTCGTCTCGCCGAGGCAAGTTAGCGTCTTTTCTGGAGGAATTTATTGGGACCGGTGACTTATCCGTCACTCTGCCACAACGACTCCCGCGTGCTCTGGTTCGACTTTGAGGCGCATTGGAAACCACATTATCTTTTTGTTATAGCACTGACCTTTCAAACAACTTTCTGCCGCTTCTTGTGTCTATCACTCCCGAACAGTGCCCAGGTTTTATTGGGACGCCAACTCGCAACCAGGGCTGTTTCTATCATGCGAATGCGAATGACGCCGCATTCTCAGTTCGACTCTGAGGTGCCGCATGTGAAACCGCATTCTCCTTTTTTGTTTTGTTTTTACTATAGCAGTGACCACTCCTGTGTCTATCACTGCAGGACCAGTGCCTACCTCCTGGGGACGCAGAGTTTGCGCAACTCGGGTCGTTTCTAGCGTCGGTTCGACTCCGAGACGCCGCATAGTAAAAAATCACATCCTCTCTTTTTTCTTTTTTTCTTTTTTTGCGACGGCAAGGTCTCGCAACCAGGCCAACGTTGTTTCTATCATGCGATCGAATGGCGCCAGATTCTCGGTTGGACTCCGAGGCGCCGCATTAGACAAGAGAATCATCTTTTTAATTACTTATTCCTCAATGGTACGTCCAGGCTTCAACTTGAATTATTATTTATTATTTTACCCTCGTGCACGCCCGACGTGCCGAGCATCTCAGCCGCAGGGTGCATATCTACTTCAAAGCATCGAAAGCATTGTTCAACCTTCCAATTTCAATTTGTCTCACACTCGTTCAAGTTGGGCTCACGAGGAAGGTCAAGTCTTCTGAATTCGGAATGCGCGAGCACAACGCGTGCGCTAGGGGTTCCTTTCACAGAAATTTGGCCAGCGTCCCTCTGACCCGTGCGTTTTTCACCATCAGGTTCAACTGCCGATATTTACTGTAATGTCACCATTCAGGGAATATGACTAGTACTGCCAGTGATACAAAGTTGGAAGACCTGATAGCAGACGGTCTGCGCCTTCGCTCCATAATTCAACATCTTTGAGAAAAAATTGGAGGGTTCTCGTTCGACTCGGGGTCGGGTCGTCCCAATACAGAATCCGGATTTCGACTTCCCTTTTTTTATCTCTCTTTTTTTTTTTTGAAAACATATTATTGACCCAGGCAGCTCAATCGCGTTTCTGATTTCGGAAAAGTAAAGAGCGACAATAGGTTGGTCATAATGTTCTTGGCCCCAGGACAGCGCACCTGGGATGAAAGACCCGATGGCAGGCGGTCTGCAGCTCCACTCAATTATTCTCTGGATTATTGGCGCTTATGAGGAGGACTCCCGTTCGACTCGGGGTTGGGTCATTATTCTTTGGCAATATTTTTATCTCACCGGTGTTGAGCTGAACGCACCAGCAGCCTGCTCCTTTGAGTGCAAATATTCAGGATATTCAACTACTCTAGCGTCTTCTCCCCCAGGTCCCAAAAGGCAGTGAAGAACACAACGACAACGGCCGTGGCCGCCAGCGTTGTAAGAACCACGCGGATATGATGGCCTTCGCGCAGCCAAACATACGTCAGGGTTTGAATGAAAATAAATGCAATGCCCAGCAATAGATATGCATACACTGCCGGGAGCGCCATCCCATATGTGAGGTTGAATAAGGTTGAAAAGCCGTCGACTCACATTGGATGACCAGGCATCTGAGATTCCGCCGGGCGCCGAGCGCCTCGAGTAGTCCCAAGCTCGAGCTGGGGAGGTGAGGTGGAACCGCTGCGCCGCGCTCGCGAAACCGTGACTCGACGCGACCCAATTCTTGGATGAGGAACACAGCGAGGAGTGTTGCAAGGACATTGGACAAGATGGCCGAATACGAGGCAAAGAACAAAAGGTCCGCCGCGGCGCTGTTGACCGGCAGCCCTGTATCGGCAATGATAACGCCTAAGAGCTGCGCAGAGATTCCGGAAAACAGGGTTGTCTGTCAGGTGCCAATAGGGCATCAAACCGTCCGTTTTACGCCCACGGGCGTAAGAAATACGCCCGTAACCGTAATTTCTTTGGTCCAAACGGGACGTGGACTTTTGACCCGTACCCGTACCGTAACCGCCCGTTACGGGCGTATGTTGAACTTTCCGTGCTCGTCTGGAGCTCTTACTAATTCTTTGGGAGTGTAAAACTGACTCTTTGATGAGTAGGAACCCACCGATAATAGCCAGAAGACCGCATGAAGCAAGGGGAGGGACCCGTAAAATTGCCGTATTAAAACGGCCGTTTTTGAACCTCAAGATGGGCCACACGGTACGGGGGCGTAACCGTTTTTACGGCCCGTCGTCGCGTAATTTTACGGGACGGTTTGATGCCCTAGGTGCCAAAATCGATGCTGTCACTGAAACGCGAGTTCAATGGAGCAGAGGCGCGTGGCTTACCACCAGAGCTGCACTTTGAGCGTTCGTAGTCCACCCGTTGAGCTCGGAGATGAGCAACGGCGGACTCTTGACTGCGTAGTTGTGAGCACGAACTGGCACGATCCATCGTGAGTGGTGTGCCACTCACAACGGAGTTCAACGTGGGGCGGAATATCAACCTGCTCAGAGGCCATTTGGATAGGTTTTGGGTCGATGGGAAGGGAAGAGGAAGGGACGCGCGTCACTCTGTTTATAAAATTAAGCCTGTCTGTCCGATGTCTGCAGCTATCCCCGTATGTGCTCAACATCACCACATAAACTGCTATGAAGCCGCTTCACGTTCCCACGCTGGAAACGCTGACCAAGTCATTCATGTATCAGCTGAACCACGCTCTTGATATATACAACAACGCTGGTGGCCTAGCAGCACGGCTCAGTGGTCCATTGGCAGCCCTTAGTGGTTATGGTTCGCAGACTCAGTAGTCCCTTATATCTGACAATAGCTCACAATATCCAGCTGTAGTCGGGTTCACTTAGTAAATGCTGGCAACAATATTCCGCACACTTTAGTGTCAGATGTCATTATTGTGCTGGATCTTATCGTTTCATTAAATAAATAAATTTTCAAACGTACAACAAACACAGCAGGTACATAAATCATGGGCTATGACTGTATATAATGGTTCAAAGCTCAGGCTACAATCAATTTCTTGTCCACCCCTTCGGTATCACTATCCACTTCCTCCACCTTCGCAACAGGAACATTGAGCTCAGCCAACTGAGCCAATTGTTTTTGGTGCTGCTCTTTCATTGCCTCAGTAATATCACCAATCCTCTCATCAATGTCCTGAACTCTCTTAGCTTGTGATGAGCGCTCAAAAAGAGGCCTTGCAGTTTCCCATAATTCCAATGCCTTCCCTATTCTTCTTGGCTATGTCCCCGAGTCGAATCATACACTCTGCCCTGCTACAGTGGACATCCATGGAGGTGAATCCCTCCAAGGCAATGGTGAACAGGTCGGCCGCTGTTGCTTCATCATTCTCTGTAAGGTGAACATCTCCAATGAATTCCAAGGCCTTGTGGATTCCTAGTTTTTCCTTTGCTTTGATAGAGTATGCAAGGAAGACTGTACTCCACGACGGATCATGACTTGAGCCTTAGCAAGAGACATCTGCCAGTCTCTCCAAGCACTGACGACCTCAGACCATTACACGGAATTGAGCATGAGAAGCGGTCAGCCAATGGAATCATCGTCTTCCAACAAAAGAGCGCATTGAAAACCTTCATGACTTGACCCCGAGTCGAACGGGGGTCCTCCATAGTGCATTGTAACCTTTAATGGATTGGAGGTGCGGACCTGCCACAGGGTCTTAGTGTGTTCCCTGGAAATATGAATTGTCTCGCGAGGCCCAGGTAAGGAGCAATTTTTGGTGGGCGGTCACGGTACTGTACGTGGATCGAGAAATAAGTTTTAAGTTTGCAATTCTGCCTCCAATGCCTTTTTGACACTACACACGCATGAAGATCCGATCTCGCCTCATGGCATCACATTCCTCTCCCCGCGTGAATACATATCCAACGTTGCCTCAGTGAAGTTCAAAATCCAGATCCGCTCACTCACCCTTTCTTTCCCCCATCCATTCCATCTGAAGTCCATCCTTCTCTTCTTGAACTCAAGTTCGACTTCCTCCCCATTTCTGGAGTGTGCATACTTGATGGCGGCGAATTACTTGGATTTGGGATCAGCTGAGCGTAGCTGCAGAACCGACACCCCAAGAAAACACGAACGGCGATTTAAAATTTTCTTCAAAATTTTCTTCGAGACGCCCTAGTAATCTAATCATCACTCCTCCGAGTCAACGCCGGCCTCACACGCACACTATCCCGCCGACTCGCTTCGTCTTCGTGGCTGTCGGTGCAGAAGCGCCGGCGCCGTTCGTGGTAGTAGGCGCAGCGGTCCAGGGTGCACTGGAATTGGGACTCGGCATGCTGATTTGCAGTTGCCCGGTACCACCCCATTCCATTCTGCTCTCCCTGCGCGTGCTCATTGATTCCTTTCATGCTGCGACGAAACCACATCATCTTGCGCAAAACGACGGTACGCAAGTCGGCCCTGCGCTCAATGGAGGCGGGTGCGTTCTACGGCGAGTACTGTCCCTGTTGGTATTGCCCGGGGGTGGAGGCGCGGGCGTGGGCGTTGGGCGGCGGGTAGGGCTGGTAGTGCGATTGCGATTGCAAGGGAGGTTGAGGTTGGTGCTGGAAGGGAAGGGAAGGTTAGTATTTGGATGATGAGGAGAGTAAAGAAAAACGGGAATAAAATTATACGAAGAAAAAATGTGGGCGGACATGGCCGAATGAGATCAGGGCCCCCAGCGCGTGGCGCCCATAACACGCGACCCGAGGAAGTATCGAACGGACAAGGTGCCCCCGGGGCGTCCTGGATCTCACGTGAGTACGATCATCTGGATGCATGCGCCTACAAGCCGCAGCACGGCCTTTCGCCTCGAGGGGATGGGAAACAGGAGTACAAGCACTAAGCCGCAATCCCACAAGCCAACAAGGACGCGAAAATCGTTCGGTGGACGAAGGGCAAAAAGAAGAGCGCGCCCCGCCGTGGAAGGAAAGGACAGCGCGTTTTCCCAGCTCGTCCGCCTCGAGGAAGAAGGGATACGCGATGAGAAAAGGGAGAGAACACACACATAGCAGCGGGGAAGGACGCCCAAAGAGGAAGGACGAGTACGCAGCAGAAGACGGGGGAAAGGAATGTGCCGCGACCAGGAAGGGAAGATGGTAGATGAAGAACGGCCCGTCCGCATCGTGGAATGGCAGCTCGCTCTCCTTTGAAGAAGGAGTGAGGAGACCACGCAAAGTTAAGCGCGAAAGGACAAGAACCGCGCGCTGGGGGGAGGACACGCAGCACCACAGTACGCCCAGATCCCCCTCGTCAAAGTAGCAGCAAGAATATGGTTGGCAGCAAGAACTCGATTCGCAGCAAGAACACGACGCGCACGGAAAACACCCAGAAAAGAAGGGACTCACCCCTCGCTTCCGTGCAAACTCCTCGCCGCCAACGGGCTGTGCATGTGCGGGAATTGTGGATGGGGATGAAAGTGTGTGCGCTCGAAGAGGCCACGTTCGGTATAGAGTTGGAATAATAATAATCATAATCAGTAAACTCGCAACGTCGAGGGAAGAGCGCGGGAAAAGAGCAACGCCAAGGGACGCAATGGTGAGTGGACGAACCTCACGCGAAAGCCGAAGATCGCGGGCGGCAAGAGAAAGAAAGGAAAGAAAGAAAAGTAATCGTAATCACAGAAGCACGCACCACCTTCCCTAGACTCAGGTTGCTCCTCCGCCACGTACTTGACCGTCATGCTCCATACGCGGTCGGAGAGTTTAGTGGCGGCGTCGTCGTGAGGATTATCACGAGCCCTGCGCCAGTATTACCACGGCAACCAGCAGGACCGTCGGCGCCAGGAGCAGGAGTAAAGTCGGAGGATGGAGACGCGAATCGTGTGCGGCGGCGGCGGGTAGGGCGGGGGTGGTTGCTGATGCTGATTATGCGGTGGTGCTTGCTGTTGGTGCGTCTGGGACTGCGCGGTTACCGGCGGCGCGGATACAGCACTGCGATCGCGGTCGAGCTCGGATCCATTTGACGGAGCAGGCGAACCTAAGGATGGGAGGGCGGCGATGGGGGGTGCCGGTAAGGCTCCTGCGGATACGGGGAGACCAGGGAGGGGCGGTGCGGGGTCTAAGCATATCCAGGCTGATTCTGACTTGGACTAGACTCGGCGCGAGGCTTGCGGCCTTCGAAGTCCCGGTACACGGCGGGGTCGAGAGAGCGAGAACTGCGGCAGCCGATGCAGCCATCTGGTTTGAGATCAAGTTTTGAGATTTCGCCCTGGTCACGTGTTCCCAATAAGGAAATTCGCGTGGCATGTTTGCTCCTCGACCGAATTCGGCCTTCAAGTGGCCACCAGAATCGAGCCAGAGCTGAACCGGCTGGCCCATTGTGCTGCCAATATGGGACCCTATCTATCACTACTCTGCCTCTACCACATCCCGCCCAATGTCCGCCCCCCCCCCCGCCGTTCTGCTTGCCCACTTTTGATGCAGCCCCTATCGACGCGTCGCGTTCAGACGCGTTGTTTGCCACCACCTCGGAGCCGACTTTCGTCATTCCTGGATATAATCCTGGTCATGCCACTCCACCTTCCCCAGCTTCTGCCAATCCCATCCGCGGCGGCTTTGAATGGGACTTGCAACACAATTATAAGCTGCGCTGGGAGTCTCTCGAGGCCATGAAAGGATGGATGAAGGCGGAATGCATTGACCGACACTGCGCGGTCCAATGAAGATCTGGTGAAAAATATTCAAACATATCACCGGCGTAGCCAGCGCCCTCGCAACCCAATGGCCCCCCTTCCCTCTTATTCTTATTATCCACCAGTGTATTACCCTTCATACCCAGCAGTGTATTACCACCCGCAGAATCCATCGTCTTGATATCTTTTGATGCAGCGCCGTTGAACAATTTCACGTAGTAAAAAAGAGAGAAAAAGGTAGGCTATTGGAATTTGCACAGAATGGCTCGTTCCCTAGGTGGCATGAGCTGAGCTGGCCCGTGGTGGACAATGGTTCGTCGTCGGTTCGTCGCCGAATTCGGTCGAGGAGCAAACATGCCACGCGAATTTCCTTATTGGGAACACGTGACCAGGGCGAAATCTACGAAACTTTTGAGATCAACGAGCGAGTTTTGTCGTGTTTGGCTCCGATCAGACGGCCATCACACTGCCATCACTTCTCTTGCCTCTTGCGCTCATCTTCGGCCCAGCGACCGACCCACTTACCTAGGCTTTCCGACCTTCACCCGCGCTCAACTGCCCCTCGCGATGATTCCGTCCACAGGGACCTCAAGCGCCTTCTTCCGCTGTGTGTTCTTGGCTACAACTTGAAATTCAAATGAATCGGATATTGTTTAGTCTCTCCTAGACAGACGCTTCAACAAGTGAGCTCGTTCCTCGCGCTGTTGATATCATTGGCAGCGGTGCCTACAGCAAGTTTCTCGGTTCTGGACTTAAACATTCAGATTCTAGGCGCCTATGCCTCTACGCTTTTGCAATCAATTCGATTCGTACCATCGATCGTTCTGCACTGAGGTCGACTTCTTTGCTCCCAAGCTCAACTCTGGGGCGGGTAAGCGGTTCATCCATCAACTCTCAAGACGAACAGCCGCTCGGTACCCAATCATTGACAATGTAGATCTTGGCGATTCTATCGCACCTGCTCTTGGCGGCCCGATTCAATCAATTCTGCTTCTTGGACAATTTGCCCTCCGCCAAACCTCGGACCACGGTCATTCAAACTATGTCCATCTCGCCTCCCAGTCCGTGTTTCATACCAACATCATTCGCTCTCGATCTATCTGCTCTCCCTCGCGCTCAATCTAAACAACGGGCGCCTCCACATCACCTACTTCTACAATTCCACTCGGCCAACGGTGCCCACGCTTATCGATTCAATCTCTGATTCGGTGTCTGAGTCTCGGTCTAGTGGGTTGAGCTCTGACGCAGGGTGCGTTACAGATTTCCGAATCTCGCAGCTCCGTATTGGCAAGTGATTCTTTCTTGAAAACTCTGGGCGTATTATCATTATGCTTCCAACTCTGCTTCGGCGGCGTGTATATCGATTAGCGACTCACATGCGAAGCGGTCAATCATCCTTCGTCGAAACGTGGAATAAACTTCAGCCTCGAGCACGTTACTTGCGCCGGCGCTTGTACTTTGGCCCGCAGATTTAAATCTCACCGATCACGCTCACAAGTTGGTGTACGCCTGACTCAACTCAATTTATTCTGCCGGCCAGAACGGAGTTTCATTTGACGTCGCCTGATCATGATAGTCTGGGTTTTGGTTTCGCGGCACCCCCACGCTCTTGCCCAGCGCTTTTCTTTGCTAACGCTCAATCAATCAATCGAAAGCTCTATTTATCGGGTACACCGCTAACTGCCACAGTGCCACTGTGCCGTCCGAATTTCCTTCCCTTCAGCGACGCAAAATATTCCAATGGGACGATAGACGCCATGTCCTTCAGTCCACACTTACCCCGGTCCTTGTGGGTCGGGATCACAGAATCATCTTGGCACTTTGATTCGATGGTCCTCGACTGACGGCAACACTGTTACCCTCCGAGGCCCGCCCCCGCCCTCGGAGTCGGACTCGTACTTGAAGCTTCTTTGCTTTCCTCTGGCCGCCACGTCGTTCGATCGCACCACTCAATCGATAGATTCTGGTAAGAAATGTCATTCTCGACGCATAAACTTCGGCTCAAGTATCCCAACGCGACAAGCCACGTACAAGTTTCCCCGTCGTCCTCTGGTATCCCAGTCGATCAGATCCTCAATGTATACACTTCGGTGCAAGGGTCTCAACGCCGCAAACGAATCTCCGCCTGGCGTTGAATCTTGCAACGCCTTCGATAGTATGGAATTCCGATGGAATCCTACTCCCCAAGGACTCTTCAAATGTTCAACGCTGAATCTATCTGCACGAGTTCCATCTCAGGGTGTTCAATGCAAGTAGCCTCTGGTTCAATTTGTTTCCTAACACACCCCCACGCCCCAGTATCAATCCAATGGCGCACGCTGGAGTTCCAAAACATTTATATTTCGTTTACTTCGCTCTTCGGCAACCCAAATTTGTACTGCTTATTCAGATCTGAACCATGGTGGTACAATTGGTGGATTGGCGTCATTAGCTTCCACCCTCAACCAGACTCTGTGAGCACACTTTTATCTGAAGTTGAAGACAAAAAACAACTTTTCCACTAGTACTCTCCCCCGCGCTGTTGTAACCACAGTCAGTTACCGTCGGCTAAGTTGGGACTGTCATCCCCGTCGTGATCCTCGCCCTGGTCGGGAGCCTCGCCGGGAGCCCCGAGGTCGGAGCAACAGGTCAAGGATTTAAGGTACTCGTTGTACCCGAGGCACTTGTCTGCGGAGGAATCAGGATGATTCAGACTTCGACGGGGATGTGCCACATACTCAGGTCAGCCGTAGTGTTCACCGACTGCCCTGCCACGTTGAGGCAGGTCGTTATTGCTCTCGACTGAGAGCGAGCACGTCTTTCCGATACCAGTCTGATTGAACCTTAATTCACAGAGGATCTAGTTTAGCCCTGAGATATCGAAACTGAACACGAGTCCCACCCATAGTTGATGGTACCGTTGGCGGTCGCAGAGTAGCACTGGGAGAGGTCGACAAACGACATTTCTTTCTGGCAGTTTGGCAAACCGAGGGTAACATTGCGGTATTGCTTGGCTCCGCCGGGACGAGACTTTTCCGACTGGCTTGCCCCGCTTAGCGGAGTTTGAATTTGGCTGTACGGGCTTGGCGGGCTTGGCTTGCGGCTTTGATGGGCTTGCGCTCGCTTACGCCGCTAAGGTAGGCTTTTGGTATTTCCTCCACAGTGGTTCCCTGGGGTTCTAGAACACCCCCTCCCCCCCCCCCCCCCTGTCCACCCCATTCCCTCCAAAATATATTTCTCTTGCCATTGCCGGCGAAAAGACTTGAAATCAAATCCACTGATTTTCGCCGTTACCAGCGACCAGCGACTCTTGCCCGTGTATTTGAATATACACTTCAAAACCTGCAGATCACTGGGTGCATTGTGAGTCTCCTCATACTTCATCAGGACACTTCAGCACCACAGGAGTATACTGCGGGTGTCCAAATCGATGCTATCCCTTGCTTCCGTTCACAAACTGTGAGATAGGCAAACATCGGGATTCAACGACCATGTTGCACTGTTCAATTTCTCCCGGCGTGTACTTCCCGTTTTCCGACACATTTCTTAGAGCCACCGCCGGATGTAACACCGTATAAAAGTTTCCAGTGATACCTCTACTCCCATAAAATATTTGTGAGTGTTCTCAGCAGGTGCTGGCTTGACGGGCGGTAATTTCTCCGAGTTTTCCCTCGGCATGGAGTTCCTATTTTTGGACACTTCGTTGCCACATAGCTCGGAGCCATGGCCGGATGTTACACAGCACAACTACCTTCAGGGATACATATACCCCTAGAATATACACTCCAATATTTTCGGGCATTCTCAGCGAGGACTGGTTCGACCGGTGTAATTTCTTCGAGGAGTGATTTCATGGATATTTGATCACCAAAAAGTATGGCTGTAATACTGTCTCATAATTATTTGTCGCACAGGTTAGAATAATTTCACACCTTTTTCTCAGAAAACACACTACCACTGGCTGTTACCAAAGAGTGTGCACACCCTTACATTGGGGAGCAAAAGCTACACAATAAACACACACCTTCCCAGGTAGGAAAGGTTTCACCACCATCACAGTCTCAAATTTAAATTTCACACCCTCGTTCAGGAGGGTTTTTTCACCACCTCATGCTCAGTTCCGTTGAGGAATAGAGGTTTATAAGTAGGAACATGGGCTCATCGATTAAACGTGGAAGGATGGTAAGGATGAGCGAAAAATTTGTAGAAAGAACACTTCGAAACCTTGGTGCCAGCCACTCCGCGCCAGGCATTGGCCCAGATTATGGTCAAGAGTCAAGAAGGTTGATATAAATGTCCGATAATTCTATTCAGCCACTCTGCTGCTGGCATCAACCTGGGTTGCTGCTATCCAGCAACCCACTATTTTTCTGCTATTTAGCAACCCCAAGTGCTTGGTGAGATAGCGGAGATGAGGCCACTCAAGGCTTCCGTGCCGAGCCAAGGCCGAACGGCCCGAGTCGGTGTTTTTGCCTGGCCAGACACCAAGTCGGTTCAGGCAAACAGCCCTTCGGAAAACTTGGAGGTCGCATCACCATCATGTTCTCTGTCGGTGTGAGCCGATGGTTGAATTTATTGCATCACTTGAACTTTGCCGACGACCAGAAAGGCTCACAACAAGTGTCACCAGACACTCCAGTGAACATGTATTAATACGGTAGTCCTCTGGGCCGAAGTCTGAAATACATCGACACTGGAAATGAGGGGCAGTGTAAAAAAGAAAAAGAAAGTATTAGAACCTGTGAATCTCATGTACAGAGCATCAGCAGTGAAATTTTTGTCTTGCTGGGGCTGTGTCTTTTTTCTGAGGTCATTCCAGCCGGTGTTGTTTTCCACTGCACCGGTGCATTTTTTTTTTCGAAACCTGGTATGAATTATGAGACAGTATTACTCCCATAAAAAAGCGCTCAAAGAAGGTGAATGTTACCCTCGCGGGATGAAATTCTGGGAGGGGAGCCATCATCAGTGTACCTTTGTTCCCAACCTAACAAGCCAGCACTGCGGGGGGTATTTGAAGGTGTTACTCAGTGTCGCCTCGGACGTGAGCACATATTATGGAGTTGGAATAGAAAATTTAACCAGTAATGCACAAGCCCGGTATTAGTACAACTACTTTAGACATCTGACATACTGACTTCGAGAACTAAAGTTGTAGAACGACTGAAATACGCACAAGCCACTTTCATTTTTTGGATGGTGCCAAGCCGGCAAAATGGCTTGCCAAGCCAACAAATTGGCTTGCAAGCCGATCTGCTGGGCTTGGGCTTGGGCTTGCACTAATGTTGCCGCGACTCGCGACTCCGAGGCTCCGGGTCGACTCTGCAAGTCGACTGAAGTCGAGTCGAGTCGAGTCACGGATGTGACTTCGTGCGACTCGCAAGTCGCACCAAGTCGACTTGCCCCGACTTCGAGTGACTCGGAGTCGATCTCGAAATTCAATCAGCTAGGTTTCGTCTGATACTGCTCAGAAAAGTCGAGAGAACTCGGATAATACTCAGAAATCACATTGAATGCTCACTTGTCTTGCAACTTGTATGAACCGGCCTTGGTAGTGATCAATGTACCTCAAAAATGGTCGAGAGGCCTTGGGAAAAGGTATAAACTAACTATTGTAAAACTCACCGGCTGAAGTGAAGCACCCTAAACTTGACAAAATGCGGCGTTGAAGCCAAAAGATCAAATGTTGATATCCCATCACTTTTATCGTGACGCGCCGGTAATGGTAAACATACCTCAGAAATGGCTGAGAAGGCTTTATGGGAGCTACATAGGTCACCCACAGCGATGTACAACAGGCATTGAACCTTCTGCAAAAATATTCATAAAATTCCGACTTCGCCGACTCGAGTCGACTCGAGTCGACTTGGAGTGACTCTGTGACCGGAAGTCGAGTCGAGTCGAGTCGACCCGCTTTGGAGTCGACTTCCTGAGTCGTGACTCGACTTTTGGAGTCGCGGCAACATTAGCTTGCACCCAAATCCAAGCCCAAGCCCGAAACAAGCCAGTTTGCGCGGGAGCAAGCCAATTTGTCAAGCCAAAAAGTGAACTCTCCGCCGGGACACAGGCTGGTAAAACCACCAGACGGCTGTGTTCCAGCGTAGTGGGTTCGGCGCAGCTAACCGTCACGGTGACGTCGGTGTCGTTTACTGTAATAAGCCTGCCTAGTGGGCAGGTTAACGATGTAATCTATTAGGGAATAAGGCACTACCAAGATCGAAAGAAGGTGTCCTCTTTTTATCTTTACTCGTGTATGTGTGGCAGTTGCATTTGAAGGTGGTGCCATTGATACTGCAAGTCGAACAGTAGTCTTGGTAGATGTATCCCTTAACTCTCGCGGTGGTACCACTCTGGGAATGCCTGGATGCACTATGCTGGGCCACCTCGCTCTGCGAGTTCCACCGCCACGGCGCACCCGAAGAGCAGGACCTATTCATCTGGCACGAACCGTCGCCCGTGAACCAATCCTCCCTCATTTCCCTCGCCATCTTTGTCGACGGCGATGAGGACATTTTGGCGCTCCTCACTCTTCCGTGTTTGCTGCTGCTAGGGCTTCGACCCGTCCGCTTAACGGGACGGCCGTAAAAAAACGGCCATCTTTCTCGACAAGGCTGGGGCATGCCGGCACCCGGCCGTCAAGGGGAAGAAATTAAGGCCCCGACAGAGGGGTCCCGTCCGTCAGACCCGTTACGGCCGTCGACGGGTTGTCGGACACCCAATGCACGCTAGGCCAATAGTTCGCACAACATCACATAGAGAAATAGGGGGTTATATCTGCTAACACTCCTCGGAATCGACTGTGATGTCCAAACCAAGCAATTTGTGCCTCTGTTCGTCCCAGAGCAGGCGTGAGAGCTCCGATCAAAGTTGAACTACTGACTTAAAAAGTTGATCTCCAAGGCAGGATCTCCAAGGCAGAATTTGAGTCTGAGGTATGCATGGCATAGATAATTTCGGTTGTAACCCGATTGACATTGAGCCCTATAGATTTTTCGGGCTGACATGTTTTTAGACACTCAGCGTCGGGCATCTCGGCCTTCGCGAATCCCAACATCTGCGCAGTTGGTTTCATATATGTATATGTATGTATAAAGAGCTGAAGGCTGCCAGGGAAGGAAAACCACCCTGCTACTCGAAAGTAAGATCCAGGAGATTTGGCACCACCTTTGACCACTATACTCCCCCGAAAGTTAGTTCGACCCGTCAACCCGTCGACGGCCGTTACCGGGTGACCCGTTAACGAGTCTACCCGTCTCGTACCCGGCCGTCGAAAACATCTCCTCAATGCCCTGCCGGACGGGAACGGGTCAAAGCCCTATATTTGCAGAGCCTTGAGTTGGGAGGTTGCTTCTCACAGGGGGTAAACATACCCGCACTTGTCATAAGCGCATCCGACAGGCATGCGCTAGGCGTCTTCGCTGCGTCTTTCCCACTAAGCTTAAGTAATCAAAATTTTCCTCAACGTGGGTTCAATTCCGCCGAACGTCATCTTTTCATCTTCAACCCTAATGTGTCAAAGCCACAAATCTAGAGAACTTCAAGCCAGAAAAAATGACTATGCACATTGTCGTGCTCCAAATATGCACCCCAATGGATCAGCAACATATAATAGAAGTTAATGGATCAGTTTGAGTCTGTTGATGCACTCACTTCTGACCTTATAATCATATGTAAATACATCCTTCTGTCCCCTCTTTCACCATCTTATGCAGCCTCTGAAACACTTTCCAATGCCTGAGAATGTTCTCCCTGTTTGCTATTTATCACGGTTTATTACTCTAATTTCATTAAAATTGTACGGTGTTTGCCATCCAGAGATTCCAGATGAGCAGTGGCCTCAGAGTTCTCTAGCTTTGGGTTTCAGGCCCAATTACCTGTGGTGCAACGAGTACTCTGCTGGCATCGGACCATGATATGTCTTGTCAAGGGGCTCCCATTTCAAGAGTCGTTCAATGTACCTCCAGGATGGTCCAGTTTGGCCCTCTGAGCACAACTGTATAGGGCATCCCAGCCTCATTTGAGGCCGTTCTTGAGGTAGAGAGCAAAAGATTATTCCTATATTTGGACGTGGAAATGTGTACGTGAGTGTACAGCCACACCCAATGCGGTCACCATCAATCCCTGCCGACGCAGTCCGAAAAATAAAAATGACTTGAAAATGAGTCAATATGGTCTGGAAACACCTCAATTGTGATACAAGCACTAAATGCTTTGCGTCTGCACCCAAAGTTCCGACCCGTTGTGTGTTCTGAGGCGAAACGGTACATAGGGGACTTCCCAAAAAGGCAATTTCCCACGAGGGGGAGGGGGGGTCAAGCCACTGAGCTGAAAAAAAAAAATTGAGTCGGGGTATATATTTCGGGTAATGTATGTCAGACTCTTTTCACAATATATATTGGCATTGGTTGTAGCACGGGTGTGAGCCTTTGATGATTCTGAGCTGACTTGAGACAATTTTTGCGATTGAACTCTCCACTTATCTGATGACCAGCACCTTAGATCTGTTCACCCAAATTAAAAAACCTGCACCTATCACATTAATTGGTTGACATGTCAAGGACTGCATGGTATATATTCATTTATCTCGAACTGCACTATAGAGTACACATAGCATCAGTAGTTGCAGTTTCATGAAAGCCCAGAATATAAAGGATGATGTTGGCCGGGATTGAACCCACGTCGAGGAAATTCACAATTACTTAGGCTTCCTGGCAAAGACGCAGCGGATGTGCTTACTGTACCGAGTTGTAGGGAGGCAACGGCCCGAGGACCGTGACCAACCCGTTGCCTATTTTTTAGGCAACGGCGGGACCGTGAGTCGTGACCGTTGCTTAAGGAGGCAACGGGCCATATCTTTGAGGCAGGCTATTCGACTTTAAGGGCTCGTATTGGCACATCCTAGACTTGGAGGGATCTCCTGCTACTTTTATTGCCATTTTCCTTCACTGCCAGTGCCCCGAGATTTTTTTTCCAGTTTTTTCTCATCATGTCACGATTTTTGAAAGGCAACGGCCCTCACCGTTACCGTGACCCGCCGCAAAATAGGCAACGCAACGGACGGTCCGTTACCGTGACCGTTGCCTCCCTACAACTCGGTACAGTATGGGTATGTTTGCCCCCTGTGTCTGCAAATATTAGGGACACTTGGATGACGACGTCGTCCCGTTTCTGTCGCGCATATCCGGTACATTGTGCACCTTCAAAGTCGCCATGTCACCGACGGTTCCAGTCCAGTGGGTCCACCCACTCACGCAGGTGACAACATTGGAGCTCGTTCACTCAATGGGCTTGCCATTCAAAACCGAGATCATGCGCACTTTGGATCGTCGTACTTCACCCGGTCTCCTGCCGAAACTACATTGCTTCGTGTTCGCGGACTGCGGGTCGAACTAGGTGAACGACAAGCTACCAGATGTGATGTGACGGACGAAACACACGCCAGACTCGAGTTGTTCAGCTTGATCTGGCCAACGTTCGACTACAACCCCGAGGTCCCTGTTCCGTGTCTTCCGCTGGTGAATGTCATTGCGCTTCACGCGCTGGCGAAACGAGGGATGCACATCCACATCGGGACGCGGAACCTAAACAGTGTTTACTGACACGATCGTGCGGCAGGTATGTGGCCTTGTGTATCAAATGTTCATCCCTGATACCGGACTACAAATCCTTCTCAACAAACTAAACGAACAAATCACCACCAACTTCACAGTTGAACACACGGATTGAGCGATAATTTCATTCAATCTCGAACCGTGACCAATATGTCAAATTCACTGTCTTTCCCGTATTCTCATTTTGACCGATACTTGGTTCAAAAGAGCGAGTCTTGAATCGACCACATAACGACGCCAAGCAGAAGTAATCGATTCCGCCACCTCAACCGACGACTCCCAGTGAAATCTGCCGAATCGAACCGTGTACAGTTTGGAGTCTTGGATATATTGGTTGTCGAACATGGATGGAGCAAGGCCCGAGAATGGCGATTCGCTGGGACAAATTCTGCTTTATGATAGTGGGCGTTCCTCAACCCCAGTGAGAATCCCGTATTGGGAGATCTTTACAGAACGAGTCAAATCGGATCAATTGGTAGAAATAAGTACAGATCGGATTGTGGATGCTCCGACTCGAAACCGTGCGGGCGCGGTTCCAATATATATGTTCCAGTCCGTTCAAATGTGTTCCACAGCATTCGGCTGGACTCATCTTACTACAAGAGTCTTTGGGGCACTTCCTCTGGTGTTCTGATACGATGGCGGACGGCTCAAGCACGGTAGAAATTCCTCCCAACACTGATAATGGGGTCCTATGCAACTGCGTTACAAAATGTGGGGGCCCAGCTGGTCCCAGAAAGCCTGTGGGATATTCGACGCGGACTACGCATCGAAGAATAGACACCAAAAACTTAGCCGCTGGCTCCGAATTCACAAACTTCCTTGCTGCTGCTTCCAGTTCCAAGAATACTACCCTAGCACCGTCGGGTACAAAGCGCCGGCTGGCCCGGACTCAACGGACTTCCAACCAGAAACAACCTGGACCGTCCTACTATCAACCACGTTCAATCCATAGCGCAGTCGTCGATGAATGTCGATTTCAACGACCAGCCCAGGGTAGATCATGACTGATTTTCGTTGCGCTCCTCATCTGTGAATGTGGGCGGATGAAAAAAAAGACAGATGTTAGAAACATCATGCCCCAAGCTCGATTCGAACGAGGGACCGCCCTCCCAGCCGTATCTGCTTGCTGTTTTGTTGGTCAATTTTTTTTTGTGTCTGCCGTTTGCCCCAATTGGTTATCATTCCCCTCTCTGTTGTTACTCCTTGCCGGTACAACTTAGAACGCGGATACGTCGCGCATCGTGCTCTGTGATGGCCCTAAGCTCAAGGTCATTCTCGTCATACAATTACGGCATATTCTGATCTCTTTGCGACCTTTCAGCGCATATTTCACATCCGAACTATCTGGTTTCGCCGACTCTCAAGGACAACAAACGCTCTCCTCGGGCTAATCCACATTTCCAGCCCAGTTGAATCCACCGAGCGCAAGTTCAATTCGGCCAAGAACCTAACGGCCAACCCTGAACTGAATCATTCATATCCGCACGCAGCGCAAATTCAACTTGAATTTAGCGCACGCCACTCAGTTTGGGCAAATTAAGCTTGTCAAAGCCTGTTGTGATATGTGTCAGTTGGACCGAAGACAGGCGTTTCAAGGCGTTTCAACTTCAACGCGGACTCAAAGAAGCCTGAATGCACTCCAAGATCACAATGACGGCCAGGGCGCGGATAGCTGCCATACTGTGCTCCACAATTGCTAAATAGATTCGGTTTGCCAGTGAGGGCTGGGCTTGGGTCTCTCGAACCAGGCCCAAGCACGACTTTCCAGAGCAGGTAGGGTGCAGAAATGCAACCACTTTCGGCTTAATTCGAAATCAACCCTCGACCTAGCGAGCACTTGTCACCCGCCCTGGAATCAAGCCCCCTGCCGTTGCCAACATGCTCTTGACCTCGGCGGTGTGCGGAGGGGAGCGCCTGCCCTCCACGATGACTGCAAGCCCTCGCTCACTGTGGTACCGGGCATTATAATCACCACCACTGCCCGACAAAACTGTGTCTCTGGATCAATCTGCGCATCCAGAGGATCGGGACGCCTGGGCCCTACAAATTCACTAGGCAGTGATGACGATGCCCCACAATCTTCTATAAAGGCCCTGCAGGAGATGCCATTTCCCTCAGCTTCATATACTATGATTTCCACCGCTTTCATCCTCTCTTCCTTGGTATGTGATATTTCGGAGTTTGGACCATATCATTTCCTGACTGACTGGCCTTTGTTCCTTCTGCCCCACTAGACAGCCATAGGCGTTGTTGCAGCTCTGGGTCCCGCCCCTGTTAACCTCAGAACTGCCGCCAACTACACGATCCTGGCTGAAAGTGGGATCACAAATGTGCCAACCTCCGCCATCAGTAGGTCCGCACATCGAACACCGACCTACATCTGAAGTCCACCGTCCCTAGCTGGCGCGATGGCTGTCTGCCCAATCGGCGCCGCTGCCATAACAGGGTTTTCACCACTCATGCTCGACCCGAGTGGTCAGTTTTCAACCTCGAGTCAAGTTACTGGGCACATCTTTGCTTGCGACTACGCCAGCCCCACCCCGTCAACCCTCACCATTGCCATCGCCGACATGGGCCACGCATTCATGGACGCAATCACCCGCACGCCCCCCAATTTCATCAATCTTGGCGCTGGTGAGTTATCACTTTTGACCTTTAAGCCCTGTTGTGTTCTGATCGGTCTAACAGGAAACATCGGTGGCCGCATTTTAACGCCTGGACTCTACAGTTGGACCACCGGGGTCACCATTAACAGTTCTATCACCCTTCTTGGGGGTCCCACAGACAGTGAGCTTGCACCGCTCCATGTGACCAACGCAATCAGCTCCATATTTTTTATAGCCTGGATTTTCCAAGTGAACGGGACGCTCACTATCGCCAATGGTGTACAAATGATACTCGTTGGCGCACGTGCAGTAAATATTGTCTGGGCCACGGCCGGCGCGGTCACCGCCGGAACGAGCTCGCACCTTGAGGGCGTGTTTCTTGGTAAGACTGGAATCACCCTGAAGACTGGAGCTACGGCCAACAGCCGGCTCCTGGCGCAGACCCTCGTCGCGCTTCAACAGGTACATCGAGTTTTTTTGTTTGCGCTAGTAAAGTTTCGTCTCATGATTTCGCACTTGCAGGTTACTGTTACTGCGTAACCGATGTAAACCCTGCGGGGACAATAGTGACTCCAATTTTGTACGAAATTCATACAATTCTCTTTTCCATATCCTGTTTATATCATGCTATAAAGTATACTTGACCCACACTCAGTGAACTTCAGCCTGTTCAACCTTATTAAAGCCCGATTGCCAATGATTCCATACACTTTGGTTGTGGTGTTTCTTCTTTACCTGACGCGCTGTGGCTGCGCGACCTCGTTTCGCAGGGCAAGATCTGAATAATGTCAAGTAAAAATCCTACAACCTCCAGAGGAATATATAATAAGGACCCTTGAAAATGCCCTTGTAGGCCAGGGACCCCGTCCCGCCAAAAAATCGCCCTTTGAGGCTCCAAACCCAGGCTCACTGCCGACAAAAATTGGGGGTTGACGGCGAAAATGCCAGGACCCGCCCTCACAAAAAGCCGCAATCTTGGCCGACTTTTGCGGCATGTTTCTGGGAGTTTTCGGCGCGAAACTGTCGGGAACGACTATTCCAGCTTGAGCTGAGACCCGGCCCCGAGTCGAACGGGGTCCTCCCCAGTATGTGTCGGTTGCATGCGAACGGAGTGAAGGTGCAGACAGCTTGCCATCGGGTCTTAAATACCTTGATAGTCGCAGTTCCCGTTAATTGATCTTCAACATCGATATTAAGGTCTGTTTAATCTCTGTGGGTTAATCTCATTCTTGACTGACTCCAAGTTGACGTGGACGAGAAACCCGTTTATTGCCGCTTTTACTTACATGGGATGAAAGACAGAAATGCGCTCCTGGTCAAGTCACTCTCATGTGCCGAGAAAAAAAGCCTCCATGATTTCTTCTCGAACGGCCCGACCGGAGTCGAACGGGGGTCTTCCTCAGGAGCAGTTTGAGTTCGCCAGTGGAGGTGCAGATCAACTGTTATCGGGTCTTGCTTGCTTATAATCTGTGTGCTGCCTGGATACAGAACCAGAGTTCAAACTTTGCCAGCGCCGCTGAGTCTTTCCTTGAACTCGATGGAGACGAAAACGCAGGAATGCGCGCGGTTAAACTTCAGCGGGCAGCTTAAGGGCCAAACTGGGCTGTACATCCCAATCTTCTGGGTTCTATTTCTCAAGCAAAAAGGATAAACAATGCTGTTGAACGACCCGGCCCCGAGTCGAACGGGGTTTCTCCTCGGTATGCAAATATGACAGGAAATGAAGTGAAGGTGCAGGCCGCTTGCCACGGGTCCTGCTCGTGTTAATATGTTCCCTGGATACGTCCACTGTCTCGCAAGGGTGGGGAAGTTGGAATGTATTTTTTTCTTGGCGGTCAAGGTCGTGATGTGCGAAAGTAAGTACCAGTTCAAATTTGATTTTTGTTGCCTTCCTCTGATTTACAGAGCTGCCGCCGCCCTGCCCTCGTACCTGCGCCCGCATGAATATCTATCGAAGCTCGCATCAGGTCGCAACATCCATCGGGTGTGGTGTTCTGCACCCCCGCGCCTCCAGCTGTCCTGGATATGAATAATTGAACTCGCACGATGAGGTTCCGCTCCCCATCAAATGTACAGGGTTGTTTTCATTTTGCACGGGTCAATAACGGTCGAGGTTGAATCTACTCAGCTTTGGATTCAAATGGTGGAATAAAATACTGTACCACTCGCGTGCAAGCTACTTACAGTAATCAGTAATCCGACCCGCTGCTCAGCGGGGGGTTCGAAGTCAGGTAATCCTGACAGTGGACATCCCAACCTTCAGGGTTTTATTTTCAAGAAGGAAAAGAACGCAGGCTGTAACGCGTAACGACCCGACCCCAGTCGAACAGGGTTCCTCGGGATATACGAGGATTTTGATGAGAGAGTGACGGCGCAGACCGCCAGTCATCGGGTTCTACTTATAATCATCGCAGTTCCTCATGTATTGCGGCCAATTTCAACATCCACCGCCGCTCATACTGTATTATTTCGTTCAAATCGACAGGGGGGTGACGCGTGACGTGTTTGACCTATTCGACATTTCGACAGGCGCCGAATTCTTGCGTGACACCTGGAAAACTTCGGCATTCGAACCGAAAATTTGGTTTTTTTGGGCAGTTTGGGGACCTGCATGACCATTTGGAGGTTGGACAAAGGCCTAAGTGACGTGTGACCTCGACCGAAATTCGGCATCGACAGGGGGGTGCGTGATGCATGACTGTCGATTTGAACGAAATAGTACAGTATATTCAACTCTCTACTGGGCATGTGTGAGTAAGACCAGTACTGCCCCTCTTACGAGGAACCTCGAGGGGAGGAAGCAACCAGGCGAAAAAAAAAGAACAAAGGAAAAAGGATAGAGCATCTAGCGTACGACCCGGCCCCGAGTCGAACGGGGGTTCCTCCTTCCACATCATTCGCAGTAATGGGGTGGAGCTGCAGACCGCCTGCCATGGGTCTTATTCGTATCATGGGAGGATAGACAAGCCTGCCGAGTCGATCCGTTGTCTTGTGAGAGGAGTGACAGGTAGCGGTGCGCCTTCTCTCCTTTCAAACCACCACCACTGACACTCCGAACATCCTCAACAGAACCCGCTAATTTCGCGTGTCGCTTCTCATTCCATCATGGTTCACTTCGAAAAAACACTATCCCAACTCTGGAAGCCGCAACTCCGGCTAGCTGCCAATACCTTTGATCTTGCAGACACTGGCAACGTCGCGGCCCTCCGCAAACGCATCAAGGATCATATTGACGCTAACGAGCACTACATGGATAACCCCCGCTATGCTCCTCTATTCTCACAACAACAACGAGCCGCCTACGCTGCACGCTCTGCTTCACCCAGCCCTCCCCCCTGGGGCGGGATAGAAATAGCCCGCCCACTCACCCCTAACTCCGACTCCTCCTCTGAATCCTTAGACAAGGAGGACGATGCTGAGAAGCAGCCGGCTACCGAGCCAGAGGCCGAGCGCGAAGCTCAGATTGCACTACTCAAGCATCTACCCCCCGAATCTCTCGCCAAGGCAATCACTTCGCTATTCCCCCTGGTGAGTGACTCCTATCTTTCATCGACTGCATTGCAACGGCGGATATTTCACTTTATCGCGGGTATCTCGTTCGATACCCCGGATTTCACAACACATATTAGGGTGTTTCATAATTAGAAATCCGACCCCAACTTGTGCCCCGATTTCTGCCTCAACTCTGCCTCAACTTGCCCCAAGTTGAGATACAAGTTGGAGGTCTGTTCGTGAAACACCCGAGCCAGCAACTTTGCCTCAACTCCGGAGTTGAGGCAGAGATGTGTATCCGAAGTGGCGTGATCGAGGCCCAAATGACAGATTAGCCGAAGTTGAGGCACGGAGTTGGGGCAGAAGTTGGGGCAGAAGTTGGACGTCAAGTCGTGCTGCAACGCACGATTTCAGTCCCAACTCCGATTTCATGCCCCAACTTCTGCCTCAACTTCTGGCAAGTTGCGGCACAAGTTGCGGCACAAGTTGGGGTCGAATTCTTAATTATGAAACACTCTATTATTCCCCATGCAAAAATGGTGAATGTCAGATGACATCAGATTAGTGTCCCCACGATAGTCGGTTGGTCCCAGGGATCACCCCTTCGTCAGCTTTTTCTGTATGAGATCCTAGGTATCATTACACCATCCAGTATTCTGTATAAATATTCTACATGGCTTCTAATGGCCAGGAAAATTGCCAGATGACTTTTCTGCCCTGTGAAATGTCCGTGTCTGGTGTTTTCTCCACCTTATCACACATTTTAAGCACTAAATTGGAGCCTTTCGACTGATGAATGTCAGACCAGCTGTTGCAAGGGGAAACAATATTTTTCAGCCTCCTACTCATTTTGCTTGGCCCGCGGTTGTATTAAAACACGGTTTGTTTAGGTTGTGATGAGGTGTCATGTGACCGTGAAACCGATCAAGAAGTGATCAACATGCCATAAGTTGGTTGGTTCTAACCACCGTCTTGTCTGCGTCGCAAACTCCGGACCACCTCCAGTGCGGGACCAACGAAAAGCGGCCCACTCGCCCGATCGGGAAGACCGGCACATGTGCCCCATGAGCGGCACTTCACGCGCCCAACGACGGCTCAAGTGCCGCTCTTCCTCCATCCAAGTGCCGCTGACGGAGAGAGAGCTATTCTGGCAACGAAAGAGTTTCCGTCATGCCTAAGTAGAGGGAGAATATTGAGTGAATGGCTGCAATACAGATAATGAAAACTCACGTAGAGCACGGCATTTTGGCCGGAGCAGCGGCAGCGGCTCCGCGAGAAGACAGATTAAATGTCCAACAATAATAGATAAATATGTCATAAATCACTCACCAAACGCAGGGTACATCTGTGTTGCAGGTACTTACTGTCGATGGCCAAGCAGCACCATCAGACGATTGGACGAATGAATTTGCTGCGGCCGAAGGAGACGGATTAAATGTTGATTGTTCTGAGCTTATTTGTGTCAATAATAACGGGAAACTATGTTTGAATCACCCACCAAACACACGGAACGTCAGTGTCGCGGGAGCTCCCATTTTACTGGAAGACTCATTGAGGACACGTCAGACGCGTCTAGTTCGCGTTTGGCGCACGAAGAAACCGCAGAGACGCGCGGAAATGGGGCCTGGTCGCATTTCTCGAGAAATGACCGTAATGCTGTGACTTTGATCCAGGAATTGTCGAGAAATAATTGAGGATTGGTGTGAATAAAGGCCGCTGTATAAATCTGGTGGTCCGCGGGGTCAGTGGCAGTAGTTATATCGGGCCGCGAAGCTCTCACGGAAATTTCCAGTGTTCGCCCAAGGGTCCAAGGCCTTGGGATAATCTCGCCAGATACTCAGACCTTGGTTAAGGCCTTGGTTAGGACATTATAATTCTGTTCTGCCGAGAAACTTGACCATATTGCCCCCGCAGGCCTCTTTGCAGAAGGGCTCGAATTTTGAAGTTTTTGCATGTCTATTAGTTTTTGCATGTCTATTAGTGGTGCATGTATACCGTCTTGCCGCTCCTTAGGCCTTGGGATCTGGTAAACCTTGAAGTTTCTTGATTAGTAAATTACGAGGGAAATCAGGGGGTGTACACTTCACTGATAGGACCCTTTGAAAGCGCAGGTGGGCCTTGTTCCTCCATTGTAAATTTCTTTTGGGCTTATCGCTGAATGCGTGGGAAATTCTTACCAAGGCCTTGGAGGTGGCCTTGACTCAAGACCTTGGGCTTAACAAGGCCTTGGTATCCGCCAGACCCGACCTCAAGGCCTTGAGGACGATCACTGGAAATTTCTCCCCACACACTACAACAGGCTATCTATCAGCTTGGTGCCGGCGTCTAAGTGCCTCGTTGCCGTTGCACCAAACATCGAGCGAGCGGATTCAGCGGACCAAGGCGGGAGGACGTGGTGGGAGGAAGAAACTGAAAGAAGTGCACAGCCTTCCATCACTGGGGGTTCGGGAAAATCAGACCGTCGGCCAAAGTGCGACCTTTCACCAAAGGCGGCACTCTCGCATATCAAAGGCGGCTCTGAGCCGCCTATCATGGGATGTGTCGCTCTTCCCGATCGGGTGAGTGGGCCGCTTCTTGTATATCCTCCCTCCAGTGTCACTCATCTCTCCTTTCCCTGATGCCTGAAAAGGGTGTTGTTCAGCTCTTTGAAAACGTAACCCGGCCCCGAGTCGAACAGGGGTTCCTCCTTCCACATCATTCACAGTAATGGGTGGAGCTGCAGACCACTTGCCATGGGTCTTACTTGTATCACCGTGTTTTCTGAATACGTGGATTGGCTCGCGAGAGCCGGGAAAGCGAGATCGATTTTTTTGGCGGTCGAGGTCGTACTGGTACGCGGAGGTAATTTTTACAGTTTGATCTTCGTCCGCCTGAATATTCTGCAAATTGATAAAGTATGGCCAACTCGAGCACCCAGCATAGTCAAGTCCATGCTTCTCCCTCCTGATTTTTCGTTCCGTTTTGATTCGAGTCTGTATTAGTATCTTTCCCGTCAACTCCGAATCCAAAGCTAGTTCAAGGATTTCACCAAGCAAGTATCATTATGTACCCCACACGACTCCGGTCTCTCCTTTTTATTTATCTGCGTCAAGATCAAGAAGCTATCGAATATCCTATCCTACGGGCAATCTGTCAAGAAACTATCGAAGTTTGCAAGGATACGTATTGTAATTGTACGAACCCAGGATGGAGGATAGAGAAAGTATCATATACATATTGTATCGTAGGGGCGTGGCAAAAAGCAAGTGCTAGCTAGCAGGTATCATCATCGAGCACAAGAAGATGGCACAAGAAGTATTCGAACGACGCATCACGAGGAGAGTCTTTGCACACCCGGGCTACTCACTCACCCCCCTCTCTCCTCCCGACTCCTCCCGCGCGATGCTGGCTTACTCGTTCCGGGAGCGTCCGCATTGGCGGTGTTGGTAGTGAGTGCAGTGCCAGCGGCCGCAGCGGCGGGACTGACTGTCCCATTTCTGTCCGCACTTGTACTCGCCACCGATGCTGATGCGTTGTGCTGCGCGCCGTTGGCGGTATCATCCCGCGCAGAACCCACTGGCACACCCGTAGGTCCACTCAACGCCGGCGGATACGCCACATATTGCCCTTGTTGGTATTGCCCAGACCCCGACGCGGCGGCGTGTGGCGGCGGCGGATAGGGCTGGTAGTGTATTTGAGGTTGCTGGGAAGGTTGGTGGGGTTGGTGTTGCTGAAAAAAGGAACATTAGTTAGTCAACACATGAGGATAGGCGAAAGGGAGGAGAAAGGGAGGAAACTAATCAAGAAAGGGAATGTCTGCTGAATAGAGCGCGCCCACAACGCTGAAACGGCGCAACAACAATGTACCGACATCTAGCTGCATTTTGCGATTTTTAGCGCTAGTTAAATGCAAGGCATACTAGGCTTCGAGTTGTAACAAGCTAGCTTTCTAATAGGTGCAATATTCCTATTGGGACTCTGTTTAGTGATACAAAGGAGGGTCAGAGTGAGCTCCGGCTGCTGACCGTAGTACAAACTTAGTGCTAGGCACGTGAACAAGCGTTACGCATTAAGGAGGATTACTATGGTCTAGTACCTCATAGTGTGGGCTAGCGCGCCCATAGACGACTTCCAGAGCGCACAGGATAACGAGAGTTACCAGCTAGCGTAAAGAGGAGAGACATACAAATAGCTAGGGGGCGGCTAGCGGGATAGCACTGAGCTAGGAGCCACTTTCCATAAATAACTTGGCGCTAGCTTCGGGTTTATCGGGCTAGCTAGCGATAGCGACGGCTAGGAGAAACTGTCGGCATGAGAATGTGCCGAGTGATAGATCAGGTTATCGACGTGACGCGTTTGAAGGCAGCTAGCTGCACCAAACAAATCAACGAGATGTATTTTAGAGGAGATGGCAAAATGCCTGAACGACTAGATGTTCAGTCCGTGTGGAGACGGAGGATTGGTGAGCATCCGACGGCGGGAATAGTATTTCCGAGTCGTTTGCAAATACAAGAGAGGCCGGGAGCTGTAAAAGCTGTACGGAATTGGCAATATACCCAGCCTAGGCCCCCAAGATGGTCAGCTAGCTGACTGTCTGGCAAGCCTAGTGCTCGATAGAGCCGGCTAGCTCGCCGTAGGGGAGCTGCATGGACCAGTTTTGGACTCTTTTTACTCATTTCGCTTTACCTCATCTCTTTCTCTCAACTAGTATAAAAAGGACATGTAAATACCGCTGAAAGACCAGTTTATGCCCCGCTCATCATTGTGACGATAAGGGTGTGCTCAGGCCTAGCTAGCGGAGCTCAAGTATCTTCTTCATTTGTAAAGTCTATAGAAATCGAATCAGTGTTGTTTGGATCCACAAGTAACTGTTTGAACTGATAAGCAAAGACTCGCATTGGGAGCTTGTGAGCGGCAACGACCTCCACGTATAAATCGGGACCGAGCGCACAAAGAGAACGTTTGAGAGTTGTCGTTGACTTCGTGGTGGACTTTGCAAGGGCTACACATTGGGTGACTAGGAAACGCCTCCTGTAAAACGGACCACGACCAGCACAGCACTTTGGTAGAACTCCTTGGTTGATTCATTGGCCGATTAACGAAGCTTGAGTGAACCCTCTAGGTCCATTATAAGCCCAAGTGTTAAGGAAAAGAGCTTAGATTCAAGGTTCTAAGTCGGCACCCAAGTATCTGTTGATCTGGGATCGTCATAGAGGAGAGAATAGCTGGCGCAGCATAGTCCGTAACTGGAAGTTTTCAGAAGACGCTTTATCACCTCGCCTAGGACGACGTAGCAATCTACTTCCGCCTAGTTAAAACCCTTTTTACCCCAACCTGTTCATTCCAATCCCTTGGAAAGACTTGTTTCCGTCAAATGGTTGAGCTAGCTCAGAGATTAGAGTTGTTTGTTGGGATAGTTGAGGCCATAAATCATCGCTCGTGCACTAGGGATTCAAACCAGCAGTCGCATACTACGACTCGGGACCCGAACTCACTAGGAAGACACGCTAGTCTTAGTGTTATAATCATAAGGGGATTGGTGTGGTGTGTTAGGTTTTAGGTGTGGTGTGTTAGTGTTCAAGCTAGCCCATACTTTAGCTTAGCTAGCCTCAATTCACTGCCAGCGCATCTTGCCCATTTCAACGCACCGCGCGATGAGAAGAGATGCGAAGCGAAGGACGCGCGGTGAATATAAAGGCACCCGGGCCAGGCAGTGAGCGTCAGCAACGATCACGCCGTCCCCGCCCATTGACACGATGTGGTCTGATCCAAAAAGCATGCGGGCAAAGCAAAGAAACCACCCTCGTCCTCCCCGTGGAAGCAACTCGCACCGCGAATAATATATGGAGGGGAAGCGCGCGCCGATGTGGACGGCATCGAACGTAATAGAATTCGGGGGGCTTGCTTCTTACCATCATCATCCCGATTTCGAAGCTGGCCATTAGCAAGCTCCTTCCACCCTGCGTCGCTAAATATGCCGCGCAGTAGCCTGGAGAGCCTCTGCATCGAGTCCCTTCCATCGGAGGTGGCATGGATTGGCCAAAAGAAAGAAAAAAGTCATACATTTTGTTCAACGCGCATCCAGCTCAGTTTTGGAGCTTTCCGTTCAATTTTTGGGGGGTGCATACTCCCAACCTCCTTGATCATTTACCTGTTAAGCTGTGAGGCTCGGCGCCTTGGGAGTCCCGCTCATCGCTCACCGCCCGCCTGCGGCCTCTGCCTCTTCGTGGGATTTGTCAGCGCCGCCACTGTCGGCCGGTGGCGCCACATCCGATACGTTCTGCGCCGCATCCGTGTTGAACGGCTTCTTTTTCACAAAATAATATTCATTTTAATTCTAAGCACTGGCAGTTTGCAATAATGAGGTATTGAGATATCACATCGACTGAACTTGAATTGCCACGGCCCAAATCGGCAGCAACGTTCTCGGTTTAAATCTCCTGATCACTTCAAAGATCCTGCTGCCACCCCGGAAGTGGGGTTAATTCCTCTTCGAACTGAATGGCTCCTTCGCACCCCTGAACCAGCTCACTGACTCCTTGCCCACAATAATAAGTACGGGCAAAGTCTGCTGTGTCAAAGCCTGACATGCACCACACCATGCTTGTTTCGATGAATACTCTGTATTCTGTGATGAACTAATTGGTGAATATGCATGTGGTTACAGGAGTTAGTTGGTTTGAATGACAGGCTCTTTCTACATCCAGGGGGACTTGAGTCCTTGGTGGATAATTTACAAGCACGAAGACCGATCACTCCAGCAATTCTGAGGACCGTGAACTTTTTCACCGTTGTCTCATCAACTGCCATGCAAGTGTTTTTATGCTACGTGAAGATGTATATTATTCTCCAGAGATCCGAGTTGTTCCGGTCCGAGCTTGTTTCGAGGTTCTCATTTCCACTAACTGCTTCTCCATTCTCTTTTAGTTCTACCGCGGCAAGCCTTGGACTGTGACCGTGAGCTCGGCTACGAGGGTGTGGAGGAGTCCAGGGACCATAGTGTACACTTAGTGCCATGTACATTCAGTTACTCCCTGGGCCCGGTGTTCCTAAGCGGGACCGTGCCGTGTAATCCTACCTACCTACCTACCTACATTGGAATGCATCCTTGTGCGTACGCCGCACAGAGCCGAGTATCAGAAAACTCTGTGGCCGCGTATGTGATAGACGCGGGCGGTACGATCGACGCGAATCGAATAAATCATTGAATGCGATGGGCCGCGCACGAATGCGATGGGCCGCGCACAAGCCACCAGCACGACGGACGAAACGCGAATCGCAGAAGTACAAGTGGCACTTTCGCAAAAGGCAAGGCCCGAGAGGAACACGGATAAAATTGAATGGAATAGAATAATTAGAATGCATTCTCGTGCGTACGCACAGAGCCGGGTATCAGAGAGAAACGCCGTGACCTAGACACTGGCGGTACAACTGAAACGAACGAATCAATGCGATGGGTCGCCACAAGGCACTAGCACGACGGTCGAAAGGCGAATCGCAAAGTGACACGGTCCTAAAAGGGCAAGGCCCGAGAGAAGGAGCGGGGATGCTTTCTCCGGGTCCGCCGATGAAACGTGGAAGAACACTCGTAAAAACGTAGACAAAAACACGCCAAGAGCGAAAACAATTAGGAAACCCTCACCCCTTCGCTTCCACCACTGCGCAAACTACTCGCCGCCAACGGGGCGTGCTTGTGCGGGAACTGCTCGGGGCGGGGACGGGAGTGGGTGCGCTCGAAGAGACCGCATTTATTGCAAAGCTGTAAAGATGCGACGTCAGCAAAATCGCAGGATCGCGGGAAGGAAGAGCAGCGCCAAAGGACGCAATGGGGCAGGTGAAGCAATGTCACGCGGAAGCCGAAGATCGCGGCGCGGCAAGAGAAAGAAGGGAAAGAAAGAAAAGTAATTGTAATCGAAGCAAAGCACACACCACTTTCCCCGGACTCAGGTTGCTCCTCCGCCACGTACTCGCGTCCGTCGTGCTCCATACGCGGTGGGAGAGTTTGGTGGAGCGTCGTCGGTGAGGATTATCACGAGGCCCGCGCCAGCATTACTGTACCGAGTTGTAGGGAGGCAACGGCTCAAGGACCGTGACAAGACCGTTGCCTATTTTTTAGGCAACCGCGGGACCGTGAGCCGTGACCGTTGCTTAAAGACTCTATAACATCCTCCTTTCATGTGAATTCAATAGAAACAAGCCAAATACCGAGGTTAAATACCACGGTAACTGAACCGTGGGTGTGTACGTAAAAACCGCGGGTTCATACCCGTAATACCGTACCCGTGGGAAAACGAGTACGGTATCACGGGTTACGGGTACGGTGTGACGTTGTGACACCCGCGGTACCACCCGTGTCATTCCCTATTAAAGAGGCATTTTCCAAGCCAGATTAGGGTGAGTTCAGAGATCTTGTGCACACATCCGGTGTATGGGAGATGTTTTGGTGAGCCTCTTGCCACTTTACCCTACTTCCAGCGCCAGCAGATTTTTTTAAGTTATTCTTTTTCTCTATGTCACGATTTTTTTAGGGCAACCAGCCTTGCCGTTACCGTGATGGACAAGAAAATAGGCGACGTAACGGGGCCGCCGTTACCCGTGACCGTTGCCTCCCTACAACTCAGTACAGTACCACGGGCACCAGCAGGACCGTCCGCGCCAGGGAGACGTGACGAGCGGCGCGATCATGTGCGGCGGCGGCGGGTAGGGCGGGGGTGGTTGCTGATGCTGATTCTGGTGCTCGTGCTGCTAGTGCTGGGGATCATGATGCTGCGACTCAGACTGCACGGTTACCGGCGGCGTGGATACGGCGCTTGACGATCTGTGACTCGGCGGGGGCGAACCCGAGGATGGGAGTGGAGGAGGCGTAGCGCACCTGCGGATATGGTGAGACCAGGGAGCTGCGGTGCGGGGTGTATGCATATCCAGCTGCTCGGTGCAGGGCTTGCGGTCTTCAAAGTCCTGGTATGCGGCGGGGTCGACAACGGGCGGCGTGGATTCAGACGCATTGTTGAGAGAGGCGAGAGCGGTAGCTGAACTGGTGTGATCAACAAACAAGCGAGGGTTCTGCAGGGTTGTGTGTTGTTTGGCTGCCACCTTGCGCCGGATCAGGCGGCCATCACCTCTCCTTCATCCACTCCACAGTGTGTTTGCTGCTCGAATAATATGGACTCGCTGATGCGAAGGGTGCTCGCGCAGCTTACCTAATTCTCCTTAATTTGCGTGTTTTTGAACTCCATCCTACCCACTGATTTCAGTATCAATTGAAAGCTATGTGAGAGGACTACCATTATTTACGTTATTGGAGGGAGTGGGGCAACATTGAATGAGTTTGAGGCACTTCTTTGGCACGGATTTCAGCCACCGTGCTTCCATTTTGTACTTGTTTACCACATATTCTATCCCCCGTCCTCGTCACGTGTTAGGGTCGAATTGCTTCGCTGCGCTCGCAAAAACAAAACCCACTGCAAGGATACACCATTAGTGAATCATCTGTCCACACCTTGACGCCCACTCGGGCATTTGGCTTGGAAATGGACCGTGATTCTCTGGTTGGGCGAGGTGTCTGCCTCTGTGTGTCTTCTGTGGATCATTTTATAGCGCACATTAAATCTCCGGGTCTCTCTGAGAAGGCCTTTTTGGAACTCTCGGTCTGCCAGCATGTATCGATCAACCCACGCTCACTGGCAGTGCGCTTCTCAATTTCCTCCACCCCTCGGACTGCGCCTGGTCGGGTTCAATCTCAATTATCGACGATTCGGCGGGTCCATTTTGCCTAGGGGATACAAACCTCTGCAAGTCGCTATCATGGGTGCGAAATCCAAACTCCGGCCATGCTTGGGGTTGAACCTCGGCGGGCATATCAAGCATCCCGAAGCTCAACAAGCATGCTGCATCGTGGCTCGATGTGCTCATCGTGCAGGTCTTCCATTGGCGCCGACACAAATCTCACCCTAAATACTCGAAAGTTCTAACCACAATCGGAGGTATTGCTTCCATTTAATCTTCCCACTTCCCACCGCATACTGTATTTTTTCGTTCAAATCAACAGTCATGCATCACGCACCCCCTTGTCGATGTCGAATTTTGGTCGACGTCACGCGTCACTCAGGCCTCTGTTGAACCTCCAAGCCGTCACGTAGGTCGCCAAACTGCCCAAAAAGTGCAAAAAAGACGAAATTTTGAGTTGAAATGTCGAAATTTTCGAGGTGTCACGCCAAAATTTGACCCTTGTCGAAATGTCGAATCGGTTGAACTTGTCATGCGTCACCCCCCTGTCGATCTGAACGAAAAAATACAGTATCTCTCTTTATGTACTATCTTTGAACGCTCCAACGCCCCGCAAATCGGGTTCGGACATAACTGGGGCTACGCCAGCTTCTAGGCTCATCCGAATCAGGGTTCATCTTACAATCTCTAGTCTGCGCTCCGCATCAACTCAATCCGTCGCCCACCGCTCTTTGCCCACCGCTATTTGCCCGCGGGCAAAGTCCACTTCCGGGTCGACGCCGCCTTTATCACAACAATCACATCTGTAATCCACAGTTTGGGCGGTCACTCGGGTTAGGTGCAGATATCTTTACACCCTGGTTGATTCTACGCCGGACTTGGGGATTTTCTTCCGACAACTGCAACGCGTTATCCACTCCCACAATTACAGTCTGGGACAACACATTACAGTCCGGATCTGTGCGTCGCAATCGCGGTCACCGTGGTCAACCAACACGCGTACTTGCTTCCAAAACCTCCTTCCTCTAAAATCCGCATCTGAGACGACAGATATGCTGATGTGTGAGATTCTCTTGAAAGCACACAGCGAGCCTGAGAGTCTGAGACACGAAGGTCGATACTTTGCTTTGTCTCTCACCATCTCGTCTCGTCTCGCCGAGGCTCGCTAGCTTTAGGCTTCTGTTTGGAGGGATCCAATTACCCCACTACAAGCAGTGAAGGACTGCGTCGATGAAGTGTCCACTGTCTATCACTCTGCCACAGCGACGCCGCCGTGCTTCGGTTCGACTCCGAAGCGCCGCATAGGAAACCACCGCATTCCCTTCTTTCTTTTTGCGATAGCACTCACGTTGCAAACATATTTCTCCCACTTCTCGTGTCTACCACGCCTGGCAGGCGGTCTGGATCTCCATACTATATGGTGCGCATACTGGCTACTGAGGAGGACCCCCGTTGGACTCGGGGGTCGGGTCCTACAATAACCGATGCAGTTTCTTCTTCTTCTTCATTTCGCCCCCTGATGCCGAGCCGAGGGCACAAGGGACCCCCATCTTTGGATGCGTTTCGATTGATGTACCGTGAAATATGTACAGAGATGCCGAAAGGGGGGAAGGCACCGAGCGGTCCATCCCACTCTTACACACCAATCAAATGAAAAATGCAGTACATGGGACATACAATATTGTACAATTCACGATGAAACGAGAGTAAAGATTTGCTCAGAGCGTCCTGTATTAATTTCCCAGGTCAACTGCGACAACAGTTAGTACTGATACCCAAGGTATTTTCAAACCTACCGGGTTTGTGGTGCTTCCAACCTGTCCCATCCACGAAGTAAGGGCACGCGCACCCTGTTCGAATCCGTTTCCGGGGAGGGATACAATTCTAGAAAGACATGTAAATATGTATACCATAGAACACATCGATTTTGGGTCTTCACTGGACAGTGTTGAGAGCAGGGTTCACGCTCAGAACATTCAATGGCAAAGGGGAAGCATTCAATACAGTCCCAGAAAAGGTTAAGCCAGGGTTGGGAGCAAGAGGATAAGACATGGACAAGGTAGGCGCATCGGTTGTCTGCAGCGTGAACACACCGACTGTCGAACTGATAACGAAGCTCCACTAAATGCCAAAAAAAAAATTATGACAGGATCCGAGAAGGTAGCAAGAGAGGTATGCACCTGCGACGTTCCTGCCGCGTTTGCGATGAGGGGATTGTTGTTTTGACTGAGTTGGAGGGAATCAAAAACTGCGCGGTTCTGGAAATCCACGATCGAGAAAGTACTGGCTGCAGCAGCCAAGGCTGTGATATTCACGTTGACCATCGTTTAGATGAAGAGTGGAATAAGGATATTATTGCGATTCTTATAGTGAAACACAGTGTGACATACATCAAAGATGCCCAAAATATTGCTGGACCGAGATATAAGTTGAAGATGGCACTCCCGAAGTTGCATCACCGAACTGGACGGTGAAGATGGCACTCCCGAAACCCACACGACTTGCGCTTCCATTCCGGTTTTCATGCCATCGATAGGGACAGACTCGTTCCTTGTTCCAGAAATGGAGCAAGAGATGTATAATTCGCAAGGAACGGGATTAATTATGGAATTTCAGGAGTACAGAAGGGGTCATTGAACCTTCTGATCTTCTAATGGGGCGAGAGCGCGCAGCGTAACTCGGGAAGCAGGCTTGTATCCTTGGGCTGTGATGGGCACGGGGCCAGTTGTATCTCCCGAGCCAGAAGGCGAAGATGTCAGGCCCCGTGAAGGTCGTGTTTCAACCAAGGTTGAAAACTCTTTTCGACCCCCCCTTTCGATTTTTGAATCTCAAGTGCCCCCTGCGCTTCTACATTATTTCGGTATATTAAAGAGCCAGAAATATTTCCCTCATTCTCAAAACTGCGCAATGTTGCTCCCAAAGGTAAATCCAAACAAGTAACTCAGGAAGGTTTCCCTGATGAGTGTCGGAGTTCAACCATTATTAACATTCCCCCTCGGGCTTCCGAGCTCTACATCACCATACGCCACGCGCCTTGATACTGACCACCGTGGTACCGCATGATCCATATCTCATATCCGCGCCGAGTTAGCAGTGTACGTCGATGTAAATAGTTAAATTGTAGAACCAAACCTGCCAGATGTAATAATTCAACCGTACAGCGTGCAGGCCAGCTGATGTGTGGTTAATATTGACCACCAAATAGCGACAAGGGCAACATTCCAGCTCTTTCCAGTTAAGGCTAGACTAAGGAGTTATCCGGGTGGGAAGCCCGCACTTTTTCCGACTCGGTTCTCTGCTCCCACCCCTCTTCGTGGATCAGCAGCCTTTGCTTCCGCCTGGGACCTTGCTTGAGGCTTCTTTCCGCAACGCTCCCATCCTCGCAATGATCCTTCTTGGTCTCCCGGCTCACTGCGGAAAACTCAGTAGTTCACCGAATTCAGGAGAGGACAACTTGGAGTGGCTGCCAGTGGCGTTCAAACAGCGATAGAGCGGAAACTTAAGTGTATTGCAGCAGAGGCAATTGCGTTACGCCTTCTTCGCTGGTTTTATACCTGCCAGTTACGGCCGAAATAGCTAACATCTGAAGACCTTATAGAATCCAAAGTTGATGCAGGGGATGGTTTGAAATTACTACACGCCGTGGGTATCGCAGGGAAGAAGCAGACGAGCACGGGGAATTCCCTAGCCGTTAATTAAAGGTTGTGCTGAGCAAATACCCGACGGTCCAAACCGCGGCTTGCAGGATATTAAATTTTTTATTCACTCAGAGGAGTTTTCATGAGCCGTAATCCCGACTACAATTACTTGTGTAATTGAACCTAAGCCAGCTTGGCGTATTCGTGAAGAAACCTATTTCATGTCGATTGTCTTGAAACAGCTGGAAGGAATAGGAGGAGGAGGAGGATGTATTACTGCCGCGGTTCCTATAAGGAACAAGCAGGTATTGTACCGACATACACATGGCGCCTAATATGTATGCTACAATGGTCAACGGCCCGATCGCTAAGGAAGCGTAGGCACCCATAGTACCTACATACCGCATAACAGAACTGAAGAAGATACAAAAAGTATTACAGATTCCTGAAAACTACTGGGAAGTATCGAGGTGAGCACGACATAATGGATATTAGTGACGCGTTTGAGTCGAGGCAACGAAGCAGTGATTCCCAAGAACAACTGCTGCACAAGAAGATGCAACTACTTGATTGGCAGTTACCACTCCATTTCTGATGTCTGTGCCTGTTCCCTGGCAGTCGCCTTCCGGCCCCTGGGATCGGCAGCTATTGTGCTACACATTTTTACGTCAACGAATCGAATCGACATTCATGATTCTGCGATTACTGCGGATGCACACAGATGGGTTTCCCGTCGCAGATTCAGGTTCGCGCTATAAAAGAGAACTCTCCGAGATCTCAACATATACCACACTCGCAATTCTTTGCAATGTTCAAGCTGGCTTTTGTATCTCTTTTTTTCCGCTGGTGCTTCCTAAGGACTAACTAACTGCCCACACAACTAGATCATACTCGCATTTCTCTGTAGAGCCGCGCTGGCTCTCGCCGCCGACGCGGCATCTGCGTCGAAGAACGGTATCGCAACGCCGGACATTTTCCCCCTGTCCCCAGTCGGGAACGTTGCCGCGGTCCAGGACATGAACGGGGATACCCGCTTGTACTCCCAAAATCCGGACAACACCATCCAGGAAACCGGTGTCACCTCTCCCTTCAACGGCGGCGGCCAATCCTTCGGCCCTACTATCCTTGTTTCTGGAGGTGAAGTCCTCGGAGGCACACCCATCGCCGCCGCCACAATCAACGGCACGGCCTTGTTGGAGGAGGTGAATGCCACTATTGCATTATTACTGTGTAAAGTCAGCAGTCCCGTTGACCGTCCGCGACGTAGATTCACTTCTTTTTCCTATCACCGACCAACATCCTGAGCGAGTACATTTGGACGCCTGCCATCGGCTGGCATGGAGGGCCTAGCTGCACTAACTGCATCACCCACAACGGATTCGTCGTCCAGTCCGGGAACAAGGTGCTCTACGCTCTAGCGAACGACGCGGCACCGGGCTCTCTGGCGACGCTCCGTGTGGGCTTCGTCAGTGCGGGAGCACCGGGCACCATCTCCGAGGCCGACTTTAGCCCGACAAATGGCTGGCAGCTGGCGCAACTGCCCAGCTGAGTAGTGGTTGCGGCCTGGCAATGAACCAGAACTTACTTAAGACACAGGGTGGGACTTGGGAATTTCTGATTACTGTACTATTACAACCAAAGGTTCAGGTGACGGGTGACGGGGGCTTGTGAGCTGAACCAATTTGGTATGGGTAACGGTGACATTTCGATTTTTGGCCTGAAATTGTGTCAAAAATTCTCGGCGGGCACCTGCCGGAGCCCGGGATAGACCAAACCGGGACCATACACACATTCGCAAACCAGACACATTCGATGCAAATCCGACACACTGCTGGCATTAAATGTGTGTGCTTTGATGGATTGATTTCGCGGCTGCCATTCGGCGGAATTTGTGCGGAATGTTGCCGGTTAGGGTTTAGTCTGTTAGTTACCACGCCCACTTACCCGGTATCCTGGTTATTATATAAGCATCACTCACGTGCACACTCCTGGAACGCGCCTCGGACGCGCCGGGAGGCAAACGACGTGTCAAAGGCCGATATTGAGATTGTATTCAGGCCATAAGTAATACAGAAGAGTTCTTGTGGTTTCCTTCAGGCATCTGACCCAGCCAATCTGAAAGTGAATATCTTCTGCCTATTTTTGTTACATCTTCTATGAACTTTCCCAGGAAAGCTCATTCAAGCAGGAAAGAAGTGGTGGGGTCACTCTAATCGGAGCCCCAGTGTTCTTGCGCAGTTTTGGTTGCTCAAATTAACGCGAGACAGGAAAACACGTCCAAACGCGTCTCGCTAAGGCTTTGTTTGTTCAAGCACTCGTGATGCTTACCTCATAACACAGGATACCGGGTAAGTTACGCGGTAACCAACAGACTCTATCAAGCGAGGTACGAGCTAGAATTGATAGAGTGTCTGTCAGGAGAGACTAGGTTAGGGTTTGGGTCGGGTTAGTGGTTCGGGTTAGAGGTTAGGATGGTTTGGGTTAGGGTTAGAGGTTCAGGTTAGAGGTTTTGGTTTTGGTTGGTTGGTGTCAGGGTCAGGGAATATTGTAAATGTGTTGGCGAAAGGACTTGTGTGTGAATTTCGGAGATTGATGGCCAATCAATCCCGTGAACGCCGGCGCAACTCAAATCTGGCACATTCGACAATGTGTCTGGTTTGCAAATGTGTGTATGGTCCTGATTTGGTATATATTCGCCGGAGCCTACCAACCGTCCATTTATGGAAGTTTTCGGTGATTGCTGATCAATGAACCCTTATTAACCGTTCTTTAACGAGATGCCTCACATTTGTTTGCATCTCTTTGACATACCCATGTAGGTTACCTCTCTTCGTCTTCCTCTCCTCTGTCTCTCTGAATCCTTGCTATTGCTTCCTCGCGCACGGTTCAAAATCAACCACCGCACCTGCGCACCATTCAAAAGACATTAAATTGCTCACACAATCCCCGAAACTCAGCGACAGCGCAGCTCAAAACCCACCTCAGTTGAGATCTCGCCTCTGTTTAACTGCTGTGAATCAGCAATTGAATTATCGAGCCGCTATCCGCGCAGCTAGGAGGCTGTTCAACTGCGGATTCTCACCCCGTAGCCCGCAGCTGCACAATACATATCCCCCAACTGTCCTGCCCACCTGTCCTGTTTTTTCCCCTGTCTCTGAGTGTCTCCGCTTCTCCCCTCAAGATGGTTCTACCGTCCTGAAACAAGAACTTCAAATCATCAATCAAGACACGCAAATTGTTTATGGACCTCCCCCAATTTCTCCGTGCTCCCTTAACAATGACTGGTGCCTTCCTAAATCAAGACCCTTCAACCGTAGTCGTATCAGGTAAATTGCAACCAGCACTGTGTCCCCAAACCCGATATCTCGAATTTTCACCTCAAGACAAGTTCACATGATCCCGCCCTTCACTCGGCGGGTTCAGCATCAACTGCTTTAATTGACGAGGCGACAAGGTTTGATCTCTTCGTCGGCTCTCCTTCTAGATTTACATTGGTGTTTATTTCGAATGATGCTTTCCTCAAATCACATTCCATTGTACATCACTTCCAGTGCTATCACAATTTTTCGACTCCGAGGGAACCCTTCAACCTGGCGGAAGGATCTTGTCCCAGTGAATATTTGATGTTAGGGTTAACATGGCGTGAACCTGGTTGTAATAGTACAGAATGTTTTGTGTTCTTGCAGCTTTATGATATCGGTGTGAAGTTGGTAATTATGGGTGTAAAATAATTCATGCCGGAATGTACAAAACACACACCTTGAAACTAGGGCTCTGGGCCGCCTGTCAGGGTGACGGGTTGACGGGCCGGCCGGACGGGACGGGACCCGTCCATAGCAGTCTAGCATCTAGTTCCAGACGGCCGGGTGCTTGACGGGGTAAACCCGTTGACGGGTGGCCCGTCTCCGCCCGTCGACGGGTGGACGGGTTGCGCCGCCCTTGTGACTTGATGCGTGTTTCTCATCGCCACCGATCAACTCTCGGCACTGTACTACTGTATCATTTTGACCAAGTGTTCATAGGGTGTCACGCGTCACCTCAAGTGTTCATTTTTTTGAGTTCATTTCTCGGCAATCACGCAAAATTTCTATATATGGACGTCCGGCTGATGCCGGACCGCAATTTTTGGCGTTTTTCAGCCCAAAAATGCGGGTGGCACCATCATCGAGCAAAGTAACTAGCTCCCTGAGTACTGTCTTATTGATATGTTTGACTATGCGAAGTGGCCGAACCAATGGAGGCTTGGAATTAATATTATCGAAATTGTATACCCGTTGCCGGCCGTTACGGGTGTGACGGCCGGGACCCGTCCGTCAGGACTTCGACATTCACCTGTTGACGGACGGGTAACCCCGACCCGCTCCCAAAAGTTGAAACGCCGAAGAAAAGAAGACAAAATCGTAAGTATTGAGAAAGAGGAGAAAGTATTAAGCAAGAGGAGTGCATTGATTCTCGCCCGTACGCAGAGCCGCGTCCACGTCCACGCGCACGAGCCGTACCATCAAATTAACGGGCGCGAACCCAAAAAAAAAAAAGCATGGCCTGGCGTGCGTGTCCCGAAAAAGGGAGGAAGGTCCGCAACGCGTCGAAGTAGCGGTAACTAACTCACCCTCCGCATCCTCACGGAAGCATCTCGCCCCCGGTGGAAACACAGCGCGTCCGCTCGACCGGGCCCGACGCCAGAACAAGACAGAGAAGAGAAGAAAGAACCGCGCATCTTGCGGACAGAGACACAAACCTGGGTTCTCCGTGTGGAAGCAGCTACTTAGTGCTCGTCCTCGAGTACGAAGCTATGAGAGAGAACGGGTGAAGGGGAAGAATACGCCGCGGCGGTAAATAAGAGTGGGCGCAGCGCGGGGGGACGTAACGTAAATGAAGGCGCGTGCGCGCCGCCAGCTGTACAGGGGATGAATGCCATGTCATCCGTACCGGCAAAGGCACGTGTAGTCTAGAGTTGACCGCGCCACGGTGTACGAGTACCTCGCTTATTACCAATCTTTTGGCCGGTGATTACAAATCATTTTCCCCCTCCCTTCACACTGCTCCATACAACCTTCAGGAGTAAAAATTCAAATAAATTGGTATACTTCACTCCCTTATGAAGGTATCTGTCTGCTCAGAATTTTTTTTTTCTCTACCTTTGAGCTTGAACCAGCATCTCGGGCTTTGGCCCATGCCGTCGGCATGCCGGGCATCAAATCTCGGCATCCTCGTTCTTAAGGCCTGGACACTAAATTTTGCTGGAGAGAACACTTGGGTCGACATCCTGAATGTCAGGGAGGCCGTAAATTGGCGGGAAACGCGTCGAAGGGCTCCCCTTAGCATCCGAGAAAATCTATGATTGGTAATAAGCGGGGTAGCGATCAACTGATGCCGCTAATCAACAGACTACAACTTGCAAGGTACGAGCAAATCGTTGTAGCGTCTGTCTACGAGAGACTAAGGCACGTGGCCCACCAACGGCACGCGCTCACAAGCATAAGCCGCAAGCAACGCCAATCACACCTGCAAGTCGGGGCGGCTCCAAAAAGACGTTGAAGACACCAGTGCATCAGCCATTTGACAAAAATCTTGTCCCCTTTTGGCCCTTGTAAGCTTGCCGGCAAGCTCGCAAGGTCAAAAGGGTGGAAAAATATACTTGGAAAATACAAAGCAGGATTGAATGAGTGGCTTGAATGTTAACAGACACCTGACTCTCCAGGTAAATAGATAGCTTGGTATGGTGATCAAACCCAAATGCAAAATAAAAGCATTGTTTCTGGGTCGAACTGGCGACCTTGTGGAATCGACCTCTAACTTTGTGGTCTTGCGGTCTTGCGGTCTTTTCGGCCCTTTTTCGGCCTTTTTTGACCTTGTACAAGGACACAAGATTTTTGTCAAAAGTCTGATGTGGGCCGAGGCCGAGTGGAATGGAATGATCAGACCGCGCGCGCACGAGCTTGAGGAGATAGCCACCGACGAGAGATGCCCGCTAGTGGGCGGGCACAATATTAAGGGAATGAACACAGCGCATACACGCACATACGCAGAAGGAGCGGGAGCGTGGAACACGCAGGTCACAGGGCACACGACAGGGGAGGGAGAGCACGCGTTGCACGAAGTCGGTCAGAAATCGCTCGTCATCCTCGAAGGAAACCAGAACCTCCCCAGGACTCGAAAGCATGGAAAGAACAAGAACGACGCACCGTGTCTCTGCCCGCACGTAAACTACTCGCCGCCAACGGGCCGCGCTTGTGCGGGAACAGTTCCGGGCGGGGGCGCGAGTGGGTGCGCTCGAAGAGGCCGCATTTGTTGCAGAGCTGCAAATTTAAACACGGCGTTAGCTTGAATTGGGAGCGGAAAAAAAGACGAGCTTGAATTGGGACAAGATGGAGATAATTTGCGAAATCGGTGCGCGAGAAAAGTAGGAAACGCGCGCAAAGGCAAAGGACAAGGTAGGAAAAACCTGTGGATCAAAACGCGCGAAGGGTTAGAAATGGGACCAAAACAAAGGAAGGGAAGAGACGGGACAAGGGAGGGGGGGGGAGGTGGCCGATCGTGCTAGAAATCGTCCAAAAGCAGTGGGTGGACGGAAGGGTGAAGAGTGCATCCACGCCGCACCGCAGTCGCGGCAATAGCGCCGCACAAAAGCTGCGGTGAAGCGAAATCGCGGTGCGAGGTAAAGAATAAAGTAAAGAACGCACGGTCGCACCGCAGTCGCGATGGAAAGAGAAAGAGAAAGAAAGAAGCACACCAAAAGCACGCACCACCTTCCCCGGACTCAAATTACTGCGCCTCCACGTACTCGTGTCCGTCGTACAGCAGTTGAAGCACCGCCTCCGTACGCGGTCAGACAACTTGGTCGCGGCGTCGTCCGTGTGAATTATTGCAAGCCCTTCAGCACCTCCGGCGGCGGAAGCAGAAGGAGGACCCGGAGACGCGATAAGTGGCGGGTAGCGCTGCGGGTTGTATGGGTAATGTGGGTAAGACGAGACTTGTTGCTGCGGATTCTGGGCCTGGGGCTCGTGCTGGTGCGATATGAAATAGGACGAGCTTGTCTTAAGTCCTGACCGGTCTAGACCAACTCAAGTCTTGAGAGGCGTAGGTCTTAAAGTTCACAATGACTTAAGTTTTTCAGCTTTCCGTACCGCCCCGCATGCATGGCAGCACACTGCCTCAACATCTTAAAGTCTCTACTTTTGGAACTTAAGTTGGCCAGCCACTTAAGTCTTGCTGAATGAACCCCTTAAGTTCAGCTCACAACTTAAGCTTCGCCAAAAGACTCAAGTCCATCCATCCACTTAAGTTCTCCGAGATGACTTAAGTTCTCCGTAACAACTCAAGTTCGCCCATCGCGGATCAATTGAATCGAATTCGGATATACAACGCGGCGCTGGACTATCGCAGACAGGCTTCTGGTGCACAGAGCTGAGGGGAGGGTCAACACGACGCCGCACTATAGGGAGCAATACTCACAGGTTTCCGGGGTTCTGCGCGACACTATTGGCACCAGCTGGTGGACACGAACCCGTACTCTGCGGGAGGTTGGTGTACAGAGCTGAGGGGAGGGTCAACGCGACGCCATACTACGAAGGGCAATACTCACAGGTTTCGCACGACACGGTTGCCACCGGCTGGTGAACACGAACCTGAACTCTGCGAGAGGTCGGTGCATAGAGCTGAGGAGGATTAAGTCGGTGGAAGTAGTTAGGAAAAGAAAGGTATCGCGCACCTTCCCGCCCAATGTCTCCGCGTCCCCTTCTCTTCGTTGTCGGTGGCACAGAAGGCTTAGTCCCGGTTGACTAGGAAGCGCGCCTCGAATAGCAAAGGAAGTGGTTCAGGTGCCTGGCTGTTTCTTCCTGTGGGCTGGAGCTGGCTGTGCCACTGTAGCGGGTTGAGGAAGTCAGCACTAAGTCGTTTGGATGGTGGTGGTCGAAAGTCAAGGGATGTGTGATGGATGGCGTTACGTGCACAACGGAATGCCAAGAAGATCACCAAACCGAACCAAACACAACCGACTTGTTCTTTAACTCCCATGTTCGGCCATACCCACATACCTCTGAATTGTCTCGCTAATTCTCTATAGCTCAACGACATCTCAATCATAGCAACACCGATCAATATAATGGTTTTCTACCGTTCGGTTTCGGCCACGGACCGCCCGGGCCACGCGGCCCACCGGTGGCATTTTTGTATCGCAGGTATGCCACCCTCCCTCTCTGTGTACACCAACTGAATATGCACCACAGTAGACCCATGGTACTTTGGTTCCAGTATTTTTCTCCTCCTCGGCCTTCAAACTTGATTCCTGGTCATTGCAAGGTTATTCAGGAATTTTCCCCGAATAGAATGGCGACATCGCAAGTAGGTTCGAATCCGTCGTTGAAGTATTTTCTCCATTAACTACCTCTGCTTACTTCCTCAGAAAACTTCTCCAGTACTCAAGTACGTGGGGATGTAGAACTTGAGTTCACGGGCAAACTTAAGTTCAGGCTCAAGTCTTAAGTAGTACGCTCAAACTCAAGTTCTGAATAGCGTACAACTTAAGTTATCATCAAGGTAATACACACTGCTGCTATTATTTACTGGCAAAGGACTTAAGTTCTGGGGAACTTGAGACTTGCCGATGATTTCACCCACAACTTAAGAGGAGATAATGAAATTATAAAGTATACGAGCAGGGCCGTCCCAGAACAGTACTATAGGCAGGATAGGTACAGGATCTTAAGATATGAATGTCTTTAAGACCTTCACATCTTGAGACCTATTTCGGTCTAGACCAGGTAGGTCTTAAGAGGAGCTAATAAATTAGTTGGTGCGATTCAGACTGCGATTGACCGGGAGGCGGAACGGACATGGCGCTACGATCGCGGTCGAGGGACGAGCCATTCGACGGCGCGGGCGAACCAGAAGACAACGCGGTGCGCTCATACGGGGAGACCAGGGAACCGCGCTGTGCATACGCTGGCCCGTTTTGACTTTGACTAGATTCGACGCGTTTACCGTCTTCACAGTTATCGTTTGCGGGGGGCGCGGCTGGGGCGGACTCGGACACGTCGTGGTTGTTGTTGAGAGAGACAAGAACTGCAGCAGCCGAGGCAGCCATCTGGTGATGATGATCGTTGGGATCAACAATAAAAGAGTCACGCGGCGCTTTTGTGCTGTTTGGCTGCAACGTTGCGCTGGATCAGACGGCCATCAACCTTCCTTCTCCTCAACGCCGACCGGTTCTTGCCACGCAGGCTTGCGCAGCCTCTGGAATTCATCACGGACCTCACATTCCTATATGATACCCGTCCGTCCAATTTTTTTGGGTCAGTTACCTTGGGGTGCTATCTTTTTTTTTTTTTTTTTTCGGAGCGTTTGGTGTAATGATTTAAACTCAGTCTGCAGAAGCATTCCAAGTCATCTGCTTGTGTTGCTGGTTTTGAGCCAGTCATGCCGGTGAATTTGTCCAGGAGGAAATGCCGTTACGCACAATATATTACCAGTGTGGGACTCTGGCCCTGAGAAGAAATTATCCTATACCAGTTATTGGGGTGCTATCTTCAAATCCTGCATTCCTCGGTTCCTTAACGACCTTTGGTCTTTCCCCCCTTTCCCCCCACCCCTGTGGACTCAACCGGTACCGCACCCTCGGAAAGTTGACTTGAGAGTACGCTAGCATTTAAATTAAAATCTTCAGCCCTCGTTCGAGATGATTCATGCTTTTCTTTAGCCACTGGTCGTGGACGCCGAATTGGACCCACCTTGATTTGACGGCGGCACATCGCAAGATTCTGCCTCTCGGACTTTGAATTCTTTCTGCCTCTGAACGAATCTCGTTCACTCTTTGGCATGAATCGCAATTGGAAAGCCCTGGTATCAAACCGAACTGCTAATCAACGAATTCGGCTTGAATGCACGGACACTCGCGCTCCGGTTCAAGTTGCAGGCCTCAGTTGGCGCCCAATCTTTAACGTCTTTAAAATTGGGTTACGTCCGACGCCAGGTCGATGGCAATCCAATAACTCTGTTGAAATCCTTCCTCAACTGTCAATGTCTGCACCAGCTCTTAACTCTGTCTGCAGTGGGACCAATCGAATCCGTGCCCGGGCATCGACTATATCTGAAAGAAACTCCGCTTCGTGCGTCCAACCCGGAGTCTCTGGACTCGGAAAATTCAATTCTGACCCAACCCGCTCCACTCCTAGACCTTGAATCCTGAACTGCAACTCTCATTTACTTTATTCCGGCCCCCCGACAGAGGATGCCTAGTCTCAACGCGCACCGCCCACAGCGGTTCACAAGCCATTGCAAATTCTATTGTATAGCAAGATCTGTCAAGCAGTAACATATCTATCGCCCACCCAGTGTGAATGCCGCCGCGTTCCCGGTTCGACTCCGAGCCGCCGCATGGTAGAGTGATTCAGAGTGTTTTTACCCATTATTCTTCACTGACCTCGATGAACATCTTTTTTGAGGGGTAATTCGTCTATCGCTCATGATTTCTGCTGCATAAGACCAGTGCCAACGTTTCATTGGTACGTGAAGGTTTAAATTTTCACTTAAAACTGTTCTTTCCGCAGTGCAGGTCCCACCAGCTCACACGCGCCGGGAATCTCAGCCTCGCTGGCACGGGCTCGTCTTTCAAGTTTTTCCAGTACTCATTCAAGTTGGGCGCACCACGGTTCAACTCGGGCCATTGATTCAACACCCGGCGGGACTCCTTCGTCACCGTTCTAAATTCTAATCCAATGTTTCCTTGCGGAGGGCCAAATTATGTCTTCGGAATCCGCGACTCCAGCGTACGCCGGTTCCTCTGCAATGAACTCAGCCCTCTGGTGCGTGATTCAACTTTTCCTTGCCGCTCGCAGGTCTCTCTCTATTCATTGCAAACAATTCAGGAGTTATGAAGGCCTGATGACAGGCGGTCTGCGCCTCCATTCCACTCGAACACAATTTGCGTACTGAGGAGGCGGACCCCGTTCGACAACTTTATGGAGTGGAGGTGCATACCGGCTGCATCGGGTCCCGCTCATGTTAATCTGTTCCCTGAATATATAGACTGTTTTGCAAGGGTCGGACAGTCGGGATTCGTTTCTTTTTGAGGTCGAAGTAAGTTGGGAACTTTACCTGTAATTGTTTAGGCGAATATTGGCATTCTCTCTTCGTTCTGCGCCCGGGTGGATATGTGTTCTTCACTCTAATAAGGTCAACCAGTTCAGTTCTTGCCTTCCCTATCCTTCTCGCCGTCCCTACACGGAATAAAGGACGCCACGCGCGGAAAGAAGCATTGTCCATCCAACACCCAAAAATCGACAACAAGGGGAAGGAGCGGGAGAATAGGAACCGAAGGACGTACCGTACCCCCTCTCGCAGAGTAGTCGCCGCCAACGGACCGTGCTTGTGCGGGAAGTTGGAACTGCTCCGGACGGGGCGCGAGTGGGTGCGCTCAAAGAGGCCGCATTTAATATTTGTTACACAACTACAGAGGCGTGTGGTCAGTATACTTTTGAACGCCAAAAACTGGTACCACATCGTGGCGGAATGGAGTAGTAGAAAGATAAGAGAGGCAAACACAAAATCACGATGTTGGGTGAAGGAAGGTGGCGCGGAAACCGCGACGGAACGTTGGGCGGAGAGCGGCTGCTCGCGTGGTAGACCCGGGGCGCCGCGGCGGCGAAGAAAAAAGGTGGAAACAAAGTTGTACGCGGCGGGGTCGACGCCGGGGAAGGACTCGGACGCGGCGGGGCTGGTGTTGGTGTTGTTGAGAGGCGAGAACGCGATGCAGGCAGGTGATGCTGGTTGAGATCAAAGAAACAAGCGAGGGTTTCGTGTTGTTTGGCCGCCACGTTGCCCGCCGGATCAGGTGGGATGTACGAAACCAGGACCATACATACATTCGCAAACCAGACACATTGTCGAATGTGCCAGATTTGAGCTGAGCCGGCGTTGATCAGATTGACTGACAATCAATCTCCGACATTCACGCACAAGTCCTTTCGCCAACACATTTATAATATTCCCTGACCCTGACACTAACCAAAACCCTAACCACTAACACAAACCCTAACTAAAACTGCTAACCCGAACCTCTAACCAAAACCCGAACCACCCTAACCTCTAACCCGAACCGCTAACCCGAACCCAGACCCTAGCCGGCATCATTCGGCAAGAATTCTGCCGAATGACAGCCGCCAAATCAATTCCATCAAAGCAGACACATTCAATGCTATGTGTCGGATTTGCATCGAATGTGTCCGAGAAGCCAATGTATGTATAGTCCCGGTTTCGTCTATCCCGATCAGGCGGCCATCACCTCCTTGCTCTCGCCTCCATCCAACCCACAGCGTGTTCGCCGTTGCCACTCGAATAAAACCCGCCGCAAGAAGACGCCACTGCCGAGTGAATAACCTGCCTCTACGCCTTGGCGCGCGCTCACTTGGCCTGGAAATCTGCTTGGAAATGGGCCGTGATTCTCTGGTTGGGGCCGGGCGAGGCGTCTGCCTCTGTGGCTGGTCATTTTCTAGCGCGCTCTGGGGGCTTTCTTAGAAGTATCGCTCGGCCAGTGTGTATCGGTCAACCAGTGTTAAGCATCGCGCCCACTGGCAGTGCATTTCTCAATTTCCTCCGCGCCTCGGACTGCGTCTGGCCGAATTCAACCTCAGTTCAATTATCAACAATTTTGCGGGTCCATTTCGCCTGGGGGATACCTCTCCAATAAAAACCTCTGCAAGTGCGCTGTCATGGGTGCGAAATCCAAACTCCGGCCATGCTTGGAGGTTCTGCGATCGGCGGGTGAGATTTATGTTGGCGCCAATGGAAGACCTGCACGATGAATGAGCACGTCGAGTCACGATGGCATCGTGACAGCACACATGCTGCATCGTGACGATGCAGCATGTGTGCTGTCTATCAAGCGAGGTACGAGCTACGTACTGATAGACCGTCTGTTGAGAGAAACTATGCGTACTGAGCTTCGGGATGCTTAAGAGATACCCCTATGCTGTTCGGTTTGTGAAAAAAATAAAACCCACCTCGATTTGAGCAGAGGGTCAAAAAACCCGAATTATGAGACACCGCGCACGAGGTTTGTCTAACTTCGCTATTCTGAAATCACCATCTCACGATATTGAACCCACCTCACGATAAAATGACCCCTCTCATGATTCTGAAACCACAACCTCACGATATAAGTCCCCACTTCACGATATCAAGATGTCCACCTCACGATCTTGAAACCGCCATCTCACGATTTTAAAGTGACCTCTCATAATTTTGAGGCAACCATCTCTCGATTTCAAGGTAACTATCTCTCGATTTCGATACATTGATCCCGAACGTCGCCGGCAGCGACAACGGCGAGTATTCGGGCATCGCGCGCCGCGACGAGCAGAGGCATGTTGGGGACGGCGGTGTCGTGTCGGCAACGCGTCGGTCGTTGACCAAGGTCCGGATCATCGCCCCGTGTTGCCGGTGAGTGGCCGTATTTGGCTGCGGCCTGCCGGCATGTTAGCGGCATTTCAATTCCTTTACACCATCCTCTCGGGCACCGTATGCCGGTCAAGGAATTTAATCGAATTGTGTCCAGAGCCGCTGAACCCCACCACTCGGCGAAGGGTGCAGCCTTGGCCAATCTCTAAGCTGTTATGTTGAACTTTGTTGGAATGCACGGCTCGGCGGCGGCGGCGAACATCTGGCAATTCTTAGCATCGGCTAAAATGCCGCCTGCAAACAGCTCTGCAATACAGCAATTTCCCCCAGAAGCTAGCCCAATGAACCAAAAACCAACTGGAAGTGTTTTGATTCCTCACAGTGACTCCTAAATTCCATTCTAACCATGGAATTCCCTAAAAAATGCACGTTCGGCCAGGACATGGTGATTTGTGGGGTCAGACACAAATTCTCGTCATTTGGTCGAATTGCCCAAACGAACGATGTTCCCGAGAAAGTTGAAACACAACACCGTTTAAATTCATAAAATGGCCCAAAAAGTTGCGCTCTGGGTTGGGAATAGTTGGTAATAGGAAAAACGGAGAAAAGGCGAGCTGAAGCGCATGGACTTTGATTCCGGGTCCTCCCCTGTATCTAAGCACATCCGGCTCACATTCCTGAAGAATCTTTCTTCCGCCCGATGTTCGACTACTCACCCAGGTCAGTTCCTCTTGGTTGCCGTTCAATTGTGTCGTTCTAAACGTCTGTTTTCAGACTACACTGTTTTTCGTTCGACTTGAACTCGTCCCCTAGCCAACGTCGAGGTAAGTCCTCTGTGTAAACTATGTTCAACCACACCCTTCTCTCTAAACCAACTCAACGTTGTCCCAGGTTTATATCCAAAACGTGTTCAAATAGAACTATTCTATGAGTTTAATGCCCCTCGGACGCTATATTATCGCCTTGAACCTCTCATTGAACCATGGACATTCAATTCTTTCCTTTCAGAGACCCCGCCGCAGAATGCTGGATATAAGCGCATTCCTTTCAGCACCCTTGCTCAAATACAACCTAAACAGATGTAGGGACACTATCCCAAACTAGCCACCGCTCCGAGGATCTACTTTCCCCTGTTCTCGCCTCAGCGGCCTCATTCCGGACCCTGTGAATGGAATTCCCACGCAGTTGATCTTGCTTTCAACCAGGTAAGAAATTGAGTTGCCGTTTCCTCGAGGCTAAATTGGCGCATATTATGACCCATATACCTTCGTATGATGGGACAGAGCTATACTTTGGTCCTATTTGACCCTCAAGCGTGAGAACTTTTGAGCTTTCGTTGGTTTTCTTGAGCGGACACTAATTTGTGGTTTTCCCCAGCTTCAACTTGTATCCCTTGCTGGGGCGACCCAGAGACACCGTCTACCGACTATTTCAGGTGTTCCAATGGCACTGAAAAGCATATCGAGGTTCTCCGTCCTCTCTAGACGCCGAGTTGAACCGCCCGAACCGCGATATTCAACCACCCGCCCCATCTGCCACCTGGCCTTACCCAGGTTCGTCTGTGTTGGCATTCCTTCGTTTGTGTCCTCCTGAACGTCTATCTGCAGACGATAATGTTCCTGCATTTTGTTTGAACTCGTCGAAACGACAACTTCCTAGCACATCCGCCAAGGTAAACTTTGTTCAACTTCCAACCTTCCTCGGAACCAACTCAACGTTGCCACAGATTTCCATATATAACGCGTTGGAATACGACTATTGGATGAATAGCATGCCCCCGTATGTTGCCTTATCCCCTCCAACCTCCCCTCGAATCACTAACCTCCAATTCCTCCCTCCCAAACACCTCACCTCAAAATGCTCCATATATGCGCCTTTTCCGTAGCACCAGTGCCCGGATACCACGCAACACAGGCCAGGTACACTCTTCCCACCATCAAACTGCGACTCACACCGAACCATTGTGCCCTCAGCGGCCTCAACCCGGCCGATTCTGATCGAGTTCGCACAGGTTTGATGGTGGTAAGTATTTTATTTTTGAGGGATTTGGGGCGAAATCGGCATATATTATGGTTTTATGAAGGGGGCACAATCGAGTCAGTGTAGAGTTTTGGTTGAGCGGAAGAGATGAGTGGTTGCGAAAGTTTGGATTCCGAGTCGTTATCCAGGGCTCACTCGAATCCTTCCCCAAGCTGAAGCTGGATGAGCGCACATCGACCCCAGGATCGCGCTTACCTGACTCCATCCCCCCAGACTTTCCCCCGGCTCTTCAGTTTCAGCGCCGACATGTTGCCTGAATTGCAATTAAAATGGCAGCCTATCCTGTGACTTGGACTTCGACGCGATACCGCCGACGTTCGACTTGATTTCGAGTCCGACTCGTTCTCCTTCCTGAATGCGGGCTTGAACGCGTTTGATTCCCCCCCTAGGAGTGTCTTGTCTGAGGCATAATATTGACCACGCAAGACTCGTTCGCGTGCGAGAGGTTCATTCAATTCGTCTTACTTCGCCGAGCGTGACGGGACTGGCGGTGTGCGCCCCGATATCGAAGCAAGTAAGACTCGGTTGGTGCGAGAGAATTGGACTGCGGGAATATAAAGCACTTCAGCTTCCTGACGCCGACGCCGACAGCGCTGCAGGTAGTACGAATTGGCGCTGCAGGTAGTACGATGCGGCGGGAGCATGGGGATGGGGTGCGTGTGTATGTGGTTGAGCAGTTTAGTCGGCGGGGATGCACTTAAGTGTGCGTGTGCGCGCGGAAGGAGTTTGGGGACGCGGTAATCGCCGATCTTGTCTTGAGGGAGACAAGGGTGCTCAAATGCGGCGGGTGCGTGGCGTTGTGGCGCGGGGGTGCATGGTATTTAGCCGGTGGGATCTTCAAAGGCGATGTGGGGGCGGAGCTTGAGTTGCGCGTCCGAACATCAAATTGAACATGCCGCTAACATGCCGGCAGGCCGCAGCCAAATACGGCCACTCACCGGCAACACGCAAGGGGGCACCGGCATTCAAACCGGCGACTAAGGGCCGGTCAGTTAGTCCGGCTGCCAGGCCGGAAAAAAAAGTTCAACCGTCACTTTCTGGCCGAGAATTGCCGTTTGACCAGCCCTCAGGCGGTTAATTTCGGTCTCTGAATGTTGTATGCCTTCAAACTGCCCTGTTTACCCATCTGCATTTGTTGCTTGAGTTGATGTCCATATATGGTAAGAGAGGATGACAATCTCGGAAAATCAAAAGAGGGAACGTTACGTTAGTTAGTTAGTCCAGCGGTCGAGTCGGAAAAAAGAAAAACAGCCCTATATAATTTTTTAGAATGCCGGTTCCCCCTTGGCAACACGGGGCGATGATCCGGACCTTGGTCAACGACCGACGCGTTGCCGACACGACACCGCCGTCCCCGACATGCCTCTGCTCGTCGCATGCCCGAACACTCGCCGTTGTCGCTGCCGGCGACGTTCGGGATCAATGTATCGAAATCGAGAGATAGTTACCTTGAAATCGAGAGATGGTTGCCTCAAAATTATGAGAGGTCACTTTAAAATCATGAGATGGCGGTTTCAAGATCGTGAGGTGGACATCTTGATATCGTGAAGTGGGGACTTATATCGTGAGGTTGTGGTTTCAGAATCATGAGAGGGGTCATTTTATCGTGAGGTGGGTTCAATATCGTGAGATGGTGATTTCAGAATAGCGAAGTTAGACAAACCTCGTGCGCGGTGTCTCATAGTTCGGGTTTTTTGACCCTCTGCTCAAAATCGAGGTGGGTTTTATTTTTTTTACAAAACGAACAGCATAGCCACTCCGTCCTCGACGATTTCCTCCAGATCGTTATCTCGGAACAATGCAAAATATCAATCAAAGTACTGTCCTCGATTCAATTGTGGACTCGGCGTCTACGAGTGGGTTAATCTCTGTCGGCGGGTGCATCTGCCGTCACCAGTTCCCGAGAGTCGTACGTACCACTCCCACTCTGGCCATGGTTCATGCACAGGCTGAGACAGCCGGTTGCGCTTGAACCTCACAGCTCCCAATTCAAGTGGTGCGCATATTCGAACGCTCCGGCCATTCTACTTCCCAAACCTCGGACTACGCTACTGGCAGCTTCTAGGTTTATCCGATTCCTTATATCGAGTGTACACTCTCTAGTCTGCGCTCGACGCCCATCCAACCCGCCGCCCACCGCTCCTCCTCGTGGGAAAAATCCATTCTCGGGCCGATATGCACTTTCCCCTCTGACGCAACGATCCCATCCCAATATACCCAACCGATTACTACTACTGTAATCCACGGTTAGGCCGGGTCACTGCATGCGGATATTTTCGCACCCCTGGGTCTTGTCCATCACGTCAGGACCAGTGCCCAGGTCTATCGGGACGCCGAGGTCGCGCAACCAGGGTTATTTCTATCATGCGAATAGCGCCGCATTAGAAAAAAAGAGAGAATCATCTTTTACCTATAATATTATTCACGGACCTCGAATTCTTTATGGTAATTAATCTATATCTCAAGTGTACGACACCAGTGCCCAGGTTTTATTGGTCGCAAATATTTGTACTGGCGGCACACCTCCGACTGATGATCGGAGACAAAATATTATAAGCGTGATGGTGATACTAAATACTATCATGGCCGAAACATGATATATTGGGTAGGTTTTGATCGTCCCTGATTGAAATAAGCGCTGCGCAGGGTCCAAATCAAACAGTCAGTGCCACTCACTTGTGCTGGTACAGTTACGACCCAGATAATCGTGGTGGAAAGGCATATTCCTGCAATATCTCTTGCAATTCAAATCAACGTTAACGAACTTTGGTCCCAGTCTGCGAGTCCAGGAAAGTCTTTGGCTTGCGAGGGCAACAGAGCCTTGGGAATTAATATATCATCTGTGTTGAGAGGGGAAAAGGAACACCGGGTTGACCGATAGTACCGAATGCCGCTATGCAGTGCAAAAACAATCTGTCGCACACAAAAACAATCTGTCGAACTTCGACAGATTGTTTTCGCGGAACATTCTCCATTTGGGCACCCCAGCTGCGCGGCTTTTAGGAATCACTTCTGCTCACTTCTATCGCGGAAACACATATAGGGAGCTGCTTACTAGCAAGATGTTAGCAAAAAAAAATCATCTTCATCTACATCATGGCTAAAAATAAAATAAAATTAGAGCTGTTTGGTAACTGCAGATTTTGAAAAATCAGTTCAGAAATGGCGCTTCACGTTAAAAAATGACTTGTTCTCAATTTTAAACTGCGCTCCACAAGAGAGAAATCCACGGCCTGGAATTAAGAGAAATTTCGTTTTTTGCGGTTGCCAAACAGCTCTATTACACAGAGCCGAGGATACAAAAACGAGTCTAAAAATCTCTATTTTTAGACTCGGAACAACATTAAGATTCAAACCAAGTTGATGAGGATCCGGTACTTATCTCACCGATAAACTCCAGTCTCCAGGCACTGGCGCATTGGCTCCCGAAAACTCCACTCCATCCGGCCCTGACGTTTGACTGCATACAAATTTGACGTTGCGCTCAGCATTGTGCCTTCCTCCTCCTCGTCATTGAAACAGCCCATGTACGGTAGGCGGATTGGTCGCGGTTCGATTTCAGGCGGATGTTCAAATCAGCCGGCCGACAATTTATTTCGGGCATTTCGGGCAGTGTTCAACCACTAAGAGCGGCTACATTAGGGGAGTTCACGGTAGGACAGATTTTCTCGTTTGAGAATATATATAATTGAGTGATGGGTCGATTATTTCTCCAAAATAAAGATATTCCACCAACGAGTGGAATAGACATTTTTGGTGGAATATATTCCGGCTTGTGTAAGCTTCCCAACACTCACTGCCATGACTGAGAGGCCCGCCCTGAGGGTGAGCTCATCAAGCAGCTTGAGCTCAAAGAGCCTTACAGCTCACATGAGAAGGTTCCCAACTGCTGGATTGAGGGTCTTCTGCAATAATACCATACTCCCTCCTCCTGGAAACTGGTTTTTCAGGAGTGTTGTTGAGGGAAGAATTCAGATGTTGACTGCAGTAGCTGATATAGGTTTTTGTCTAGTAATAAGATGGCTCAGATGAGGTGCTATCTGTGCAAGGGTGTATGCCTGGCAGATGGAATTAATAGAAATATTCTATATATATGCAGAAAGTTCAAACGGGGTGATCACGGATATATTCCACAAACAATGATTTTATTCGTCCCATCTTCACAAACAGGAAAATGAGCCCTACCGTGAACTCCCCTATTCGCAGTTCGCCATTTTCCTGCCATTTTGCCTCCCTTTTCATCTCCTCTTTGGTCTCTTTTTGTGGAAAAGGGAACCAAAAATGGGATTGAAAATGGAGCTGGAAAAAGGAGCGTGTCCGCCCATTTTGTCAAAAGGGGCCATTTTTGTTTCCTTTTAATTGCCGATTTCGGTAGCGAGCTTAGAGTCCTACTTAGTCCTTGGGCACATATGTCATGGATATCCCCACCAATGCACCCTACAAAGGACCAGAAATACCCGATTGAACCTGGCCTTAATAATGGTCAACAATGTTATCCTTTTTCCTGCTGAACCCTTGCTTGGGTGTTCACGACAGCCCATTTTTGATCGAATTTTTATCTCTTCTCCGTTGGTTCTTGACCAAATATGGGTATAAAAGGCGGGATTTTTGGATTCCATACCTTTTTACATTCGAGAATTGAAAAGGGAGAAAATCTGGGGCAAAAAGAACCGGGAACATCGAAAAGGAAAGAAATTACCAACGAAAAAGGAGCGGAAAATGGCTACCGTGAACCCCACTATTAACTGCTCTGCCATTCGTGGTAAAATAGCCTGTTCTCCGCATAAGACTTAGGAACTACAGATATGGCGGTCACTTTACACATTTATTCCAGGCTTTTTTTCACTTTTCCACCCTTTTTTTCAGGTTTTCAACTTTCTGTACTTTTTTTTTTTTCATGTTGCCTCTTCCAGCCACATTTTTTGTCTTGTGAACAGCGGTTGTCATTAGGTGTTCCATAATTGAAGTGAACTTTATATGAAGCAAGATTTCAACTATTTTTCTCAGTACGGGGACTGTGCATGCCGACTTGCCGCTGATAAGCCGTGAAAACTCACTTTTTCACTACTTCTGGCTTCGCACACACGCGCATCGAGCCGCTAGCAGCAGGTCCTGTTGCGTAGCGTTGGCACTAGACTTGCAATGGTTAATTGGGAACCGGCTGGACTATGGGAGCAGAAAGTACATACTGCCGCAAGTCGTTCAAACAGCACTTCAGGATCCGCTAGTACTTCAAAGACAGGAACACGTCCTTTGCAATCAGCCATGTATCAAAGGGCTTAAGGAATATCCACTCTGGGGGCTTCAGGATTGACCGAGGAACACCGAGTAGTACTTGCGGCAACACAAGTAACACTTACGGCTGTTGTCCATTGTTATGACAGAAGTGCGCGACGTGTATGATCACGTGACACTCGGGACTTTCGGACGAACAAGTCGGAGCCGGGTTTGCCGCAAGTCGGGAATTGCCGACTTGCCGATCCGCGGACACACATGCCGGAAGATCAAAGTCTGAAGTTGGACTCGCATCAAACAAGAACTAGGAACCCATATACGGAGAACACTCGAGGTGAAACAATTTAATTGTTGCGCTTCCCGGTTAATTACTGTATGGCAACATGAAAAAAAAGTTCACAAAGTTGAAACCCGAAAAAAAAGGTGAAAAAGTGAAAAAAAAAAAGGTCACAATAATAATGTGCAATGTGACCGCCATCTACAGATGCCACCACTCTTCCTCATGATTATACCCTCCCATGTCTAGTAAAGTGCACAGTATATTTTGTGCGCGGTGCACAGCATTTCTCATCTTTCAAAGACCTTTGGTTAGGCTGCCACTTGGTGGGGCACAATCAGACTAGCTTTCCTGCATATATTAGGGGCACTTATCCAGTAGCCAGAGTATATATATACACTGTCTTGAGTTGAAGAAGCTGTTGCCCAAGGTCCTGTACCCCAAGTTGAACAGCGGAAAGTTTGAACGGTTAGATCATGTGACCGCGTCACAACGGAGATCCCATGGAAGAGAACATGGGGTGCCATGAATAGATTATATAAAATAGCAGTTAGGTCTGCTACCTCTGGATGGATGCACCCTGTGAAAATATTGTCAAAAGGTGCTAAATCCTGTCAATGAACGTGTCTACAAGTTGACGAAGTTCATTTTACGCTCGTAGGATGCTTACAGCTAACGTCAGTACCGAAGGCGCGAACGAAAATTTCTTCTTTTGGGATGTTTTCAGATAACTGTTAGTAACTCAACGAGTTCTGCACCGATTTGGATGAAACCTGGATAGATCTGTCAGGCCAATTTATGCGCAATTAGTGATGCAAAAGAATTTGTGAAAATATTATGTATTGGGTAATCTGTAGTTTTGGGCTGTTTTCGGGCCGAATGCTGCTAGCATGCCCAGAACATGCCCCAGTGACCTAATATTTCAGGATGGACAACATGTATACCTGTATAAATATGTCATAGAGCCAGAAGTACGGATAATTTAGTTATACTTCTGTAGCTGCATTGGAGAAATTTGACAGCTTTTGCATTCAGAAATATTGTACGGATTACATCGATCTATTGATTTTATACAATTCTGGCCCTATCACATGTTCCTCCAGGCATATCGTTTGTCCTTCCCAAAATATTAGGTCACTGAGACATGTTCTGGGCATGCTACACAGCATTCAGCCTGAAAACAGCCTGAAACTACAGATTGCCCAATACATAATATTTTCACAAATTCTTTTCTATCACTAATTGCGCATGAATTAGCCTGACAGATCTATCTAGGTTTCGTTCAAATCGGTGCAGAACCCGTTGAGTTACTAACAATTCTCTGAAAACATCCCAAAAGAAGAAATTTTCGTTCGCGCCTTCGGTACTGACGTTAGCTATAAGCTCATATCTTCCAGAAGAGATTTGGACACTCCTTTGAGAAGCAAAATCCGATACATAAATTTATTGATATAAAATTCCTCTCACCAATTTCAGGACTGTACATTCAACATAAGCATTTTCTTGTATGTCGATGCTGGGATCAAACCGGCTGATGATTTCCTTCCCATGCTCCCTATCTCGCCTTACTCTTATACCACCTTGCCATTCCAAATTGGAAGTCAAGCCTAGGAACTGGTGCTGAGACTGTGTTCTCTGCTCCTCAACCACTACCCGAAATGCCCGAAAAATGACATAATAAATTGTCGGCCGGCTGACTCGAACATCCACCTGAAATCGAACCGCGACCAATCCGCCTACCGTAGCCCATGACAAATGCTCCGGATGCAGTGGCCGTATAAATTTATTTATGTATGCCCGCTCATTATCTACTCTCTGATCAGCTTCCGTGACTTGGATACCTTTAAAGTGCGCCTTGGGACAACGGCCGTACTTAGCCCGCAGAACACGCACGTCCCCACAATGGGTGCCCTTAATTCCGTGGCCTACGATCTTCAGCTTGTTTCCGTACGTTGCCAAGCGGCATTCTTATGTTGTGACTGACCATCGCTTCACAGCGTGTTGACGGTAGGAACCTCTCGCGGAGCATATGCAGTGCGCTAACACGATTACGTATTTAGTTGGGATGCTGACTGCTTTGGTCGGTCTGCTGTTCGAATCTTGGCCTTGGCTAATGATTGTCTGCAGACTTATGATACTATTTGGAACCTTGACCAAGAGGTATGCGTGAGCGCTGCTTATCGTGAAGGTCTTCTAAATTCTTCATCAAGTATCGGTTGGTTTGGACATCACCATGGAGTCCCGTGAAGTACCTGTATCTGTGGGCGCGGTACAGCCCCTTCATCGATACCGCACTCGCCGTTCACGGTCCGTTGTAATTCCGTTGTCCGGCGTGTGACTTCAAGTTTGTAGTTCGCACACAGTTGTTCGTGGATCCAGCGACATGCCATGTCGTGACGAGTTTTGTACGAAGTGAGTTTGTGCGTCACAAAATTGTGGAATGTGGCTAAACCTCTCCAGTACTCGCTGTTCTCGGGGCTATTATCACTGAGTGTAGGTCCAGTATGCCTTCGAAGGACACCAGGCTGAATTTGAACAGTGATATTAACTATTAGAACGTATGCTTTGTACGAGAAATCGTTCAGTTTGCTCGTCTTCCTTTCTGTCATGTGGTTTGTGAGTTGCCCCCTCACTATCTTCGGCATCTGTCTCACAAAAGTCGGTAAAGGCCATTGGGGGAGTAAATATATGGGCTTTAATTGAGTGGACGGATTCTTTGAGTGAATTGATTCTCTTCCACTTGTCTAAATCCGAGTTTTCACATCATACCAGGGCAGGTCCCACTCTCGCCTGCTAATTCCTGCTACCTTGACAGCCCGACTAATGTCGGGATCGTCTGTTATGTTTCGCTCCTCATTGGAGAGACCAGTATGATCTCCGTGTGTGACATGATCTCAGAAGACTAATCCCTCCCTCCAGTCATTGTCCTGTTAACTGTTTGGCAGGGCATCCGCACATGTAGGAGTTTGTGCTAGTTTTCTGCATTGCATCTGAAATAATTTCAGTTTGGCTGTCGGGATCAACCTATCGTCGTACACAGCTGATGACGACTTTTTACCGGGACGGAATTATGTTCTACCTGGCTATCTTTGGTCCACTTTCATTCTGTCATTTCAAAGGCTTCCTCTCATACACCTTTAGTGATCCTTGTTTTGGATGTCGGCCTTCAGCTCCCAGCCCGGGTATGTCGGAACTACAAATACAAAATATTAGGGTTGATAGTTGGCTATCCCTTCATCCAGGAAGGCCTCAAGTTCATAGCTGACTCGTATGTTTCATGGCGCTCTGTGTGTTCAATTAATCACGACATCATAGTCCACTGCGGGTCATGCAGTCTGTTTTGTCCTGCCATTTGGTCCTGCATCTTCGTGCCGTGGCAGCCGAAAACGCTGATGGGGACAACACTAGTACGTATACGTCTTAAAAGGAAACATTCTTCACGCCAAATTGCTGAGACCCTTCATCCATAGTGCATTTTCCCAGCAGTTTATTTCATTCCCACTAAAATTGGGCTATCACGGATGGCCTCTCTCTCCTTGTCCGGCATTGTGCGCATGCATTCACCGAATTTTGAGTGGAACGCGGTCCGATGACAGCAAATGAGTCGAATCTGTGGGATGCAGACTGTTAAGGAAGTTGGGGAACAATGCACTCGCCGTCCAATAATTGCGGACGTGCAAGTAAATTCAGCTAATCTTTTTTTTTGGTCGGAGTTAGCTCCAGGTCCATTGGAGTTATCACACTCTTCCTTGTCCTGCGCTCGCGTGAATATATATCGAACCTCATTAGTCTGGGTTCAAAACCCAGCTGATCCGCTCCCACCGGGCGTACCCTCCCTGCCTTCTCCATTCCAAGTCCACTCATGTCTTCTCCGATTCGAGCTTCGTCCCTCAAGAGTACGAGATTTTCCAGCCAAACTCACTCTCGAATCCTTGCCTAACTAACATTCACCATCGAACTCCACCCCAGCGTACGATTCGAGAATTCAGCTCGGGAGCAGAAGGAGTCCCAGTTTCAGATGCACTGTAACTGAAGACGGTACGCACGAACGAAGGTGATTTTCGTTTTCTTCTCGACCCCCTGTAGTCGCAACCATCGCCCCCCGACGCAGCGCTCAAATGATCCACACCCGGAAGGCCCGCTCCATTCGCGCGCTCTGATTAGGTTCCGCACTACCGCTCTGTGCCAGTGCGTGCCCTGGTTCAAATTGGAGCCATATATAAGCGGAATCGGTTATATTTGGCTGCGGCGCTCATCGAAGGCGGGTCCGGCGCGCGCGTCCTGTCCCTGTCCCTGCTGGCATTGATTGTCCCTGCTGGCATTGATCTGTAATATTACACCAAATCAACTGGCCAGACGAGACGAAGAGGCCAAACCCCAACGAAGTGGTGTGGCCGTGGGCTAGTAGTGCGATTGAGGCTCGTGTTGTTGCCGGGGAGGTTGAGGTCGTCGCTGGCAGTGCAGGGAAAGACTAGTGCTGGGACCGTTCGATGAGGAGGGTAAAGATATAGGATTGTACGAGGAAGGAATGTGGGCGGAATGAAATCAGGGCCCACCAACGCGCGACCCGAAGAAGTGTAAAGTCAGTGGGAGGGGGAAATGCACGCGGATAGAGAACCGAACGGAAAAGATGCTCCCGGCGGCGTCCTGGATCTCACCCACGACAGAGTCCCGTGAGTACGATCATCTGAATAGGGTGTTTCATAATCAAAAATCCGACCCCAACTTGTGCCGCAACTTGTGCCTCAACTTGCCAGAAGTTGAGACAGAAGTTGGGGCATGAAATCGGAGTTGGGACTGAAATTGTGCGTTGCAGCACGACTTGACGTCCAACTTCTGCCCCAACTTCTGCCCCAACTCCGGGCCCCAACTTCGGCTAATCTGTCATTTGGGCCTCGATCACGCCGCTCCGGATACATATCTCTGCCTCAACTCCGGAGTTGAGGCAGAGTTGCTGGCTCGGGTGTTTCACGAACAGACCTCCAACTTGTGCCTCAACTTGGGGCAAGGTGAGGCAGAGTTGAGGCAGAAATCGGGGCACAAGTTGGGCTCAGATTTCTAATTATGAAACACCCTAATGCTCGCGCCCACAACCAGCAGCACGGCCTTTCGCCTCAAGGGAGTGGGAAACAGGACTACAAGCACTAACCCGCAATCCCACAAGCCAAGAAGGAAGCGAAAATCGTCCCCCTTCCAAAGTGGACGAAAGGCAAAAAGAAGAGCGCGCCCCGGCGTGGAAGGAAAGGACAGCGCGTTTTCCCAGCTCGTCCTCCCCGAAGAAGGGATAACGTATGGGATTGGAACATCAGAGAATGCATACAACGAGAAAAGGGAGAATGCACACGTAGCCCACGGGGAAAGGATGAGAACGCGGAGCATGCGCAGCAGCCTGAGAGGACGTGTGGAAGGCAATGTACCGCAACCAGGAAGGGAAAAATGTGGACGAAGAACGGCTTGTCCGCATCGCGGAATGGCAGCTCGCTCTCCTTTGAAGCAGGAGTAGGCAGAACACACTGGGGAGCGAGGGACACGCAGCACCACAGTACGCCCAGATCCCGCCCTCGTCAACGTAGCAGCAAGAATATGGTTCGCAGCAAGAACACCACGCCATCAGGAAAAACCAAAGTTGCCCCATAGACCCAGAGAGACCCACATAGACGTCATAGACGTCATAGACAATGGACTTCTATCATAGACTGGTGGGAGGGGGGGGGGGGGTCAAATCCATAGACACCCATAGACACCCATAAATCCCTGTTTTCTATGAAACTGGCCTGCTTTCTATGAGATTTTGTCAACTTTTTTGGTTCACAGTGGCTTAAAGCGCACACAAAAATGACAGTAAAAACACATGTTATATCCAGAGATACAAGGTTTCTGTCACCACCACCGACCTTACTTACGCCTTTGCTTACTGTGCTTTCACCCCTGCGCTTATTTACTTAGTGTTTTTCCATCCGAGTGTGAACTTGGTTACTTTTCGCTAACGGACGTTATATCATACTACAGACTTGACCAAGGCATCTAATGTGATTAGAGTTCTAATTAAAGTAAATAAAGAAAGTGCTTTTTAACGGGATCGAACCCGCGACCTGGCGGGTTCGGACAAAATACGGAATTGGGTTCACTACGAACTGACACCGGGGGCAACGACCCACGCACATGAAAATCATGTGCGATAAACGCACTTGCGTCGCAGATGTGCCACACATGTGGTGCACAAAGGAAAAGACAAGGTGCTTTGTCTGATTTTCTTTGTGCAGCACATCTCCCACATATGTGCGACGGATGTGCGTTTATCGCACATAGGTTCTATGTGCCTGTATTGTTGCCCGTAGTGTGAGCTAAGAGACCATATAGGTGGAAGCCACTCTGATAGGTGTGTATGTTCTGATCTCCAGGTCAGTTTACTTCTTTCAAGTAAGTCCTTGCCTGTCCCATCCACATCTCCTCTGCTGAAAGCATCTGGGCATGAATACTTCTCTAGCAAGCAACTCATCAAAAATTTCACAAAGGCATATATTTGCAGATGTAAAAATAGACCCCAAACAAAAAGCTTGAAAAGAGCTATAAGAGTTGTTTAGCACAAGTTTTCCTTCAACAGCTTAAGTGAAGCACAAAATATGGAATAATTTCCTGGATGTGACAATTTTGAAAGCCAGAACAATTCAGAACAAGGACTTTCCAAAAAAGGTGGTTGACACATAGACATTCATAGACCATCAGAGACCTTCATAAAAGGCTGTGTTTTATCATAGCATTTTGGTTTTCCTGATGCACGAGCTTGGTTCAACGCAACTCGCCAGCTAGCATGGTTTCGCCCTCATTAGACTACATATTCACAATCATGTCGCATCAATCAACCACCAAAGAAAGCCATAAACAGTGCAGGTACATTGAAAGACATCCATAGCTCCCCATAGACACTCATAGAGCCAGGGGTTGCCTCATAGACACCCATAGACCATCAAAGACCGTCAAAGAGCCCCATAAAAGGCCGTGTTCTATCATAGCATTTTGGTTTTTCCTGATGGCGCCACCCAAAAAACTAACCGCCACGATACGAGACATGATACGCCGACGAAAAGTATGTTGCAACGGGAGGCATGCCGAGGCAAACACTCCGAAAACAGGAATGCGCAGTCCTCGCACTCAACGGCAAGAACTACCCCACGTCGGCAAGAAATCGCGCGCGTTGCCCCAAAGACCATCACGGCGAATATTCGAAGACTCAAAGATATTGAGAAACCACTCACCCTTTCTCCGCCTACGCACAACGTACGGGGCGCCAATGGGCCGCGCATGTGTGGGGACTGCTCGGGACGGGGGCGGGAGTGGGTGCGCTGGAAGAGGCCGCAGTGGTACAGAGCTGGAAAGATAATAATAATCAGCAAACCCGCAGCATCGCGCGAGGAAGAAAAACAGCATCAGGAAAACCAAAATGCTATGATAGAACATGGCCTTTTCTGAGGGTCTCTGATGGTCTATGAATGTCTTTGTGTTGACCACCCCTTTTATGGATGTCTCTAACGGTCTATGAGTGGCTCTGAGTTTCCGTCTCACAGTTTTGTTGTCTATGAAACTCTATAGGTTACCAGTCCTTAAGCATGTAAATGAATTAGTCAAATTTGCAATCCCGCACAATTTAATATCAAACGGCGCTGTTCAAATTTTGAACCGCCGCGTTGCCACCGCGCCAACCTGACGCGGCGAACTATTTAGGCCCATATCAAATCAGTGGCTTCTCGGCGGTCTGTGCTGCAATTTCTGGCCTGAGGTCAAACTTGTAAATGAGAAATTCCATCCGCGAGAAGTTGATGCAACCCTCTGCGCGGACAGCCAAGTAAAGTGCCCTGGGTTAAATGAGGCAGAAATGAAGAGGGTCATGTCAGAGTTGGACGGGTGTTCAAACACTGTTTCATTTTAATAGGGAATTTAGTACTAGTAGTATTTAAAGCTGACGAGCCGTGAGCGCGTGAGCCGTTGTTCCAGAACCTGCGAAATCCCATTCAGATTCAACATCTTATAATTGTTGTTCATAGTTCATTTTGGGTTTCGTAGCAAAGTACTTTGAGAATTAAATGATTGTGCGCGCCAGGAATTGAACGCGTCGCGCCAAGCATGTCACGTGCGCGAAAAATGGTTCGGTTTGATGGGGTGCAAACAAAGGCAAGCCTCGTCTCCCTTCTCTTCCGCCGTCTCACTACTCTCTCGACTCTTCGCCGTTGGCGTCTTCTCCAAACCCAGTTCGCTCGTCGCTTGTTGCCGGTTGGTTGGTGGCTTGATGGCTCTGCCGCGCTTTCATCGTTGGCTCGCAAGAGGTGCGTATTTCCTCCCTTTGAATTTTGAGTGGGCGTTGAGTGGCACGAACTGGTCCTTCTTTATCCTTCTTTATCCTTTTGGATCTCTTCCCCTCAATTCTTATTCACTTCTTGTCCGCAACTTCCTCTAGCTACTTTTGGCACATTCTCTCGATGTCCGTACCTACCTTTTCACTTAGTCTTTCCCCAACTCCATTTCTCCAGAATATTCCTGGTTACTCATTATTTTGCTTAGTGACTTGAATTAAGCTGCCGAGGGCTGCGATGGATCGTGCAGCCAGTCCATCGCGGTCCAAACCCGAATCTCTGCGAACACGCGCGCCACTTATCCCGCCTCCACCCATTATTCAAGATGACGCCCGTTACACTCAGGATGCACCGCATCGGCCGCCGCAAGTCGATGAACAAACGGGCCGCTCCTCAGTAACGAGCTGAAACCACGGTCGACTTGAGACCAGCTACCCCGTTATCATTCCGCCAACTTTTTCCTACCCGTCATTAGCACTACCTGAAGTCCTTAAGCGCCGCCGTGGTCAATGCTTATCGTCGTCAAGATCCTCGGAGCTTGCCGCCCTCAAGATGTCAAGTCCATTCTCGGTGTCAAATGTCCAATGCGCCGCCGGCAAGACTCAAATATAATCTCAATCACCTCAAGTCGTGGAATCCTCAAGACTTATGAGCCTGCCGCTCCGGCTACCTCCAATCTCGGGACTTCAAGCCTCAAGAACGAGGACAGACTTAACTGTGCAATTTGGATTACCTCCGTCGTCATCAAGTAACAACCTTCTCCGTCTCAAGTCGTCGATGGCGTCCTTCCCTCAAGTGAACATCAAGGTCAAATTGACACAACTTCTGCTTCCGCGCTAGCTTCGTTTGTCAAATTACGCCAGTGGTCCTATTTTTCAATACTCGACACCATGTAAGTCCCGGACGGTTCTCCCATCGCATATCTGTATTCTATAGAGTATGCCGCAATACATATGTTTTTTACCATTCTTGCGTGTGTTTTGAGTCACTAGTCACTACCGGAGGGGACAAAATCGAAAATATCATAGAAGACAGGGCAGCTTCATAGGAAATGGGGATTTATGGGTGTCTATGGGTGTCTATGGAGTTGACCCCCCCCCCCCCCCCCCCCCCCCCCCCCTCCCACCTTGCTATCATAAAAGCCGGATGTCTATGGCGTCTATGACGTCTATGTGTGTCTCTGTGGGTCTATGGGGCTATTTTGGTTTTTCCTGATGCAGCGCAAAAGGAGGCAATGGGGTGGGTGAAGGAACGTCATGCGGAAGCCGAAGATCGCGGCGCGGCACGAGAAAGAAGGGAAAGAAAGAAAGTAATCGTACTCAAAGCAAAGTACGCACCACCTTCCCCGGACTCATGTTGCTCCTCCGCCATGTACTTGTCCGTCGTGCTCCATACGCGGTCGGAGAGTTTGGTGGAGCGTCGTCGGTGAGGATTATCACGCGGCCCGCGCCAGCATTACCACGGGCACCAGCAGGACCGTCCCCGCCAGGAGCAGGAGTAGAGTTGGATGGAGACGCGAGGAGCGGCGCGATCATGTGCGGCGGCGGCGGGTAGGGCGGGGGTGGTTGCTGATGCTGATTCTGGTGCTCGTGCTGCTAGTGCTGGGGATCATGATGCTGCGACTCAGATTGCGCGGTTACCGGCGGCGTGGATACGGTGCTTCGATCGGGGGACGATCTGGGACTCGGCGGGGGCGAACCCGAGGACGGGAGTGTGGCGATGGGGGTGCCGATGAGGAGGCGTAGCGCTCCTGCGGATATGGGGAGACCAGGGAGCTGCGGTGCGGGGTGTATGCATATCCAGGCTGAATTTGACTTGGACTAGACTCGGCGCGGTGAAGAAGAAAGGGTTGGTCCTGAGGTGGACCGAGAAGTGTCCAGGTCGTGCCGGTGACGGCGCTGAGTCTTGAGGTAAAAATGAGACTGAGGGCTGGGAAATGATCACTGAAGCCGTAGATCGAAAAGTGAGGAAGAGATAATGAAAACTTAGCTTGAAATGGCTCAGAGGAAGGTGGATGCGCGCGGAGTATTCAGCAAAAGTGGATTCGACGTCGTGGTAAGAGGTAAAGAGAGGAAGTGAGGTAATGATCCGAGGGGAAATAGTCCAAAACATATGTACGTAAATTGCCCATGGTTGAAAAGCCGTAGCTGAAGTCGAACCATCACAGCAGTCCGGGAGCTACGCAAATACGGAATAGGGAGATGTACGCTGCCCCGCTCAGCGCCGAGAATGGGTGCCCAATCCATCTCGAGATCAATCCCCGGCGTAGTCCGAGATGCCCGAGACGGTTGAACTCTTCGCGTTGGCGGTACGTAGGGTGAAAGAAATAATGTCTGCGTGGTATATGAAAGGTGTGAGTAGTATAATGTGAGGTAGAGGGTGAAAGGTCTGTAGGACAATATTTGGAGGATGGAGAAATATTCGTGCTTGAGATGTACATCCGAATAGCTTGAGCGTAAAATATGTGATGTCGTAGTTGCTGAGAGGTGGATGAAATCTGAGAGTAATTGAGTAAGTAAAGTAGCTGTGGAGGTAAGATAAGTGCGATGTGAGATGTGGAATGATAGAATAAATTTGTGCCGTGTTTTGCCGAGAAACTTGGTTTGAGTAGAAAACCCGCCCATAACCCGAAGGCGATGAGCAAGGCGAATCGCACTTCCACAGCGGGGCTTGCAGTCTTCAAAGTCCTGGTATGGGGCGGGGTCGACGACGGATGGCGTGGATTCAGACGTGTCGGGGCTTGCATTACGAGTCCTGAAATTTTATTTTTAGACTCGTTCTTTAGGCTCCTTGTGTCCCGTACCGCCAATGTCTCATCACCCTTTTTTTGATGGACTCTGGCGTTAACATTGCAGCATCTCGACATCCGGTCTTTTGGGTTCTCCCAGTCATAGAAGCAGTATTGGATGAGGCGCCACGTATCTCGGTTTTACCCTTTGACTCAAATGATTTAGGAGTCAGATTCATGGGAGTTTGTGCCACGTAGAAGATTAATGTAAAACTCAACTTCCCCAGAAATTGTGAGGGTTCCCGCTTATCTTGAGCTTGAGGTAGCCATGTCACCGACATACTCTTCACTTCAATTGTTGGAATTGACTCAACTACAAGTTGACCAAGAGAACAACGAAGAAACAATGAATCTTGGATCCGGGAAGTTCAGTATCCAAGTGCACACTTCTCCTGTATTGAGCCTGAACCGGAGATGGGACAATTCAGCGAGCCGATTAATTGGCGTGGCATCGCCCAACTCAGCTTACCCGAGACTTGAGTCATACTCAGTCAATTCGTTTCCAGGAAAACACGAAACAAATCAAAGGATCAAAATTTGCCACGTATTCATCCTTTGAATGACTGGTTGTTTGCGTTGCAGAGGGCCACAATTCTCTTGCAAGTTTGATTTGTTCTTGAACAAAGAGTTGACGAAGGATGACGAAGGACCGGGCTCCCCGAGGCGGGCGCCGAACCCCCAACCCCAAGTTGAATTTTTGTGGTTCCAACCAGGGGGATTGAGCAGGAACAAATCAGACTTTCGGGCAGTGAGATAAATCTTCATCATGGGGTTTCCTCGGTTGAAGGAAAAATGTTACCACTCCGTGGAGGCATTCTGGGTTGGGGTAGGAAGAAATCTGATAACTGTTCATTACCAGTATCATTACCCTACACTTCTATAACACGTACGTTGTGTGATTGGTCCAGTGTGGAAGTCATGTGTGTTTTGTTTTGATGGAGGTTCAAGAAGCTTTGATCCGAAGTCGGCATTTGATGCCGTTGATGTATTTGCTGACATGCCGACCCGGAACGGGTCGAATTGCCCAGGAATACTTTTACTATAATGCTGGCTGATGGTCAATTTTGTGCGCGGATGCCCCACCGTTCGTTGCACCTGTGCCCCAACGTTGCCTCTCGGTCTCGTCGTTGATTTCTTGATGTCGTGCGGGGCAACAAACTCGCTCAGGTGGTGTACCATGGAGGCCATTGTTTGTCATGAGACTGTGAAGGAGGCAGAGTTTCACTAAAGGCTGTAAACAAAGGAGATGAGATTTCTCTTCCATATTTGGAACCCGATTGTTTTTCGGGATTAATATATCGAAAATTAGACCACAGGATACGGAGGTGATTTAACTTTTAGTAGCTGAATGGTACATACTGAAGAAGAGATGAATGAAAGAGAAAGGAAAATAAACAGGACTCGTGCTGCCATGCGGAGCAGTGGCCTCAAACCCAAGTGGGAGTTGTTGAGAGAGGCGAGGGCGGTAGCCGATGTAAACTGGTGGGATCAACAAACAAGCGAGGGTTTTGCAAGGGTTTCGTGTCGTTTGGCTGCCACCTTGCGCCAGATCAGGCGGCCATCACCTCCAAGGGGGGTGCCGGCCCGTGAATGCCGGACCGGACCCTGGTTGGTTGGTTCGGCCGCAAGGTGGATTTTTTTCATTTTCTGAGGTGAAAATTTTGTGAGACTAGAGAGTGTTTACGGTGAGATTAGAGACCCAGAAACCAAATTTGGGTCCCCACCTCATACATACAGGCTCGGAACGATCGTTGGGGTGATCCTGTGACCTTCCTCTGATGAACTATCTTGAAAAGGACTTCGGGGGACAACCTGGAACCAGATTTGGGGGTACAACTTGTCCCCATGTTGAGCTTTGCTTTAAGTTCAGATATATAAGACCGCTCTGGCATGCATTTCAGAATAAATATTTTTTTCAACCACCCGTTTGCTCCCAACACTGTTTTGATTGCCTCTTTGCATGGTTTCTAAGTTCCATCCGCATGGCCTCAACAATAACTTCTGTTTTGTCGTCACAAGCTGGGATACAGATCAACTCTTTCTAGTTGTGTTTTCGGAAGCATGAGCCATGGGTGGAAAACACAATATAAAACATGGGACTGTCCTTTGAGCTCCCTGGAGTGTTGAATTAAGAACCAAGGTGATTCTGGCGTCGCGCAGAGGTGTTTTCCGTTGTGTCTGAACGGTCAAGTGAGTTCTCAACCTGTCGGTCACCTCGGACTTGCCTTATTAGGACATCACGTGGTATGACGTGGTTGGTTGGTTCAACGAAATGTGGAAATAATCAAAAACCGGCATATGTTCCGTCGTTCACAAAATCGCACCCCTGCTCATAAGTCGAAGCAGTCGAAGCTTGCTTTTTAAAACCCTGATTGAGTTTGCGGCGTCGTGAACCTAAATTCGACATTCGACAACCGACTCAAGCTCTGCCCGGTACTTATCTATTCCGCCACACCGCCTCGATTTTGGGCCTATTCTCGACAAGACATCAATCGTGACTCTGCCGTCGATTGGAGAGACTGAGTTCTAGTGATGCTTGATCCGACTGTGCGCCTCGATGAAGACAAAACCTTGAGTACTCGCGCGCCTCGTGCGCTTCAGTGGGAAGCCTTTCCTGATGTGGAATATTAACACTGCCTCCACGGTGTGAACACGACTTTGCGCGCTGACTTCAGACTCTCGGGCACCAAATATTTATCAACATAGACGACTAACTGCCTCACGGTCTCAACCTCCTTCACGCCAACACAAACCACACCCGGAACCAAACCTATCGAATTTGTACGTTGGTGATCAGGTCGACTTCCTCGCCTCGAAAGCAATCTCTTGGAATTTCAAACAAGCGTTCAACATTCAACTCGAACATCCTTTAAAAATTCAATTTTTGCCCAGAATCCGCTGATCCCGCGCAAAGACAGACTTCCTGATCTTCTGCTGGTGGCGGCCCATTGAACTCAAATTTTCTAAATTTGGACCGGGCCTTCTCTCCTAGTGCTGCCTTCCGTCACCCGGCCCATAGACAAATATCCGAGACGAAACGAAACCGGCGTCGAAATCCCTGCTAGTCGGTTCGACAGACTAAACCTTCTGCTTTAGCGCCGACGCCGAAATTTCTGAAATTGCTAATGGGTCATGATACAAGTTTATTCGAGGCGATTCGACCCCGCAGCCATGGTGTCAGTTTCAGCATCTCAGACACGAACCAACTCGTTCCTAGAAGCGAGAGAAAATCCTCGCCTACAAGTTCCCGATAGGCGAGTCGGAAAACGGGCCAGTGACATCAACGAGGAGGGCAGTCTCCATCTGAAAGAGCCATCCATGAATTTGTAGCGTCCTTCCGCGAGCCCAAGCGTCCTGGACACTCTTGTGGTTCGATACATTCAATACCTGTCACATCGTCGAGCATTAGAAATATCCATCAGGAAAGGTGGCACGAAACTTGCCTGTCGCTTCACATTCTCCTTAGTGAGGATCTGGACCGCTCTGGCCCTATCCTCAAGCGCCACTTGGTCGAGCTCGAGCTCCTTAGAGAGCGCGATCAAAGGACGCAGCCATCTCTGAACAGGCGTATCGGTGGGAACGACGGACTCCCTAGACAAGCGCCATGCTTCCGTAACGCCGCCACATAGGGAATGCCCCACTACAACAACTGAACCAAATGGTGAGCGCAAAACAGGCGATGTAAACACCAGCCACCAACTGTCTTGAACTTGGAGACCCTCTACGGCAAATTCAATCGCAGCGTGAGCAGAGTCATCCGCAGGGGTTACAATACTAGTTAAGCGAAGTTATATGAGGTGCGTCGACCGTTATTGAAATTACGCACTTTGCCATATTCCTGTGTGTAAGGATATCACCGAGCGTGCAGTCACAGATGGTTGTCTCTGGTACACGAGAGTCTACACAGCCAATCCACAAGACCTGCGATGAAGGACCCAAGTGTTAATATAAAGCGCCGTTCCACGCCACGAGAGCTCACCTTGGGATTCTGAGATTCCAGCCGTCCAATGAAACCGGGATCGATATTGGCTGTTCTTCGAGCCCACTCAGCATTGCGGATGATCAGTTCACTCGCACGCGGGGGAGAGGGGGTCATGGCAGGAGGGCTTTAGGACTGCGGGACTGCGGGAAAAGAAATATCGGCAGAGGACTACACTGTTGCAGAGTATCTTGCCGGAATTTATAGTCAGAGGTCTCACCGGCGATTGCGCTGTCCGAGTCCATGAATAACAAACACCTTGGAACCGCATGAATCACTACTGTCAGCGTCCGTTCGAAGTCGCCGGTGGCTCCCTATCGCCTGTTGCATCTGACTTGGAAAGAACGAATCTGACCTATTTGCGCTGAGAGTTTGCCCCATCTGGACGTCTTTTCCCTGTTCAAATGCTCGGCTTGAGGTCCCCCCTCAAGCGCCGAAGCAGATCGGGCATCCAGGCCCTTTGTAAATGATATGGACTAGGTCTTGTGAGGTTCTTTGATCTATTACAGCCCAAGTTTTCTAATGCCAGCCTGGAGCGTCACGATGATCTTCCCGCCATATCCGCGCCATACGGGACTCCGTGAGTAAAGATCCTAGGAATTTCTGCGCGCAGGCTTCCAGAAGCATTTAAAAGGAACTACATAAATCTTGTTCTATTTCGCCACAGCCCGTCAACTAACCTCTCGGCGTGCCATCAGGGCCCATCTCCACGGGAAAATCCTATTGCTGGCAAAACAGCCCGGACTGCAAATATCCCAGGCCGATCTGCTTCTCCTCAGTCTATCCCGCGCATAAAATGCTACCAGGCACTCTACGGTGCAATCAGGAAAACCCTCGAATTTGTGACAATCAGGTTGGCTAGCTAAGTGGCTCGGAGTCAAAGGAAAATGAAAGGGAACAAATAATAGCTTAGGGGAGAGGAGCCCGGCAACACTGTTTCTGGGTTCTCTGTGAGTGAGGCTTCCGGATAAGCGCTAACCCAAGTGTTCAAATGGAAGCCAAGACTCAAGGGGATGTGGTGGGTGGGCAGCAAAAGAAATGGTCGAGCAACCAGCACTAATCAATCACTCAAGAGTCAAACTCCAGCCCGCTCTCTTAGATAGCCGGGTGTGTGCTCCGGCTCGCCGTGCTCGCTCATCGCACTCGCTGTCAGATTCGGACAGTTCGTTCAAAATTTCACAAGGTTTTGACCTAACACTAAATTTGGATGATTGTCCGGATCCAATCGTGCATCGACGGATTGTGCACAATTTGGGGAAGTTTGAGCTACGTTTGGGCTTGATGTGATGAGCTTTGAAGCCTCGCTCGACTCACCTCAGACCATGTGGACATAAAAATCAAGTGGTATTACACAAAATCTACATAAGACAAGCAAAATAATATATCACTACTCAACCACTGAGGCAACGTGAAAGTGATGCCAAGTGCATGGGGCGCTAGCCCCAGAAAGTTTTTATCATTTTTTAGGGTGCAGCGACCATTGATATATTGTCTTGTATATTGTAGTATGCTGCATCTAGTCCTTTGGCATACATTTGACTATGGGATGCAACGGTATCAAGGGGGAAGCATTGTTAAAATTTCATATATACAGTCGTAAAGTTTTTTTATCCAAGATTCTGACCCTCCCCCTATACGAGGAAGGTCTTTCCCACAGCTGTGTCAGCAATCACTCGCTTGCCGCGAACAGATTTCGGCCCGTCCCCGAAGTGTATCATTTCGACCAAGTGTTCATACACACCCAATAAGGGAAAATCTCCCCATATGGGAATAGTGTAACGGAAAATAGATCAATCAGTAGTAGAAAAAAAAACATGCGATTCTACGAATTTTAGGTTGGGCGGAATGGCCCACTGAATTAGCTTCATTGAGGGCAGATTTTCAACCTAGAGTTTTCCTTGAACATCAGCGAGCGCCGATTTGTGTATTGAATTCACCGCAATCAGCGCGCGTTTCTGACGCCAAATTCGGGGCCGCCAAAACGCGCGCTGATTGCGGCGAATTCAATACACAAATCGGCGCTCGCTGATGTTCAAGGAAAAATCTAGGTTGAAAATCTGCCCTCAATGAAGCTAATTCAGTGGGCCATTCCGCCCAACCTAAAATTCGTAGAATCACATGTTTTTTTTTCTACTACTGATTGATCTATTTTCCGTTACACTATTCCCATATGGGGAGATTTTCCCTTATTGGGTGTGATAGGGTGTCACGCGTCACCTCAAGTGTTCATTTTTTTGAGTGTTCATTTCTCGGCAATCACATCGCTGTACGGCAACCATTGCTGCCCGGGCCAACGAGTGTGATGCCACTCCAGCGAGGGTCCAGCATGCACGTCTTCGTACTTCCGCGCATTGTGATTCAAGTAGTTGTTTAAGCAGTTCCAGCACCCCTGCTTCCAAGACGGCCTTGGCTCCCTCCAGGTCGTGGGAAATTCCCGAGAGTGCGTAGCATGCGCCTTCAACGACGCCCTCATTGCCGTCACTACATGCCGATTGGAAATGAATTATGGACATTGCACGAAAACTCACACCAAGAGAGTGACAAGCTGGGTGCATAGCAACCACCGCTCCCCGTGCTGAGGAGTGGGAGTGGGACGCAAGCTTGCCGAGTATCCATGAGGTCCAACTTCGGGGGCTTATGTTCAAACTGGTCTGCGTAAATGCATTTTCGCCCTGGCGTAGTGGTCACACAATATTTCGGGTCACAGATTCCCCAAAAGACTACTTTGTGTGATTGTCCGGCCGGACCAATGTCGGCCCAGAAGGGGGTGCAAGCCTAGACCCAAGGGGGGCATCATAACTATGGGTTATGGGCTCGTCGGGTAATCAAATGCACCGCAAAAAAAAAAAAAAAAAAAAAAGGTCCAACTTCGCACCACAACATTTGTTAAGTTCAAAAGTATGGAAACCCGGAGCACCACGCTTTTTAGCGAGGCACGGCCGCCATGCCGGGTGATGAGAACCGATGATGCGGGTAGCGAGACCCCGGAACCGGCCCTCATTCCTTTGTTTCGCCGTACCGAGTGAACACAACTTCCCTTATGAATCCGCGGGAAACACCAAGCCGGCGGCGGGCCCCTCGTGCAATTAAAATTGTTCAAGGGTGGGACAACCTTCATTCTTCTGCCGCCGCGTTGTTCAACGGCAGGTTGACTTAATATCATTGCCGGGGGTACCCACAGAAAAAAATGTAACATGGTTCTGCTTTCCTCTCTCTGTTCATCTCAACAATTCTCACGGTACCCGGTTACAGTCGGAGAGTGCAGGATCACATTCCGCGATGTTTGATGTGCATTTGAGGTGCGGAGGATATGGTGATCCCCACACGGGGCCTTCATTTACATGTAAAAGCGGAGCTTGTTTTCAGAACAAATTGACAATTGGTTACCTTTCATTCGCAGGACTTGAAATTTGAGGGAATGCATCGATGCTAACTACGAGGAGTTTGTCGAGTATAGACACAGTGGTAACACAGAACCACACTCGCAGTCGGATGACCCAATATTCCTCCGCGGGACACAGCATGTCTGATACTTCAAGTGGAGGTCGGTCCTGCTTATTACACCGTTACGACTGCGCCCGACTGCGCCCTGAGACCCTCACCAGGCACGAAAACTCTCCTTACAGATCCGTAAATTATGCCATCTCTGTGGGTGTTTATCTATGTTTCAACTTTCCTAAAATTGCCAACGGCAATATTAATGACATACCAATTTGGCAACGGAAATGTCCGTCGCTGAAGGGTTGTTTGTCTACTTTATTGTATCATCCGTGCTATCCTCGCGTGAAATATGATTATGATTATATCATATCTCCTTGGCACTGCTCATCTGAATGTGGGCCTTGACTCCCATTAAATTTACCCTCAAGATTAAATTCAACTCTTACCACCGATGTTCCTGTCTGACGGTATTGCTGCCTTTCTCTCACCGTCCAAAATTATATGAGCGGAACCGCACAAAGAAACGAATCTCCCCCGTAATTGACCGGAAGGACAGAATTGCACTGGTTGAGGGATTCAAGTTCTTCAGCACAATTTATGGTGAAAAATGTCGTTTGTTTTTCAGACATTTTTCACCGAAAAAGTAGGTGGAAACATTTTTCACCATTTTTTTGACTTTCTTTTGAATTTTTCACCTCGAGCTCAAAAAATAGTGAAAATGATTTGAGTTTTTCACATACTTTTTCAGTGAAAAATGTCTGAAAAACAAACGACATCTTTCACTGTAAATTATGCTGAAAAACTTGAATCTCCCAACCAGTGTTGTGCCCAAAAAGTTGAATGAATGTATATGTAGCACATTTTTTTCTTCTTCCTCAACTTTGCTCCGATTGACTCAAATTAAATTGCATACTCCTACTAGCGTTAGATACTTAAACACAGAGCCGGCACCAACTCCGAAAACACCATCACTGAAGGTCTCGCAGACTTCAAATTCAGCATGCTCCTTTTTACTTCACCACTCTACAACACAACTTCTCCTTCGGTTGTCGATTGGTTTCGGGGTCCCATCAGCCGAGGGAACAGCTTCACGCGGTATTACTGCCGGACATCGGTAAAAAGTGTGGTGCTCCGGGTTTCCATACAAAAGCATATTATACAACACGAGAAACTCTGCGACAACGTGAGCTTCGGCCTCAGCTTCGGCCCTCTTGTGAATTTCACGGAGAATCAGTGTTTTTGTGGTCTCAGCCACGTATTTCCATCTGATATCATGCGCGTAAGTTCCGTATGACCAAATACTCAAGAAATCGGGTCGTCCCGTCCGCGTACCGGAGATAGCTTTCATAGATTTCCATTTATCTCTGCTGATAGCGGAATCCCCCTGGCACTTGATCAAGTCCAACACCGCGCGGTGGTACAGGACCTTCATCGGAGGCTTGGCCATCGCATGTATCAAGATCGTTCATCAGCAAACCCTGGGCCCACTACAGAGTACTACAGAGTGCTACAGAGTGCTGTAGTACCTGTAGTGCCTGTAGTAAAGGTCCCGAACTCTATAGCACTACAGAGTAGCCCGCGGCACTCTGTAGTACTCTGTAGTGTAGGCCTGAAATGTAAGAAAAGTAACCTCGCCTTCACTAATCAAGCTTCAAGTCTTTTCCTTTAACTATTCGAGTCCTTCTTGCGCATTTCAAGTACACTAGACATTTTGTATTGAAGAGGTAGATACATGAAGTACTGTATTTTTTCGTTCAGATCGACAGGGGGGGTGATGCGTGACATGTTCAACCAATTCGACAGTTCGACACCGGGTTTTAAGCCGCGTGACAAGGCAAAAAATTCGACATGACCCGGAAATTTTGGAGAAGACAAGTGAAATAACTTCCTGGATAGCAGGAGGATATTAGTTTCATTTCAAACCTTGACTAGTACTTTCTGGTAATTTTTCGGTCCAGGCTGATTTAGGGCATGAACCCAGCCAGATGTTGAAATTCTAGGCTTGTAGAGGCAAAATCCCAGGAGAAGGCTGAGGAATAATTGAAACCTTGCTATAAAATGATAGCCCAAGGGCAAGAACTTTTTTTCTGCTATTTTATGGGATTTTGGGCCTGCGTGACCAACCGCTGGACCAATTCGGCGGGGGCCCTCGTGACGCGTTACCTCGACGAATATTCGACATCGACAGGGGGGCGCGTGACGCGTGACTGTCGATTTGAACGAAAAAATACAGTAATCAATTAAATAGGGTATTTTCTAACGGGATCGAACTCACGACCTCACGCATTCGACCAAAAGGTAGGTTGCGGCGCACTACCAACTAAGCTAAAAGTCCATGATAAGTAGAGCTAGCCACCGTGATAGGTGGGTACCCTCAACTCTCAGTTTACTTCCCGACAAGTAACTCTTTAGGTTCTTACCTGCCGTTAGCAAGTTCGACGGTCATTCCCACCTGCTCTGCTCAAAAATGTATACTGTGGAGATTTCTTCAAAGGTATATAGGACAAAATATTTGCAGGTCTAAAAATACACCCCAAACGAAAGTTGTAGAGCTTGAAAAGAGCTGTAAGAGTTGTCTAGCACAAATTTTCCTTAAATGGCTTCATTGAGGCACAAAACACGAAATAGTGACTTGAAGGACAAACAGTACTTTGTTCATCTACGTGTGTGAGCTCGAATCAAGTTGACCCCGACATTCAGGAAAGTGGCAAATGAAAGTTAACTAGCCAGACAAGTCCAGACTACTGCGATAAGTTGTTTACCAAGGAATTGTTCTATCCTAACATCTGTTCAATATTTTTTGTTTTGTCAATTGACCTGAACCCGAGATGAGGAAGGAAATCTAAGTTGAATGTTCACTACAGTGGTGCAGGGGAGTATTACAGAATAGAGCCCGACTTCAGACTATGGAGCACTACAGAGTGGCAGCCCAACTACAGAGTACTCTGTAGTCTCCACCCAGACTACAGAGTACTACAGAGTAACCACCTAGACTACAGAGTACTCTGTAGTAGCCCTTGTACTACAGAGTACTACAGAGTATCCACCTAGACTACAGAGTGCTCTGTAGTAGCCCTTGTACTACAGAGTACTACAGAGTAGCCCCCCCAACTACATAGTACTCTGTAGTAGCCCCCCAAACTACAGAGTACTCTGTAGTAGCCCTCTTAAGGTAGGCGTCACTCATAAGCAACCCACGACATGTGACTTCCCAATGAGGAAGGTTGCCCTTTCCCGCGCTTTCTCGCTCCAATTCCAGCACTTTGGCGCAAAATATTGTCGATTTGCCTACGAGGATGTCTTCAAATGGTCCTTAGTGATGCATCAAAAAAAACTTGGCCAATATCCTGATGTGATGGATGAGTTGAAAGTGGATTACACCTAAAATCACAGTATTTCGCTTTCAGCGGGCGTAGTACACGTGCTAAAATTCCAAGGTGCTGTATTATCATTGCGAAGGAGTATTAGAGCAAATGTTGGTATTCATTTTGACCCTGAGCACGCTAGGGTTGCTGTAAGTCCTACATTTATAACGATCAAAGCTCTACCTTCCCAATTTGGGATGTCACATGTCGTGGGTTGCTTATGAGTGACGCCTACCTTACTACAGAGTACTACAGAGTGCTCTGTAGTATTCTGTAGTAGAAGGGATACTACAGAGTACTCTGTAGTTGCGGCTCTACTACAGGTCACTATGGGTCACTACGGGAAAAATCAGGGTTTGCTGATGTTGCCCCGAGATAGCTGTGGGACCACTCGCTGTGGAAACTTTGAGGTGTACGCTGGCGAGTCAATCGGGGCATGAAAGAGGATGAAACGGGGCTGTGATACAGCCATGCTGCAGCCTGGAGGCTAACATTGTCTGTAATATGCCCGGACCGGCAACGCCGGTCAGATACACTGAAATTCAGTGAAGTCCCACCGAACTTCCACTGTATTCCAATGAATCCCAGTGTATATCCCGCCATCCACTGGAAACTCTTGGAAATAAAAAAATGTACGCTGAATTCCGATGAATCCGAGCGAAGGCGCGATGAAATGAGAGAAAAAAATGGACCCACCCCGTTGTGACAGTACGAAAAATCAGTCCTGGTTCTACCACAGAAATGAGGCTCACACATCGTGGTGAAGATCAAAGAATCATGTTAGTTCATATTTTTCCTGCTGAAGTCCAGTGGAATTCAGTGGAATTCGCCGAACTCGAGCCAAATTCAAGCCAAATGCAATCTCTGAGTTCTAGCATCGAATTATTCCAACTCGGATGCGAGAACCAAGAACATCCCAAGGTAATCATGGGTTTCAACTATATGTGCTGGGTTTGCAACTTGAACCAAATTGGTTGCAACCACCATGGAGGTGTGCATCTGATCCCTTTGATGGCCGCAGGGCATAGAAGTATCTCCCATCAACTGAGGAACATTTAGGCAATTACGCTGAGCCTCCTGTATTTTCTTTGCAGGCAGCCACTACTTAACGAGTCTAACAAGATCGGTAACAATCTACGTAAACTTTATGCCCACCCCAAGCTTTCAATCCCCACAATCTGCATCGAAGTGGGATGTTCAGTTGATTAGGGTACCGGCGATTGTTGGCAATGGACGGCCAGAAGCACAGGTTCTCAAGATCTCACCATCTGGAGAAACGGTCAGATTTTCCCACCCCAATGTAGATCTCAAAGTTCAGGGACTCAGTAAGTTCGAACACCCATTCCCGGCGAACTCCGGGACCGAAGTGCATCAGGAAAAATCCAAATCACTATGGCGTCTATAGCCTGCTTTATAGACATCCATAGACACACATAGACGCTATAGCAGTTGTCTATAAGGTCTATGGTGTCTATCTGGGTCTATGTAGCAGCTCATAGTGGCTCATAGTAATTTGGGATTTTCCTGATGTGTTGGCCGAAGTAGAGATGTGACCAAAAAAAAAATGATGTCAACTTGGCAAGTCAAGTTGCGACCACTTACTCAATGTCCAAAGCGACATGCAACCCATACCATAAGGATGTGAACTCAGAGGATGTAAGTTGCAAGTCAAAAGTTGTGAAAATCACCCTAATTTTTGGACAGTATATCGCCCTTGTTCGAACGAGGGACCGCCCTCCCAGCCATATCTGCTTGCTGTTTTGTCGGTCAATTTTTTTTTGCGTCTGCTGTTTGCCCCAATTGGTTATCATTCCCCTCTCTGTTGTTACTCCTTGCCGGTACAACTTAGAACGCGGATACGTCGCGCGTCGTACTCTGTAATGGCCCTAAGCTCAAGGTCATTCTCGTCATATAATTACGGCATATTCTGATCTCTTTGCGACCTTTCAGCGCATATTTCACATCCGAACTATCTGGTTTCGCCGACTCTCAAGGACAACAAACGCTCTCCTCGGGCTAATCCACATTCCCAGCCCACCGAGCGCAAGTTCAAATTGGCCAAGAACCTAACGGCTAACCCTGAACTGAATCATTCACATCCGCACGCAGCGCAAATTCAACTTAAATTTAGCACACGCCACTGAGTTTGGGCAAATTAAGCTTGTCAAAGCTTGTTGGGATATGTGTCAGTTGGACCCAACTGAGGTGTTTCAAAGCGTTTCAACTTCAACGCGGACTCAAAGAAGCCTGAATGCACTCCAAGATTACTGTATCATTTCGACCGAGTGTTCAAGTGACGCGTGACGCGGCCCTCTGAACTGAACACTTTCGCCCTCGGTGACGGTGACACCCACATTTTGGGGCTGAAAAACGCGAGAAAGTGCGGTTCGGCATTTGCCGGACATCCGTATATGGAAAATTTGCGTGATTGCCGAGAAATGAACACTCGAAAAAATGAACACTTGAGGTGACGGGTGACACCCTATGAACACTTGGTTGAAATGATACAGTACAATGACGGCCTGGGCGCGGATAGATGCCATACTGTGCTCCACAATTACTAAATGGATTCGATCTGCCAGTGAGGGCTGGGCTTGGGTCTCTCGAACCAGGCCTAAGCACGACTTTCCAGAGCAGGTAGGGCGCAGGAATGCAACCACTTTCGGCTTAATTCGAAATCAACCCTCGACCTAGCGAACACTTGTCACCCGCCCTGGAATCGAGCCACCTGCCGTTGCCACCATGCTCTTGACCTCGGCGGTGTGCGGCGGGGAGCGCCTGCCCTCCACGATGACTGCAAGCCCTCGCTCACTGTGGTACCGGGCATTATAATCACCACCACTGCCCGACATAACTGTGTGACCCTGGATCATTCTACGCATCCAGGGGATCGGGACGCCTGGGCCCTACAAATTCACTAGGCAGTTATGACGATGCCCCACAATCTTCTATAAAGGCCCTGCAGGAGATGCCATTTCGCTCAGCTTCACATACTATGATTTCCACCGCTTTCATCCTCTCTTCCTTGGTATGTGATATTTCGGAGTTTGGACCATACATTTCCTGACTGACTGGCTTTTGTTTCTTTTCCCCGCTAGACAGCCATAAGCGTTGTTGCAGCTCTGGGTCCCGCCGCTGTCAACCTCAGAACTGCCGCCAACTACACGATCCTGGCTGAAACTGGGATCACAAACGTGCCAACCTCCGCCATCAGTAAGTCCGCACATCGAAATACCGACCTACATATGAAGTCCACCGTCCCTAGCTGGTGCGATGGCTGTCTGCCCAATCGGCGCCGCTGCCATAACAGGGTTTTCACCACTCATGCTCGACCCGAGCGGTCAGTTTTCAACCTCAAGTCAAGTTAGTGGGCACATCTTTGCTTGCGACTATGCCAGCCCTACCCCGTCAACCCTCGCCATTGCCATCGCCGACATGGGCACCGCATTCACGGACGCAATCACCCGCACGCCCCCCAATTTCATCAATCTTGGCGCTGGTGAGTTATCACTTTTGACCTTTAAGCCCTGTTGTGTTCTGATCGGTCTGACAGGAAACATCGGTGGCAGCATTTTAACGCCTGGACTCTACAGTTGGACCACCGGGGTCACCATTAACAGTTCTATCACCCTTCTTGGGAGTGCCGCAGACAGTGAGCTTGTACCGCTCCATGCGACCAACGCAATTAACTCCATATTCTTTACAGCCTGGATTTTCCAAGTGAACGGGACGCTCACTATCGCCAACGGTGTACAAATGATACTCGTTGGTGGCGCGCGTGCAGTAAATATTGTCTGGGCTACGGCCGGCGCGGTCACCGCCGGAACGAGCTCGCACCTTGAGGGCGTGTTTCTTGGTAAGACTGGAATCACCCTGAAGACTGGAGCTACGGCCAACAGCCGGCTCCTAGCGCAGACCCTCGTCGCGCTTCAACAGGTACATCGAGTTTTTTTTGTTTGCGCTTGTAAAATTTCGTCTCATGATTTCGCACTTGCAGGTTACTGTTACTGCGTAATCGATGTAAACCCTGCGGGGACAATAGTGACTCCAATTTTGTACGAAATTCATACAATTCTCTTTCCAGATCCTGTTTATATCATGCTATAAAGTCTACTTGACCCGCACTGCGGCGCTGAACTTCAGCCTGTTCAACCTTATTAAAGCCCAATTGGGAATGATTCCTACATTTTGGTTGTGGTGTTTCTTCTTTACCTGACGCGCTGTGGCTGCGACCTCGTTTCGCAGGGCAAGATCTGAATAATGTCAAGTTTCGGTGTTCGGTGCGAGCTCGCTGCGTTATGCGATGAACTCCACATCAGGAAAAATCCTACAACCTACAGAGGAATATATAATAAGGATAGTGATCATAACACTGTCTTTTTGTCCCCCATCCAAGTTGTATAAGGACCCCTGAAATACCCTTGTAGGCCAGGGGCCCCGTCCCGACAAAGAATCACCTTTTGAGGCTCCAAATCCAGGTTCAGTGCCGACAAAAATTGGGGGTTGACGGCGAAAATGCCAGGTCCCGTCCCGACAAAAAGTCGCAATCTTGGTCGACTTCGCGGCATATTTCTGGGAGTTTTCGGCGCGAAACTGTCGGGAACGACTATTCTAGCTTGTTGCAGAGCTGAGACCCGGCCCCGAGTCGAACGGGGATCCTCTACATACTCTTAGCAATTCACAAGAATGGAATGGACGTGTAGAACGCCTGCCACTGGATTTTGCGTTTCACCACAGCTCGTCCCGTACTGCGGTTGATTTTTTGGATTGTGGTTGAATCTTCCGGCGCGGTCGGGCCGCTCGGCAACTCAACGCCACCTGCCACAAAAGGAAGGTATCTGCTCTTTCGTATCAGAGGGCGGTATCAAGGAGTGGACGGCAATATTGTAGTGGAAGAGAAAGAAACGGGCTCAAGAGGAGAACAATATGCCCTGGAGTGAAACTGAGGGAGACAGATTGCATTGTGTACACGCCTCGAGGTCCACTATTGTGTAGTAATAACAAGGAAGCCTTGTGCCAGTTACGATGCGAGACTCTCATCATTGTAGAACGTAAGTGGTGTTTGCGCCCAGGACGGCCCAGCGATCGTCATAAAATCTTGTTGGATAAAGTCAAAACACTCAATTATTGGAGCAAACGACCCGACCCTGAGTCGAACGGGAGTCCCTCCTTGTCAGTGCCAAATTTTCCCAGTATGGAATGGAGGTGCAGATCATCAATTGCCAACGTTGAGGGTCGGTTCAATCTGTGCACGTTAATCGGGGACTTCTCGTTCTCGACCAACTTCAAGGTGACTTGGACGGGGAAATCATGGTCGCTCTTACTTACTTACACGGATCCCGTGCGGCAAGACGCAGTGAGCGAATACTTATTTTACAAGAAAAAGTGTAACTAAATCTCCCCGAGTCGAACGGGGTCCGCCCCAGTACCCTGCATGCGAACAGAGTAAAGATGCAGACCGCCTGCCGACGGGTCTTGTTGAATACCTCGATAATTGCAGTTCCTGTCAATTGATCTTCAACATCGATCGACAACGCTGAGGGTCGATTTAATATGTGTGCGTTGATCTCGTGCTTAACTGATTCCAAGTTGACTTGGATGAGAAACGCATACATATAATTGCCAATTTTACTTACACGGGATGAAAGGCGGAAATGCGCTCCCAGTCAAGTAACACTCATGCTTCAAGAAAAAAGCCTCCAAAATTCCTTCTCGAACGGCCCGACCCCGAGTCGAACGGAGGATCTTTTGGGACTATTTCTCAAGCAAAAAGGATCAACCATATGCATACCATAATCTGGAACGGCCCGACCCCGAGTCGAACTGGGTTCCTCCGCATGTGTTCCCTGGGTAAGTTGGAATGATTTTTCTTCTTCATAGCCACGATAGGAGTAGTTTTTGTAGTCGGACCCGGTACCCAGTGTTCGCAAAACTCACCCCGGTCAGCACCGAAGCCCCGGAAACTTCAAAATGAACCTAACCACTCCATCGAAAGAGCTAGGAATAATTGAACTCACACCATGAGGTTCGGCTCCCCACCCAATGTACAGGGTTGTTTTCATTTTGCACGGTTCAATAACGGTTGAGGTTGAATCTAATCAGCTTTGGATTCAAAGGGTGGAATAAGAAAATACTGTACCACTCGCGTGTGTAAGTTACAGTCATCAGTAACTAGTAATCAGTAATCCGACCCGCTCAGCTGGGGGGTTCGAACTTCGAAGTCAGGTAAACTTAACAGTGGATCGTGGCCGCGAGAAATCCCGACCTTCGGGGTTTCATTTTTTGACAAGAAAAAGAACGCAGACTGTAACGCGTAACGACCCGATGCACGAGGATTTTGATGATGGAGTGGATCGATGGAGGCGCAGACCGCCTGCTATCGGGTCCTCCTTATACTCAATCTCAGTTCCGCGTGTATCGCGGTCGATTTCAACATCCACCACCGCTAACGTGGGGGGTGCCTCATATATCAACCCTCTACCGGGCATGCACTGCCCCTCTTACGAGGAACCTCGAGGGGAGGAAGCAACCGGGCGAAGAAAAAAAAACGGAAAAAGGATGGATATTGGCGCGCACGACCCGACCCCGAGTCGAACGGGGGTCCTCCGCAGTATGCATCACGACATGGTGTTATAGGTGGAGCTGCAGACCGCCTGCCACGGGTCTTGCTTGTATTACCGTGTTTCTGAATACATGGACTGGCTCGCGAGGTCAGGAAGGCGGGAAGTTAGGATCGAATTTTTTGGCGGTCAAAGTTATACTGTTACGCGGAGGTGATTTTTGCAGTTTCATTTTATAGTCGGAGTCCCACTTCCTGCAGAGCCACATTCAATTGAGTCTATTGTTCTTCCTGCTGATTTTCCTTAAGCTTCTTCCGTTTAAGTCGAGAAATACTCTTGGTCAAGTAACTCCCATTTTCAAGAAAAATGCGCAATGGCGGACTTTCACGACCCGGTCCCGAGTCGAACGGGGTCCCCCTCTTTATTATTCCCTGACCCCGACCTATGGATTGGAGGCGCAGACCGCCTGCGATCGGGCCTTACTTATGTTAATGTGTACCCTGAATACACGGATTCTCTCGCGACGGGGGGAGTCGGAATACTTTTTGGCGGTCAAAGTCACACTGATACGCTGACGCCCAAGTAGATGCAGCCAATTTTTTTTTTTGGTCGTAGTTAGTCCCAGGTCAATTTGAGTTGCGCTCTCCCTCGTTCTGCGCCCGCATGAATATATCGAGCCTCATCAGTTTGGGTTCAAAATCCCCCTAAGCCGCTCCCACCAGGCGTATCTCCCATGCCTCTAATCATCATGCATCATGATATCTTCTCCAATTTTAGCTTCTTTCCTCAGGCCTCAGAGCACAAGCTTTTCCAGTCAAATTCAACCCCGAATCTTTGACTAACGTTCCCCAATCCGAATTCTACCCCAGCGACATGAACGCAAAAAAAAAATCATCTCATCTCATCGCAATCGTAGTGGGCGGTCAAGAAGCCAAGTATCGAATTGAAGCGAGGACGCCTCGAAGTATACGTATCGAAGCAAAGTAGCCATAGGTATTGTCAATGGGGACGAGGGAAAAGATCAAGGTACGGCGTACGATTCCAGGATTCAAATTCAGTAACACCACAAGGTTGGGGGGAACCTACTTAGCATTCAGATGTGGCTGAAGAAGGACGCAGAGGTACGCACGAACGAAAGCAATTTCCTTTTCTTCTAGACCCCGTCTAAGGATCATCCCTCGCCGCCGGTTTCCCTTCGCCGCCGCTCAAATGATCCACACCCGGAAGGCCCGCTCCGTTCGCGTTGGAGCTGGTACCGGTAGCGTTAGTGCCGCCCGCACTTGTGCTCGCGCTCGGATTAGGTGGCCCGGTTCGCTCCGCACTACCGTTCTGTTGTGCGCCCTGGTTCAAGTTGGAGCCAGACGCGCCCTCGTTGTTTTGCTGCGGCACGGTGAAAGAAGTCGGCCCACTCAACGCCGGTGGGTACCGCGGGTACTGTCCCTGCGGTTGCGGCTGCTGGTATTGCCCGGAGGTGGAGGCGCGGGCGTTGGACGGGGGGTAGGGCTGGTTGGGCTTGAGCTTGGTGTGGGTGATGGGGAGGCGGCTGGGAAAAGGAGCATTAGTTGGGAAAGACAGGAGGATAGGACGAAGGGAAGGGGAAAGGGAGGAAACTAAATCAAGAACGGAATGTCTGCGGACATGTGAATAGCGGGCGCCCACAACGCGCGATGAGAAGAGGTGCGAAGCGCGCGCGGGTGGGAATGAAAGAGTGAAATGATTTCAATGCACCCACAAGCCGCAGAAGAACGCGCGGTGAATATGAAGGCATCCGCGTCAGGCCAGCAACAATCACGCCGTCCCCGACTGACCCAAAAAGGAGGCGGGCAAAGCAAAGAAACCACTGTGGAAGCAACCCGCACGGGTTCGCCTCGTTCGCAGGAGCGAGGAGCAGCAGAAAAAGACGGGGGATACACACGGACAACGCGGATATGGAGGGGAAGCGGGCGCGGATGTGGGTAAAAATTAAATGGAACAGAATACATCAGCATGCATTAGAATGCGTACGCCGTACAGAGCCGTGTATCAGAGAAAAACTCCGTGCTCGCGTTCGCGCCCACAAACCACCAGCACGACGAACGAAACGCGAATCGCCGAAAGACAAGTGGCACTGTCCCAAAAGGGCAAGGCCCGAGAGAAGGAGCGCGGATAAAATTGAATAGAATGCATTCAAACGCATTATGCATTCTCGTGCATACGCCACACAGAGCCGAGTATCAGAGAAAAACTCCGTGCCCGCGTTCGCGATAGACGCGGGCACAATATCGCGAACGCGGGCACAAGCCACCAGCACGACGGACGAAACGCGAATGGCAAGAAGACGAGTGGCACTGCGCCAAAAGGCAAGGCCCGAGAGGAACGCGGATAGAGTTGAATGGAATAGAATACATTGGAATGTATTCTCGTGCGTACGCCGCACAAAGCCGAGTATCAGAAAACTCTGTGGCCGCGTATGCGATAGACATGGGCACAAGTCAACAGCACGACGAACGAAACGCGAATCGCCGAAAGACAAATGGCACTGTCCCCAAAGGGCAGGGAGTGGGCACGCTTTCTCCGGGTCCGTCGACGAAACCGTGGAGAACACCCGTAAACACGCGGACAAAAAAGACACCAAGAGCGAAAACAATTAGGAAACACTCACTACATCTCCGCTTCCGCGTATCGTACTCGCCGCCACGGGGCGCGCTTGGACGGGAACAGTTCCGGGCGGGGGCGGGAGTGGGTGCGCTCGAAGAGACCGCATTTGTTGCAGAGCTGGTAGAAAAACAATCAGCATTCAAAACTCGCAAGTGGAAAACGAATGCGTTGGAGGACGAAGCAAAAAGAAGATGGTGTCCCGCCCAGTCGCGCAGAAAACGCGGTGTGAAGGGAAAGCGGAATATCGCGGCAACACAGGGGAAAATGTGGAAATCGCGCCGCAGAAGCAGCGCTGGCCCAAGGCAGTAGCGAAAAGTGAAAACAAGTGGTAAACGCGACGCACCACCTTCCCGGGATTCAAATTACTTCTCCTCCACGTGCTCGTATCCGTCGTGCAGCAGTTGAAGCACCGGCGCCTCACCCTATCACTCAATTCGTAGCGGCGTCGTCGGTGTGCCTCCAGGAGCACTACCGTCGGCAGCACCACCAGGGGATGGGATAAGCGGTGGGATCATATGCGGCGGCGGTGGCGGGTACGCGCCGTACGCCGCGTAATACTGTCCGTTGGGCTGCTGATGCGCGTACTGGGGCGCGCCGGGGGGTGGTAGGGCGTACATATACGTTCCAGGCGGGGGCGGATAGCGCTGGGGGTCGTAGGCGTAGTGTGGGTGCGCCGGGGTCGGTGATGCTGTTGCTGTTGTTGGTGCTCATCCTGCTCGTGGTAATTGTGGTGTTGACTCTGGTGTGGATGAGGAGCCGGAGAACGAACCGCGCCTACAGGCTCCGTGGACACGGAATTATTGCTGTGATCGCGCTCAAGGGACGACCCACTGACGGCGCGGGCGAACCGGAGGACAACGTGGCAATGGGAGGCGAGGATGCGGGGCGTTCGTGCTCGGGCGCGTACGGAGAGACCGGGGAACCGCGGTATGCATACGCGAGCTCGTTTTGACTTTGGATAGTGTCGACGCGTTTACGGTCTTCAGAGTTATCGTTTGCGGCGGGATCAACGACGGGCGGAGAGGATTCGGACGGTGGTGGTGGAAAGATTAACGTTCTCGGGCGATCGAGGAACGAGTTCTCCCGAGAATAGGGTTTGTGGATCAGAGGTAGTCGCACAGGGGCTGACACAATCTCAGTCCGCACTCTGGGCGACAACCTCTGGCGCGACCTTTCGCCTCACATACCCACGCTTTTTTCTGGCTATTACTTCTGTCTACGTCTACTTCTCATCTACCATGGCCACATCCGGGTCGTCTAACGATGGCGGGGTCGTTCCCGTGCGACTCCTATCCGATCCAAACCTCAATTTCTGCCCCGACTTTGCGTCGGATGATTTCTCGGACATTCGGGACTCTATGGGCGACCTCACATCTGATGAAGCCGCGGCAAAGTTGACACAGTCCTGGACAAAGGGTAATGACAAAAAGAAGGAGAAGTGGGCGCATCAGCTGGCCGCGGACAGGGTCGAGGCTCAAGCTGCCGAAGATGCCCGTCAGAAGAAAGCTGATGAGGAGGCGGCTACCGCGGCCAAAGCTGTAGAGGACGAAAGGCTGGAAACGGAGAAGAAGAAACCCAAATTGGGAGACTTTGATGCGAACAGAGAAGCGCCGTCCTTTCTCGAATCTCGCATCTCACCGTTTGCGCAGAACAAAATCGACAACAAGAAATATTGCCTTCTCTATCCATTCACCCCCCGGGGGCTCGCAGAAGCCGCCGCCGCCGCCTTGTCCTCCAACGACGATGTCTCTTCAGTTCGACTCAGCCAATCCGACGATAATCAGCTTACCGTTCAATCTGGTCCCGCCTCCACCGCTCACAAAAACATGGTTCGCGACAACCAACTGGCTTGGCGAGAATTCGACCTAGGCAAAACACGTTTCCTTAAGGAGATTATCCGCGCAGGTTGGCCCACCAGCCACGTCGATGCCCTCAGCAAATTTTTCTTCCTGATCATGAACTATGATACAATCCGCAACCGCCCCGGAGGGGAGCAGATTCTCATGACTTATGCCGACCGTATTCGCTGGGATTGGCATCAAATGCTCGGGACTTCAGAATCATTCAACATCTCCATCATCAACCACGAGCTTTTGAGGAGCATCTCCGACGAAGTGTTTAACGCGCGCAGAGAGAAGGTTCTGTCTGGGTAAGCCCGTCCCCTGTGCTCTCAATCTCCAGCGCTGACTTTACCATATTTTGGTGCCCCTCCACGCAACCTTTTGCTCTCCACCTGCCTCCCTTTCCCGCATCCTCGCATTCTACCGCATCCTCGCATTCTACCGCATTCCGCATTCGCATCGCATCGCATCTCCGCATCTCCGCATTTTACCGCATTTTGCTTTCGCATCCCCGCATCTTGCATTCGCATCGCATCCCCGCATCCCCGCATCCCCGCATCCCCGCATCCCCGCATCCCCGCATTCTACCGCATTCTGCTTTCGCATCACATCGCATCCCCGCTTCCCGCATTCCTGCATCCTACCGCATCGTGCATTCGCATCACATCGCATCCCTTCATCCCGCATCACCGCATTCTACCGCATATCACATTTGCATTGCATCACATCCCGCATTACAATCCTCAGAATGAGGCCGCAGCATAATAACGTAGGGAACAGTGGGCAGCGCTATGCGCCGTACCCTCCTCCCAACGTGCAGTACCCGCCTTCCAACACACAGCAGGAAGGCTCGAGCAATAATCGCGACCGTGTTTTTCAACACGGCGCGGCAAGCGGATCCTTTGTCTGCGCCCTCTGCCTTGGATCCCACGAGAACATGGCGAAATGTCGCTCCGCAAGAATGTGGGACGGCCGACCGGCGAGATGTCACCGAAACGAGAAAGGCAAAATTGCGAACCCGCAGGGACTCGAACTATGCATCGACTTCCAACTCCCCAAGGGGTGCAATGGAACGCGCGGACGTCACAGCCACGTCCACGAGTGCACGGGTTGTGGCGCAACCGATCATGGAGCTTCGAACTGCGCTCTCCGCTCGAAGCTCTAAGCCTCTCACTCCCCTCATCGCAGACCACTGGGAAGCAGCGCTTCGTGAAACTGGTCTTATCTCCCGGTACCCTTCTGTTCCTTCTGGCCTACGATCCGGTTTCGACATTTCCATCCCTCGCATTCATTCCACTGCCACTCCTCCTAATAGTGCTTCCCTCTCTGCTCATCGCACTCCATTTCATCAAGTCATCACATCCGAATTTGCCGCCGGGCGGTATATTGGCCCTTTCTCTCGGGCCCAGCTCCAGGATTGTCTTGGTCCTTTCCAGTCATCGCCACTATCCATGGTTCCCAAACCGCATGAACTCGAAAAAATGCGGTTGGTTCAGAACTATTCCTTTCCCAGAACCCCACGCCCCGACCATGTCTCTATCAATTTCTTCATTAATTCCGACGATTTCCCTTGTACTTGGGGAACTTTCAACGCCATGTGCTTCAAAGTCTCCATGTTACCACCCGGCTCGCAAATTGGAGTTCGCGATGTCTCTGAGGCATATCGCAATATTCCTACGCATCCATCCCAATGGGCGGGGACCGTCTTGCGCTTACCTGCAAATCTATTTGACTTATCCTGTCGACCCGAGCTCGAGGCCACCGGGGATGATCTCTTCGCAGCAGACACCAATGTATGCTTCGGAGAATCGTCCGGAGCCGGAGCCTATGGTCTGCTCGGCGACGCCTTTGCAGACATCCTTCGAGCGCGAGGCATCGGCCCGATTTCCAAATGGGTTGACGACTCCGTTTTCCTTCGTCTTTTGCGAGAGCACGTTCCAGAATACAATACAAAACGGGCGGCACTGCATCAACGGCTCGGGAATCGACGCCAATCGGGGGGTCGCCTATGGTGGGGCGGCGAGGAACTGCCCGACGGGCGAATTGAGGAATACGACAAGGATTTCGCATTTCCCATCCTCGATCTATCCACCGCATCTCCACGCAGCATATTTGACAGCCAATTCAGCTGCAATTTCGATGACATTGACCGTGTCGCTACATTCCTCGGCATGCCGTGGAAACGCAGCAAAGATATCCAGTTTTCATCCGCGGCTCCTTTTACAGGAATCATCTGGGATCTACAGGCGCGTCGCATCTCGCTCACTTCTGAGAAAACTGCAAAATATAAAAATGCGATCTCTGAATGGCAAACGAAACGTGCGCACACCCTCTCCGAGGTTGAGAGCCTCCACGGCAAACTCATCCATGCGTGCTTGGTTGTTGGGACCATCGGACGAGCGTACCTCACCGACCTGGAGGCCATGCTCGGAATATTCCGTAACAGTCCTTTCATGCCACGTACCGCACCTCGGAACACACCCCGCGACCTCGAATGGTGGTTCAAAACTCTCTCAAAGCCAAATCTCTCCCGAGCTATACCGGGTCCATGCGAGGTCCTCGATATCTCCGCCTTCTCCGACGCGAGCTCCGGAGTTGGAATCGCTGTGGTCATCGGTTCACAATGGCGCGCGTGGCGCCTCGTCCCCGGTTGGGAATCCAAGCAGCGGAAAATCCTGTGGGCAGAAGCTGTCGGCTTCGAACTCCTCGTCCGCATCATCATCGCATTGGATGCCAAACCGGGACACTTGGTTGTCTATGGGGACAACGACGGCGTCGTTAAGGGCTGGTGGAACGGCAGGAGCAAAAATGGGGAGACCAACGACGTCTTCAAACGCATCCATGACCTCTGCAACATGGCTGGTATCACCGTTCACACCCGTTACGTTTCCACTCATTCAAACCCCGCCGACGATCCATCGCGTGGGAAATACCCGAACCGTAATCTCCTCCTTCCCCCCGTACCCATCCCCGCTGCCCTCACGCCCTTCTTACTCGACTTCGACGCCCCGTATCCCTACCCTGCCCGTACCCCTCTTCCTAAGCAGTACACTGCCGAGCACGGCGTCCAACGACAACTTGGCGACGACGATTGGATCTCGGAGTTTATGTGGATCAATTGAGCCAAAAATCGGCTTACACGCTAGCACATCTCGCCCAAGACCTTACCCCAAACACTTACCTCTCCGTCCATCTTCTCAACGCCCTCTCTGTTTTGCGAACGAGCGGTTGTACAAATGGCTCCCATCAACAGGGAGACAAGACCGCGAGGGCAACACCGTGCCCGAGGCAGATCTGGTAAATATCACCAATGTTTTGTCTCACTCGTGGGCAGACGGAACGCTGGAGACGTACGGATCTGGGCTCCTTCTCTACCACTGTTTCTGTGATTCCCGAAACGTCCCCGAACCGGCGCGCGCACCAGCATCGCAAGAATTGCTCGCAGCTTTCTTAGCGGCAGCTGTCGGCAGTTACGCGGGTAAAACACTCGAAAATTACCTATCCGCGGTGCGCGCCTGGCATATACTTCACGGAGTACCGTGGAAACCCGACAAATCCGAATGTGATGCTCTTCTACGCGCCGCCGCGGCTCTACAGCCGAAATCGTCGCAAAAGAAGAAACGCCAACCATATACTCTGGACACCATTAACGTCCTCCTTTCCCATCTCGACCTCGAAGTTCCACTGGACGCTGCAGCCGCCTCTTGCCTAACGACCGGCTACTTTTCTTGCGCGAGACTCGGCGAGCTAACTGTCAAAACACTAGGCAGTTTCAATCCCGCAATGCACGTCAAACCATCCGACGTGCGGGAAGAAACAGACCAGAATGGTCTTCTCATGACGGTGCTGCGCGTGCCGGTGACCAAGAGCAGCCCAACAGGCGAAGATCTACTCTACGCGGCACAACATGGCGACGCGGATCCTCGGGGTCTCTTCGCCAACCACCTACGCGTGAACGCTCCACCTCCCAACGCCCATCTCTTCGCCTACAGACACGGGTCGGGGCATCGGCCTCTAACCAAATCTGCATTTATTACCCGAATTCATAAGGCGTTCCGCGCTGCTGGCATGGATCCACTGCAGGGCCACGGGATCAGAATCGGAGCCACTTTGTTTTATCTACTACGCGGCACTCCCTTCGACGTCGTCAAAACTATCGGTCGTTGGGCAAGTGACGCCTTTCTCTTATACCTGCGGAAGCATGCGCAAATTCTGGCCCCATACATGCAGGCCAATCCCGAGTTGCACACCAATTTTATGCGCATTACTATGCCCCCCATTCGTTGTGAGTTTTCACTCCTAGCTTGTTGGGAATCCTGCGAGGATGCGTCGTGGACTCCTACTTATTGGGTATCCACGCAGGATCCATATTGCGTCGGGAAGCCGAGCTCACGCCGGTTTTCGCCCGCCCAACTCATTGCTTTCTTTTTCATTCACCGACAGAGCGCCATCCACAAATTAACGTTCTCGGGCGATCGAGGAACGAGTTCTCCCGAGAATAGGGTTTGTGGATCAGAGGTAGTCGCACAGGGGCTGACACAATCTCAGTCCGCACTCTGGGCGACAACCTCTGGCGCGACCTTTCGCCTCACATACCCACGCTTTTTTCTGGCCCTCCCACCCATCCCTTCAATAATCACTGCCTCATACATGGCTGGCAATACATGTACAGCTCGTTTCCGTTCTGCTCTTACCCTTTCTTCACCTGACACCCATCCCTTCAATAATCATTGCCTCATACATGCCTGGGCAATATGTTTGTAGCTCTCTTCCGTTCCGCTCTTACTTTCCTTCCCCAAATACACGATGTTGAATTATTGCACCGATGCATAAGACTAACCAATTGGACCAATATGGGTATCCACGCAGGATCCATATTGCGTCGGGAAGCCGAGCTCACGCCGGTTTTCGCCCGCCCAACTCATTGCTTTCTTTTTCATTCACCGACAGAGCGCCATCCACAAAGAGAGGCGAGAACTGCGGCAGCCGATGCAGCCATCTGGTGATGATCGTTGGGATCAACAAACGAAAGAGTCACGCGCGAGCTTTATGCTATTGGCTGGACGCCTTCCCGGATCAGACGGCCATCACTTCCTGCCTCTTGCCGTCATCTTCGCGATTCGGTCTCACTGCCGACCCACTTGGCCAGGCTTTCCGATCCTTCACCCCCGCTCAACGGCCCCACCTGAACCACAGATCTCTTCTGGCCCCAAGTGTTCTCCCCCGTGGAATGGTATGCCGCATCTGCAGGCCATATCCAGTTTCCCTATCACTGACCAGCGCTGTTCACGAATCCAAGGAACAGTTTCTTCGGTAGATCGTTCTCTAGCGGGCGTATACTTACTTTTTAAAGTCTCGCAACTGCGTATCAGACGGCCATCAACCTGCCCTTGTCCTCAACGCCGACCGATTTTTGCCACGCAGGCTTGCGCAGCCTCCGGAATGCACCGCGGACCTCACATCCTTATATAATACCCGTCCCCCCAAAAAGCTTCTTCTGGCCTTCCCACTGGCGGTCAGTTGCCTTCCACGGTTCCGCGACGAGCTTGGGGTTTTTTGCTCCCTTGGCGACAAGGTGTAATGTATGGTCTTTCTGCCTTTCGAGTTTTAGCCCCCTCCTGTGGACCCACGCAGTACCACACCCTCAGAACGTTAAATTGAGAGTACGCTGTGACATTTACAGGTAAATCAAAATCTTATGCCCTCGTTCGGAGCAATTCGAGATGATTTCTCCCGAATACAATTCCCAGCGAAGACCCAGCGGCAGACGGTCTGCACCTCCACTCCGTAATAATCGAAACAGTGGAAGTATAAGGAGGACCCCGTTCGATTCCGGGTTGGGTCGTGAGCAGTTAGCAAAATATCATTTTTTGTTCCTTAAAATCAAAAATTAATCGTAGGTGACTCTGAGGCGAGGCCAACGCATTCCGGGGTTCACAGACGGGTGACTGGTATGATCAATGTTCAGGGTACGTGCCTCGATTACCCCCGAATGTCAACTCAACCTCAATATCAATGAACAGAGCGAGATAAGCTGCTCACAAACTAAATCCAAGGGGGTTTTAGTGGGTATACGGCCCGCCACCCGAAGAAACGGAGTAGGTTAATAACGGCCAGAGTCCCACACAGAGGCTTGACACCTGTGCGTAACGGCATTTCCTCCTGGACACTTCCCCGGCTATATTGGATGAAACCAATTCAACCAGCGGATACGCTCGGAATGCTTTGCAGACTGAGATCGTATTACCTTAAACGCTCCAAAAAAAAAAAAAAAAATTTAACAGACGCGAGAGTGAGCTTGTCACAATGACAATCATGTCGCAAAATCGAGTGGAAGCTCACATTCAAGCAAGACCCGATGGCAGGCGGTCTGCGCCTCCACTCAATGGTCCACATCCCACGCGGTACGGGGGACCCCGTTCGACTTGGGGTTGGGTCGTGCGTCGGCCAGAGTTTCTTTTTTTTTCGAAAATTAATTGTGTTGTTTCTATTATATGTGCACCACTCGACCTCAGCAGCATTGTCCCGTTCCGCGCCGCAAAATGGAACCATCGCAGAATCACCCAAGAAAATTAAGTGCAATGAAGCAGGAACTCGCGTATTGAATCAAGACCCGTCGCAGGTGGTCTGCGCCTCTCCCCCATGTGATATAGGCTTGCGCGCATACCGAGGAGGGCCCCGTTCGACTCGGGGTTGGGTCGTTTACCGCCCGGGACGCAGTTGTTTTCGTTTTTCTGCCGGTGCCACAGCGAGCGCATGGGTCCTAGTCTTCCTCTCTGGATTCTGGGTGAGTAAGGTACCGACCGAGTGGGTGAGAGACAAAGGCATTCATGACTTGTTCGAGCTTCAAGCTGTATGTGGTTTCGAAGTCTGGTGTGTTGCGGTTCGACTCCGAGGTGTACCATGATCTGCAAGTCTGCAACTGATATCTACTTTTTCTTTTTTTTTCTGTCCTTCTGAGTAGAACTCTTCTGCGGACACAATCACGGGCAGTCTCGGATGCCGTTTGTTTGCAGAGACAAGATTGCACACCAACACCCAGCGGCGCTTCCCTCGGATTTTGACAAGATTCTGATACCTTACTGCACGCCGCCGTAGTGGATCTTGTCGCGCGCGCAGCTTAGGAGGTTTAAATTTACCTTTCCCCTTCGCTGGAGCTGTTCCGTGTGAAGTCGCCGTCTGCGTGCTGGAATATCAATATATCAATTTTTGGACCCAAACAAAATTTGATCGCACAATCAATCCCTCGGATGTACTCCGCGCCCAACACCAGGTATACACACGACCTGAAGCGGTGTATGAGGGAATACAGGGAGTGTATGGTGGAGTATGTATACACTCTTGTGGCATTGCGCGGATACGACGACACAGAATGCTCCGAGGTGGGACAACGATTCCAAAGCGACTCGCCCACCTTTCCTTGCGGGAACTGAGAGCACAGCTCGAAGTCCAAACCGTATCCCTGCGCGTGTGGGACCGAACACCAGGAGTATTACCGTTTTACCGCGCCGGGTGGTTTGGAGGGATTGGAGAGTGTGGTGAGCAACTGGCTTTACATCCTAAGGGATCTCCCGATGCCTGCCTTAGCACGAGTTTCTCTGACCTCATATGTTCGGGATTCCCTTTATGGCCTAGTGAATATCTGATTGTCGATCTATCTAGTCTTAATTTGGGACAAATGATCTGGGTACGGGTTGAAGTTCCCTTAATTTGCAGAACAAGACAAGACCTCCTCGCGATATCCGCGGACATTAATAACGCCTTAGTAAACCTTTGTGGTCGCAGGTGACCTCCGGTCGTAATTAGTACATTCTGAGTGGCAACGGTTGAACGTTGAACTCTGAACCAGACCGAAATTTTGAACATTTATTTACCCAAGGGTCTGTTATTGGTCTGTCACTAGAATTATCGCAGCAGCACGAAAGGACTAAGTCAGCCGCAAGGACGATTCGCTCATGCTGATCTCGAGATGCCGGAAGTGCGGAGGATTCGGATCTCTCCGACGTCAAACAGTTGTCAATTGATTAATTGTTCGGGCTCGGAATTATCCACTTTCCCTTCCTGCCACGACACCAGAATGCACCCCGCCCTCGAAATCCGCGAAATAGTACAGTCGGTCTTCGGCCATGTTGGCCGCCCATCTAGTGGATACGATCTCAAGACTCTGGCGATGCTAGCGCGGACGTGTACCGCATTTTGCGATCCGGCGCTTGACCTCTTGTGGGCGGAACAACATAACCTGAAAGCTCTAATGGGTTGCTTTCCCGGTGATCTCTTTCTAGAGGTGGATCTGGTTGCTTTTCGCCGTGCAGCTCCACCGTCACACTTTGCTCGACGCATAGTGCAAGATTTGGTAAATAATTCTCCTTCATCGCCCGTTTGGCAGACGCTCATGGATGCCGTGAAGGGCATCCGACGACCCATCACCAAGGAAGACTGGGACCGTCCGCTGCTATACTCCCATCGCGTTAAAGCACTCTACTTGGACAATTCCATCGGAACGGCATCGGCTTCGACCTCAGCATTCTACGATATCTGCCTCGCTTTCCCTGGATCCCACCTATTCCCCAATCTACGGACGCTCCAGGCAGATCTCTCTTCCGCGTATCGTGAAATACAGCCCGCGCGTGTCATCCCCTTCCTCTTAGCACCGGGCATTGAAAGGATCACTATCGCTCTCAGACAAATAGACACGGCATCGCATTTTCTTCCAACCTTGCCACAGCGTTGCCCTTCAATAACCTATTTGGACATCTCGAACTGGGACAACGGGGACACACAGAGCAGTTCTGCGGTCGTCCAAAATCTGCCGCAGATGCAGGAACTCCGCGTCTACAGCCTTAATCGACAGGCATTGGAATACGTCCGGCGTCTTCCAACGTTAAAAACTTTGCTAATCGAAGATTTTACCGTCGATCTTCCCGTTGACGATAATGCCGACGCGCACTCGTACTCCTCACTGAAGGATCTCGAGTTCGGTCGCACCAGAGTTCACCGCGTTACGGAGTTCTTGAAGATCACCAGAAATTGTTCACTGCAGAGACTGCACATCGGGAGCTTCGAAAGCGAGACAGCGACCGCAGCCAATATGGCTTCTCTTTTCTCCACACTCGCAGCTCAACGGTGTTCTCATACCTCCCTCCGAACCATTCGATATCACACTCGCTCTTCCAACAGTCCTCCTTCCGACCCCGATATCTACGCACTCACAGGCCACATGATCCGGCCCCTGTTCCGCTTCACGAACATGGTCACCGTAACGATCTACCAGCCCTGTGGGCTCGACATAACCGACGACGATGTGTCACAGCTAGCCTCCGCCTGGCCATGCCTAGAATTTCTTTCGCTGGGCGGAATCTACCAGGTAGCCTCCCGAGTTACGCTCCACGCCTTGTATGTGCTGGCCAGCCATTGCCCCCGGCTTCTCTCCCTTTCAATCTCCCTCGATGCAACACTTGTCCCCGCCCTGCTAACAAGTATTTTTGACCACCCCTTGCAATACATTTACGTGGGACGTGCAGCAATCACGGAACCGGCTCCTGTGGCCCGCTACATCGCAACGATGTTTCCTGCGACAAGGGTCAAGGCTTGGGCGGATATTGAAACACCGAGGAATTCGCAGGAGACGGTGTATCATGGGCGCTGGCGCATAGTATCGGAGGATCTCGTTACCATTCAGTCCTCGAACCACACCTGATGAGCGATTTGGTGTGTCTTCCGGACCGGTACCTCCATCGCTCGTTCTGATATCTCGCAGGTTTTACACAGTGTATAAAGATACTCTACTCTCGTCTTTGGGCGTCATTTGAAGCCCAGTTATTTTTCAATTAATCCTAAAATGCTAAAATACGGAATCACACTATCAACGATAACTACCAATCTTATCAGGAGTGGGCTGGAAGAAATCTGAGTTGCTGGGAGGCCTTGCTAGACGATACAGCTACGAAGGGACCAGCTAATGGATATCTTGGCCCAATCTTGGACATCGATTACCCGATTTGGCTGAACGAGTCAAATGACCATTCCGAGTTCGGCTTCTCCTGGTCGAGATCTGAAAACGGCATGCCCTGCCCCACGTTCTTGGTTTCAATTTTGTCCGTTGGTGGCTCATCACTGGCCGTTGTAATGTATGCAGTCATATATGTCTCGCTGCGTTAAGGGGGTAGGCTGCGCCAACCCCCGGCGGCGGACGTCGGCGCACCTCAGGGTCGGCATACTGTGCCACCTATGTCTACCTGTGTCGACCTAGCAGCCTGATCCATTCCTCCGGTGGCCTCTGATATCAAAGTGGTTCGATACCGTGACTCAGGATTATTGGAAGAATCATTCACCCCGCCGTTTGAGTATATTGACGCACACGTTTCCTTGACAACTCTGGATCATCGCAAAGCGCTGCATGGATTCCCATCATACTCGTTGTATGTGCACTGGCGTTGAATCTATCCAGCGGTGTTCGTGACTTTGGAAGTAGAAACTGGCAAGCATTCCATGCTTCGTCCTTGGCGTCGTGATTCTACCTACGTACCTACCTACTACCTAACCACAGGTAAATTCCAAGGTATGATTCCCGAGGTAAGCATACCATTCCTTACGCAGATTAAGATAAAATTCTTCCTCCATTTAAGTATTCAATCCTGCGGCTCCCCGATGCTCAGTGGACCGTCATTACCCCGACCGTCAACCAGTTGGAACACGATTTAGACAGGTAACGTGTCTGTTTATCTTCCCCGGGAGTAGATCATTGATGTACATCGCCCTCTGTATAGAATTGTGACTTGTTCCTCCTCGATCCACCTGCTATCAGACAGGCGGAATGATGTAGAGGGGTGATAAGAGATACAAGATAATCCTCCGCTTCGCTCCGGCAGACGAATTCCGTGCGAACCACTCACGAGAACGTAAAGTAAACAGTAGGAACACAATTGATTCCACACACACAATACATGTAATAACGCTGTACGGAAAGTCAATCGAAAATGATAATCCCTCGAGCAAAGTTGACTGAAGATGCCAGGAGCGAAATTCAATTGAGTACCTGAACTGGTTGCAACGCTCACAGCTTGAGTATCGAGAGAGTGGTGATTTGGGGGAGACCCGGACCACATGGTGTAGGTAGTTTGAGCCGCAAATTTGCACGTTCGAATTGATGGCGAAGGCTCTTGATTGAGGGAAACACAGTAGGGGAAAGTGTAAACAGAGATCGCGAGCAAGGACAGGATGGCTCTGGCTCTTGCTGAACTGAGGATCTTGATTCAGAACGGCAGTAGTATCGTTGAGGGGGGAAGCCTAGCAAAAACCCATGCGGTTTGTGTATTGCACATTGCAATTGATGACTTGAGGGCCTTCCGAATTCAGGGCAGTGGAACACATTGAGACGGGAGCTTTGAGAGATGGGGGGTAAGAAGTGGATGGGTCGATACGTAGGATGGGGGTTTATATCGTGTAACTGCGGGCTGTGTGGTAAAGATCTCGAAGTCCCTCCTGGGCTGCGAGAGCATCGGCTTAATAATGTATTCAATTGAACAGCTTTTGAACCGAGGTCAGATGTCAACTGAGGTCACTTTTAAGCTGCGCCGTCGCTGGGTTTCGGGGATTGTGTGAATATTTTCATTTCGAGTGAATAGTGCACAGTTATGTTGATTGATTGTGAGCTAGGCGCTGTTGCGCGCAGGGAAGCAAAAGTAAAAGCTTCAGAGCGAGAGGAGAGGGAGAAGGAAGGGGATACCCTACATGGGGATCAAACCAAAGAGATACAAACGAATACGAGGCATCTCGTTAAAGAACGGTTAATATGCGAAGTACGGTGTGAGAACAAGTGAATAAAGGAGGAAGGCTTCGCATGTATAAAAAGACGATCTTGCCTTTCTACTCGTCGCACAGTACTGCTACCCCCGTCGAGATCGACTCTCCGACAGGATGGCCCCAAGCTACCTTGCTTATTCAGGGCTTGCCCTCCGCGCAGCAATCAAGCGGGACGGAGTCCCAGGTGCAGGCGCAGACGCTCAGGCTGCGACCGCCGACTCTGGCCTGCCTACCGGCGTGAAGATCGCCATCATAGTCTGTAAGCAGTGAACTGCCATCGCTCGTTGTCCTGGCCTCACGCGCGTCGCACAGTGGCTGTTTTGGCACTTGGAGGAATAATCGTCTTGAGATTCCGTAGCGGGTGGAAAAAGAGGGCTAAAACGCAGTACGCTGCTAAAAAACTAGAGGAGTCCGCCGGAGACCGATGAGCAGACTGCTGGGTCGGTTCCCTTTGTGTCCGCGTGTCGCACCTAAAACTGAAAGACAATGTGTCCACCTCAGTGTCCTGATCCTTTTTCTATTGAGTGAAGATGAACTAGCCTCCGTGGAGGAAGGCCCAAACGAAACTTCCCAATTCAACATCGAGCGAATGTTGCCTAGATCCCACCCGTGAACGCCTGCAGATACTGTGAGCAGCATGGGCATGCTTGCTGTGGTTTAGGAGGTTACAACCGACCGCCGCAGTTCCTGATCAACGTCGGCCATCAAAGATGATTAACCCCAATGTAGGGGCAAGGGTGTTCCCACCCATATAAAGTTGTGATTCCAGCATCAGAAACAATATCATTGTACTTGAAGGAGAACAAAAGAACAACAGGATGGAAACACCCAAAAAAAAAGTATAGAAAGTTGAAAACCCCACAAAATGGTCAAAAGTGAAAAAAAAAAAAAAGGTCTGAATAATAAATGTGCAAAGTGACCGCCATACATCAGCCCCTGGAGTGTGATCAAGCAGTTTGTGTGAACTTACTCCTTCTCTATCCACCTGCTATCTATGGCGGTCAGAGTGCCCCTTTAATAAAACAGGGGTACACTTTGTGATTTTAGCCACATTTTGACGTACCAAAAGATGAAGATCGGCTGGAGGAAAACAAACTTCTTGTGTGCACAACCTCTATCTCTTTTTTGCACACCCACAACTTTGTTTTTAGTTCACTGAACAAAAACTTTTGGTTGGTAAAAAAGTTTGAACCTAAGAAAAAAAAAGTGTTGAGTAAGGGAAAAAAAAAACTCAACCACGGTCTTCTTTTCTTGCAAACCAAGAAAGTTTTTTTTGACTGCAACACAAACTTCCAGAGGTAAGTGGCGGTGCTAACCCTAATTTGATCACTTGATCCGGTGTCTGTGTCCGGCTTGATGCAAGCTGTTCATTCTTTGCTAACATGCCATCTATCCCACACAACAGGCAACACCCTCCAGCTCCTGGTAGACAAACCTGGGTCCCGGATGCTTGTGCACTGGTTAGTCATCTATCGGAACATCTCGCACAGTCGTACATCTTCCGAACCATCTCCCTTGGCGGTGGTCTACAGGATGGGTTTGCTACACTTCTTGTTGGGATCCTACCCTTGGGGCCAGTGGTACTTAATCTCTACTATTCTTTCTATGCACTGCTGATGAACCAACCACTCAGCCAAGTATGAGCCAAACCCAAATCCAGGCCAGCAGCAAGAGACAGACGAGTATGGCGGTCAGAGTGCCCCTTTAATAAAACAGGGGTACACTTCGCGATCAGTGTTGAGTAGAGTGGTAGATCTCCCATCATGAATCTTTCCCCGTTTGGACTTATCCCCGCCTTTTCGGTTCCCGACCGTTTTGGTGAGTGCCGCCCATCTGAGGAACCAGGAGACCCCTTTGGACATCTAAAGAGTACTCGAGAGATGTCATTCGCTGTCCTAAAGTGCTGAATTCATGATATACGGCGTACATATTTCAAAAGAAAGACGAAGACAAAAACACAAGTTCAACATATGTCCGACCACAGATTTCTGTGAGTATGATCAATTTGGCGATAAATGAGCATCCCAATCTGCTTATATATTTTAGGTATCTTCGTTGAAAACATAAGTCGAGAGCCCGGGAAGATAAACATCCGATCCACATTTGTTTTCATGTGACTTTCCCAACCCTTCCCTGGAGGGATCAACCTACCGAATCCATGCACCATCACTCCACATAAACAATATAGTCCTGCAGCGGCCGTCGGAATTATTCTAGCGGTGCTATCAGTAGAGGAATTCTTTTCTCACGGTTGAATTTCGTGAACTTGGACTAAAAGACGCCTCTGGATTGCTCTACATCATTTCAAATTGCGTGTCCTAACATACCGTGAAATCCATGACAATTCTTTGCCTCGGGGGTTTCTGGACTTGTATGTATCTCTGCGGCATCTCCACTGAATGTCGAGAACCAAATTGTGCTACTGGACAGAATATCCAACTCAAGGTGGAAAGTTTTAACATGTACCTCGCTTTACTGTGAAGCAGAGTCAAACTAACTGTAATATGCCCGGACCGGCAACGCCGGTCAGATACACTGAAATTCAGTGAAGTCCCACCGAACTTCCACTGTATTCCAATGAATTCCGGTGTATATCCCACCACCCGCTGGAAACCCCTGGAAATGAAAAATGTACACTGAATTCCGATGAATCCGAGCAAAGGCGCGATGGAATGAAAGAAAAATGGATTCACTCCACTGTAACAGGTACAAAAATGAGTCTCCGTTCTATCATAGAAACAAGGCTCACACATCCTGGACCTGCTGAAGATCGGAAAATAGTTTATATTTTTCCTGCCGAAGTCTGGTGAAGTTCGGTGGAATTCGCCGAACTCGAGTCAAATGTGCAATCTCTGAGTTCAAGCAACGAATTATTCTAGCTCAGACGCGAAAACCAAGGTATACCAGGTATACCTTTATACCTTGCAGGCAAATACTGTAAAGCCCTAGTGAATGGCCTCTATGTGAAGGGAGCCCACACACCTATCCATTGAAGTACGGCGCATGTTGCCGAGAGTGATTGGACATCAGTTTTAAATCGCGCGATCAACGGCGGACACGGCGTAGCCAATGAACATCGCCGAACGGAACGGTCGCATCACGGTGAACATCGCCGAACGACGTTTGCATCACTGATCTTCATTGTTATCCGATGAAACCCGATGTACGCCGATGTACACCGATGTACGTTCAGGGTCCGGGCATATAACTCCAAACTAAAGGATCCCGGAAAGGTCAGTGATTGACGGAGCACCCCGAGTATTAACACGACAAACACAAGGGGGTACCGGCATTCCAAAAAAAAATATAGGGCCGTTTTTCTTTTTTCCGACTCGACCACTGGACTAACTAACTAACGGAACGTTCCCACGCACCATATATGGTAATTTGTTACGTGTTCAAGTTGCCGGTGACTTGGAAAATCAATGCAGACCATCCATATTGACGTCTTTTCGATGTATAATACCAATTGCAGCATTCAGTCCTCCAAAACAACCTCCCAAGACAAGTTTTGATCTTACAAGAATTATCATCTGTCTTACCATATATGGACTTCAACTCAGGCAACAGGTGCAGACGAGGAAACAGGGCAGTTTGAAGGCATGCAACACTGAGAGACCAAAATTAATCGCCCCAGGACTGGTCAAACAGTGTTTCCGGGCCAAAAGTGGCAGTTAATTTTTTTTCTTCCGGCCTGGCGGCCGGACTAACTAACCGGCCCTTAGTCGCCGGTTTGAATGCCGGTACCCCCTTGGACAAACATTCCAGCAGGCCAAGAGCCGGAATTAAAGCTCTATCCGTTGCTCTCATTTTCTCTTCCACACAGTATCGACTTGCCCAGTAACAACAGCATGTTTCGGCCATCTCGGGCAAGCCCAATCATCGAGCTTAGTCTGGATCAGCAACGTGTAATAAATATGTTCATCTTCGGTTGTGCGCTGGGATTGTGGACTCCCATTCCATCCCATGAGCTCGCACGAATCACGATTTTCCTTTTGCTGCCCGGTGGCCGAGGTCTTAATGCTGTCCAGCTGTCTCAAACGTCTAATCGACCCTTATCACCTACATTGAGCAACTCCGAGATCTGCGGAGTTCTACCAATCGACTACGCACTCCTTCGCGATTTTGGCCACATTTTGACATATCAAAAGATGAAAATCAGCTGGAGGAAAACAAACTTCTTGTGTGCATAACCTCTATCTCTTTTTGCACACCCAAAACTTTGTTTTTGGTTCACTGAACAAAAACTTTTGGTTGGTAAAAAAAGTCTGAACCTAAGAAAAAAAAGTGTTGACTGGAAAAAAAAATTCAACCACAGTCTTCTTTTCCTGCTGACCAGAAAAGTTTTTCTGTGAGCACTCTTTTGTCAGTCTCAATCCGTTCCAACTTTTTCCCAACTGCTAGAATTCATCGGACGGTGGAGGGTATAAAGCTTGAACTCAGCCGAGGTTGCCGAGCGATCAGTCCGCTTTGGGAAACACCCAAGTTCAACGGAAAAGAATATATTTGGGACGCTGTGTGGCACAGACAGGCACAGGAAGGGACTGAGAAAGCCAAAGGGTGTCCCTGGACTATAATTGACCCCATAGAACTTGAAGCACTTATTACCTTTAAACAGAACTTCAACACAAAATCACCCATTTCCACGGCCGTGACGGCCGCCCCGTTACCGTCCCGTCTCGTCGGAGCTTCAGCCGAAACATTGTTGGTTGCACGATCAGTGGTGCCGCAGCCGGGTGTGATCCTATCAGCCGAGCTTAAAGGGCCTCAGACAGGCGTAATTTTATAAAGAGAGAGAATTGCCGCCTAAAATCGTGCTGAAGTTCAACGCTCAAATATTCTTTTCGAGGTGACGGAGTTGTGAGGACAAGGAGGCCGAGGGCATACAGTACACTCGATCGCCCAGTGAATTTATTGGGCTCTAGACACTAAGACTAGAAAGCCAGCTCTAACGCTGCGTAAACCCTCGGAGCTCCCTAGAGTTTCGCTGTCCTCCGGCCGTCCATTCGCATCGGTTCAGAAGGAAACTGGCAAGATCAAGGCAAGATGGTGCTATTGATACACAAACAGAACATTAGTTTTTTTGTGCTGTAGAGAGACCGACTTGACCAAGAATGTCCGCACAAACGAACGTGCCAGTGCAAAAAACGTGACCCACTTGGCATTACGCTGACCAAAACTGTTTGTGCCTGCCGCTTGCCGGTAACTTCCAATTATCACGAGCTTCAGCCTTCAGTTGTCGGTGATCGCTTGAACTTCGGAGTCGCGCAGGCACGTCTTTTCTTTTCCCTTCCACGATTGCCACCGGACATGTCCTGCTTCAAGATCTCACCCGTTGCTTATAACACTTCCAGAAATACTAATAGGACACGAGATCGCTGGATAGACGAAATTCCATCCCACGGTCCTCTCTCGAAAGAGGTGCCGTTCTTGGCCATAAAAAGTTGAAACAACTCTTCTCCGGCCAGATGTCCTGCCGAGTCGATGAGCATTCTCCATAGGACTTCTCATTGGTGACCTCCTTCCAACGCGACATCAAGCTCTCCGAATATGTAGGCAGACATTAGAACCTTTCTTTTCTTCCCATCCTTCCCACCTCTCCTAAACGTCTCTGCCGTTCATTGGGCTTTTGTGCGGACGTCCACTGTCGTATGCCAGGGCGGAGCCTTGTCATTTCTATGCTCGAAAGGAAAGCCTTTTCGGTTTTTGGCGGCATATGGTCGACACGCAGTTTTCGGAAAAGGATGGCGTACGACATTTCCCCAATTGGCTCTGAGAGTCTCTCGATCCAATCTCGCGCACAGGATAAGACTCAGGATAATATATTAGCCTGCTATGGTTTACCCTTATATCGTTTCCACCTGACCTCTTCTCAAAAGCCCCGTGAACCTCCTCCAAGCCGGCCGGACCGTGACCAAGAGGGTGCCTGACTTGTTTTGTCTCGATGGAATGTAAGTGTCGCCGCAAGCCTGATCCGAGCTTTAATTTTCCGCTTCCTTGACTCACGACAAGAACGACTGATTAATCTCCTATTCGCAGCCACGGAGGCAGTGTGACCAAACCCACAACACCACACTGTAACCGATTGTGGCGCGAAGCAAGAATGACTGATTAATGTTGTACTTTCCTATTCGTAGCCACGGGCCAAACCCACAACACCATACTGTAACCGATGGTGACACGAAGAAAGTCCGGGCCTCAGACGGCGTATAAAGAGCAAAATCCGTGTTCTGTTTCCTTGTGCAAAGATGATACGCTCAACAGTTCTGGTTTTGGCTCTGGTAATTGTATCTACGCTCGCCCAGTCGCCTATCTGGGGACAATGCGGAGGTTCGAACTACTTTCTACCGCCGCTTTTTGGATTTAACCCGCCTTCGTTTTACAGGAGTGAGCTGGACCGGTCCAACGAGTGCGCCTCCCAAGATGCTCTCACTTTCGCAAGCTGTCTGAAACCGTCTGTTCTCCTCAGGCTGTGCAACAGGGAGTGCTTGCGTCGAACAAAGCCAATACTACTCTCAATGTTTGCCGGGAGCGGCAACCACCACCCCCGCACCGCCGACCAGCACTCCTAACTCGCCGCCGACCAGCACGAAGACCTCAGCCACTTCGACGGCATCTGTCCCTGCTCAAACCGGCTTCGTGAAGACTTCCGGAACCAGATTCACCCTCAATGGCGCCAAATACACACTCTTCGGGTATTTGAGTCTCCCTTGTACCTTCAACTATTGCTCACTCTCACTAGTACAAACGCCTACTGGTTGCCGCTCACGCAATACAGCACCGCTGACATCAACACGGCTTTTAATGACATTGTCACCAGTGGTGCAACCACTGTTAGGTAAGTAAGCCCACCAACAAGCTGGGCCATGTTTGTTGATACAATGCAACTCAGAACTTGGGGTTTCAACGAGGTCACCGCTCCAACGACATTTGGGGCCTATTTCCATCTGTGGTCGGGCTCGACGGCGACGGTGAACACTGGTGCCACCGGTCTTGGAGCGCTCGGCGAGTTTTCGATGTAGATTTGTCTTTCCCAGATTTTTGAACGAGACTGAACAGACACCGTGATTGCGTCGGCCAAGGCTCACGGAATTCGCTTGATCATTTCTTTGTATGTTGAATTTTGTTCTACTCTACTTCAATTCCCAATCAACGGTTTTCAGAACCAACAACTGGTAAAATTCAAATCCGATTCTTGTTTCGCGGATTTTCTGATTGCATGCTCCAAGGTCCGACTTCGGCGGCATGGATGTCTACACGGCTCAGATCCTCGGCTCCGGTCAGCCCCACGACCTTTTCTACACAAATCCGACCATTATCGTCAGTTTTTGTTGTTCTTCTCCGTTGTACTCGCGCGTTAAACTTTCGAACCATAGACTGCCTTCAAAGCTTACGTCCAGGCCGTCGTTACACGATATGTCAACGAGCCCACTATCCTGGTAAGTGTCAACGATTTCACCAAATTTCTCATAATGACTGTTCACTAATCTAGGGTTGGGAACTCGGTATATAATTCCACCTTTCATAGATACGTGAAGTTGAATGGTCTTTTAGCGAACGAACCTAGGTGTGCCGGCAGCAACACGTACGGTACTTTTCGTGGTCGTGGTCGAAACAGCCGTCTGACAGTGGTGTTAAACAGGGTTGCGTCCGCGAACTGCACCGTGGCGACTATAACGACCTGGGCTTCGACGATTTCGGCGTTCATCAAGTCGATCGACCCCAATCATTTGGTAGCAATCGGCGACGAAGGTTTCTTCAACGAGCCCGGCAGCCACAACTTCGACTTTGTTTACCAGTATGTCTATCTTGATTCTTCAACAGCAATTGTTTTAAAATGGAAAAGGGGATCGCTTGGGATCGATTTTGCTGCGAACATGAAAATTCCCACCATTGACTTCGGCACTTTCCACGTAAGATATCTTGCTTTGCAAAGTGCAACACTAATCTCGGCCTACACATAGATGTACCCTGTATACCTCTATCATTCTCTCATCATCCACTGTTTATCCTTATACATCCCTTCAGAGTAGCTGGGGTGAAGCCCAGAGCACCTGGCCCGCATGGGGCTCTCAGTGGATCACCGACCACGCCACCGTCATGACCTCCACCAACAAACCAGTCATCATGGAGGAGTTTGGAATCCCTAGCTCTGACCAAACCGCTGCGGCTCGAGAGACCATCTACGCCGGCTGGTACCAGGTATTCTCTCAAAAAAATCACCAGAGACTAATGTATATTGAACGTTTGCCACACCTAGACCGTTCTCAACAGCAGTCTTACAGGCGACTTGATTTGGTAAGTGACATGCAAGTCTCTCGTGATTTACGCCAACGATCCGACAGGCAAGCAGGTTCCCAGCTCTCGAACGGGCCCACGGCCGACGATGGGTGTGTAGAGACGATCTTCTGAACCCGGCATCCTCTCTGACGCAAATCAGGTTCGCGATCTTCCCGACCGACCCTGTATATCCTTTGTTGCAGAGTCACTCTGCGGCTTTGAAGGCCAGAGGATAAAAAGATTTAGTGGCTGTATGTACATGTACATATGTATCCCCGGAATATACGACAGGTCTTTCTTCTTCCACCGACCGCCGAACTGCTATACAAAAGATTAAATCAGAGCTTCAACCGCTACAACTGCTTTCAAACTGATGTTTTCAAAGCCTGAACTACCACCACGAACGAACTCTACACGCTGATCCCCCCGAACACCAACTTCTAAACACGCCGACAGAGATTCTCGAACATCGCTGAGGGCTTGACCTTCAACTCCCAGCGCCGCTGCTTAGTTCGTTTCATGGATCCCAGTGGCAGCAATCGCAGGTGCGCGCTGCTCTAGTCGAGTCAAGAATCTGGCTTCCCAGGTAGCTATCAGGATCTGTGCCGCCGGAGCTCGAAATCGATCTCAAATACCCTACACAGTTCCGCATCATGGACGAGCGCTTGGCAAAGGAGTCCTGCATTCTCAGTTTTCGGCACACATACACAGACGGAAGAGGGACAAACTTCAATGCTTGCAAACTCCCAGTCGATGATCCCTTTGAAACTTGTTACATTTGACGAAATACAAAACAACGTAAGTAGTAAAAAACTACATAGTATCACTATTGCCTATGACAGCATGTTTGTTTAGACGCACTTTCCACCATCAACCACCATCTCCGTGCCGTTAATGAAGCTTCCCTCGTCACTAGCCAAGTACAGACACATGTTGGCGACATCGTCTGCTTCCGTCAAACGGCCAAGAGGCACGTTTCCAATGAATTTCTGACGGTTCTCCGGGGTGTCCTTCAGACCAGTGAACATAGAGAACAGACCAGTTCCTGAGAGCAGGGGTGCAACAGAGTTAATGCGGATGTTGTGTGGCCCGTACTCGGCAGCCAAGCCCTTGGTGGCCTAGACATAATCCCATTGAGCGTTGGTTCTTCGTGGTTGACCACTCACGTTTGTGACGGCACTTTTGGACGCATTGTACCACACGAGGCCCGGTCGTGGCCGGGTCGCGCCGGTGGAAGAAATGTTGATCATCGAGCCACCTTTCCCTTGTTCGATCAGGCGAGGCAAGACGACCTTCCCGGAGAGGAAAATGCTCTTAACATTGACCTTGAAAACACGTTCCCATTCGTCATCGGTGACCTCGGCCGTGGGCTATACAGGCGTCAGACATAAATTGTGAGTTCTTCAGAACAGATGATTTTTCACCTTGTTTTGGTACGACGTTCCCGCATTATTTACCACTACATCCAGGCCACCGAACTTGGAGAAGGCCAAGTCCACAGTGGCCCTCCAATCGCTCTCTTGTGTCACATCCATGCGCTGGAAAACCAGGTTGACCGGGTTCTGCGTAGCAACCTTCTCGCCGCCCTCGACGTTGATGTCTGCCACGATAACCTTGGCACCCTCTTCACCAAACCGACGCGCGATGGCAGCACCAAAGCCTGAACCACCTCCTGGAAACAGAGAACAAGATAGCTTGGTTAAGATGTTCTGTTCTCAAAAGGGCTGTCTTACCGGTGACGATGGCAACCTTTCCTTGCAGTCTCGACAAGAGTCTCGAGCTTTGAGCCGACATGACTGTAAGAGGGAAAGACCGTGGCGGGTTTATGGCATTGGATCGACATGTGACCGGCGCTTGCTATGGCACCACTTTAGCAAATTACTCTTCGGAGTCTTCTGGCGGCCCGATGTGTCCACGTACCCTGATGTGGAATTATCCATGATCCTGCCGGCGCTTTAAAGCTGAAAAAATAAATCCTGTGCATAGCGGAACCATGGCCTGTAAATTTTGAACTTCATTGAAGTCGTGCAGCGCGCGACACCGCAACGTTCCGGGTTTTTATTTCATTTTATTACACTTTTTGGCTGGGGCTGAGCGTAACTGTACTATTTCGTGGGTAAAGTGTCTAGAGGCTTGGGCGCTTGCACAGAAATAATGTATTGGGACACACCCATAGGGAAATTTGAGTCCCCGAGAAGCCCGATTCTCGCGGTTCGAACACGTTCGAACCGAACCTAAACGCGGGTTCAGGTTCGCGGCTCTTAAAACCCGAACCAAGAACTCCGCCGAGTGGTGAGGGTCAATTGAGAGGCCCACCGTCGACGCCACGGGCGGAAAAATTTCAAACTGCCACCCAATAATTACTTTTCAAGAAAACATTGTCTTTACCTCTCCATCTCCGACAAATGACCCGCCCCCGATTCGAACGGGGTCCTCCTCAGTCTATTGCCCCAACAAGTATTAGACGGAAGTGCAGACTTCGCCTGTCACGGTTCTTGCTCATGTGAATCTGAATGCATGTATCATGGCAGTCGCATTCCCACCTCGGTGGTACGGGGGAACCCAAGAAAGAGAAGGGTGACTCGGAAGAGGGTGAGATAAGAGGGAGAGGTGAACATCGAATTGAAAGAAGAGAGAAGCAAGGGAAGAACGCGCAGAGGAATTGGCAGCACGGAGAGATCCACAGATCGCGAAGGGCGAAATGAAGTGAGATGGGTTAGAATTGAAGCCGCCGCGGACGAAGAACGCACGCTGAATACCATCGGAGCGGGCACCAGCAAAGCCTAAAGCCCCGTCCACAGGAGGTGCAAGCGCCACCGCAGCGAAGATTTAGGACGCAAATCAGTGACCTAGTGGCAATATAGTACGTGGCGCAATCGACAGGGGAACCGGATGAGCCCACAAGCCGCCAGCGTTGCAGCTCACGACGCGAAGAACTGTGGATGTGGATGTGGTGCATCCGAAGCGACAACGCGCTGACAGTCGCAACAAAGATAGATGGTCACTCACAGCACACAAGCACCCACCCACGCACAAGCTGCGAGGCGCCGACTGCACCCAAGAAGGACGCAAAAGCAAAAGTCTAGTGTTAGTCCCCCGAAAAGGCGCAGAAAAAAAAATTGCGGAAGGGAGGCGCGATGGGAAACACGCCACGAGGTGAAAGGAAGAACGCGCGGCGCGGAAAGGGCGCAGCAGGAGGGGCACGGAGAACGAAGACAATGGAGGAAGGCGAGTAACACGCGAGGCGGAGCACCGCAATGTAACCTGCCGAAGGGAGGGACACGGGGGGACCCGCGCTCCAAAACGTGACGCGGGACGAATCTGAACCACTACGTCTCCGCTTCCGCGGGCCGCGCTTGTGCGGGAACTGTTCCGGACTGGGGCGCGACTGGGGGGCGACGAGGGCGCATTTCTTGTATAACTATAACCAATTCAAGGTGAGTAGCACACAGTGAGGGGGAGGGAGAAAGGGAGAAAGCAAAGCGGTACAAAAAGAGGAGTGGCGGCAATAGTGTGGCGAAGTAACAGAAAGGAGGCATAGCCAAGGAACGATGTAGTGGGGTGGTGCGGCAAGCTGGAAAGCAGGAACGAAGTAGCGAAGTAGCGAAGGGAATGAGAAGAGGGACGCAAAAGCATTCGACACACCGCCTTCCCCGGACTCAAATTACTGCTCCGCCACGTACTCGTATCCGTCGTGCAGCAGTTGAAGCATCCCCGCCTAACCCTATCACTCAGTTTCGTAGCGGCGTCGTTGGTGTGGATTGTGGGGAGCTCCGCGCTAGGATTACTAGAGTCGGTACCGCCGGAGGATGGGATGAGCGGTTGGATCATTCGCGGCGGCGCATGCACGCCGTACGGGGACGCGTATTTTTGCGGCTGCTGAGGCGCGTATTGAGGCGGCGGGGAGTGCCGGGTCCTGGTGAGTAGCGCCAGGGGTCGTAGACGTAGAGTGGGTGTGGGGGAGGTGCGTGCTGCGATTATTGATTCTGGTGCTCGTGCTGCGGGTGCTTGGTATCATGATGGGCGAGACGGTGTGGATACGGCACTGCGATCGCGGCCGACTGAGGATCCATTTGAGGGGGCGGGCGAACCGGAGGAAAACGTGGCGATTGGGGCGAGGACGCGGGGCGTTCGTGCGGGTACGAGGAGACGAGAGAACCGCGCTGACTTTGACTGGGCTGACTTAGGCTGATACGGACTCAACGCGTTTCTGGTTCCCGAAGTCATCCTATGCGGCGGGGCCGACGACGGGGGGAGGATTCGAACGCGTCGGGGCTTGCATGGTTAATGCATGGGCGTTGTTGAGAGGCGAGGCCATTTGGTGATGATGGTAGTTTGGGATCAAAAAACAAAACGGTCACGCGGCGCTTTGTGTTGTTTGGCTGCACGGTGGGGGCGGATCAGACGGCCATCATATTATTGGTAGTGGCCGGCAAGCGGCGGGGCAAAAACAGAACTCGGTATTGACTCGGACTACGTAATTTATCCCTTCCGTCCCGGAGCCACGCCGTTTTTGTTTTCAAAAGAAATCAGTAAGTTTCAACTTTCGGCACATTCGGCATCTCAACGCCAAGTGCTCTAGCTGGAACCGTGGGTATTCGGTACCTATTTCACCTCGCAATGAGTTTTCTCTTGCCGGCGGTGCTGGACGGGTGCTGGGCGGCATGCTGAATGATTCGAATGATGGTCTTTTGCCATAAAGACTCGAATTTCTGTCTCTTTGACACCAATACAATCAGGGAAATGCAAAATGCAACTCCTGAAAGGAAAACTGTGAATATTGGGATGCAAAGTAGTGTGCTCACATTCAAAAGTCATGCAACGGTACAGAAGAGTCCCTGCTACTTTCACAAGAAATCGGGAGTTTACGGAGAACGGCATATATTTCGCCGCTCGTTCAAAGCGCGGTAGTAGTCGGCAGGGGCGGATTGTGGTCGACCGGCGTCACCAGGGGGTACGTGTAGTTCCCCAAGATCAGCGACGGTGCCGGGCCGTAGAGGCGGAAGATGAACTTGAACTGCGCGTCGTCCGCAGGCGTCGGAAGCCAGCTACAAAGAAAAGAAGAAGAAATAGTCGTCAGAATTCCATTGGGCGCGCACGGGGAAAATAAAGTATTACTTGGACTTCCAGCGCGGAGCGATGGGATAACTCGTGGATTGCAACAACATGTAGAACGACGCGCTGCTGTCGGCCGGGGTGCTGCGAACGAGGGTGCCATCGGGGTACGTGATATCGTCGCGGTTGTTGAGCGAGTAGACGCTGCCATCATTGGGGACGAGATACCCGGGCCCATCGTACATCGTCAGGCTCCAGAACCCGTACACCTGCGGTTTACCGAAGAATTGAACCAGGTACGACTGGTTGGAGTAGAGGTGCCCGTCGATCGAGTAGGTGGGATAGAGTGCGTCGTCGGACGTCACCTCCATGTACCCCTTGAGTGCAACAAAAGCGCGGACGTCGTAGTTGCTGTGGAAGTCCGCGGAAAGGTGAGGGGGGAGGGAGGCCCAGCCGTGTCCGAGATCCTCGAAGTCGTTGCGTTTGACCGCGGCGATCTGAGTACTAGCGGCGGACAATGCGAGGGACACGTTGACGCCGGCCGGCGTCGAGTAGTATCCGTTGTGAATGCCGGCGAGGCGAAGAGTAAGTTGCACCCAAGCGGTATCGGTCGCGACCTCAGGAGGGTTGAAGGCCGCGAGCCGTGCGGTGAGCCGCATCAAGTAAAGGGCCGCGGCCGTCGTATTCACCGACTCGGTACCATTCATGTAGAGCTGGAGGTCGGTGCTGTTGAGACAGTCGTTGAGGACTCCCCGAGTGAGCAAAGGAGCCGAATATGGGCGGGAGGTCGGGACGATGCTGAGCGTGAAGTTGGGTTGGATGGACGAAACAACGTAATCGACGTCCGACGAGTTGTTCACCTCGATTCGGAGGAGCGAAGCGCCGTATGGAGTGGGCATATGGATGACTCCCACATATTCGCCGTCGCGGGAGGCAACATTGCATCCAGGGTTGGAGGGGCGATATGTGATGAGGTATTTCCCGGGGACGTGGTTTTTGGTGGTCCCGAGGTTACAGAAGTTGTTTCCGTAGCTATGAGTGGCATTCAAATCGAGCCATATGGTTAAGGATGTTTTAACTTACACATCATAAAAGGGCCAGACATAGAAACGGCCTTCCTCAAGGGGGGGCATGGTTGCAACGACGTTGGTCTCCGAGAGGTCGATGAGCGCCTCGGAGTACACGGTATCGACGTTGGGAAGGACAATGGTGTGGTAACTCGCATTGGCAAGGGTCGTCTCGTGGTTGAAGGCATTGGTCTTCCACTCTCCATCGGACTTGTCAGCGATGGAATCGCCGAAGATGACATATTGCGTCAACGGGATACCGTACTGGAAAATAAAGAATTTGAACCACCGGTCGGCTGTTGCATGCAGAAAAGACTCACGATGAGCGAGAAAATAGTAGCATTTTGCTCTGCCTGGAATATTTGTTCGGTATCCGGAATGGCAGCGCGAAAATGACAAGCACCGTGTGTGGGGGAGGCAGGCTAAGAGGCATCTGAGAGTGCGACTGTGCCCGCGCGAAGGCGACGGCGCAGAGCGCAGACCCACAGAGTTTAGCGAACATTTTTTGTTGCATGTATTGGGAGAGGACTATCTTAGAGGGTGAAAGATTATCGTGAGACTGGAGTCTTTATGCGCACTGAGTAGCACGCACCCGATTTACAAGCCCGCCTCAAGTCCCCGATCAGAAGGCCCGAGTTTCTTTCGTACAGGACGTCACACCTGCAGACAGATCTACTAATGGTTCGGAAAGGTAATAGGTAACGGCAGTGGTAGGTACTTTTCTATTGGAGCTCTGGCGTCCGCGCCCGTCGCGGAGTATGAAGTGAACCGGGAAACATTATCCAATGCTTCGTTGATACTGCGGTGGACGCGCAATGGTTCTAGTCGGGAGGACGCAGAAATGCCAGGTGTCAGCCTTTGAACCGAAGTGGTTGCATCAGACGCATTCACGGGGACGTCGCATGAGGCTAGGAGTATTTGTTGAAGTCCAACGTCAGTCGGGCAGCTCCGGTCTTCTAAACCCTATATCCTAGTAAAGTTAGGCACCTCGCAGGGGCAGCTTGGCCTCCCTGCCGAACGCTCTTACATGCAACAATTATTCCATAGTCGCTCCCCTCATGCTTCTTCCCTGCATCGGATCCGGACCAGAAGACTTAGTCGTGCCGCGACTTTCGCACAATTCTTCAGCACCTCGCGTTCAACGTACTCCCTCGAATAAGGGTCTCCATTCCCACAGTCAGTTTTGTTTTCGCCGATTTCTTTGACGCGACCGATTCACAAGCACAGGGAATTATGGAACGTCCGAACAGTAAAATTCCCGTGCAGGGACTAAAGACCGTCAAAATTAGTGTACGGGCAACGCCTTGGGGCTTCTCGACATCACGTAGATAGAGAACAGGAAAGAACCGCTGCGAAAACGGGTGAAGAACCTTCGGTAATGATGCTCCTGTTCAAATCACAACCTTACACATGCCGTTGAGATTCGGAGGAGTTGCCACCCATGCTTCTCGGTGCTTCAACCCGGCACATTCCCGATACCAGAAGACCGATTTTTCAAAATATTACTTACTCTCAAGGCTGCATCAGATGCGTTGACGGGAACCGCCTGAGGCTAGGAGTTTTTGTTGGACCGTTTAGAACTACTGCCATTGGGCGTTACACACTAGGAGGTCACGGTGTGTCTTCGAGCAGTAGAGCAAATCTGCACATGACTGAATCTACCGACATGAAAAATTGGCTTTTAGCGTTCACGGGCCACATTCGAGTGAGTCTCCGAAACATTGAACCAAGATTGAACCGCATTGCAGTGATTTGAACTGTGAGTGCAGGTTGTCGCTTACCGCATCCACCTAGGGATAATAGTGCGGTTGTGAGAAATTCTAGAAGGCGGTCCTAAGGCGTGTCCAATGAATGGCGTACATAAGTTAGGAGTTGAACGAAGCGTAAAAAGGTTGCAACTTGAAGTACTTCAAGAAGGCTCAAAAGTGGCACATGCGGCGTGTATCCCCACCGCAGCGGATTCATGGTGGTTCTCAAGGTGCAGGTCTGGCGGAGGGGATGCGACAAGACGGATTCGTACTCGCTGGGCGGACGGCGTCGAAAGTTGGTGGTTGATGGCGTGCCGGCGAGCAGCTGCCGAGGGTGATGCTGCGGGCATTGGCCGGCGATCGGATTGCTGCCAAGCTTGGTCTCCTTACACCACCATGCCATTCAACCGTACCGCCCTACAGGTGACTTACTAGGTCTTCTGGCGGCGTCCACGAATTCCGAGTTAGCACTCGCACGGGGAACTTGGCTTTACTACCCCTAGATGCCCTTACATGCGACCATTATTCCATAGTCGCCCCCATGCTTCTTCCCTGTCTTCTCATCGTGGTATAGGATCCGGACCAGAAGGCACTCACGTGTGCCATGGATTTCGCACTATTCCTCAGCGCCTTGCATTCAACATACTCCAAATTATGGACCTTCCAGACACAAAGATTCCCACCCAATAACGTCACAATTTGTGTGCGGCAAAGGCGCAGGGCGTTGGGTGTTTATCTTGAAAACACCTAAATAGGGATCAGGCCGCTGCGGACACAAAACGGGTGAAGAACCTTCGGTAATTGTGCTCCTGTTCAAATCACAACTTTACACATGCCGTTGAGATTAGGAGGAGTTCTTCCGCGCGCGGTTCTCGGTGGTTCAACACAGCACCTTCCCGATATCAGAAGACCGATTTTTAAACGCGTTACTTACTCCACTCAAGGTCGACATCTGGAACGGACCCTGCGTCTCTCAAGATTTCCCTATGGGCCACCTACTCCGGTCTAAATCCAAGGGTCATCGGACACCTTAAATTGCGGCGGAGCGATGTATTCAACCATGTTCTTCAACGCCAACAACGCCATGCGCACTTCGCTACTACGACTGCTCATATTCCCCATTGCCTGTTATGCAACGCTCTACAACTCTTTTGAAGATATAACTCCTACCTCGTTCGATTTCGTCATCGTGGGCGGTGCGTTCTTCGTTTTATTCCACTGAAATAAGCAGCCGCTGACAACATAGTATTACAGGGGGAACCGCCGGCTGTGTCCTTGCCAATCGCCTCTCTGAAAACGCCAATGTTTCTGTGCTCCTGCTGGAGGCCGGGCCCTCGTAGGCCCTCTCCACTAATACTCTGCGAACTTTCCTCATCGTCCCTTTATCCCAGCAACGCGGACGTCTTCGATAGTATTATTCCAATGCTTCCCTCTCTTCTCAACCCCAATACATTGTATGACTGGAATTATTCAACCACTCCTCAAACCGGCTTCAATGGCAGGAGCATCCAATACCGTAGGCCACCCCGCGTACTCGGTGGTGATATTTACTGATGCTTTTCATGATCACAGCACGCGGCCATATGCTGGGTGGTTCCAGCTCTGTCAGTACGTGAATCCATTGGCGGATCCTTGGGAGTGTATGACGAGCGCACAGACTACATGGCATATACCGTGGCCAGCTTCGAGGACTGGAATCGATACGCCCGACTTAGCGGCGACGACGGCTGGTCCTGGAGCAGCATTCAAAAATATATCGCAAGGGTGGGTGCATGCCTCCCGCCTAATGCTTCCCTCACACTTCCTTTACATACTCATCTGTTCTCGTTTGTTAGAATGAGGATTGGACGCCCCCGGCGGATGGACATAACACTTCTGGCCAGTATAACCCCGCCTATCACAGTTCGCAAGGGATCACGTCCGTCAGTCTCCCCGGGTTCGCCCACGATTTCGACTCTCTTATCATCGCCACCACTGCGGAGAAACCTCGCCGCTTTCCCTTCAACCTCGATATGAATGACGGACGGCCTCTTGGGTTAGGTGAATCATTTCCCCAACGAGGTTAGGTTGACTTTTTTGAGCTCTTTCGCAGGTTGGATCCAAACGACAATTAAGGGTGGTCAACGGAGCAGCAGCGCTACCTCGTATCTTGGGGGCGACTTCGCGTCGCGAGAGAACCTCCACATCGTTGTCAACACCCGTGTAACGCGACTATTCCACAACGGACTGCATAAAGTAAGCCCCATCTTCCGTACGGTGGAGTTCACGCAAAGCGAAACCGGTGAATCGGTTTTCCCAATCTCTTTTCAAATCCTCACCTCGTTCATGATCAGGCCCCCGCACCAACGTAACGGCCACAAAGGAAGTGATATTGTCTGCTGGTGCCGTTGGGACCCCGCAAATCCTGCTCCTCTCTGGCATTGGGGATCAAGAGGCCCTTACTGCCCTCGGGATAAACACAATCGTCGACAACCCCTCCGTGGGTCATAACTTGAGCGATCACCCAGTTCTCCCAAACGTGTGGTACGTGAACTCGACAGCGACATTCGACGATCTCAGCCGCAACTCTACGTTCGCCGCGGCCGAGGTTGCGTCGTGGGCAAAGACCCAGCAGGGGATGTTGGTCGATTCACCCCTGGCTCATCTAGTTTGGGCGCGGGTCCCTGACGGCTCGTACTCGATTCCGGATCCTTCGGCCGGTCCGCTTACAGGGCAATACGAGATGTTGTTCTCGGTGCGCAAGTTCTTACTTATCCCGTGAGTTGAAACTAATAGTACAACCGCGGAACAGAACGGTTGGCTCGGCGCCACCCAGGCCCCACCAACTGGATACTTTATGACAATATCCACTGCTGTCACAGCCCCTTCATCGCGTGCGTACACTCACTGAGGCGCGTATACCGCCATGTTCTGATATATAATATTCATAGGCGGGAATCTCACTCTCAGCACATCGAATCCATTTGACCAGCCCAACATCAACCCAAATCTTCTCGGAACCGACTTCGATCTGTTTGTCATGAAAGAGGCTGTCCGTGCGGCCAGGGACTTCGTGACGGCCGAGGCTTGGGAAAGCTACGTCGTACGAGAGTTCGAAACTCTGGCCGCCGCCACGACACCCGCCACGCTCGAACAGTATATCCGCAAAAATTCGGGGACGATCTTCCATCCCGTTGGAACAGCCAGCATGTCGCCAAAAGGCGCGAGATATGGTGTAGTCGATCCGGATTTACTCGTTAAAGGAGTCTCCGGACTGCGTATTGCAGACGCGTCGATCTTGGTGAGTCGAAAGTTTTCTGGAGCTGCCCGGCGCTCACCAGGTTCAACATCATAGCCGCTCGTTCCGTCCGCACATACACAGGTGAGGGGTTCAACTTCTATGATTCAAGTCATCGGCGTTAATTTTTCGCAGGTTCCGGTGTATATTGTGGGAGAACGCGCAGCCAGTCTTGTTAAAAGTGCCCATGGTTTGGACTGAGCAGTCCTCGATGTACCGCCACAATTCGTTGCCTTGTAGCGTTTGTTGCGCGTGCGATTGCTTATCCGGGACCCTCAGCTTTCCCCATTCCACTTCCCTCCAAGTCCTCGCTTCTTTACGGCTACGATGATCTCAATGCGTGTAGCTACCCAATATACGCCCATTAAAAATAATTCGGTGCTTGTTTGCCTCCTTGAATTAATGCCAACACCGCGGTCGATTGGGAATAAGAACCGTGGGAAATGCAGCGGGCATTTCGGCGTTGCTCAAATACTGCACGCATAACGCACTGGTGCTCGTCAGTCAACCTGCAGTTGAATTTCAACTCCTAATACAATAAACGCGGGAGGCTGAGTCTTCGAAATGCTCATTTTCAAACCGAAAGAATCACCGTTTGTTCATCGTGTCGCGAATAGATACCACCGCTGTGGGCCTGTGGCATACAGGAACTTCAACAATAATCGCACAGCCTCCACCCTATTCCACTCCAACTCAAGTACTCAACCCTCAAAGGTCCAAAGGTTCAACGGCACAACTCGGCCATCGATTTGAATAGTCGCCGGCGACATCATTCGGCAAGTTTGCCGAACCTCCGGCATCTCGGACTTGGTTACTACTCGTGGGTCGAATGAGTATGAGGTGAGGGAGAGTCAATCGTTTCATTCGATTTACTGGAGGAATAAAGCGTGGCTCGTGTGGTTCTGGTACTTTCGCGCAAAGTGGATGGTGGTGGTAAGAAAGGGCCGTCTGACGACCCTAGTAGATCTGATCCGCGCTCCGGCACGATCTTCTCTTCTTCCCACTGTGACGCGTCCGGAGAACCGACCTGTTCCCTAATTTGTGATGATACACGTCCATGTATAAGTTTTCAACACTGTTTAGTAGTCAGACTGGTTGAAAATCTGGGTGGAGCTCTCTGAACATGGGAGAGGATGGGTGTCGGTCGTTCTCTACATACGAACCGTGCCTCGTTATCAAGAAAGTTCTCGAGTATTGTGCGCTACATCAGCGAATGGATTGAGTATTCAACATGGATTAACACAATTCAGCCTGTTCGTGCGGACTCTAACGTTTCCCCGCCGCTAAAATGCCCATATACGACGTCGAGAAGAGTCACTGCGAGAATAGAATCTCCAGATCCAACTCAACCTAAACGCTGTTTCAGTTCGACATGCACATAGACAAGAATAATTGCATACTTTCGCGATTTCGGATTTAATATGGGGCCACCACTGCGTCGAGATGAATTCGCGCAATACTTTGGGCATCCTGTACTTGCAGTCCGCGCAATTATTAGCACTCTGTAGCGCCTTTGATACCAAAGAGCGATCATCGAGCATGTTAACCATGGCGGGTGAAGGAGTTATCGCAGCCATTTCCGCGGAGGCCTGGAGATACTCGATCAACCACGCCGAAGCTCCATACCCTTTTGTGCCAGGGAGTTTGCGCGAGCCTTCGAGGTAGTAGGGGGTACACTTGCAGGATTGCGTCTCCCAAATTCCTTCACTGGATTCGGGGGAGTTCACCCAGGAGAGGTTTCTCCATGACGCACGAGCTGCCTCTCCACAGCGGTAATGATATTGCAGCAGGTGGTAATAGGCAGCCGCTGGCGCATATTTCCACACGTCGGGCAGCTTGTAGGTCGGCGTAAATAGGGGAAGCGAGAGGCACTTCCTCGCTACCGTGCGCGCAATATCCTGCCAACCCCGACTAACAGCTACGGCTAGGCAGGCTAGTGGCTCGTCGTCGATGTAGCCACGGAGAAATCCCTTGCCCAGCGGGGCGAGGAACTGCATGTCATACTTTCCGACAAGCAATTCCAAGATATCACACAGCTGGTCCACGCTGGCGATGACTGGTTCCGCGCCGGGGTAGAAGAAGCGCAGGCTGCGGTCGAGGATAATAGCGGACTCCGCCATCGAAACCACTGGAAGAGTATCGGATTCCGAGTGAGGCTGGGAAGAGCTGAACATGTGCTCAAAAATGGGAGACGCTAGCGAGAGGACAATGCGGTAGACGTAGAAGTCGATGCCATCGGATGAGCGGAGGATAACATCTCCAGCAGGTCCCTGGAAGGGTGCTCGGGGGACAAATGGTGGGGGCATAGTGGCATCTGGCATAACTGGATTGAGCTGGATGGTCGAGGCTGGTGGATTAGAGTCAAGAGACGGAGTGCCTCGAGACAAAGCCGCGATACCGTCACATGATCTACCCACGACCAAACACGACCACACGACCACACGCAAGACCACACGCGCCTAGAGGGATGAGACTGGATCCTGATCCATCGAATAAGCTCAACAAGTCTCCTTCCAGTCAATGTATGTTCATATGTATGCCCAATTTAAACAAAAACTTTATCGGCCATCTCGGGCATTGTCTTTTCCAGGTTTGTGAACACTCTGTCGAGATAGTATGATACAGCTGAAGGGGTAATGAGCCTACCCCTTTAACCAACCTTTGATGAAAATAATGAGGAATGCCCAAAGATGCTAAAATATGTCCCAGGAATCATGCACGCTATGGGCGCTGGAGCCAGAATATTTTCTTGGCGTCATTATTCAGATATATTTTCGGCGACATGGCGGACCTGGCTAATCTGGTACCACATTGGCCAGTCGATCAGCAGCAATGCATAGCCTTTTTTGAGATTCAGATTGAATTATTGAGTCTCTGTTGAAACCATCCGCCGATTCTAATTGCCTATGACAGGTGCCTACGTCGAGGCTTCCGGCTCTGCTATCCTCGCGCTCCCGGATCCTCCACACACCTCGGTTTCACAGATTGCACACCGTCACCCAAGGCGCCATTACGCCTAAGAATCCACCAAAAAAAGCATCAAGCTTGGCACACCAAGTGAAGAAAGAGAACGAACCAGTAGTGATCAACCTCTTCCTATCGGCATCATGCACGAACGTGGTAGATCCCAAGGCGAGGGTACCGTTATCTTGCCATGGCTGAACGAATGCCTTAGAAAAGAGGATACGAGAGCTGAGAGTGACTTACAATATCAAGAACGTACTTGTTGCCGTAAAATTTATCTACGCCAGTATTCGCCGTGAGCCTGAACGCGGCGGACGGCGCGTGCGTATTGATGTCCGTCATTTGCTTCAGGAGTGGGAACATTTTAGGGAATGCTTGAGGCAGAAGCGAGAACGTCAAGCTAAGGTAGGTAGATTCACTGGAGGACGAAGCTTACCAGCTGCCCAAACGGCGCCGTTTTTATCAATGGACAAATTATCCATTCCATATTCTTTGAAAGAAGTCGTTTAGTGGATGATTGTGTCCCTGAGAACGACCGAGAGCGACTCACTGGTCGGGATAGTGTCTACCAAAACCAAGTCGTTATCATTTCCCTCTTCGAAAATGCGGATTCCGCCGTTGAAGGTGCTAGCAAGGTACCAAGTACCATTTCCGGTAGAGGCGAGCCCGTTGTTCGTGGGGAGACCAGTTGCAGCTAGCTTACATCCTTTGTCAATGTGACAATATCCAATCGAAGAGCGGCCCTTGACGATGACATTGTGAAAATACGCGAACTAAGAGTGGTGTCCAGTGAGCCTCTCATTGGAGTGACGGAAGACGATTGATTACTCACAATTTCGTTCTGCGGAGTCCGCGTGTAAACATGATTTGTGAAATAGAAGCTCTTCCCGTCCGGTGAGCCCACCACGTCATTTGGGTTTATGATATATTCCGGATAATCGAATGTCTTGATATGCGTTACACTGTGCGATCCAACCTCCGTCTCGAATACCTCGATGACCGAATCGAGCCCATTGAGCGGAGGATTTCCTTTGGGAACCCGATGGTTAACCAGGTAAATCCATAGCTTCGTGGGATCAGAGGCGTTGGGCACGACATCCATCCCGTGGACGGCAGAGGTATCTTCCGTCGTGAACCCATTAGTGAATGCGAGACGCGTGACTTTTTTGGTGGAGGGATCGTATGTTGCGAGGTAGTCCAATTCCGTACGTGTCTGCACTCGTGTCTGGGCGTCATGGGGCGAGTTGAAGACTCCCGCTCGGTTGTGGGGGTTTGAGCATGCAAGGTAGATGACGCCGGTCGCTTGGTGAAGAACTGCTTCTACGAGGCCATTCAGAAGCATTGTCAAAATTGAACTGACAGACACGACAAAACCACTCGATTGTACTCACTCTCACAGGTCTGAAGCTCCTCGACCTTGTAACAATCCCGCGTGCCGATGTTCTGCACTTGACCGTCAAAGACGCCATAGAGTTTCAGCAGAGGGTGAATGTAGATCTGGTAGAAGCCTCCAAATGCCGCTAGGATCAGGATAAACAGATTCACGAGCGTCGAAGGCATTGTAATCGGTGCCAGCGAGCAACCAGCGAGGTGCCAGGTAGAAGATGATCGATGATCGGGGATCAAAGACAAAAGCACAGCTTTGCACGTGCGCGTTGGTTGCCGCCGCCGGCTTTTGCGTTCTGCCACCAGGCGGCACAGGCTCCCTTTACTCGAAATCAACGCCCAGCCCGCTCACTCCGAAGCACTTTACTTAGATATTCCGTGACCTTCGCCAACCGACTTTCGCGGATTCACTTAGCTCCAGGACTGAGAGAGTCCAGCCCGCCTCTGCCTGTTTATTTCCTGGTCATCAAGACCCAACGACGCCTCGGCCTCTTCCTGCACCGGTGGTCCAGCAAATACCGGCGGGAATAGTGGAGTAGAGCGGGGACTCGGAACGGTCGTACCATGCTGAAAGCAGAGGGATGAGCTTTGTGCATCATAGTTGGTTCGGGTTATCGTAAGTGCCTTCCTGCCATTCTTTTTGCTCTACTTTACTTGGTGGTGGCGTTTGGTTACCATGTCCTTCAAATGTCTATATTCCATTCTCTTCTCCCCATCCTAACGCTAATATGCTATTATGCTCTTAGACTCGCCGTCCCTCGTCTCTTAACGGCGCAAACCAAACTCGTGGTCCACCGCCCTCTCCTAATCTCGAGGGTGAGTCTTAGTCTACGACGCTTGCTTCTATTGCATCATGACTTTTTCACTTGCTTCCCTGGCGTCCGACATGTCTCGTCTTCACCATGGATGAACGACGTCAAATTGACGCTGACGCCGCTTGCGCTTCGCGCGTTGTCTTGTTCGCTGTGCGTCCGCGTGTTGTCGCTGATACTTTACGCCAGTCTACTTTTTTTTCATGTTCCTTCTCCTCTCCGCGGGATCTTTACGGCGGCGCCATCTATCGGTGTACGCGACGCCGACGCTGAACGTGACATATGTATCTTCTACCTTCACACGAAGGCACGACGTCTCCGATGGACGCCGTGCTTTGCACATTTAGCGCCCGCATCCCTGTGCGTCCGCGTTCAGTGTCACTGTACGCCTTGCGTGTGGCCCCCTACTTTGTCTTCCTCCATTCTACGTTTTTCTTTATTTTACCTCTTATCCGCTCGCCCTCCTTTCTGTAACAACGTATTAACACATCTCAGGCTTTCTTCCCCAGTCATCACCCCCGCCCCGTTCAAGCCTACACCTCCGGTGCTCCGCGCCAGACGAATGGACCCCCGTCGCTCACAGGTGCCGCTGGGGGCTCGCAGAAGATGATGGAGAGTTTCATCGTGAGTACTTCCTGACTTTTTCTGCGTCTTGCGCGAGGTTTTCGGGGAGATGACGCCGGCGTGCGTGGGAGGGGAGATGCAGAGGACGCACCGTGTCGCGGTTTTGTGCCTCTTCTGTGGGTTGCATCGGGGTGCGTCGCATCCACATTCACCTCGGAGGTGGAGCCAGCGCACGAACGAGCATCCTTGACGCGCTGCGCGATTTTTGCGGCGACGTCACACAGGCGTGTATGCTGCGACCCCTCGACGCCGACGCTGAACGCGAGGTGCGCGCGGCGGTGGAGCGAGCGCTGTGGAGATGTTCGCGTATTGGGCGCGTACTCCCGTTCCTGGTCAGGGCGATGCGGCGGGCGGCGCGGTTTGACATCTGCGTCCAGGGAGGCGGAGGCAGAGAGGTCGAAAAGCGGGCGGGAGCTTGATGTACAAGCGCGGTACAGGCAGTGCGGACGCGGGATGAGTTGGAGGCGGCCGCCCGCGCTGTATCCGAAGCGCGTTGCGCTGGCGTAGGGTGGGCTTGCGCATCGGTGGGATGACGTGGCGTAGGGCCGTCGACTCCTTGCCAGCGCCACGATTTGCAGGCATTCCGGATGCCCTGCGGAATCCGCGCTTTCGATTCGTCCTGCGCGCTTTCGAAACGCATGTCCGGCTGCGGAGGCAGACGACCGCGTCGTCAGCTGGGACGCTACGTTTACTTCCACTAATAGGCAGCCGAGACGACGTGTCATGCCCACGCCCAATGCCGGTGCATGGGGGCGACTGGCGGGGGGGCGGGAGTCGAGACAGACGGCCGTGGAGACGATTGCGTCGTCGGCTCGGACGTGACGTGCTTCTTTGCGCTGGTGGGGGAGCATCGCCAAGCGGATGTTGTCATGCCCGACGCTACGGAGACGGGTACGGAGACGGATGAGCACGTTGTCTAGTTGTGTATGGAGCAGCTGCGTGGGCCGTACTTCGCAGTGAGAGCCGGACGAATGCTCGTCGATATCTACGCGTGGGCAACTCTAACGCGGAGGCGAAGACGGACGAAGACGAGCACGTCGTCCGTGTGTGGGGGCAGCTGTGTGGGCCATACTTGCGCTTCCGCGGGTGGCCCTGCTCGCGCCGCGATGAGGCGATGGCCGCCAGCCGTTGCTATCGGAAGGTGGAGATGAACGACTGTCCTCGCACGGCTCTGTGGGGCTCGGGTGGATGGCACCTCGAGAGCTCATTTGGGGCTCAGGCGGGCTTGAATTGCGTTCCTGCCCAGACGCGCGGCAGCGGAGACAGACGCTGCTTTCTCCCGAAAGTGTTCACAAGAGGTTTAGGAGGTAAAGGGCGAGAAATTAATTGCATATCGCGTGGCGACTGGAGAGTCTGCATTCGTTAAGGATTTCAGGAGGTGGGAACGTCAAAACGGTTGCGAAACGGTGGAGGCAGGAGGTCACCGGGGATAATGTGCGGGCCGTTGATCCGGGCACCGCCGCAACCCTTCCACGACGTTGCCACGACGCGTCTCAAACTGTGTGCTAGTGACTGCGAGAGCCCGCAAAGTTGTTCCACGGCCCTGTCGTATCCCGTGTCTCTCTGCCGACTGGCGGTGTACCCCATTGCATCTCGCCCCCACTTCCTGCCAGTGTCCACATTTCTGATTCCTTTCAAGCAGTAAGAAGGTTCGAAAACAATCGCAGACTAGACGGCCCCAGAGGCAGCCGCCAAAAAAAGACAAAAAACGCGATGGTTAGAGAACTCCCAGCGCGGATGCCACTGCCTTGCATTGCCTTGATGTCCCAACTTTGCTGTAGCTGTGGACTGCTGTGGGACTTGCGCGCTTCCGCAGTTCGAATTCGACCAAGAAGCCTATGCCTCAACGCAGTAGCCATTTCTCTGATAGTTTAAGGCTTTCATTCAAGGTACACTTCAATTCTCAATTTGTCTGAGTCTGCCAAGTTGACTCTTGAGTCTGTCCTTTAATGTTTCTTCACATCAACATAACCTAACTAGCGCCGCAGAGTGCTACAAACATGATGCCAGTGCCCCTTGCTACTAAAGGTGACCCAGGCTTTGCTGATGTTTTCCCTTCCTATCTGAACGAAGCACAGATCTATTTTGTACAGGATTTACAGCTTTCGTCCACCGCATTTATTAGCTGTCAGACTGATAGTGATGGGCACTGGTCGCTGATTTATCGTCTAAATAAAACTTCCACAGGTACAAAAAGCACAGTTCCCACAAACACCTTGTCCTGATCCTTCATGGCCGACCCTCTGGGCACCGTCGCTAGCATCCTCCAGCTTGTTGATACTGCGCTAAAAATCCGAGATCACATCCAGGATTTCCGCCACGCTCCGCAAGAACAGCAGGAACTACTGAAAGAAATGGACTACCTTCGAAACCTTCTCGATCACATCCACACTTACATCGCTCGCAATCCTTCCGATGCGACACTTAAACGAATGGAGAGCCCATTGACGACATTCAAATTGATGATGATGCAGGTTACCGAGAAGTTACGCCTGGGGGGCGGGTTATTCTCCAAATTTTCGAAGCGGATGAAGTGGACGATGGGGGATAAACAGGCGGCGGAGGAATATCTGAAGAAATTCGACCAATTCAAGTTATTGTTGAATTCGTGGTTGGTGATCCATCTAGGGTACTTTCTCTCGTGCTGTTGTGCAACATTGTTCTGATCGACATGTTTCAGGGAAATAGGGCAGAAGAATCATCAAGATAGCAACGGTCAGTACCAGGGCATTTATCAACGACATTATCTCAAACTTTTACTCTAATAGAACATCTCGTGCATATAGAGCAGCAACACCAACGGGAAAACAATGGTCAGTAATAAACTCGATCGCGCGTTATTCGTTGCAAACATTCAAATATCAGATCTGCTCCGCTCGCTGGACGATGTAGCCAAAACGTTGAACTCCGGCGTCACCAATATCATCAACGGGATCTCTGAGCAGCAGACTCAATCGAACTGTAGGTATCTCTCCTTGAGCATTTGACATCTGGTGATATAAAAACGCCACAGCCATGGCACGCTCAGTAGACGACGTGGCTGCCGTGGTCAACACCGGGGTCACCAAGATTGCTAACAGTATTTCCGAGCAACAACAACAAATGGGCTGTGAGTTACAGCTTTTAATAAACTGAGTGATCATTGAACCACCCTCAGGTGCGGAGCGCACGCGAATCATCGACTGGCTTTCCCCAATTAATTTCTTTCTGCGACACGCGGATGTTGCTCGTACACAGCAAGCAGGAACCGGAAGGTGGCTCCTGGCAGAACCCCGTTTTCAAGACTGGAAGGCTAGTGCGGGGAGGACACTCTGGTGTCCTGGAATTCGTGCGTTGCTTATCTTCGGCGATGTTCAGCACTTATCAATTGGCCTGTATAGCGGGCGCAGGAAAAACAGTACTTACGTACGCGCTCTTATCTTCCAAGTAGAGGCGCTCATACTGATTATCTTGTATAGATCGATGGTCGTTGACCATTTTGCGGCGGCCGAGTGTGAAAACAACACCATCGGTGTGGCTTGCGTCTATCTGAACCACAAGGAAGCCGACAACCATACGCCATCCAGGCTTCTGGCTGGGCTCTGGAGACAGCTTGTACTTGACCGGGATATAGGCTCCCTCGCAGCGAAACTATACTCACAGCATCAAGAAAAGCGCACCTTTCCGTCGCTGGAGGAAGTTGTCGACGTACTTCGTTCCAGTTTAGATGTGTTTTCCAGGGTATACGTTATCGTCGACGCCCTCGACGAATGTCCCGAGGCCCAACGGTGGATCTTTCTCCGACATCTCGCAGCCCTGGGTCCCACCGTGAATTTGATGATTACTTCGCGGCCACACATCACTCCTGAGGCTTCCCATCGAAACCTTGACATTCTGGAGATTCGTGCGATTGACGAAGATGTCCGAACATACGCTGATGCTCGCATCGAACATTCCCCACGTCTATCGAAGCACGTTCAAGCCGTACCAGAATTACGATTAGAAATTCTCTCAAAAATCGTTGACGGTGTTGATGGAATGTAGGCTAGTACGATTCTATATCACCGAAAAGTGATTCAAACATTGGGTCCAGGTTCCTGTTGGCCAAGCTTCACCTCGACTCCGTCGGCATGAAACCCAGCGTCAGGGCGGTTCGAGAGGCTCTCAAACAGCTACCGAAGAACTTGAACGACACCTACGAGACTGCGCTCAAACGAATAGAGGACCAGGGCGAGGAAGACAGAAAAATTGCCCACTCGACTCTGACTTGGGTTGTGAATGCGAAGAGGCCGTTAACGGTCCCAGAAATTCGAATCGCACTGGCGATTGACCCGATTGCCCGGCGGCTGGACGAGGAAAATCTCATAGACATTGAGATTATTCTTGGCGCCTGTGCCGGGCTGGTCATTTTGGATGAACAGCTTTCGATTGTGCGGCTTGTCCACTACACGACACAAGAATATCTGGATAACATTCAAGCAGGGCGATTTCCTCAGACGGACATAGCGCGCACTCTTTTCACTTTCCTCGCCCTTGACTACGAAGTTAGCGCTGCTTCCCGCCCTCTCCTCGACTATTCCCAATACTGCTTGGCGCATGCTGCCGGGCAACCTGAACAAGAACTAAATGCTATGATTGTGGAGTTTCTTGGTCGGGCGGCCGAATGCAAGGAACGTATGGGGTGGCAATGGATGTCGCAGCCGTGGGATTATCCGCATTGGCCCATACAACCCTCACCCTTGTGGATCGCCACAGCCTCGAACCTTCTGCACACTGCGAAGTTTTTTTTGGGCCAGGAGCAGCTGCCAATGCAGTCAAAATGCGCAGTTCTCAGTGTAGCATCATACTATGGCCATCTTCCCATGGTTCAGTTGCTGCTAAAGAATGGCGCCCGTGCCAGTACAAAGGACAGAGCATATGGTAGCGTTCTACAGGCGGCAGTATATTCAAGAAGCAGGGACGTTATTCGGCTGCTCCTGGATAATGGCGCCGAGTTGAACAAAGGCCACGGAGAATACGGCACAGCGTTGGTGACGGCGTCGCGGTTGGGCGACGAGAACATCGCCCGACTGCTGCTCGAGAAAGGAGCTGATCCGAACGTACACGGTTCGGACAGACTCGGACAGTCAAATTCCGCCCTTTCCGTGGCGGTGACGGAGCGCAACGAAAATATGGCCAGCTTGCTCATCGAGAACGGCGCCGACGTCAATGAGCGCGTGGAGGACGGCACACTGTTGATAAAAGTGTCATATCTTGGACACGAGAACCTCGTTCGGTTGCTCATTGACAATGGCGCTGACCTGAACGCACGAGGGCGCTATGGGACTCCATTGGAGGTAGCGTCTTTCCATGGCCACGAGAGCATTGTCCGCTTGCTGCTCGGAAATGGGGCTGACCCGAATGCTTGTCGCAGACGATGCAATCCCAGGTCTGCATTGCGTGCCACATGCGTCAATGGGAGTCTTGGGACAGAAGTACCGGCAGCATCGTTGCACAGGCACAAGGGCTTTGCTCCGTTACCACTGGCGAACCAGGACGAGGACGAGTATGCAGCTCGGGGGACGCGACACGTTTCCGCGCTGCATGCGGCATTATCCAGCGGCGAAGCAACTATCGCAAGGTTACTCATCGAGTCTGGGGCAGCGGTGAACCTGCGAATCGAATCGATCGGAAGTCTCTTGACGGCTGTATCCTATGCTGGACAAGAGAGCCTCGTCCGGCTCCTCATCGAAAACGGCGCCGACATTAACGCACAGGGTGGGTTATTCGGGACGGCGTTGGCGGCGGCTTCATTTGCTGGCCATACGGACGTTGTCCATTTACTGCTCGCTAATAAGGCAGGTGCATATGTGAGCTCAGAGAACAAAGAAAACGGCAGCATGGCAATGGAGGCAGCGTCGCTGCGGGGGCACGAAAGCATCGTTCAGCTGCTCCTCCAGTATGGGGCCACGCCATTGGAAGCGCACTCTGCGCGGCAACGAGGGTCAAGAAGAGTCACAGAAAATACTGTGCATAAATTCTGCGAAGCTGTCTTGGCGGCGTGGTGCTGATTTAAACAGCAGGGTTGGGAACCTAAGTTGCGCATTGTCGTTTATGATTGTAATAGCATAACGTTTCTTTACCTCACTTCAGTCTTGCCCTGTTCAATTCTTTAGAGAACCCCGGGTAGTTGCTAGTAAGTAGGAGCTACAGAGCCTATAACGGAGACAGGAAAAGGAATAGGATTGAGAGCAGGGAAATTCAGCAGTTGAGGCGTAATTCAGACGAAACCTTAGGTGTGGTAGTTCCATAAAGAATAAGGGCAGCGGCGCCTGCACTGTGGACGGAACGCGCGGGGGTGCTGGTCACCGTGCTGGATTTGCGGTTTCCGAGTCCACGTTGATGAGGGGAATTGTGAGCTGTTCGAAGGACGCAGCTATTCGGGCGTGGGCGAGCACTCGGAATACTCTGACCAGACAACGTCGTCGAAGACAGCAGAGTTTTCTCAGGGCCTCTATCAACGCAGATTAACATCAACTTGGCCGAGGTCACCAAGCTATTGAAGTGGCCTGAACCGGCGGATCTTTTGCAGCGAATGGATATGTAAGAGCGCGAAGCAATAATTTGGATACGATCGGCGATATGGAAATCCCTCGAGATGTTCAACCAATAGACAAGATGCCGGTGTACGGCATCGGCATCACGGGTTGTTGCTGCGGGGTCAGATCGGGGTTCTGCCGCACGTACCGAGGTCGATGTGCCGCGCGGCCCGTCGGCGCCAGAAGATGCAACCTTGATGTAACCCTTAGCGTTCACGATGGATATCCAAAAACCGCCGCAATACCAGAGGAGCCAGGATAACGAGCAAGACATAGCGACAGGTAGTCTGCGCCTCCGCTCGTTGCGCTAGGTACGAGGACACCGCGGTTGACTCGGTGTGAAGACAGTATTTGATTTTGCCGCCCAGTTCTTTCCTGGTGTCCTTGGGTCCGTGTAAGTTAGAGAGGCAGCTCTCCGGGCAACTTGAGAGTTCTAATCTGCGGGCCACCCCTCAACAGTCAACTCATTGGGATTCCAATTTGGGAATAAATGTCGAGAAACCAGCCGCGGTCCGAAAATGGAGCAAAAACCGAAATATCAGTGTGGCCAAGCAAGACCTAAACAGGCGGTCTGCACCTCCAGCCCTTGAAATGTGTCCAGTGGATATCAGGTGTATATCGACGTCCGGTCTTTATTGTGAAGGCATTCTTCTGTTGCTAACCACGAGGGTAGTTTTTTTGTTGTACTTCATTTAGTGCAAGAGTGGCATGATATTCCTGTACATGGCCAAGTCGAGGGCTTGCACTGCGACCGTTCATATCTGTACAAGAAACCAATTCCAATAGGACGAAGGATAATGTGGAGCGTGTCCGGACCATCCACCGAGCTTCTTCCGATTCGGCAATTTGTACAAGTCCGTGAACCAACAATTCTTTTCTCTATAGTTCGAAGAATCGAAGCATGCAACATTCTCATCGGCATCTACCGAGACATCGGCAAACTTTTGATCATGATTTGAGATCAGCCACGCATTGGCCACGCAGCCTCTCTGACCTACCACCATGAGCGCCCAACCCATCCTCCCGCCTGAACTGGAACGGGAGGTATTTGAAGCAACGGCCCTCATGTACCGCCATACAATCCCCGCCCTCATACGGGTTGCTCGTCGAGTTCACGTTTGGTAACTTGACTCCCAATAAGGCCTCTCGTGCGCGACGTCTAACGTGTCCATATAGGATTGAACCCTTCCTGTACAGAGTGCTTCGAGCCGAGCGCAACGCCCAGGCAATGATCGACATTCTGCTGAGAAAATCTCCGACCTTCTGTCATCTCGCAGTTCGGCATCTGGCTGTCCTGGACGGCTCACAATCATTTTCGACGGACGCCGTGCAGCTCTTGACACTCTGCAAAGGAGTCACTAACCTTGCCCTTGGGGATTACTTCATGGCGGATCCCACTCTCGTTCCTCTCCTAGCGGAAATGGCTCTCCTACGCCTCGCTGTTTCGGTTACAGACCTCGGCTGTGACCTAGCCCACCCATTATTTTCGTCTGTTACACATCTCACACTTTTCGATCGGCCGGAGGGGTTAATCCCGCTTTGCGCTCAACTCCCCGGACTAGCCTCGCTAACGCACCTGTGCCTATTCTTCGACCTTCCCGAGGGTGTTGTAGTGTCCGTCTTGACGAGAAGTCCTCGCCTCCAACTCTTCCTTATGCTCTCATCAGAGGGCTCAGATCTCCAGCCAAGGCCTCCCCACACCGACGACATCCGTTTTGTCGCTGGGACCTACACCAACGCTTATTGGGATGGGTGGATAGACGGCGCAAACGGACTGCCCGACTATTGGACGCGAGGTGATGACTTGATTGCGCAAAAGCAGAATGGGGAGATTGAGGGTAAGCACCATTTCTTCACCGCTTGCCGGTGTCCGTCGCTGACATCTACAGTACTTCAGCCGCACGTTACCGGTTGGAGTAGACGAGACAATCGATCGATCGAATATAGATTTTCTTTTTGGCCTCTCACCGGTTTACGAACGAAGACCACACCAACGTGAACTACTTACGGTAGGTCTCTTCACTCTTTCTGCGTGCCATCCTCTCTGTGGTGATCACATTGCCCTCTTCACTCTCCCATTTCAGCAATCCTCGAGCCACTTTGAACTCTGCAAGCGTTCGAACCATCTTTTGGTCTTACCATCCAACTTTGAATAGATCCATATCTGCGGGTCCTGCCCATCTCTTCCTCTGGATCGTACGAGGTCATCGGGTTGGGCCATGCCCCCAAATCCGAATCTGTTCCCGATCCTCCTGTTTGCACTGCCAGCAGGATGCGTCCCGCCCCGGCATAACACCGCGAGATTGTCAGTCTTACTGGATATATTTCACGCTCAAAGCGCGCTTCCCATTCGTGTTGTGCTCATCGACCCCCACGTATAATCTGATCCGCGTTCAAGCTACCCTGATGAATCGGTCGCAGATTACTCCCGCATGCGCACAAGCCCTGATTTAGTTCCCTCTAATGGACGGGGTACGGTCAGCTCGATCTTCGATTTGTCGTTCATACTTCGGCAGACGTAAACTTGGAATGAGTCGAGGTGCGGGGGGATCTTAGCGCGCTGGATTATTTATACCAAACGGTGTAGCCTGCATTTCCCCTTCATCCGCATCCTGCTACTTTTTTTCTTGTGTTTTTTCATGGCTCTGTCTACGTCAGAAACGGCATACATTCTAGCCGCGATCTGGAGTGGCCAGGTTCTGTGGGGTGTAACAGCGGTGGGCCCACCATGGATTGGAAGTTTCAAATGATACTGACACTGTCTGGCTTGTGGCTGAAGTATTTCTTTACGGTAAGTCAACTACAGATGTGTTTCTGGGCGCTGACGCTTGCCAGGGGCCTATCTTGTCACGTTTAGGTTCTATGTGCACCTCTCTCGCACCCGGCGCGACATGGCGAAAACGCACCCTTTCCTCCACATCTCGACGATCGCGCTGTTCGTCCTTGTGTCTGCACACTGTGCATTCCAGCTCGCGACGACGATTCTTGTCACCACCGTCTTTGCGCCGAAGGATGGGCAGGTCCAGGACTACCAGGCCTACACGCGCTTTCGGGACCAATTCCTCGGAGCTTTCAATGCACTCAATGCTGCGGCGAATGCGGTTTACGTTACGAGTAAGTGCGTTTGCCCTCGCGAATCTTGAGCAAGGACTGGCTCTTTCTCACTCTGGCAAGCGTAATTGCTGACAGTATTTTTGTGCGTTTCGGACACCCTTTCCGGCTATTACTTACCAGTCCTCACAATTTTCCAGATTTTCCGATGCTACAGCATTTAGAACCGACGCCTCGCAATCATCGTCTTCCCAGGGCTTTTGGTTCTGGCTGCCACCGGTAACCCTCTGTTCTCTTCGTCTTCAACCTGAGACTGACCGCTTCCTAGGTCTGGGTTACGTGAACGTGATAATAATGATTCTCTCCCAAGAGGTCCCACAGCGCGCCACCTCACTATTCATTGCATCGATTTCTGTGTCCCTCTTCACCACGGTCATTTTGATGGCACTTACCGGTTCAGTGCAATTCCCCTGAATAAAGACTCCACTCATTCTTCAAAGTGGGCCGGATATGGTCACTCGCGCGCGCAGCGCGAGTTGTCATGGGACAGAAAGCCGTTGGGACTTACTATACGGTCTGCGCCATGATGTGAGTATCGATCCTGCCCATATGACCGCCCCCACTGAAACCACTGTCCCTAGGAGTCAGGTGCTTTGTACTGCGTTTTCGGCATCATCTTTGTCCTGGTGCTATTCCCGCATGGGGTACAATCTGCTTTAAATCTTCTCCCGAGACGCCAAGCACTCACCGCATTTTCGACAGGCATATACTGGCGCCATCCTCGTGCAAGTTGTGGTCGGTACACTTATGGCTCTGTAACGATTATTTGCTCAATACCTGCGCATTGCAGGGCATCGCACCGACGCTGATCGCGGTCCGCGTGGGGCTTGGTTGCAGTGTCGAGGACGTACACAGCTCTGTAGTGCAACCCCGCGCGGCTCCCGCCGGCGCGAAAGCAGAGGCTCCCACTCCGGACCGTAAATCGGTGGGCGAGCTTGTTCTATATGTCGAAAATAAGGGGGCAGTTGTATGAATCGGAGGAAATTTGGCTTTATAACGCGGAGGTTTAAAGAAAACTATCAAATTGTGTACCACTCCGAGTTGGTTTCTAGCTCAGGACTACAAATTGCGAGGTACGAGCAAAATTTTGGAGCGTCTGTCTACGAGAGACTAGCTCAGGACGAACGTTTCTCCCCTCCTCTCCCTGTTCCAATGAGTGAGCAGTAATAGTATTGATATATAGTGTTCTTTTTCAAGTCGATTTGGGAAATGATTGATGAGGAGAGAGTTTTGCCTGAAATCCAAATTTTTGGAGTTGAACAGACGTAGGCTACGGAAGACTACTCTAGCCAACATCACCGAGATCACCGAATCGAAAGGCTATGCTGATTCAATGATTGCCGCGCAACAGTGAGCGAACCTCTTGCTCCCGACGCCCAACCACCCGGTTTCCCAAAACATACTGCAGGACGTGCTTCGACCCCGGCTTTTGTAGAATCTCTAGCGAACATACGCCTAGCACAACTGACGAAGTGCCGTTTACTAATTGCGGCTTGTATCCACTGGCACCGCTTCTACTAGTATCCATCGTATAGTTGGTTGATAAGGGCCCGAGATCCGCGAAGAGCGGCTTATCTTGGTCTGACGTGTCCAGCCCTTCGAGGTAAGTTGTCTAGAAGCGTTTGTAGGAGGAGACTCAAGCTCAAGGCCTGTGGCTGCTGCTGTACCAGTCGTCACCATGCGACTCAAAACTTTGGCCGCCTTACTGGCGGGCGTTCTGACCACCCACGCCGCAACACTACCCCAGACCCCGACCAACATCTATAACGTCGTGTATGCAGTGCCTGAAAGCCAGAACATCGAGTCCCTGGTCTTGCAGCAGCCGGGTGCCAATGCGACCGCGGAGCCCAGCGAGCAGCCGGATGGGAACCACTGCGTTCAGGGGGTTCGTCGACACAGGCTGTGCTGACCCCGGGCGGCAGACGTCCGCACAGCGGGTGTCCACAGACCTCTGCGGACCTCAATGGACCTCAACTGACCTTTCAATGTGAGCCCAAAGAACACTTCTTGAAGTTCGACCGACACTAAACCATTTAAACAAGCACTGGACCAACGCTGGACAGCGTCTGAAATGGTGTACGTAACGGTGTGATGCCGCTTAATCGGCGAATCACGGCGGAGTTTGATACATTATATTCCAAACTGTACCGTAGGTACCCGGGGGGGTAGTTCAGCGGGGAGGCGAAGTGGCGGACAGATCTGCAAGTGTGGGCGAGCTCCGTGGGAGGGCGGGAGGCAGAGGGAGGCACAGCCTTGGGGACGGCCGGTCGGCAAAGGGTCGAGTCACGTCAGCACAGCTGTGCTGATCTGACGTCGGCAAGGGCTCGTTTCCCATGGTCGGCAAGGGTCGGCAAGGGATCTAGTCTGGTTCACAGGGGTTCGTCGACGCGGCCACTGAACGCAGTGAACGCTTCTGGAACCCCCAGCACGGGTCGAAGGAGTGCGCCGCTGATTTACCTTTCCTAGTACCTACATCATGTTTTCCGTCACTATGCTGCTATTACACTGAGCCGATATGGATTGATCATTAGGGGTCAGTCGTGCAAGGTTTGAACCACCCGATATTGGCCCGGTCGCACAGGACACGGAACAAAGACACGATTTAGTACCCACGCGGAACACAGACACAAAAACCACCCAGAAATTATCGAAACTGTCTCCAAGAATCACGACTGGGACCCAACTTCTACAACTGGAAATCCCGCTGGAGCCGCCTCTCGTTGCCGCCCCTTTTAGTGAACCATCAATCTCCTCTCAACACCGATATCGCGAGAAAGAACGTGGATCGTCCTATCGAAAAAAAAACCCCATTTAATTCAACGTATGGACCGTGGTCGGAACGAACGCGCGGACCTGAGGTTGTATTAGCGAGTGCGCACAAGCCCTTCTGAGCCCCATAACCGGACTTGGACCTCCATTCAATTCGAATATCTCTGACACGCTCTCGCAAAGCGCCTCGAAGACTAGATTCAGGCAAGCCAGTTGAACGGAATCCCCCACGAGTTATCAACAAGGAGCGCTTATGAAAGCTGGCGGTTGGGATAGGACACATATTCGCACCCAGGATGGTCGGACAATAGGAAGAATTGAGATGTTAGATTTACCATAAGTGAGGTAGAGCACGAACAATAAGCAGCGTGGGAACGAAGGGACGAGACAAAACACACTGTTCCACTAGTCTCTCGTAGACAGACGCTACAGCATTTTGCTCGTACCTCGCAAGTTGTACTGTTCCACTGAAAAAGATCGCGGAATGGAGTCACATCTACAGACTGCCCTTATCTGCCGAAAAGACACGGGTCTGCTGAATCATATGCACTATCAGTTTCGGTTGAGCTTCGGTCCCCTGTTTCGCAGCCAACATTTCTGGCCAAGCGTCATCGTCAGAATCCCAAGCGTACCTAGGCGGAGAGACAATTTAATCACGGCGATCAGCCGAGAAATCAGGAAGACGGCGGAAACGATGGGCGGCAAGAGCAAGGCATGGGTGCCGCCATCGATATTACTCTAACCGAGAGGGTTGCCGACTTGCCGAAGTCTCTTGCTGCCTGGCAGGTTCGGTCTGACCACACTGAAACGAATACAACTTGTATCGTTCTCGAAGACGAGACTGAAAGTCCAACGATGTTCGAGAAAGAATTTAACATTGATCCGCTAGTCCCCGAATACATAGGAGCGTAAAGATCCATAATGCAAAAAATACAGCTCTTCCACCTCCAAACTTGCCAGAAGAGAGGTCGTAGTCTTTGTTTACGAGTCCTTGACGGAGACAGTCGAGCCCGAGAGCGTTGCCGAGCAAAGCTCGGAGTTCTGGACGATGTCAATGAGGGTGGCGGTCGAGGGGGTGACGGTGGTGCCGGAGTGGACGGCGGAGCCGGTGAAACTGGAGGTGGGGAAGGCGGCAAAGGGGACCAAGCTGGAGCCAGATTCGAAGTCCTCGAGAATCCACTCGGCCGAGGCGCCGGACAGGCGAGTGCCACCGCTGACGGTGCCGACAAGAGAGGTGCCACGGCTGTTGTTCTTGATGGTGACGGTGCCCGACGTGGTGGAGGTCATGGTAACGTTGGTGGTAATGCTGTCGCCGGTGCCGACTGTGCGAGTTCAGTGTTAGCTTATTATATCATATATCACGGGGAGCCTTACCGGTGAGGGAAACCTCGCGGAGAGCTGCGGGCAGCATTTCAGTCCAAGCAAAGTTCTGCTGGCCACCGCCAACGATCTCGGAGAGGGTACCACCCTGGATCAGGGCGGAGTTGCTGAAGCCATCGATACCAACCCACTGCGCGAGGGCGGGCTCCGAGGAGGAGGACTGGCCGGAGCGGAGGCTGAGAGTGGGGACAGTCCAGGTGCCTTGCAGTTTGTTAACGACTAGTATAACAGTTTGTCCGAATAAATACAAACATACCTACGACCGATGTGAAGCCCGAGCCGGTGACGGCGGCACCGCACCAGTTGGACGACGTGACCGTGGCGCCAGTCGCACGCCCGTTGAGGCGGTTGCGCTTCCGGGCCTCAGCGACCTTGATCATGGCCTGAGACTGGAACCTGGTCGATGGGCCTTCGGTGAAGGGGACCTCGACGCCGTTCTCAAACTTCTGGAACGTCCAGGTGACCTCGGCGGTGGCCATGGAGGCGGCGAGGATGGCGGTAATAGCTGCGGCCTTCATGTTGGACAGATGATTGGAGGTCTGAAGAGGAATAAATATGAGAGGCAAGAGACGCTCAAAGAGGGCCTACAGACGGGCGATGGAACCTAGTATCCGATGGCTTGATCCAGGGATAAGGACTACGAGAGTTTAGAACGCTTATATACTTTTTCTACTCTCTCGATCTCAGAATCAGAGGCCCGGTACCGTCCGTGGAGCCATGTACAGCTGACCACTCAGGACTTTCAGATTGCAGAACTAGCACGCCAACTTGTCGTCGTGAGTGCAGAATTACCCCGAAGGCCGCGATATGAGTCTAAACATAACTCGATGCTTCCTTGGCACACGGTGGAAGTATAATCCAGGTGGACGGAATATCAAGAAGAAGCACAGCTGACATGCCGAAACATCGCAATCATCTTCCCATGTCATTGATAATTCAGTAACTGCGATAGAGATTCTCAACGCTCTGGAAGGTTTTCTCCATAGTTGTCCCTTTCACGTCTTGGCCTCGGATTTCCTCGAGTTTACTGCCATTCAACTATTCCCGTAAATAAATAATATACTCGCAATGAGATATTGAACTCGACAGGCCTTCTCAAGGGTGTTCTCGCGTTCAAGGCGCCCGCTCAGAAGGGCTGTTCCATTCTCAAGGGCACACTGTGAGCTGGGAGGCTGATACATCACCTGCGCTCGCAAGAACAACACAACACATCTGAATCAGCGTTTCTCGCCATGATATATCCCACGAGAATACTCAGCATGCGGTACCATCAACGATAACAGCTCTTGGTGCTCCATCTTGCTCCATAGTGCATGTAGCCTGCATAGCATCTGACGCCCAAGCGAGAGTTGCTGTGTAATTTAAGGAACTAGTTCCTTATCGCCGTATCTTCGTCTCCACGTTGATTCCCCATCAACTGGAATATTGGTTTATCACATCCTCTCAACACCGTCCTCATCGCAAGTAGAGTCGTTTGCTTACTTGGCGGCGTTGAAAGTGCTCGGAAATGTCTAGTACTGGGTGGATATGCCCACTTCCGTCGTGGTTGAGTATGTGAAGCTTTCCACCTAGTGTATGTTTGGACGTCACGAGGGAAGCAGATAAAGGACATTAGGACCGTGCGCCGGCCCGGCGGGGTAAGATTTTTCGCCGATCCAAAGGGTGCGCACGGCGCTGGTGAATGAAGGTCAATGTTCGGCGCCACGGCGGTTGAAGGTACGCATATCCTTCACGGGCTGGATGTAAACCTTCATGAGTTACTCATCAGCCGGCAGGAATCTACGAGTTTGTAATATGTCGTGTCTAGGCTTACCAGGAGGAACGCATGCCGTTTAGATGGTGAAGCGGCGGGGAAATGAGAGGGTTCCAAAAGCGCTAACATATTCCCACGGTTCAACTTTGTGCCCCTGACACCTCAGTGTCTCGATCGTCGAGACTTACTCCGGCCCAAAATTTCTATCTTATCGAGCATTCTATGTCTTATTACACGGGAGAGCTCGCAGATGCAAATTGGAAATGAACAGCCCGGCGAATATAAGTTCCCCGATCCCGATTGACGATGTTGAGTTGCGTAAGGTCCCGAAAAGGATTATTACCGTATCGGACTCGAACTTTCACGGCTTGCAGTTTGAAGTTCAATGATGAACAATTTTGCGGATAAAAAACGACATCGGCTACTGACTCCAGTACTCCTTGATTAGATCTGACGCCCTCTCCCCAATGACGTATGCTGGTTAGGGGTCATTTTGGTTAGCGGCTGGGGTGGGTTGCGGTGAGACCTCGCTTACCGGAAGCTTGTGTATGCGCGGCTGGAATGAAGGGCTTGACAGCGGTTGTGTCAGATCAAGACAAGCTTCGCGCAAATCACTTACCACGATTGACAAGTCCACAACTCGTAAGCCACTCAACCCCTTGACACTCAAATCCGGATCGACAACACCCCACGCGGCGCCTTTCGGGGACATGCTGCAAGATCCGGCAGGATGAAAGACAGATCCGCCGTTCTCGCGGATCCACTCGTCAATCTCACTGTCGGTGCTGTTGAAACTCAGCCCAAACGGCGAAATGACATAGTTTTTCCACGATGGGGAAGATGCAAAACGAAAGGCGCTCTTGACAGCCTCCCGGATGATGAGGAAATCAACCTCGGAGCCAAGAAGATTAGGGTTGATCAGTGGAGGGGCGAGGAGATCACTTGTAGCGAGGGTTATCGATCCGCCTGGCCAAGGAAGTCAAATGGAAATCGTTTATCTTGAACAAAGCGCGTACGGGAAGTCGGCGACACCACCGCGGTGATAACACCCATAAAATTGCCTGTCGGAGGAGGAGGAAGAAACATCCCATTCGAAATGATAAATTCATAATGGGGCGTGTTGGGTCCCGCGGCAGCATCAGGGAACTGTTTGAAGATGGAGGAATCATCAGGGATACGGAGCCAACCCGTGTGGCTCAGCGGATTGTCGACGAGGGGCCCCATTCGGGTCTTATTCCACTCGGCGAGATCCGCCGCCAAGAGTGTTGCGTTCCGGTCGAAGGTTTCTGGGTCGGGGTCAGGGTGGGCGAGAGCTTGGGACATGTCTCGCACCGAAAGTGTTATTTGAATTTACAAGGAAGGAGAGGAAAGCAAGGCTATGGTCTGTGAGATTTTGCCCAACCGACGGGAGGTTGTGCACTGGTGTGATTCCGAGAGACTTCAGCGTCGACGAGTTACCGATTCCTGAGTGGAGTAGGATGGTCGGGGTACCGATACTACCTGCCGAGAGGATGGCTTCCTTCTGTGCAGTCACCGTGAATCGGTCGCCTACGGAAACATGAGATTCACGGCCAGCGCTGAAATCTCAGTCGTACCGCTCAAGTCCCGGAATTCAACGGTCCGAAATGTCTTCGATGCAGTTTGGAGGACTCGAGTGACTCGGGCATGCAACAACACATGCAAGTTGGGTCGGGCGACGAAATTTGGGGCAAGATAGGACGTGGCAGAGCTACTCCGTGCGCCTTCTTTGATCGTTCCTTGAGCCCAACCTGATAATCGTGAGCAACCGCGGATCATTGCCCATGTTAAACGTACTGATGCCCAACGGAAAACCAGAATTCGGGTCCAAATTAAACGGGAATTCCTAAAAATATGATTAGCAAGGGTTTATAGGGACACTACTTCGTACCGGTTCCTTGGTGGTCTCTTGGACTCGGGAACCCGGCGAGGGACACGGAGTTGATTCCATGAAATCCGTGCACAGCGGGATTGAACTGGCCTTTAGTATCATGATGGTCGGCAGGGGGGGTGAACACCTCATTCTATTACCGCACTTCGAAGGAAATTCAAAAGGTTATTCTCAAACCTGCACACACCTTTTTGAAATACGGCAGGAGGGAATCCCAGCCCCAGCCCTTATCGCCTGTAACCTTTGCCCATCGGTTGAAGTCGTCCTTCGACCCTCGCGTATACACCATGTAATCTGTCGACATCAGTTCCGCACTTGCAGCATGCGAAACTTTACTTACTGACGGAACTACTTCCCCCTAGAACAAACCCACGAGGATATACTATTGAACGGTTATTCAGCGCGCTTTGCGGCGTCGTTGTATAATTCCAGTCTTGTGCGGTATCCGGGGTCGCTCGAGTACATAAAAAGGGAACGATAATGTCCAAAACATCGGCATTCCTAGGCATTGTTCAGAGATTGTTTACAGTTGAAACGATAGAACGTACGAAGTGCCTGCTTCCAAAACCAGAACCGAGGTTTTGGGATCCTCCGACAGGCGGTTGGCGACGACATTACCCGCCGTCCCGCCTAGGAAAATGAGTAAAGGCGCCGTGGGGAGAAAACAGGATCCTCGCCTCCCACGACTACAAAATCGAACTTTAGGTTCAACTTGTTCAGATCCGCAGCGTTGTTGAGAATAACCCCCAAGGATAGCCTGCCCAAGGCAAGACATACAGCGAAGCTCAATCTGGGCATCGAAGACTGATACCTACCGTTCCTCACTTGGAACCCTTTTAAACCCGGCATTGCGCCTCGGCCTCTCACCCCCATGCGCTGAATCTGGCTTAAGCCGTTACGTTGCTTCAGGCATCTCCGGGACGCGTTGCATTTAGCCTAGCAAATGACAGGCGATGACTGATACCTGATTTTCCCGATGGCTCTTCGGACGTGGTGGGGATACATTCGACGAGTGCCAGGTAGGTAAAATAATATTTGTGGCGGTTGCGTCGACACAATTAGGCCTAGGAGAGCAATATTCCTCTTGAACGTTAAGGTCAAACATTGTGGCCGACACTAAACTATTAGCAATGGTCGCCGATATTACCTTCCGGAAGCATTGCATATCAATAGCCACACGCGATGTCGAAGAACAACGATCACCTTCCGTGAGAAAAGCTAGCGGGAATGGGAACAAGGAGGGAAGGGGATGTGATGCCACCTCCACATCTGTCAGGAGAATCAGTATCCACGGTTGAAATTCATCCTACGGGGATTTCTGTAGATCCGGCGGATTTTTGCGTAACACCGGTCGTTAGCGTCTTGAAGTTTGAAGACGTCGTCATCCGAAAGTTGCGGCAAGTGAACGGCAACAAGAAGCTAAAGTTAGATCCCAAAACAGCCGAGGAAATCCGGAGTCCCGCACCGTGGGCGAATGACACTCTGTCTGAGTTCATCCTGAGACTCTATGATTGACTACGAAAACCGAGTGGGATGTTGAGCAGGAGATACCCACAGGAAATTACCACAAAGAAAACAACGAAATGGCGAAATGATAGTGCCGGATCGATGTCCACATCTCACCGTCGCGCATTTAGGCTGGCGAAGGAAGTCACAATGGATTAATTCATGGGATTCGTAGGATTCAGGGATGGTAGTAGACTCACCTGGAAGGAATAGATCGGGCCAGGGTTCATTTGGCCCGTGAGCGAGAGAAAAAAATCGAAGCCTACAAATTGGCCGCAGCCTTGGTCAAACGGCGCATATCTCGCAAGAAAGTGAGATCCACATTATGAGACCTGATTTGAGGAACGCCGGGTTGGGTTTGTTGGGTTTCACTTGAAACCCTTCAACCCAAGTGATTGATTGAGGAACATGGAGTCGTCATTGGCGACTAAATATAAAACAATCAGGTCAGAGGCGATCGACTCGGAGAAGCAAAATACCGTGAGGTCAAGGTTCAGTTGATACTATCCTTGGGTGCTCTCTGGAGAAAGCGAAGAGGTGGTGTGAGTGGAAAGAAGGGGGGAAATGGGTAGGAAGATGAACGGCGCTATAGCATAGTAGAGTAGATAAGATGTTGGTATCCAGTAGTATTCGGGTATGAGAAAACACGGACTTGGAAGGAATGCCATCTCGCCTACATCAGGAAAATCCAAAGTTGATGTATAGACCCACAAAGACCGCTATAGACCGCTATAGACGTTATAGACGTCATAGTAAACGGGTCACCCCACTAGTAAGGTGGGGGGACCAGTTACAATTTTATAGACACTCAGAGTCACCCATAGTAGGTGGTCCGTCTATAGAATTGGTCATAGTCATAGACACTATAGACATTATAGTGGTTCATAGTGAGGACAGAATCGCGCCAAAATGAAACAAAAAACACATCTATTGCAGAATCCAAGTACAATTTCTACAAAGTACAGCGTGCCGCCGCTATCCGCCATCTTGATGCGACAAGGAATGGATAAGAATGGAAAGAAAGTCTTCGAATTAAGAGCAAAGTTGAGTGAAGAGAGGCACAAGAATTTCGATGAGGGGCCAACAATCCCAAGTCGAAGATCGTTGAAGCTAAGATGCCGTCGCGGACTGGACAAGATGGACTAATTTGAGGCTGAGGGTTAGGGGATCTTGTTCAATTCGCCGCGGACTCGACGTGTATTTGGTAATTTGCGGAGTGTTGAAGGCAATTGAAGTTGAGGGTTGAAGTTCAGGTCTCGCTCGACGCGTTGTGGACTTGACTTGAGGAGGATTTGTCGATTTATGGAGTGTTGAAGACGGTTGAAGTTGAGCGTGAGAGTTGAAGCTCAGGTCTCGTTGCGGACTTGACAAGAATTGCCGATGTGGGAAGTTTTGAAGGCGATATGAATATTGGTTAAAGGAACCAAAAGTGGCCGGTTTGAGTACACGGCTGTTGGTAACTTGCGAGGCTGAATTTGACTGTGACTTGGCAGGGATACCAGTAGACAACCAGGCGGAGGCCGAAGACGCGCGCACCGCGAGGGGAATGGTCGTGGGTGGGCTCGTGAGCGAGCCAAGGTGGCCGGAGCGCGTTAATGCGGACGTGATGCCCGCGTGATACGAGGAATACAGCAGAGCTCATTCCGAAGAGGAATTGGACGAGATGTGGATGCCTGTAGGTCTGATTACTACAAACCATTGTCGGGCTAGAGGGTTGCAGTTAGTGTAAAAAAGTCGTAAAAAGACACGAAGAAGGGGCGAAAAAGGAAACGAAGAGATGGGAGAAATTTTGGGATGCAGAAAAGAAAGTGAGTGGGCAAGTCATGGGGCATCTGCCGTGGAGGAGAGGACTAGAACAGATAAGCCCTCAGGAGCAAGTCCTCCGAGTCATTGCCAGGTATAAGAGGGGGGATGAGCACGGCAAGCAACATTCCGCTCGCCCCGGAACCGCCCAAATTGGGTGCGACAACAGGTAACTACGGTGCAGGGTGGGTGGGATGCCTGCTGACGGGCATCGCTGCCATTCGTGACATGTGGCAGCAACCCGCACCACGAATGCGAATGGCCGCTGTACTAAGTGCGCCAAAAAGGAGGAAACGGTGCAGGATACACGGCATGAATTACCGCGAATCCCATCCGTGTCATCACACAGCCCGTGTACACACACTATTCTAAGCAAAGAGTCCACCAAGAAGGGAAAAAAAAGTCCCACTCCAGAGACGCACCTCGTTCTCCCCAAATTTTCTTTCCTGTTCTAGTGCTGGCCATAATATGATATGAATATGGTTTTGCCGTATTATATTTTATCCGTATCGTATTCGTATTCAAGAGGCTGAATATGAATACAATATGAATATATCCAAATATATTTACCGTATATTCACCGAGACCAAATGACACCAATTCTGGCTAAAAGTAAGTCTCAGCCAAATTTTGTAAATATCCAAAGCGTAGATACCCAAAGCATTTAAATACCACCCTGAGGTCATTCCAGTCCTTCCCTAAGCTCATTCCCACCCAAATCTTGTGTATGGCCAATTCAACTTCGGTTCAACTTCGCATCAAAACTGATTGATGGCAACAAGGTGGTTCAAAAGTTAACCAGAACTCGTTGGTTTGAAAAGAAATGTCAGAGGTATGGGGAATTCAAATGCCCTAAACAGATCTTTGAGTGGATTACAGCTCTATTGTGACCTTTTGGCTGGCAAAAATGGTGAATTACTGTATTCAAATATATTCAGATACGCCGTAGTCGTATTATATTATACCCATATTCTCTTCACCCCATCTGGAGCGTATTGTATTCACATTAAAGTGAATATATTCAAAATATATTTTTCCGTATCATATTCTTGGCCAGCACTATCCTGTTCTACTCGATACATCCGTGGCGACGACAAAGCAATCAAACAAGAGGCAAGGTCGGATAACAGCTGCGACGAGAGTCTTCCCGTTGTCGCTACCGGTGTACATGAAAGACTCCGAAAGAGGAAAGGAGGACGACTTTTGTTTGTCACCGATCAAAACGAACCAAAACGCGTACACGTGACATTACGGCACTTTTCGCGAAGTCGCGTGCACAATTCCTTGTTGCCTGGAGAAATGGCGACATTGCATTCATTTCAGCCCCGGACTCGGGAATGAATCCAATTACCCAAATGCTGTGACAATTGCGTGGCAAATTTTATTACTTATTTGCTCGAAGTTTACCGCCCCCATTCCGCATACCAATGCGGTAGCTGTGGAAATCGGTTGTAACATATTTCAAAAGAGGATTTTATGTGTGATGCCACTTTCAATGTGCCGGAGGTTGATCATTCAGTCCCATCCACACATCTGTTGACCATCATCGTGCCTAGGAACTCAGGCTCCCTATTTTACGTTGAATTTCCATTGCTTGAATTTTCAATGGGCAAGTTTAGAGACATTCATAGACATTAATCCTGGGAGAAGAAGATTTATAGACATCCATAGACCTGTATAGCGCCACATAGAACGGGGTTAACTTCGAAGGTCGTCATAGACACACGAAGACCGTTATAGTTACCCCTTTGTCTATGAGAGTATTTTGGTTTTTCCTGATGTATCAAGGCGCAGGATCGAAGGGGCGCTCAGGGGCGTGTGCACGCCAAACGAAAGTCCGTGCATCGGGACGATGCTCAACGGGAAGGGAGATACTGACCAAAATCCGGGGCATGTAAGGCTTACTGATGGCCGGGGCTTCACAATATTTTATCCGGTGACTCGGATTCCAATTGCATCTAAAAGGATTGTAGGACGTGGCAACGACATCGCGGTAGATTATGTTACACACCCAGGATAGAATTCTTTTAGGCTGGATTAAAAGGCTAGTAAAACTAACTTGTATGAGTACCCAAATACATTGTAGTTAAAATAACACAAATTGACACCATAAAATAGCCTTAGCAAAGCAAGATAATTTACTTCAAATTTTTTTGTTCTAGGAAACCATCTTGTTTCATTCACATTTGAAAGGGGATTGAAGTTAAGGACACTTGAGTGCAGAAACAAGCTGTTTGATTCCACTGATTGTCATCGATTTAGGGAAACACTTTGTTTCAACCTTTGTTTTAGGCCGGGTTAAAACAAAGGTTGAAACAAAGTTAATAAGGCAATTATGGTCGCATCAGGAGAAATGAAGATTGTGGTGCCCTCCGCATATTCATTGCGGACAGAATGAGCATATTCTTAAGGCAAACGGACAAGAATTGAGCTCAAAATCACCATTCTCGTTGAAAAGTGTGAAAAAAAGAATAAAAGGCCCGCGCCCTAAGTTCCGCAAATGGCTGTAATCCAGCCTAAAAGAATTCTATTCTGGGTGTGTTAGTGGCAAGCGACTCTGCAAGTCAATTCGGGGCGTGGAGGGGGATTTAGAGGTCACTCACAGGTTTCAGGGTCCTATATGGTAATTAAATAGTATGCAGACCGCCAGTCCGTCTCATAACTCATCGGTCGGAAAATTGCTTCGAATACGACGTTGAAACACCCGGTGAACTGATACTGAGACGTGGGGAGTAAAGTGGCAACCCACTGGCGTGGATATCGTGTCAATGCTCTCGGGGAGGAAGGACGATGGACGATGCGGATAAGTTAGAACGTGAGGTGGCAGGTGCCCCAACAGCAGCAAATAAATGCCGGCACATCGGCATGAAAACTGCGCAAATCTTCTTTGCAGACCGCGTCACCGCAAGCCTACAGCTGGCACCAGCTCAGTAATTTCACATCCAAGAAGGAGATAAACGGTGGTGCCGGGATTCCCGGACACGGAATTATATTCCAACCTTGATCATGAGCTCGACTTGAGGTCGAACGAACTTGTGTTCCACTGTTAGACAGTAAACGCAGTATACGCAGTTAAATGGATGCCTGTGTTTTGAGAGGCAGTCGAGAATCCCAATGGCTGGCCTAACGACATGGTATTACCCTGATCGCTGAGTGATCCGCGGGTTGATTTATGATCCGGTCAACCCCTAGTTCAACCTCAGGTTGAAATTCTAGATTTGCAGCCGGATAATTCAATATCTCCAAATATAAGATTCCCGTTACTTGGGAAACGCGGGTGGCGCAATAAATAAACACGACAATAGATGGCGGAGAACCCCGAGGCAAGGCTCGCGCTCCTACAATTTAGTGACAGAACCCTTCTCCATGCGGTCCTCAACATTACCACTGCGAGTGAAATCCTGCCAGAAAGCGATGAGCAACTAAGGACAGTTTGGAACGGAACACATACGGTCATAATAATAGAATTGGGTTCAACGGTATCGACGTGGATGTTGCGCGACACATGGACCGCGTGCGCAAATTGAACCCCGGTACCATTACTGTCTCTTCCTTTTTCGTTTGGCTCACTCCAGAACGAAGTTGTGACGTGACCCTCGGGGCTCAACACGCCGTGACTGCCTTGCCCACGCGTGAGGGATAGCGGAATTCTGCAGTTGAGGGTCGCAAGCATTACATTGCTGTAACTGAACGCCGGGAGTCAGTATGCATCAAAGTGAAATGTAAGATCCGTCATCGTACAGTTTTCCGAGAATTAGGAATCTGGGGGTTCTTATTCAGTACGGGCATTAGGAAAGGAAGATACGTTGAACCAACAGGGTAAAATGATACCACCACTCGTCCCAGCCCACAAATAGTATAGTTTCTGCTGTGGCGACCATGCTGGTGAGGGCACCAGTTTCGACACTCATACGAATCAACCGGTTGATAACCTAGTACTGTATGAGCACTGGAGAATAGTCAAGGCGAAAACATGTGTACATTGGTGGTTTCCGCAAATTTCGTTTGTCTTTTGCGTCGCCAGAGCTTCAAGAATGTCAGGTATTGGGTGAGCCAAATTTATTGCTTCACGCACGACAATGGTCAGTGTTATCGTGATAAGCACGTCGCAGCTGTGGGAAATGTCAACAGGAAACCAAACGCGGAGCTCAGAGCTCACAATGCAGAGCCACCAAGCCAGGCAGCAACCCCAGGAACGAGCGGAGGCAACTGCTCAACACCCCAATGTTCAATGTTCCACTGGAGAAGGGCGTTGTCAAAAATTCATCGCAACAACTGAACTCACTCGACTCACCTTGAGCGCAAACCACCATAATCCGATGAGTTGTCCTAGCACCGCCTGATCCAGTGAATACAATATCTAATCTGGGCTGTACGACCTACAATGGCAATGGGGATGCACAACCAGATGCTGTTTGTGAGGTGCCAGATTCTCCAGATGTAGAAGCCTTTGATAAAGGGGACACGATGAGCAATAATTCAATGCGCTTCACACCGATGTACCTTGGGCCAGTGCCGATACTGCAAAAAAAACCCTTGCTCGAAATCAACACAACCGACGCGGCATGGGTTCACTCACTACAACCGCTAGTCATTGGTAGGGTTCCCCAGGTCCAGTTAAAGCGAACAGTCAGTTCGGAGTAGTTCCCGAAACCGGTCCCGAACATGTTCCATGCGGCTATGGTCTGAATAATGTCAGCGGTGGATAGGCGTCGGTGCATGTACTGTACCATCAAGACGGTGAAGAATGTCTCGAAGAAGAACATAACCCAGACTGAAAAGACAACGCTAAGCCTCTAAACAAAAGGATGGTGGCAAGAAAATCTACCTAGGGTCTTCAGTCCACGGCGATCCTTGGGGAATAGCTCGGTGTACATGTCTTCGATGATCAGAGATATGCAGCGTAGGATTGTTGAGCCCTAGAACTTACAGATTTGGACCACAAGAACCCCGTATAGGCCGTAGCTGAACATGTAGCCCAGGATCTGAATAAAATTCAAATTAGCTGTGGATGACTGTGCTGCCTCGTGTCCTACCATTGGGCCCGTGCTGCGGACGGAGGGAGGCTCGTTAAGGGCAGTACGTTGAGGCGTTATGGACACTCACAGACGAATGACATCCGCGCTAGGAAGTGCTGGGTCGGCCATTTGGGTGTAGTAGGGGGAAGAGAAAGCGCCACCTTGCCGCGGATGTTAGTCCGTTCATATATATACTATTCTTGGGCCTCAATTCCGGAGTGAGAAACACATCGACAATTGATTATCATAGCAACAAAATTGAACTGGAACTAACATTGTACTCGTTGGGAACGCCAAAAAAAAAATGCGCAAGGACAGCGCCAGCCTATGGTGGGGCCCGTAGAAGACGAAACGTGCGCCGTGCACGGCGCTCCGCAACATCAACGACTCCCGAATCTTCCATCTTCTCTGTCAAGCCTCCGGAATAACTTTGCATCCGATCTCAGCGCCGATTGGGTCACCAAATTACCTCTGAGCATCAAGTAACATAGAAGTTGTGGCGGGAATTCGTGGCGATGGCTATTTTCGTCAGCCACGGAGGAGAACCCGCATACGGCGCTGACTTCCCGCGGCATATGCAGCGCTGACTTCCCTATATATAGCACCGGCTCGCATTATAAGCTGAATCTCCATCCTTGTACCGTCTGAGTTTATAGTTCGAATGAAGGTTGTCGTGGTTGCTTATGGAGACTTCCGTGGTTGCTTATGGAGACTCTCGTGGTTGCTTTGGCGCAGCGATTCGGCACAACCGGATCCAACCTGAATCAACTCCTATAGTTGGTATGGTCGCACAGATAGGCTTCTTACTTCCTGCATCATTAGCAGGCAGAATATGTTGGCACTGTAATGAGATCAGTGGCGCATGAATCCCTGAGCTCCGGCCGCAGCTCGCTGGCAGGCGTAATATGCAGTACTTTGAGCAATGCACGCGGATGCTCTTAGGACATGAAATTCTTCAGACTATATTCACGGGGACTCGAGTCATGGCCTGCGAGGCGAGCGGTATCGGAACTTCAGCATCCGGCATTATTTTCGGGTTACCTAGGCCTAATTAAGGCAATTGAGAAATGAAGCTTATGTCGCGGGAGTCGGTGACATGAATGACACGAAAAAAACTCCAACGACCGCCCATCCACAACTGTCAGGTACAACACTCGACGTTCACTGCCCGGGCTCTATATTTCGACTCCTAACAGAAAGTTTAGATTGAAACGCACAGACTCCACCGAGGGTCTACTTTAGGAGTTGGTATACGAACTTCCTTCTAAAGCCAGGTACCGCAATGAATCCCAGAGTTCCCGGGTCATTCATTTTCACTCATGAAGTTCCAGAGAAAATCTCTTGATTCGGGAGAAGTCCAGGGACAGATTTTCGTCAGAGCATCAGTCGAAGGTGGGACGCGTAGTTCGAAAATAATGGTCGCAGCAAATCGAAAGAGAAGGCCGATACATATATATATCTTATATCTGAGTCCTTGTAGCGGATTAAAAGTATGGCAGCGCTCGCTAAACGGGTTTCGCGGTACTCAACATCTCCTTGAGACGGGAGCCGATCACCTTGCCTGAAGGCAGCCTTGGAATGCTCTGCACAAAATACACGTCGTGCAACCACTTGTAATCCGACTACCGCCCCTGGTGAGCGTGATCTCCCAAATGTAGTATACTAGTAGCCACACACCTTCGCTCTCTCCACGGAGGACTTGATGACGTCTTTCACTGAGCCCGGGTCTCGGTCTTTGCCGAGGCTCGATAGAACCACGAAGGCGACAGGAACTTCTCCGAACCGCTCGCTCGGACGGCCAATAACACCAACGTCGTCAACGACCTCCAGGCTCAGCAAATGAGCTTCCAGTTCAGCGGGAGAAACTTGATATCCCTGTGAAAAAATACATGAGTGAAAGTAAGCATGAGATACCAACGTTACCTTATTTTTGAAGATGAACTTGAGGCGATCAACGATGTAGAAATATTTATCGGCGGTCATTTTTCCAACGTCGCCAGTGCGCAGGAAACCGTCCGCATCGAATAAATCCCGGGTTGCTTGCTCATTGTTGAGATATCCTAGACAGAGCTGTGGTCCGCGGACGCAGAGCTGCCCGGATTGTCCAGGGCCGAGGATGGCTCCGTGCTCATCTACGAGTTTTGCTTCCGTGTATGGCAAGAGCTGACCGACAGAGCCGGGCAGCGGGGGTACACCGAAGGGGAGGGAAGTTATCATGGAACTGGATTCAGTCATCCCGAACCCCTGGGTGACCAGAAAATCAGGTCCTCCGAGCTGTTGAAATGCAGACTCCATCTCGCCGTCCAATGGAGCTGCGGCGATAAGGGCACTTTTGAAAAATTTGAGGTCATAATTCGTGGTGGCGGGGTGTTTCACAAATGCAGTCACGAGTGGAGGCACAAGGAAGAAATGTCCGATCCGCAGGCGCACAATGGTTTGGAGGAAGATATCGAAGGGCGGCATTGATTTGAATACAACGGTGGCGATCCCAAGGTGCGGACAGAAATGCACTAGAGTCGCGAGGGCGAAACTGTGGGAGAAAGGGAGGACTCCGAGAGCCTTGTCGCCCTCCGCGAAACGGCTCGTAGGTACTGAAGATAGTTTAAGTTGGTTGATTTCCGCTATCACGGCCGAATGTGGCAGAATCACTGCCTGGATAGAGGTTCCGAACGAATACCAGAGTAGGAAAATCACAATGCGCACCTTGGGTAGTCCAGTCGTTCCGCTGCTAAAGCAAAGGAACGCAATCGAGCTGGGACGATGCCCCGAAGACATTGGAGAGTCGCAAGCCAAGTCTTCGCTTTTCAATCGAACTAACGAATCCGCAGTTAAGATACCCATTGCCTGATACTCCCGGGGAAGTACCAAGCCCACGTTGTCAGAGATTACTACAATGCGAGTGGGAGGGATATTACACTCCTTGGCAGCTTGCGTAACCCTCTCTAGAGCATCGACATGACAGAAAATCGTCCTTGTGCCGGTTAACGAGAACTGATGCCTGGAGTTTTCGGTTCAAGTGATTCATTCAGTAGTGTTCAGAACCCTTACTTTAATTCTTCTATTGTACTACCACCACCCATACATGCAACCGTGCACCCCAATTTGTGAGACGCCCAGACCGCGGGCGCAAACTCGAGCGAGTTCGGCGACACTATCCCGACGACCTCGTGGAGGCGGGAGTCCTGTGCTGCTGTACTCACAGGACCTCCTGATTGCAGAATAATCTCGAGTCCGTGAGCAAGGTCATCGGTGCGTGCCTTCACCGCAGTTCCGGTCATGGTGCGGCCGGTGTTAGAGTCGATAAACCAAGGTCGGTTCATTGACGCGCTTTCCGCGAACATAAAATCGTATAGGGACGTTGTTCGGTGTGAGGCCATGAACGATGAGGGGAGTCGCTGGGACCGCCTGGTACCCGACCCACTTCAAAACCGTTGATAATCTTCTATCCAGAAGTTGAAGTTGATCGGATCGGCAATATGTTCATCCCGCAACAGGATTGCCCAACCTGGCAGAGATTGAGACAAAATTTAGTATACCCCAGAGAAGAGCACGATTGCGACGTTTTTACATAGGCTCGGACGTGATTGTGCGCCGCCGCGCCAAGCACCGACAGCCTGAATGATCGATTACTATCAGGAATCTCAGATGTTGTGAAATGCTAAATATGTGTGCAGCCGAAGGGGACTAGGTACCCGTTTACCCGGTGAGCCGGGAGACATAGATGCTGATGACGGAGTGACGGGTTAGAGTCCAGATTGCTGGCAGTTGCCAACTGTCAGTGCCCTAAAAAGAGGTTCAATTGGAGCGGGTTCGATTTAAAGAAAGTCAATCTCGAAGAAAGAAACCTTAACGGCGATAGTATTATGTCCGGCTCACCTCTGAAACCGCTCTGCGCCCCACGTTCCCATTCGCACGTCACGCAACTTCATCACCAAGTGTGGAAGGAACATCGAGAGGGTACAGCGGACGTCTTCTCCATCTTCAATTGATGCATATGAATTGCGTAATGCCCACTCTATGCGGTACTCCGGTTCCAGCTGGTATCCTTTGCTGCCGAGTGATTGCGATGGCCGTCCAGCTCGGTGCGGACGCGGCACGGTCACTCTACTACAGCCGACATCGGCAAGCATTCGGCCGAGCTCGGCTCATCAATATAAATCACAGATATGAAATAGTCGTGTCTGAATCCCTTACCCTCCATCGACATTAGTGGGCTCACTTCAAATTCTTATGTTCTAGTGATTTGCATTGAACAGCTTCCGGCTTCCGGAGAGCCAGTCTGGCAAAAACCTGCTTTCTTTTTTTAAAGTCTTCGCATAGATTTCTGAACGCGGGGTGACGCGGGGTAACGCGGGCTTCTCAATATATTACTGCACATAGAAGGGATGTAATTTGTGTCCTAAGTTTAACAGAATCAATCACAGTGGGAGACGAACAGAACGCCATTTTTAGCACCATTTTTCGCTCTTTCTCCGCGGAGATATATTTGCCCCATCTGTCAAGCGAGCAATCACCATTCGCTGCCGCACGCCCATTGGCAATGCCTAGATCTTCTCATCGACCCTTGCCGTTCGTCGAGCCGCCCTTTGTTGGTTTATAAGGCGGCATGGCCCTAGTCTTCATCCATCCAAGCAGTAATGACGGCTCCTCACTCCATTCAACCCGAATACGACCTTGTTTTCGCTGGAGGTGGCAGCGCGGGATGTATCACGGCTGGTCGCCTCGCTGCAGCATTCCCAAATCTCTCGATCCTCGTCCTCGAAAGTGGGCCGGCAACCAAAAACAACAAGGAACATATGCAGCCGGGTCACTTGATAGCTCATGTTCTCCCGAACGCCAAGACAATGCAGCATGTCATTTCGCAACCCTCCGAGCATGTCGCAGGACGGCGCGTCGACGTTTCAACGGGCCACTGTGTCGGTTGGTGAAGTTTTATTCCGCCTTTTCCTCTGTCTGATATTTTATTACACAGGCGGCGGGAGTGAGTAAAACGACGGGAAAACGGAAGAAGAGCTAAAGTAAATTGCAGGCAGCGTTAACTGGCTTTATTATAACAGACCCTCCGCCTCCGATTTAGATGACTGGGTGAACGAATATGGCAACGACGGATGGTCCTCAAAAGAGCTCATTCCTCTGCTCATAAAGGTGCTCTCCCCTTTACGTGTCCTCTCCCCCAAACTGATCCTCCTTAAGGCGGAGACATACGAGGCCGCCCCCAACAAGCCAACTCATGGTTACGACGGCCCGCTGAAAATTTCGTTTGGCGGCCATAAGCTCCTCGAGGTTTCGAAGCAGTTCCTCGACGTTGGAGTTCAAATGGAGAAAAGCCGACTGGTCTCAGATGAAATCAACGACTTCACTGCGAATTCCTTAAACAGGTTTGCCGTACGTCGGTCAAATTGTCCTCGCGCGCCTTTTGGTTTAGCGTTGGCTGCAGAACGTACCGAAATGGATTTCCTCCAACGGGCGCCGGTCCGACACTGCGGTAGGTTCAATTAATCCCAGTGCGGCAGAAGTTTGACATGACACGGTTCCAGCATCACTACGTTTACAATAAAAATTTGAGCAACCTATCCGTCATGGACGGGTGTCTTGTTAATCGCGTTGTGGTAGAGTAAGGCCTCGAGTTATTATCTCCTGATTTGTTGAAGGCTCATGCGCACCACGTAGAAATGGCGTCGCCATCGGCGTCGAATATGTGTTTGACAAAAGGATCTACGAGTCTTCGCCTCAGGACGTTCGCCTCGTCAAGGCGCGAAAACTCGTGGTTGTTGCCGCTGGTGCCATGAACTCGCCTCTCATTCTCGAAAGGTCTGGCATCGGACGCAAAGAAATTCTCGAACGTGCGGGTATCCCAGTGGTCGCGGAAGTTCCAGGTGTTGGCCACGATTACCAAGGTATGATTGCACAATCCCGAAGGCACGCGCTATTTGCTGAATGTCCACATACAGATCACACTGTGTGCCTCATGCCTTACATTGTCGACCCAAGTTATGAGACCATGAATAAGCTGTGGCGCAAAGATCCCGCAACTTGGGAAACCGCCATGGAGCAATGGGACAAAGATGGCTCCGGACTGTTTGGTACGAGGTACGGATCCTTATTTCATCGGGCCCCTAAAAATATTGTTGATGGACGCGCATAGCGGTTTGGAAGTGGCAGTTAAATTGCGCCCTACAGCCGATGAGCTTGCTGACCTCGGTCCCGATTTCTTGCCCGTTTGGAACGAATCTTTCAGAGACCGCCCAGACAAGCCCATCATATGGCTCTCTATGATCGTAGGGTATGTTATACTCCCAGACGTCTGCCAGGAATCAGTGATATTAATTGCAACAGGCTTCCCGCAGATCAATCCGCCCTGCCTCCCCTCGACTTCATCGTTCCTTTTAACTCTCTGGCGAGTTAAAGTGTTACCTTACCCGTCCTAAATAACCAGTCAGCCTCCAGAACTACCCACGCTCCCGGGGCCATCTCCATATCGCATCGGCGGATCCATACGCCGAACCGGATTTCCAGTCGGGATTCCTCTCCCAGTATGAACGCCCTTTGACGGCATTGACCTGTATTTACTAAACTGCGCCAGCCCGGCCGACGTGGCTGCTCACCGCTGGGCGTACAAGAAGGGCCATGAGATCACCCGCCGCATGCCGTCCTTCCGCGGCGCACTGGGTCCCGCCCATCCGACGTATTCCGAGGGCAGCGCCGCGGCTGCACAGATGGCAGCCCAGGCACCAACTCCCATCGACGCTCCCAAATTAACCTATACGGCCGCTGACGACGAAGCAATTGATGCTTGGCTTCGCAACACCATCTGGTCCACCCTTCATTCGGTTCGGGTTTCCTTTTCTTTAACGCCCCGGAGTACTCATTCTTGAATAGCTCGGAACGTGCGCGATGAAGCCTTTCGACAAGGGCGGTGTGGTAGACCCCAAGCTGAACGTCTATGGTGTCAAGAATCTCAAGGTCGCGGACGTCTCCATCCCGCCGTCGAATGTGCATTCGGTAAGCGGATATCTCCACGCTGAAGCATGATATATTCACCTTCAAAACAGAACACGTATTCGCTTGCGGTTCTTATTGGAGAGAAGGCCGCGGTTATCATTGCGAAGGAACTGGGAGGTTCCATCTAGGCCGTTTTAAAAACAGACAGTGTATGTACAATTTGAAGAATGGCAGACCGAGTTATGTATTTCTTCTGACCGCCATCAGAGAACGGAGCGAAGTGAGAGTGATAGAAAATATTTCCTTCGCAGGCCGCCTTCCCCATCATGCGGCCTGCAGCATGCCGGCGTAGCGGCACTCCGTGGAACATCCGCGCCGCCAACACGGCGCACGGCAACTGATCACGGCCGAGATGCCACCCAAACAGTTCAACTGAAAATATTGCATGATTCGAAGCACACTACATTCTTCAACTAACGTCTCCGTACATATGGTAAACTAGTTGTCCGTGGTAAACCACTTGTCCGAATTTGGGGTATACGTTGTTTCTCCGCGCCGTCGAGTCCCGCTCCACGGGCGGAGTGTTCAAACTCTTACGTTGGTCCTCTTTCTCTTCATGCTAGAAATAAATGATGAGCAAGGGCCAGAAGCAATGCGGGAAAAGCAGCTTACGAGTTTAAGGCAATAACTCGCGTCTTCTTCTTCATCCACCGTAGAATCCGTCTCACAATGTTCTTGGAAGGGGGGAGAGGGGCGTATGGGGAGCCGATGCCGGCAATCTGCTGGGTATACGGGGACGGCGCCGGCGCCATAGAGTTCTTGTGGGCCTGCCCGGGCTTTGTGGTAGTAAGGTATACACCGCTGGTGGGGCGCAGCGCGGTCGAATCGAAGGAGGCGGAGGGGAAGAGGGAGGGCGGGGTGGATGAGGGGCAAGTCGATGGCGCCAGCGCCGAGCTGAAGTTGAACGAGGCGGTGGAGATGGAAGGTGGCGCGGAGTGGCAAGTGGGACGCAGGAGGTCGGGGGACGCCTCGGGTTGTGCTTCTGAGGTGACGGCGAATAAACGCTCCATGGCGATGATCTCAGTGCGCAGTTGGATTAGTGTGGGACGTTTGTTTGCTACAGGGCGGAAGCACCGCTCGAGGAGGTCGTTGAGCGGGTCGGAGATGGGAAAGACTCTGCGGAGGTAGTTGTCGTCGGTGAGGAACGCTTCGAACCCCGCGTCCGTGTCGAGGGCTTTGCGCCAGGGGTACAGCCCGGACATCATGTTGAGCAGGACAATGCCCAGCGCCCAGATGTCGCTTTGGCGTGGGTCGTGCGCGGCGCCCGGAGTGAGGGATTCTGTCGAGAGGTTAGTTGAATATTCAACGCGAGTTGAGAGGGATGTCCTACCTGGAGTCATATAGGCGTAACTCCCTCCCGCAGAGCGACTCGGGTGCCCGCGCTCCGTGGCAAGCCCAAAATCAGCGACGCGCACGCCTTCTCCACCAGCACCGCACAAAATATTCTCCGGCTTGAGGTCCCGGTGATACACGCCACGCTCATGGCAAAAGCGTACGGCGTCGACGAGTTGGAGGAAGACTGCCCGCACAAGCTCGTCATTCTGCCGGAACACGCTTAGGCTGATAGCGTCGAAGAGGTGACCGCCGGCGGAAAGCTCAAGAGCGATGAAAAGACGGCCCTCGTGGCAGAAGCGGTGGTGAAGCGTCACGACGTTGGGATGGGAACTGCACAGGGCGTGCAGCTTGATCTCACGCTCGTCCTGCGTGTGCCCCTGATTCGTATTTGGGACGGCGAGCCCTAAACATTTGATAGCATAGAAGGTAGGAGAGGTAGGATTTGTGGTGGTGTCCAGCGCCTTGTAGACAACACCGTAGTTTCCCTCGCCCAGAATCTCTGTGAGGTAAAAACGACCCTCGTCGACGAGGAGACCGGTGAAATCGGGGGTGTGGTCGTTGAGCATTGTGGGTGTGGATTGAAGACGAAAGCGAAGCAATAGAGGGAGTAGTAACAGCAAAGAGAAAGGCGAAGATGAATGGTGGACCACGGTCAACGTGGCGGTAGGAGAATTCTAGAAGAGGCTGGATGAGACAATGCCCCCGCTTTTTGAAGTGCGCGTTAGGAGAAAATTTACTTCCGCCGTTGTCTGAGACATTGTTTCCGTTGACCCGTCTTGGATATGGAAGAGCCGCTTATAAGCACCATGAAGTGTTCATTGTGCGGGCTTGTGAGGACTCGGTGAGGGCCCTAGTACAATTGACCCAGTGGCAAGAATGACGGTTAGAGACGAGTAATGAAACGAGAAATCGCGCTGGCAGGCGTCAATCCACGATTCTAGATGGATGAACTGGTCGCCTGAAAGCAAAGTCTGAGCGAAGGATAGCCGCCAAGAAGATTTTGGTGACAGGAGATTTGGTCCTGTTAGCATTGGAGGCTTTCGGTGATCGGACTTGTCTTTGCTTCCAGACTCCCACCAACCATCCATCGCTCCGAATCCAATCTTGAAGCCTTCTGCAAGTTCGAAAGGCAGAGGCATGAATTCGAGCTTGTGGTCCATCGGGATTTTCTTAGAAATTGTTGAGGTTCAAGGGGCTGAAGAGTGTCTGTCATTTCGCTGTCGTTCCCAGCCGGCATAAATCCTCAGGCCTCATGGCGAATGCGGCGCATCATCCTGGACAGCGTGGGTGAGCAGATTGTTGAATTTCCAATTCCCTAGACAGCGACCTTTCACGACTATGATTTCTGTCTGATTTTTTGCAGAAGATACAGGCCGGTCTTGCGCCGGTCTGGTTTTACTCCATGCACAATTTCAAATTCCTTCAGCCGAAGGGTTTTGACAGATGCGCGCGGATCGTCCTCGAGTCGCTTCCCGCGTTTCTTGTGCGTTAGGAATCCTGTTCCGGGGATTCGTGGGTGCATTCCGCCATCTTCTTGTCATTCGGACAACACTATCACCTCCTAATTTCAATTTCGGCTCGCAAAAGTCTTGGAAATATATCGCGAATAATTCTTCGCCACTCTTGTCCCTCCGCACAGTTTGCTGGCCTGCGCTGTGGACCTGTGGGCGCAGATGCCACGTCAGTATAATATACCTCCTCCTCCTCCTCCTCGTATGTCGATCCTGTGCGGATCCATGGGGGATCAAATTGAAATTCCAATTATCGGTGCTTCTCGCCAGGAATGCCGGAATTCCCCTCTTGGAGGGCACGACTTCTTGGTGCGTATTACGGGACCTGGCCCGACTCTCCAAGGTCGCACAACTGTGGTAACACGCCACGGAAATCGTACGACCCGGCCGATATATAATAAACCTAACTGCACATGTTTCGAGTTTACGCCATCTCCTCTTGACGCCGTCTCCTCTTCCACCATGCCAAACGCTGCCAGTATCGAGATACCGATAATGTAAGTACCCCTTCTTCGTCCTGCTTTGTCCCAGTGACCCAACGGCAGTGATCTGACCTCGAACACGGACGCCATCCTTCAGAAGATAAGGCGCGCCTGCGAGACTGTCGGACTATTTTACGGTGAGCCCCGCTTCCGACCCTTCGCCATCCACAACACACCGATGATTCACCTCCAGTAACAAAGCACGGGATTCCTGAAGAGGTTTTATCCCGCTGTCTTGCTGCGTCGGCCGATTTCTTCTCACTCAACGATGAAACTAAACTGGCGGTGTGTTTCCTCTCACACGCATCCACAAACCGTATACGACTGCGGAATTTTACCAGCTTTGGCAAGAGGATCCGCCCGTGTCTCACGTCGGATACCGTCCCGGCCGCAACTCACAAGTCGATCCACAAGGCACCCCTGATCTCATGGAGGGTTTGATCCTTCAGTGGGAAGACCTGAACGCGGAGGCGGGGAGTCAAAATAAGTGGCCCGTGAATGTCCCGAACCTGCGTCAAGCGACATTACATTACTAGTGCGCGCCTGATTACAGCTTTCCTTAGCCCTCGTGTGACTGAAAGTTTAGCTCCCATGCTCTGGAATTAGCCACCGTACTGCTTCAACTAATTGCAGGCGCCATGGGTCTCGAGGAAGATTTCCTCTTGAAAATGGCGAGTCCTGTTGGATTTACACCGAGTCCGACCTTCTCACTAGAATATTTCAGACCCGGAACAACTCGTCCCGGATGCGTCTGTTGCGGTACCCGGGTCAATCCAGAGACGTTATCGCTGCAGGCTCACACTCCGAGTACGCGATTGACTGCTTTCCCTTCTCCTCAATCTGAACCCATTTTCGCGTTTCAAGCTTCGGGGTGCGTACTCACAATCAGTGGTTACTTGTCCGAGGATTGAACTTACCTTGCGCGCAGCTTTTCACGATTCTTCTCCAGCAACCGGGGATGGAAGCATTGCAATTAGCCGTGCCTAAGACAGGGTGGACATTCATCCCGCCGATACCAGGGGCGTTGGTTATCAAGTGCGCATCGTCTCATCCCGTTATTCACCCCGGCACTCAAGTCGAAATATACAGCCTCGGCGACCAGACCTCCATCCTAACCAGTGCGTCGCCTGAACATTCCACAAACACAATGACTGATTCTCGCCACAGATGGCGTCTTCCGCTCCCCGATTCACCGCGTCGTCAGCCGGCGGGGTCCAGAACGACACTCGATCCCATTGTTCGTCATGGCGGATGCTGATGTGGTGCTGCAGGTAATGTCCTCTTAATTATGAGCGCCACTTGCGACTGAATTATACCTCAGCCCACCCCGGCCTTCGTAACCCCAGAGCGACCGAGCCAGTACGAAATGAAGAGTGCGGGCGAGCGTGTCAATGACCGGACAAATGCGTCGTGGGTTCAGTCGAGGAGAGCATGATGTTTGATGAATGGGCAGCTAATAGTATGCAGAACAGTAGCTGGTTTGGTCCGGTTCGCCGTGTCCACTACGGAACATCCTTTAGATTGTCCTGATGAATAGAACTCTGTCGGACTACCCACGCGGCTGATTTCAAGTTCAAAGATTTTTTAAAAAAAATTGGTCTTTATGGTACAGAAGGGCTACAAAAATAGTTGGCTGGCGCCGTCAAAATACAGCGGTGTGGTCGGAGAGTAGGCATGAGCATATGAGCATATAGCATAGGTGGGCATAGTGGCATAAATGGTAGGATGAGACAACGCGGGTGGGGTGGGGTGACGGAGAAGGATACGAGAAGGGGGAAACATGAAGCTACAACGCAACTCCAATCTCACTCGGGTCGACCTCCGCGAACTCGTACTGCTCGTTGACTTTGAGCACGGTGCGGAGGGCCTCGAGGTGGATGGCGGTCATCTCCGCGTCCGTCTCGTCCTCATCGGCGAGCTCGGAGTCTGCGAGGTATCCCGAAAAGGAGTGAACGCGGCGGCGGGCCTCGCGGAAAGGGACCGGCGGCGGGCGGTTCTCGACACCTTTGGCGCGTGCATTGCCTTTCGATTTCGAAGACTTGAAAGATCTGATGCTGAGCGCACGGCCGCGCTTGAATGACGACGCCGTAGAAGGCGTGTCATTGGAGACGACGGTGGCAGTGGTGTTGGTGGTGGGCGCGGTATTGAAATCGCCGAGTGGCATGGGCGCGCGCGTTGCGGCGGTAGGGCGGGGGAAGAGGCCTGGGATCATCCTCTTGAGCTTGTTCCACCGGCCGATCGCATTCTCCTGCACAGGCGACAGCGGCTCCAGGAGCTCGCGGCGAACAGCCTTCAGTGCCGGCACGGTGGCACGATTGGTCTTCAGGCTCGTGCCGGTGCCATCCCCCGTGTACAGGGTCTTGACGCTGGTGGCATAGCGCCGTTTTTTCCCCGGAGGTGGGTTGGAGATGATGGGTGGCAACGGGAAGACCGCCACCGTAGGGGAGGCGACGGCGGGGGTCATCCCAAACTGGGTGAAATCGAGGTTGCTGCCGAAGGAGGAGGGGAAGTCTATGATGGAGCCATCCATGGAAGTTGGGCGCGACCGGACATAGAGTCCCTTCGTCGACCCGTTGGGAGAGGGTGGTTCGACCTCCGTGTCGCTGGTGGAATCGCCAAGAAGCGAGGGAGTGGTTGGGACATCCGTGGTGTAGTCGTCAAGTTGAGACATCGTGACGGCGGGTTGTTCAGTAGCACAACGGAAGGGGCGGGCGCGCAGAAAGCAGGTGGCACGACGGGTTTTATATGATTTGCTTGTTTATTTGGCTGACAATGCAGATCCACTTTAGGGAACTGGGGTGCTTTGCGTCGTGCGCCGTGCGCCAAAGCACGAGATTCGAGACCCTTTTGCAGACCGTGCGGGATCAGCCGCTTTGATACGCTTGATGTAATCCACGCTGCTTTATCTTCCCGCCTTGGAAATAATTCCCGCTGGAAATCGGCAATTGCGGCAGACCAAGGCCTAGGTTGACGCCTGGGAAGGACAGGCACGCGCCCTCCTCCGGGGAAGAGGAACATGCATGTATTGTTTGGATGTGGCCCCGTTCGTTAGCATCCTCTGATTGTCTATGACCAGAAGGCGTGAGTAAAGCGACTGCAGAATTTTCAGTCTGTTGACGCTCATGGTACCGCTGCGAATGTGAAGGTAGGTATTCCCCGAGCTCGAGTGCTATCGCTTGAAGGAAGTCGACGAGGGAGGTGGATGAACCCCCAAGCGGAGGGCGAGTTCTGGCGTTCATAAAATGACCATCCTTGAGATTCTTCCTCTCCTCTGGCAAGTACTGGGCAGGTCGCCGCGGGTAAAGGGTTGGTGCCACTTGGTGAAGGGTATGGTTGGAGTATGGACCAATCTCTACGCCTCAGCAGGTCTGAGCATTCCGGGTTGAAGTGGAGATCATTTGAAGACTCGATTATTGAAGGCCATCCAGAGCAGAGTAACTTGGTGGTCAAAGATCAAAGGGCGGGCGGCGGGCCGAAGTCCGGCTTCAAAGATGAAGATCATGATGCGCCGGTGTTTTTGTGTTCCGTCGGCGTCTGGAGCCTCCGTCGGCACCCAGAGCAAGAGTCGAAAATTGGTTGGAAAGAGTGGGTAGGAGAGGAAGATAAGACCCCAGAGCGAGAAACCAGAGAAAGGTCAGAGGGAAAATCGTGGTGTCGTCCGAAAATTAGGATCCAGACAAGATCGAGAAGCAGCTAGTCCCGCAGCAGCTTGATGCTGCTGCTGTATTTGATGACGGCGGCCGAGCCCATATAAGAAGTGTGTAGATCCAAGGCGAGAAACACCACCCACCATGTTCGCCCGGTCGTTTTCCCTCTTGATAATTCTTGCGCTGTTCTCCGCGGTGTCCAACGCGCAAGTACGTTCCACTCTCTATCATACTTGACGCTGCTCACTGTCTCGTTCTGAAGACATCAACTATGGCCGGAAGCGCCTCCGCGACTAACCTCGGCTCATCCTCCTCGCTGTTGCACCCGTGGTCCCATACTACGAAGACCGTTGTCGGCGTCTCCGTCACCATTGGAGTCATCCTCATCATTATCGCGAGTTATTTCTGTTGCTGCCACGCCGCCTGCAAAGCAAACACGACGCGCGTTGCCCGTGACCGAGATGTTGAGAATGGAACGCGCATCGGGAGGCAGCATTGGCAGGCGCACAACAGTGGTGTACCCAAGAGACACAAATCGATGGACAGGAGGAATAGGGAGACCGACAGAACCCGAACGGATGCCGACGCACCACCGAGTTATGAGGAATCATGATTTCTTTTGACAGATTTTTCGGTCATCGTATGCCTGCCATTGTAATGAAATGACGAGTTGGAAGAACGGGTTAACTTTATCACTTGCCTCGGGCTCGAGGGCTGCAGATGGGCCGTGACTGCGAGGCGGACAGGACTTCGGATGCCTGTTGTAGTTGTCATATGCAGAACTAGCGGATTCGCTTATTGGAGGGAGTGGGAGTGCCTGAAAGATAGAGAGATCGTCGCTTTGGCGCCAAAATCGCCAGCGTTCGCGTGGATATGGCTGAATGATCATGAGAAGCAGTGGGGGAAAGGCAATGTGTTCGCTTTCCAGGGAAGTGAGCTGTTGGTTAATGAAACGGATTTTAGCATCGACAAGGAGTTATCTCGACCCTTTCCTTGGAGAACATTTCGCGGACGACTTTTGGCAAATCTTTGGATGATTTGGTGCGGTAAAGTTGGGGAGGTTGTGGGGGCGGGAAGACGAGCAAGGGGGCCCAAATGCTTAACCCGTCATGACGAAAGCAGAAGAGAATTCCAAGCGTTCAAACGGTGAGCGTTTGAGCCTTTTCGTTTGAGGGCGGAAAGGAGAAAGGACGACGCTACACAGCCACCTCCTTGATCGGTCTTACGCGGCTTTATTCGGCTTCAGCGTTTCATTGGCGTTTCAAGTTCGAATTTGTGCAGGCTTGGTGCAGCGGTCATATTTTTCTTCACGGTTTGGGAAAATCATGGTCATGCAAATTGAGCTGGGCTTGAGAGGTTTCACACGTTGAAACATACAACGGCTACTCGAAAACTAATTCATGTCCAAATCTCCGGTGAATACGGCTACGTTTGAAATTGGTTGGAATACTAGCCACTTGAGCTGTTCCGGGATGTAGCGCCGGACTCGAAATGCGCAGGCGGTGGAGACAAGGAAGTAGATGGACACTATCATTAAATAACGAGAATGTGAACGGACGCGCCCTCAGCGATCTCAGGGAGCGTAGGTTGTAATCAGGTTATAGTTTGGATCTGCAGAGACTACCGGATTCATTTAAATTCCTAGAGCTCGCCATCGCCCAGGCAGGTGTGCATGTAAGAATGGCGTTGAGTTTTAGATGCCGATTCTCCGGGCTCCACCTCACTCGTGGACTACGGTGCGCAAATTGAACGCCGTGGCGGCGATTTTACCCGAAACCTGAGTAGTGTATAAGGAGTTACGATGCTTTCATTACAGTTCCCGCTGAAGGAGCCGGTAAATGAAGATATTGGTCCGGTCTTAATATTACTAGTACATGTATGCATTATTCCCTCGCGGACGTTAGATAAGAAAAGTGGCGCTTCCAAGTTTATGAAGAGTTCGTCCATTCGGATTATTCACTGCGAGTATCTCCGACTTTGTGGCGTCAGGGGTACCAGAAGTCATAATAGGCATCTGGGACAGGGGGAACCCGCCCCAGGGCTTGCGTCTGGGTCCTCCCTATTACTGGGGTGTTAATACGTTTCCTTCGCTTTTCAGAGGAGAAACGTACCCATTGTAGTTGATCTTGAATAACTCCCAAATACCCATGAGCATTATAGCACAAAGGCCGGCAAGCGGGGCACCGATTAGGAAATAGACGATAGAGGCCGCCGAGGGGAGCTCTCGCAAAGCAGGCATAGCGGATGGTAACGGTAGCTAATGAGTGTTCAATCCATACAGTCGCGGGGAACACATTTGTCAGAACACTTACCGAGAAGGCGAGAGCCCAAAAAAAATAGTCGAGAGGGGTTGGAGGGGGAAACAAAGAAGGAAGAAATACTTTTGTAACTCCCCAAAGATCCGATTAATATGATAATGGAGCGAGGCCGGGCACTCGGGGGCTTCGGCGTCAGGCAGTAAGCCGAAGTCCGTCGTGGACTAGACTCTGAAAAGCGATACCAGGGCCATCGTTAAGCTGGAGCGGTCTGGGGAACCGATGCGGCGCCACGGTTTCATGTCGCGGAGACAATTAATTGCGATGCACCTCGGCCGTTTGTTTGGTTGGGAGCCGCTGCACCGGGAGAGACTGGATGCCGGCATTATGGGAAAGCGCTCATAAGAACCTTGTATTGTGTTCATGGCTCTTGGACCTTGCAATATTTTTTTGAGCAATGTCCAATCGAACCGTTGAAGCCGAGTAAAGCCGAAGAGGCCGATCACCGGCTATGCCGCCTTGGTGCCACGCGTCAGCGCTTAAGCACCACCCTTCGCTTTTGCTTCGCTTCCGCCCTCATGTACGCTGAGCCTCTGCCGGTCGAACTAGAGCGGGAAATATTTGAGTGGACGGCATTCAATCACCCTGGAGATACAGTAATTAACCGGGAAGCGCAACATAACGTAGAAGCGCAACGGCGGTTATTTAACGCCATTCAGTGGTGCGAAATGTCCAAGAATTGACAGCGACGTACTACGGTATCGAATTAAGCGGCCTACAACAAGTTTGGGCCAAAAGGCCCCCATGTAGCTCGAAAACGGGGCATGTTGAATTGGCCATCAAAAAGCTGCTGATTGTCATAAAAGCACCCTGCGGTTTTTTTACTGTGAAGTGCACAGAGAAGAAGGGCCAAGTGCATACATAGGTTTTTTAGGTCGCTGAAGACACTCATGTCAACGGCCGGTCCAAAAATGTATTCCAGTGCTCTTAACTGTGGACCATAAATTGTTGCGCTTCTACGTTATTTGGGTCAATTTGGCCTGCAAGAAAGATTGATCTCTGGTGGGCCCGCAACAGGTCCGATTTCCCAGCTGTAAATCGGAGACTTTAATTCATGTCCTCTAGCTCTAGCCGACACTTTAGACTGAGTGATTTGGGTCACTGTTGGCTGAGATTGAGGTGAAACAATCTAATTGTTGCGCTTCCCGGTTAATTACTGTATACCGAATCTACTGCGCGTTGCGCGCCGGGTTCTTATCTGGTAGACTCATTTTTTCGTAAAAGTCTCATGGCCGTCTGAAATCGAACCCAGGCTTGAGCCTCTGTTATACAATATCGTAACTCTGGGAGGGCGAACCAACGATATGGCTGCCGTCATGACGCGTGCAGCAGAATCAAAATCCCCAGAATTCCTCCGCAACTCGGTCCGTCACCTATGCCTTGAGCATGGGAGTCAACCCAACGACGCAAAACGTGTACTGAGTATTTGCACCGGTACCGTTGACCTAGGCGCCGCCAGCTTAGCATGGGACCCCACATTTCTCCCCACTCTAGCGGGGATGCGACTGCAGCGTATGGCCGGGTTTCTCACCCACTTATTTGGCGGCAAGACTTCCGTAGATCTTACCCACCCGGGATGTGCTTTCATCACCCATCTCGACGTTTTCGATCACTTGCGTGATGGCTTGCTTGAAATATGCGCCCAAATTCCACGGCTCCCCGCACTCACCCACTTGACGCTGGATCACGATGTGTCTGTCGACACAATCACGACGTTGCTCATCGAGTGCCTCCGCCTTCAGGTGCTTTTTCTCGGGTGGACCAGGTACGAGAGGGACGAGTATGAAATGAGGCGAATTCCGCACGTCTACGACGAGCGCTTTGTGATTGGGTTGTACGTTAACGATTGGTCGGATTGGGAAGCAGCCGCCAAAGGCCTTCCCGACTTGTGGTCCTTGGCGGGCAATTTTGTGGCCCGGAAGCGGAAGGGGGAAATTGAAGGTACGTTCATCCAAGTCCTCCGTATCTTTGGTAACGTATAAACTCCAGCGACGCGCTACTGGTTAGACTAGTCTGGGTGGGCACATAGGTGTGACAATGGGATCAACCGCTTCACTGGCACCTTCCTTGGAGCTATAGTTCCGACGAGTGATTATTCACCCTTCAAAGAACCGCCCTTGATATTTTCTTGTTCAGTAAATTGGGTCCCATTAACCTGCAATAGCTGCCCTGCCGTGGGGTCTGTTAAACCACGGGACAGTGACAGTCGCAATGCAGTGGCCCATATATGATCGGGTTCTCAACTGCGCAGCGGATGACGCGGCCGTGGTGGTCGGTCGTCTGGCGGTTAAAGCTGTGAAGGCTTTATGGAAAGCAAGGGATGATCGAGGGTGATCATGAGGGCCCGGGGATCTCAGCCAAAGGATTATTTTTCTAATGCCTCCAATACTGTCGCGGCGGCCGTACAGAGGCCGACCATAAAGCTGAAGACTTGGATTCCATCGCTGGCATCGAGGACAGGCTTCTTTTCTCAGATATAGCTGATTGGGTGTCAGCCACAATGGAGTCGACCTGAGAAGTCAAGGAGTTAACGTTACGGAGGATGGTGATCACTCATAATAACGGTTTCGCTTCTCACGATTGCATTTCAGGGGGTTGAAAACTTCAAAAGCGGGCCGAATGGCGCTGCGCTCTGTGAGTTTTCGACTCTGGTACGTCGGCGGAGGATTGCCCACCATCTTTCTCCTAACATCCGCGAACATCTTTCTGTCCAACGCCCAAATTAGATGATACCTTCCCGCGTTTCCTGAGAACCTAACAACGAAGACACCTTCATATTCTCCGCGACCGAACAGTATGCTAACGGGTGTAAACGTCTTCCACGTGTCCAAGTATGCTTCCAATCGTCTGGACGGGAACATTAGGCCTGAAGCGCCGCCCAGCCCTTCTTTCTGACTGGACTTGTTCAATTTCTCACACTCACCCTGACCATGATATAAAATATGCGGTTGTCGTCCAGGGATTAAATTCAAGATAGTCAAATGATGCACGTCTCGCGCGTTTAAACTACTCGCCCGCAAAGCCCACGTTATCTATGGCTTTTTCTTGAACGCGCATCGCGCGCCAGAATCCGATCTCTCAAGTGTAATCATCGATCCAATGTTCAAGAATTACCGTTGGACACGAGAACCAAAATGCATCAGCCGAAGAGGTTCGCCGCATCGAAGATTCAATTGGTCGTCAAATCGGAACTGAGAGCTATGTCTTGCCGGCGATCGCGGTGATCATAATAGGTTCCCCTCGACGATCGAGTGACGTTGCAGCGTTCTCTGCCTTTCCGAGCAAAATCGAGCACCGTTACTATACAGCAAAGATTTACGCTACGCTCAATTCCCCTGCCAGCTGATGTTCGCAGTGATGCAAAATCGATCCTGGGGTTGGGCTGTGTAGCTTAGTAGATACCCACGCAATCGGTAGCGCGATTGAATTTGGACACCGACTGCATTCCCTAAGCCCAGAGGTAGTGGTTGGTCCCTGCGTTTTGCTCGGCCGAGGCGCTTAGACAGGCGTACGAACCCAGGTCCCTGGTCGAACAGGACCGAGGGACACCCCTACTGCCTATGGCCCAGAGAATGACTGAAAATACAGTACAAATTCCATGCATTCATGAGTAGTCCTCTTAGCTCCTCGATCGTTAGCATAGGACTGAAAGATCGGCAAGGGGTTGTGCTTGTGAAGTTTACGAACAGAAATATTACTTAAAGATAGAGAGTAGTCTAGATAATGTACAGAAAAATGGAAGTTGTCTTCAGTTGCGTGTCCACTGGCATTGGCAAACACCTGGCGGGCAAATGCCACATCTGTACGAGATCAGCAGCGAATTATTGCGAAAGTATAAAGAGAACTTACTGTGCACGATCCCCACTATCGTATCCGAGTACAGGCCACGGACTGAGGTCCAACATGGCTATCGGGGGCAGAGTCGGAGTGGATTCCATGTATCCTTGAAATTGCACTGACGAGGCAAACGGGTTATATGCGCCATCGTCAGCCTGGTGGACGTAGCCGCTGCCGTTGTATAGTCTGGAGTGTTGCGCGTATGGATGATGTCTGACGCCGTAGGTCGGGGCGGAGTAGGCACGGTGGGGTCGCGGCCCATTCCATCTAGCACCGTCGAACCCAAGGGAGGTTGCCGGAGGAGACTGGCTGGGACTAGAACGCTTGGACGCGTGTTCTGGCTGCTCTTTGTCCCTTGCGGAGTCCTGCTGGTTGGTGACCGTGATATACTCGCATCGCAATCCTCTCTTCACGCATCTCTCGCAAGGGTTCTCGGGCGGCTCCTCGGGCGTCAAGCACTGGAGTGGTTATTGAGACCACATGAAATATCTAATGCCAAAATTTATACCCTGATTTTGCGCTTCCTATGTGCGTAAAACGTATGATCAGAATCGGTTAAACATTCAGGAACCTGGACGGACCGGCAGTTCGTGCACGCAATAATAACCCGTCGCCGGCTTAAAAACACTGCAGGCACCGCGTAAGGTCGGGGGCGACTAGTGGGATTAGACATGAGTGCTCAGAGCGTTGAGACTTTGAGACCCCCAGCGGCGCAACATCACCGCTGTAATATATATACGACTAGCCACAGCATGCTTACTTGTATCTCGAAGCCCCAAGGCGCTGCCCAACTCGGGCAAGCTTTGCTCGAGGGAAAACAAGGCGGACGGAACAAGTTTGATCGGGAAACTGTATCCGCGCATGATTAATGCTCACTGCATATGTGTATACATACATTGAGACCTGTAGATTCAGTGTGGCTGGCTCCGTAACTTCCTGCTTCGCCTTGCGTATTTCCAAGTGTTGGACGCGCTACGAGGCGCGATAGCCGCCTCCGAACTGTTTTCCACTGACGGTCGCACGGTAACGAAGATTTCGTCAGACGAGGCGGTTCTCCATGATACATCAGGCAATTCTGATTCCGTCTGCTTCACTGTATAGGATAAAGATTCGAACGGTGTACCTCACCTGATACCATCCCACGCCGCGTTGGACTCGCTCGCATACTTCAAACCAAAATTATAAATCAGGCCCCATAGTAACCTGGCTTTCATCAGACAAGAGTTCGAAATCCAGATGAACTGCCAACCGAACAGCAGAGTTGGATCCTGGCCCCACGTTCCTGAGCGCTATCTAAAGACCGGCGGTTGACTCGGAAGGTCCAGCTGCATTGCGTGTCGGTCAACATGGCGTGAGGATGGACCCTTGGGATGCGTGAATCCTTTCCGAAAGGTGGCAGAGTCAAGTTTCCCGCTTCAGAGCATTGACAAAGAGCGAGGTAACGTCGAGCGTAGAATCCGTACTTGGAAGAGTGTAGGACAATCTAACGTGGTTGCCGGCATCCAAAGGACCGATGCAGAGCGAGAGAAGAGCGGCAAAGACCGGTGCGCATAGAGACGAGAAGGGGTTCATATACATGCCTCCAATCAACATGGCAATGGAGGGTACAAGAGGGTGTACAGTCGCAACTAGGAATTGAGGTGAATTTGAATTTTGCAGAGCCCCAACGGGTCCGACTGGGCTTGAGGGCATTGTGAGAGGGTGTATCCTGCGAAACTTCGAGCTAGGATATCGATTGGCGTTTAGAGGTGGAAGGGCGAGTCATTCGTGGTGGAAGACAAAGCAAGTGCCACCGATGGCATCACGGCACTTGTCCGCGACACGGTCACGTGCAAAACGCGCTCAAGGATGGAACCTTTTTCCGACCGCGTCGCGCGGTCCTGTTGCAGCTACTTTGGTGGGGGATCTTACTCATTCGGCTCAGGATTCATAACATGCGAAGCAGGAGGGAAAAACGATCGGATGACCCTGGCCCGAGGCGAACGAGCAACTCCATGCAAGTGAAATGTACAGTGGGCCGCCCCGGGCCTTTCTTAGTTATGGGCCCACTTGGAGAGTTGGGTGTGCAGAGCCATAACCGACACGACCACCCAAACACGATTAACGAGGGATTTGGAAAGACATTTGCTGAATGTCAACGTTATTACATGTGGTCCAGTTCAATCGAAGATATCGGTCGCATAGCGCCCTTTCGTAATCTTCTCAAATTTCGCCATCGCCTCGTCTGCACTCACCCCATCGGCTTGCTTGATGATTTCGGCAAGACTTGTCTTGATGCCTCGGGCGACATTTCCAGACCCACAAGTGAAGAACTGACCAGATAAAATCAGGTGTGAGTTCGAAAAGAAGTCGCAAAGGTACTCACCACCGCATTGTTGCGATACGCCTCCACGATATCCGCGCTATCCATGATAATCCGGCTAGAACTTATGCATTAGGATTCCGAGACCTCGGGAAATTAAATGGAGGCGGCTCACTCCTGGACGTATCGGCATCCCTTGGAATCTTCAGATGAGCGAGAAAAGGCAGGACGGACGTCCAATACACCAAGCTTGATCCACTCGGCGATGTCAGTATCAGCGTAGAGGAAGTCGCGCGCGGGGGACCGGCATCCAAAGAAGAGGAGCATTTTCCCGACATCGCGCCCCGATGCCTTCTGCACAGCACGCTCCTGGATGAATCCGCGCATCGGGGCCAGTCCTGAACCGGCGCAGAACATTACAACGGGGGTGCGTGGGTCTTGAGGGGGATGGAACGCGGCCGCCGATGGGCGTACAGCCATCTGCACACGATCCCCCGGACGAAGGTTTGCAAGGTAGTTGGACCCGACGCCGATGAACGCGTCTGCCTTGTCGTCTGCGGAAGCAAGAACGCTGACCGTGACGGTGATGTGGGCGGAATTCCACAGGGGAGAGCTGGAGATAGAGTACTGGCGGACACGCATAGCAGGCATCATCTGAAGGAAAGCCCCCAAGGAGAGATCGATATCCTGATGGGTTTCGAGGATCTGCAGGACGCTGAGGCGTCGCCCTTGAACTGCACCAGCGTATGAGGCCTTCAGTTCCTCAAGGTAGGTGCGAGTGGATTCGCTTGTTGCGGCGCTTGAAAGGACGGCGAGGTCTCGCGTGGTGGCGGGTTGGGCGAGTTCAACGTAGCCAGTCAGAATTTCCCACAATTTGACCGGTTTGCCCACGGGGAGAGAGGTCGGGCCGAGGGATTTCAGAACGACCTGTTCACTTGTAAGGTGGTTTGATATAACTCGGGGGATGGTCCTCACCTCCTCTTCGTTCGATAAACCGAAACGAGCTAATACACGGTGAACGTCTCTTGCAGGGTTCTGGGGCAATCTGTCCGGGTTCAGTGGGGTTCGTACAAATGAAAGAGATAATCACATTGCAACGTAATCCCCAGCTAATCAGAGCAAACGGTTTAGCAGATAAACAACAGGGAAATCAATAAACAGCACCTCGCGCATTGGTTCCCTCGGGGAGCTGGAATTCTGGAAGAAAACTGTTAGCTACGCACGTTGTCGTCCCCTGAATTCACTCACCAATATGCCGTTTGACCGGACTGTCTTTAGTGAGCACCCTGTTCTCGACCACGCGACCCAGGAGGGCATCTGGCTGGCGCAGAGCTGCGGCTCTCTCCTGCCCAGCATCAACTGTATTCACTTCAAGCGTCGGCGCTAGAGTCTCAGATCGGGTAGTCGAATATTCCTGGGCGCCACTGATGAATTTCACACCACATGTTCCGCTCCGATGAATAAATACCTCAGCTAATGTCTTCCAAAGCGTCGCCTCGAATTCATCGAAGATCTGAAAGAACTCTCCCCTGCTCGCATCCCCGACACCGCGTGCGACAAGGCGGCGGGCACCGTTTTTCTCGAACAGCTCATCGCACAGTTTCGGAATGGCTTGGAATGTCGCGGTCCAGTCCGAATTCCCGCATCCAAATACTGCATATCGAACGTTGGCAAGTTGGTTTCCCTCGATGTGGCGGAGCCAATCCACGAATTGAGCGGCGTTGTCGGCGGGTTGGCCTGTAAGACAAGGCGGAATGAATCGGGGCTTCATCAGTTGCAAATCGAATTATATACCTTCGAACGAGGCGGTGACGATAATGATCGGTCCATCGGTCGGTACCTTTCCAAGCGCGGAATCGAGAGTTCCGATAGACGAGCGGAAGCCTATCAGCAACTTGAATAAATTGGCGCGCGGTGAAAACAGACAGAGAACGTACCGTAGGATGGTGCCTCGTTCGCAATACGCTGCGCAAATGCTTCTGACGTTCCAGTGTTCGAACCATAGAACACATAAAGTGGTTTCATTGCAGCAGGATCGACGTTACGCGCTGAGGAGGAAACCGTCTGCACGGTGCCAGTTTTGAGACTCGAGGAGGGCGTCGCGTAGAACGTGGGGTTGTCACTGCGGCGACGGGCATAGATATGGAAGCCCATTGGTTTGATAGTAAGGCTCTGCTTGAGCTGAAGGGTGTATGATGGATCCGCGAGGGACAGATCGAACTTCTGGATCACGGTCGCGAGAACGAAACTGGCAGCAAGTCAGTGTGGTTGAAGACGCGCACAGAACTTGGTACTCGCATGACTTCCTGTGATGCCGGAGTCAGTATCTGAGCGCGCAGTCGGAGCGAAGAATCTCAAACCTGCCAAGCGAAGGCACGGCCAATGCATCCGCGCACACCGAAACCAAACTGGAGGAGCCATCATTCCATGAGCAGTTCGACGTTGGGAAGAACAGTACACACCGGTTGCCAGGCATTGGGCTGGCGATGGCCTGTTAGTCTAAAATCACGAAAGAAGGTGAAACACGCACGGGAAGTGCTTCAAATTTACCATCCAAATGGCGCTCAGGACGGAACACCTCCGCCTACAAAATCAATTAAAGCGAGATAACGTGCACAAAGGAGATGACCCACATCCTCGCCCCACACCAGCGGATCCCGATGCATATTCCACACCTGAATCATGATCGTCTGTCCCGCCTTGACGAAGTACTTCCCACCGCCGATGGTCGTGTCCTCGAGTGGCACCACAGCGCGCTTGCCCGCCGTCGGAGTCAAACGTAGAGTTTCCCGCATTACAGCTGCGCCTTCCATTGAGAAAATGGCACGAAAATGGAGAGTGAACTGACCCGTGGTGTATGGCAGTTTGCTGAGGTCGTCCACCTGCGCCGGGCGGTCGCCGAGGACTGCATCGACCTCGGCGCGCATCTTGCGAAGGGCTTCCGGAGTTCGGAGCAGATGATAGATCGCGAAAGTCAGCATTCCTGTATAGAATCATGAGAGATTTATTGAACTGAGGGCTCGAACGGTCCCTACCGGAAGAGGTTTCATGGCCTGCGATCAGGAAAGTAATGAGCTAGCTTGAAGTTAATGTATATTCCCATTCCACACTGAGAGTGAAACACATACGTTGCGCGAAATCGAATCCGCACTCATCTTCTTCCCGGTCTGCGGATCGCTCGAGTACAGCATCGTATTCAACAGATCCTTCTTCTCGACCGGATTCGCTTGTCTCTCCGCGACGACTAAACACCCGCTCACATCATTAAAGCGTAATTTGGATTATTCGGGAACGCACTTTCATTCGCCAAGTCCTTCATGACCTTCATATCCTGCTGGTACTTTGTGTTTTTGCCGAGGACGGCCTGGAGGACGCGCGGGCGCGAGGCGCGGAGATCGCATTCGATGAGGAAGTCGCCCATAGCGGTCACGAAGGGAACCGGGGTCTCCTGCATCATCTCCATGAGCACACAGCAGCAGTATGTAGATGAAGGGTGGCTGACGCTATAGAACGAGTTCATCCGGTAGGACATCGAACAATAGGCGATCGTGTCGAACGTCAGTCGCGTAAAGTCTGCTGCTGGGTCGAGGACGGCGTGTGGCCCGAAGCTAGACGCAGGGTCAGTTAAAGAACCGCAGACATTGGATTTTGGGTTACCGTTCCCACTAGGCGCATTCAGCAATCAGCTCAGCGCCGAAAATTGGGAGTTCACGCACTTTCAAAATCAGCTGGTCGCAAATATCTCGCATCTCCTCCATCATCCCCTTAATAGCCATGGGTCCGAAGGCGGGCATAAGGAGGCGATCTGTGACAGACAGTGTGAGCGGCGACTAAGGACAGTGAATGGGGTTCATACGCGCAACACCCCAGTCCGGCTCCTCGATGTAGGCCTAGTGCAGGAGTCAGGCTCCCGTCGCGCAATTCCTGAGCGGAAAACTTGCCGAGAAAAGACCGTCGCCAGCAAGGTTTCGCACCTCACGCAAACCGCCCGCCACTTCCTTCTTGAAGCGCTTTTCGTCCGAGAGTTCGTTCGCTAACGCATACGAGTTCACGGAGACCACCACGGTGCCTATCGTTTTGTCAGTGACTTGACTGGACGGCAATAGGGTTTAAACCTAGGATGTTGAGCTGGTAAATCTCGCCATACGTCTTTGCAAGTAGCACGAAGGAATTGACCGGGACATCCTTGTCCAAGGCGAGCACATTGCCAATGAAAGGGATAGTAGGAGGCTGGGGGATCGGAACGCTCATGCTGGGATGTGCTGCAAGGGAAGAGACGCGGTGGTACACCTATCTATAGTGGCCAGAGCCGTCAACTCGCCGCTGCTTACTGGGTAACATTCCCTGGATTGCCGTGTTGTGGCCGGTGGATGATGACAGAGATCTGGAGACGGAGGTCCAGCGGCTTCTATTACTGCAAATTTAGCTTCCACGATAGACAGACAATCCAGATAGGACGGCGTAAAGGAGGGCAGCGTGCGAGAGTCACCAGGACATGAGTAACGTCCTATGACTCCGAATGGCAAATTCGGTGCAAAGTTGCAGAAATCCAGACCTCGAAACCGAGGCCGAGGAAGGAGTGTATCCCACGGAAGTCCCGTCATCTAATAAAAGTTTAATAGTTCAAGAGCGGCGCGAGGTGCCATTCGACGCCTCAGTCGAAATGGCACACATATGGATGTCGCTGGAGAGATTTGAGCAAGATCGTTGGACAATTCTAGCACAGGGGAGTTTAAGCCACAGACGGCGCCAGAGTACTTGCAATTCTGCCTGGATCCTAGTCGAAATCGAATTGTCGGTGGCAATGAGAAGAAAAAAGGCCGCTGAGTGGCTGTGTGATCGATGTGGGCTTATCGGTGATCGGCCCATACGGCCCGCTCCTCTCTCCCAAACCGTCATGTCTGATTCGCCTGATACTGCTACTAGCCTCAGTGGCAGTGGTTTCCCGTCTTATCTGGGGCCCGCCGTCTACAACAAGGCGGGATCCTAACCAAGGACTCCTCGCTGTGTCATGTAAGTACTGCCAAGCCACGATTTAAATTTTTGTGTTTATAGGATTCCTATGGCCATTTACTCTCCAGTTTCTGTCACATGTCGCGCAGGAGGCTCTGCCCTTTCAACCTAGAAATATTTCGTACTGGACGGAACTTTTCCTGGCTGCAATTGCTACGGGGGATTCACGACTCAAAGGACTTCAGTCGGTATGTGCATCGTTACGCCTCTATCAACAGGGCGAGCGACTTGGCACGCAGCCACATCGTGTCTTAATGGCCGTCACTCGTGATGTTCTACTTCTTCCAGCAACCCGCTGCCCTGACACACGATTCACCACCGCCCCTTGCATCCACAATCAAATTCGGTCTCTGGTGTCCCCAAGATATTTCTCACTCCTCAAGAACTCTCCCGCCCGGCGCGGAAATTCGGGTTATACCAGGTGGATGTTTTTTGTATAAGCTCTCCTTGGAATAACATGGTGCCTGAATCCTTGCTTCCCTTTATAAATCGGCTGATTCAGACTCCGACTCGTCCGGTCAGATCTAACATCCCGCCATTCCCAAGGATCAACTATTTTCCCTTCCTTAGAAGTACGCGGCAAAAATAAACAAAAATCGTCTTCCCGTATTCGCCTGCCTCCGGTTCGAACGCGGGTCGTCTCGGCCGCCAGGCGCACGATGTGGACTTTACCAGGCGAGTCGTTAAATTCCACTTGTCGATCAGGTTACTGGGTGTCTCCGGTTTTCTTACCACGGGGCGTCCTCTGCTCCTACAAACTTTTCACCATGCGGGAGCTGTCCCTCGCCTCGGATACTTTGTCTTCAACCGAACCACCGAAGCCAACCACTTGGCTCTCGAGCGTAAAAAACTCAAGGTCGTCTAGACAGATCCCGAAATCCGACAGATACAAAATTATCAAGTAGAATTTAAAGCCACGCAAAACCTGATGCAGTCTGGCAGTCTCATTCCGAGGGAATGGTCTAGGTTTTTAAGCTTCCCATGACGAGCATACTCTTTACTTCTGGGGATTTTAAAATTCCGAGGTTCAACCCGGCATACCGACGCTTCATGAATCATTCATTGCTCAGGGCCACAATTAACTGAGGTCATTCAGGCACGATATCCGGAAAACAAAATGGATTGCATTCGCGACATTTAACACGAACGAGAGCCGAAGACACTGAAACTGTCCGTAACAAAATCATAACAATTTCCAACGGTAGTCCTCGCGTTGTCATCGGTGAAGTGTCGAGGGCACTTGGATGGAGGAACTGGAGGAATTGTGGAATAGGGTCGAAAAGATCGTTCCCTCCGGTTCGGTACCGATATACTATATAGACTTCTTCGAGTGAATAGTATTTACGAAAGCGGAATGCGGGTGACGGCACACGGTGACCGGCCCCAGATCTTGAGCCCTCCGTCATTGGTTACTTAAACCAAATACAGTTTCCTTCGGGAGCGAGAGGACACTAGGCGCCATTCATGAATCATAATTGCTCAAGGCCACAATTACTGAGGCCATTCAGGCATGATATCCGGAAAACAAATGGATTGCATTCGCGACATTTAACACGAACGAGAGCCGAATACACTGAAATCGTTCGTAACAAAAGCGTAACAAATTCCAACGGTAGGCCTTGGGTTGTATTACTCAAAGAGTAACGGGAATGCAGTTGATGGCGATGAGGCCGCCTAAACAGATTGGTTTTCAGTACATAGGGAAAGAAATTGGAAAAAAAACTACGAACCCCACTCCTTGTCGGGAGCATCGCAGACAACGGTGGTGCTGCCGCAGTTGTTCCCGATGACGGTGATGGGGGAGCAGCTGAGCCCGACATCGACGGCGAGGCCAGTGAGGTCAAGCCCGAGGAGGGCAGCGACGGCGGACGCAGCGGTGCTGCTGGAGGGCACGACGCTGGAGCAGCACTGGTTGGAGGTGGGGGGAGTAACCGGCGGCGGGGGGGTCCCGTTAGGGATGGCGGCAGCAAGGGTCTGTGCGTCATGAAGAGTTAGCATGCATCCGAAGAGGCTAAGGAATGTTGCCTACGAGGAGGGTGGAGGCCACAATGATAGAGAGCTTGGAGAACATCTTTGAGTATCTGAGGGCTTGAACGACGAGGGATGTGTTCGAGTGAAGAATTAAGGCGAGCAGGGCGAGCCTTTATAGGACGCCCCAGTATACGTTCTCACGATTCCAGGACGGAGAGTGTTCATTGTTGAACCAGAAGGTGTGGAGTGGGAGCCAGGCGGTGACAGAGGAAACGTTAGAATGAATTGCGCAGCGATTCCCGAGGTCGTACGGTGATGAGGAAGAGCGGACGAGGGATAATTTGTGGAGTAACTCGACAGCCTGACATGATGGCGCCAGCGTTCTGAAATTCCCCATTTGAGGTAAAAGTATTTCGTTGGGACTCGAGAGTAGTCGTAGTCCAGCTACGATAGTGCATTCGGTGCATGAACATGACCGTAGCTGGGATTACTGCTAGCCCCTAGAACCCTTTAGCATCGTGTATGTCACTCGCGGAAATAGAGCGTGGTAGGAGATGCGGCATTACGACAGCCCGTCCCGGGGTCTTTGACGATTATCAGGGAGGTGGTCGCGTCGCTATGACATCATCTAAAGGTGGATGTCGATGAATGCCATTGGCTCTCGCACCCGAAGGAAACTGTAAGGTCTCGGGCCGGTCACCGTGTGCCGTCACTCGCATTCCGCATTCGTAAATACTATTCACTCGAAAAAGTCATCGGTACCGAACCGGAGGGAACGATCTTTTCGACCCTATCCCATAGTTCCTCCAGCTCATCCATCCAAGTGAATTCACCGACCAATTCTGTGACTGTAATCGGTTGAATTCAATCTTCAAGTTCTCGACTGTTAGCGAAACTTTTTTCTCTCTTGAAGAATGGAGAAACCAAAGTTGGTTTCTCCAGAATCTATCGAGTATCACAGCATAGGATTATTTAGCCACAGTACTGGAGCATGGTGACTGTTGGGTACGTTTTACCGCTGGAATCAGTTCTTCTGGCCAGAACGTCGATGACGACGTTCATAGGTTCTCCGCTCCACCATGACCCACGCGGCTGACACGAATCGATCCAAGATTAATACCTTGACGGCTCTGTGAGTGTTCTGAAATTTCGTGTTTCGCAGTGACGTCCGGAATGAGAACCTTCCAGGTTTGGAAATATCAAACCGCGCTCTTTGTCCGCCCGGAGGAATAAATGAATTGATAATTCATGCATGACCTATCCACTCGGTATCTTTTGGCGTTATCCTTAGTGAAGCGTCAACCCAGGAGTTCACCTCGTGTCCAAGCGCTCCACAAGTTCCTTCAGTCTCGCACCACCTTGCATAATAATGGAGGCTAAATTGTTCTCTACCACGTCCGTCAACAGCTCCCCCACTCCGCACGTACTGCGTCATTGAAGCCCTGGCCATACCGCAAAAATCGCGGGAATGTGGCGATGGAAAACGTATAAAAGAGCCTCCAGTTCTCTTTGAGACTTCACTCGAACACATCCCTCGATAGTTCAAGCTCTACAAACAAACATGTTCTCTAAACTCTCTGTCGTCGTCGCCTCTGTGCTTGTTGTACGTTGATTTCATCTTCACCGCTACTGAGCTGGCTCATCGTGTCGCAGACCCTTGCTGCCGCCATCCCTAACGGGACCCCGCCGCCGCCGGTTACTCCCCCCACCTCCAACCAGTGCTGCAACAGCGTCGTGCCCTCCAGCAGCGCCGCTGCGTCCGCCGTCGCTGCCCTCCTCGGGCTTGACCTCTCTGGCGTCCTCGTCGATGTCGGGCTCAGCTGCTCCCCCATCACCGTCATCGGGAACAACTGCGGCGGCACCACCGTGACTTGTGATGCTCCCGAGAAGGAGTGGGGTTCGTAGTTTTTTTTCTTTCCAATTTCTTTCCTTATGTACTGAAAACCAATCTGTTTAGGTGGCCTCATCGCCATCAACTGCATCCCCATTACTCTTTGAGTAATGACAACCCAAGGCCTACTGTTGGAATTTGTTATGATTTTGTTACGGACAGTTCTGAAATGTTTGGCCTTGTTTTTGAAATGTTGACCTTGAAACCCTTGTTCCATGCGGGCCGCCCTACGGCCCGCGCAAGCGAGTGACACGTCACTTCTCCTCTGCCAGTGTTGGCCAGCGCTACGACTGCACTCTGGCCTTGCACAGAACTTGAACGTGGCTCTTAGAATCTCCCTTTACCAGCCAGTGGTTTCCATTTTCTGGCCACCCTCCAGTGCCCTACTTCGTTTTTCGGTCATCCAACTAGATCTCCACGATACCGGACGCAGCGCTTCACCGTGACCTACTTATCCTGGTGGCTGGCAGTGGTTTTATCTGAACTCGTCCTTGTGGGATTCTCCCGAAAGCGCTCGTAGGACGGAAACTTCCGCAATTTATTTTCGTTGCCGAATTTTCCTCTCTCCTCTGTCGACCCTCTGGACCATCGCCGCTTCTCAGACGTTCTTGTTGATCACGCGGCACAATACCCACCCAAATTCAACTACACTCACTACCAGATTACTTTCCCGATGTCCAACATCTTTCGCGAGATATGTTTGGATCTCTACCACTCTTGATTCCTGAACTTCCAACAAGATCCGAGTTTCTCGAGGACACAGTCGATTTTCTATGCCGCTTTCCTACCCACGAGCGCTGTTCCTCCGCACCTGTCATTTTGTGCGCCGGCCAGCTGGCGTGATCAACGATTTTTAACACGCGGAATATAGGCGCATGACGTCGAACAGTGAGTCCCGATATGACAGCAACACGTTTAGTTGATATAATCCTAGTACCGGAGCTCCGAAAGTATCTATGGAAGGGATTTAATACGACATTACCGGAACCGTATAAAGCCGACACAACAGTAGACCGGTCGTCTTACGTCAAACAATGAATTGCTCCACAGATCATTGCTGCGGACAATTCTGGTCAAATTTGTCAAGATAAATTGAATTTATATCCAGGATGGCTTGCTCGTTCTTCCACACCGTGTCTATTTTCCTCGCCGTTCCACATCTTTAAGTTTGTCACCGCTTGCTCGCGCTATGCTCCTCAACCACGGGAACATAGGCCTACGACGAGGATAGAAACCGAACCATTGAGTGAAGGTCTGAATACCTCCACGTAGTTCAAGCTCTCTACTCGGTGCTCGTTGTATGTTTGCGCATCATAGCCCATGTCGTCGGATCACTCAAAAACCTTTATTTCAGACCCTTGCTGCCGCCATCCCTAACGGGACCCGCCTCCCCCAGTCACCACTCCGACGTCTGACCAGTGCTGCAACAGCGTCGTTCCATCGAGCAGCACCGCCGCGTCGGCGGTTGCCGCTTTCCTCGGCCTCGACCTCACCGGTATCGCCGTCCCGGTCGGATTGAGCTGCTCGCCCATCACCGTCGGAAACAACTGATATAAAACCTCTCCCGGAATTTTCTAACCAATCACTGATGATTGAACAGTGGAAGTACCACCGTCGTTTGCGATGCTCCCGACAAGGAGTGCGGTGAGTGCCGGTCCTTTACTGCTTTCGTCTTTACTACTTTCGTCTTTCTCACCGCGAATATGGGTGGCCTCATCGCGATCAACTGCCTCCCCGTCACCCTCTAAGTGGACGACTACTCGAAGCGGATCTATCTGTGCTCTGATACGTAAGGCTGTAACGAGTTAAATGAATCAATTGATTCGCCGTGTATGCCTTCGTCTCACCGCCCAACGTTCCTCCGTCCGGGATAATTATGAGATTCAAAGATTCTGAGAGTGATTGAGCAAAATAAGCCGACGATGCAAACTCCCGTGTGAATTATAATTCACGACGCCTGTCAATGTCGACAGCAGTATTGGTACTCCTGTCACAGACCTCGTATGGGTCGTAATGACATCTAATAGGACGGGTCTGCTTCTCAAAATCGTCTTGCTGAACCGCGATCAGGAAGGCCTACTCCCTGGATTCTGCAATCCGAGACACAATTGAATCTTCTTGGCCGAATGGTTTTCTCCAATGGTTTGAATCTCAGGCGAAACCACGCTTGAATCTTGCTCGTCTCACCAGCACCTCTTGCTCCGTGTTGACGCCTTACGATATCGGCGCACTCGTACCACTTTTAATCGAGCCATCTCCCGGAACTAATGTAGGTGTCAAAGATCTCAGGTGGTTCCATTCACTGCCATTACTGAACCATTTATGGGCGGCAGATGCCCCGGCATTAGCACATTCACGCCCAGGAAGGCAGAAATCCACCCGAGGGCTGGGCGCTCCACTCCGAAGGTGTCAGGGTTACTAAGGATTTTGCATTCTTGCAGCGGCTCTCCGGCATGTATCCACACGATATGCAGGTGCATGTCAGATTCCCGCCAGCGCGTCTGCCTTTGGTATGTTGCGCGTTGAATGGGCCGACGGCATCGCTGGTACTGCGCAGGCTCAAAATAGTCCCGGGCAGCCTATATAACGGGGGGATAATTTTGCGACTTGCTCACCCTCCTTTTCGGTCGCGCTCCTGTAATTGTTACTCCCACCAATATTAAACTCGTGCATTGACGGCCTTCACAGATTTTTGGGCGTACCCTTCTAGGGTCCACGGCTGGGCCTGCTGGGCGGGCTCCCTCCAAAGTAAAAGGCCAGGAGCCTCGGGTATCATGGTGCAAGGACTCATGGCTCGCCATTCCGAGGTTTGTTTTTGCATTCGAAGGTCATCGTTCTTAATCTCATCCAACCTCCATAGCAATTTGAACTGATGCGGCGAAGAGCTTGGAGAACATGTTTGGGATTTAGGTTAGAGAGGTTGAACTACGGAGGGATGTGTTCGAGTACTACCCCGTCTTTCAAACTATTTGACCGGACACCGAAGAAATGGCATTCAAGGATACACACCGCTCGCCTACGACATGCAAAGTTTGACCTTGATTTTGCTCCATCGTAAAGCTACGTCACGCCGTCCATAAGTGCCAATATCAGCATTCGCGACTCGCGAGGATGACAAACCTCAATTATCTGGGTTTCCTCAGGTACTGCTCGGATAAAATCACATTGAACGTTCACTTTTCTTGCGACGACCATGAAGCGGCTTGGGTAGCGATCAAAGTACTGTATTTTTTCGTTCAGATCGACAGGGGGGATGACGCGTGACATTTTCAACCAATTCGACAGTTCGACACCGGGTCCGGGGCAGCGTGACGAGGCGAAAAATTCGACATAACCCGGGAACTGTGGAGAGGGCAAGTGGGATAAGTTCCTGCATAGCGAGAGGACATTTGGTTTCATTTTGAAACCCTGGCTAGTGCTTTCTGGGAATTTCCTGTTCCAGGCTGATTTAAGACATGAACTCAGCCAGACATTGAAATTCTGGGCTTGTAGAGGCAAAGTTTCAACAGAAGGTTGAAAAATCTTGCTGGAAAGTGACTGCCAAAGGCCGGATGTTTTTTCTGCTATTCTATACAATTTTTGGCTTGCGTGACCAATGTTCGACCAATTCGACAGAGGCCCTCGTGACGTGTTACCTCGACCAATATTCGACATCGGCAGGGGAGTGCGTGACGGGTGACTGTCGATTTGAACGAAAAAGTACAGTATTGCCGGTGCGCGATCACGGCGGCTTTTGCTACCATCACTGCGGGTCACTGCGGCTTCATTACGGCCGCGGTCCAATTGTGTGCTTCTTTAGTTTGGACTTGCCCCCTTAGTTGTTGAGAATAACTGAGCTTTTGGTCGGTTTCCGGAAGACTTGTGGGTCCTATCCAATTTCGTTTTCTGTGTTCCTCGGAAATCAGAACATAGGCAAGTAGTTGAACCCGCTTCTGATGCATTCCTCCGATCTCCCAGTTCTGCCTCATAATGGTTCATAATGCTTATCGGAGCGATATTGACTAGTGTTGGGCCATCCTATATGACCCATATGACTGTCGATTTGAATGAAAGAAAAAAACACAGTATGCGACAAACACATTTCTCTTTAGGATCTCTCAACTCGTGCTGATACATCTGTCGACACCTTTACACATACGCCCGCCTTCACCGTATACTCCCTCGTTAACCAAACCGTGTTCCTCGTTAACCAAACCGTGCCTTCGCTCCACTCCGCCGCTCCATTCTCTGCGACCGCCAGTGCAACATGAGCAGTGCGCACTCTAAATGCCAAACTCCTTGTCGGAAGCCGCTGCGGCGGCAGATGCAGAAGCGAGACCAGCTGAAGCAGCAGCAACAGCGGCAGGCCCCTGGGACTGTAGGGTGGTGCCATTGCACTGTGGCAGGATCAGTACACTATACAGTCATAATTACACGCTACACGACTCACGAAAGGCAAACTCTCTAGAAGAGCAACGAAGTTATCGTTCGTGCACTGCGAATATCCATGAATTGAACATAGAACAACAATCCACCACTCGTGAACGCTTACTGGGAATGGGGTCCTTCCGCCGAGGTCGCCACACTGTAATCCAATGGGAGTGAATTCAAACCCAACTTCTCGATAAAGGAAAGAAAATTACGGAAGGTAGGTTCTTGTCCGGGTCATTGGCCCCAGCGTCCGTTTCATCATCATTTGAGCACTGCTGGAGTTGAACAATTACTCAGATCGTTCGAGGGAAACGACAGACAGGGATTGCGCCCGCCGGCGGCGCGGCGCGGCGGAAGACCTCGGTTGGCCCGCGTGCCTATTCAGAATATCAACAATTTGCCTCTGCTGGTACAGAAGGAATGAGCTGACCACCAAGGACACATCGGAGGCAACGGGTGCTGCCCAGGAGGTTCCCGCCAAAGCGGCCAGGCACGAAAGAAGGACGAGGGGTTTGAAGAACATGGTGTTTGAAGAAAATAAGCAAAGTGTTGGAATAGAAAGAATCAGCTGAGTGAGGGATGAAAAGAACGACTCCGGGTCGAGAAGAAAATGAATGCCACAAAGGTAGTTTGAATGTTGGAGCCCTTTTATACACCTCAACGGCAAGAGAGGACGAGTTGTGTTAGTGAAGGTTGGGATGTGCCGCCACTTCTGCTGCCGCCATCGGTATTACCCGTCGCGTTGCAGTTTCTGAAGAAGTGTAGTGACTGCCATAAGTCAAGACAATCAAATAGGACAGCTTCCGCATTTCGGGATTTCCAGATCGTCGCTTAATGGAGACTGGACGACGAACCACCCGCTGGCAACGGCTTAGCAACGGCTGCTCCCGGGCGGCTCAATACGTTAGATAGCCTCTCTGCAGTGGCGAGTGCCAGTGTTGAGTATGGCGTGTCAAGAAGGACGGGCTAACACCGCCTACATCGCCATATCATTCACAACTGACCGCCACCTGTCGTGTTCAACGTCGGCTGTACTTGCATCACTGTTGCACACGCGAACCGAAACGCCTCGTCCCAACATGGCACGTCTCCGATTTCTTTTCCCACCAGCGCATCCCACTTGGCTCAAGAAATTTCAACCACCTGGAAATCTAATTAAAATTCACAAACTTTACACAAACTCCGACGAAATCGAATACTCCATGGACCTCGGCGCTGAGTCCTCTCGACGCCATTGCCCGACGACGCCCGCCACAGATGCGCAACTGGTGCTCACGAGCGCCTATGTACCGACGAGTCAAAAAGGACCACCCACGGTCGCTGTGATTCACATGGCGGGCTTGGCGTTCTAGACCCTGGTCCGGAGCAATGCCGCAATGCCGCGTAGCTCTGCTGTAACGGCATATCGCGGGACGGCAACGATGGCATCACCCGAGTCATAATGCCCTTGATGCCGACTGAACCCGCGGGACGGCAGTCAACTTTGAAAGAAGTCCACAACCTGTCGATCGGTCTGTATTGTGCATTCGTGAACGCAGCACTGATGACGCCAAGCCGTAGTGATATTCAACCACACTAACGGCACGCATTCAACCTCTGAGTCAGCTCCCGTCTTGACCTGAGAATTGCGCCGAAACTGATCATATTTGAACCTATCGTTTCTCTCGTGTGGATCTGTACACCACGGGCAGGCGTCAACTTCAACTTGTTTCCACTTGGCTGGTTGGACCGCAAAAAAGAAACAGTCACGAGATGATGATATAGATGCCGAGATCAATTTGACTCATGTTTGCCGAGCGCATACGTGTCTCGACGACGAGTCGATTCAAAAAATCGCACAGAAATCCCCTAATTCTCGCGCCTGGCAACCACTGCTCGGTGTGTTGTGTTCAATTTCTCGGGCCCTTGAAGCACGCCGTTATTTTATGGAGAGTTTCTGTGATTAGTACCTCGCTGCAATTTCGCTGCGGATGACCGGCACCGCAACGTCAACTTTAAGCGCCGAGATATATAAGGGCTGGCGCAGCTTCACACGTTGCGCGTCAACCCACCTCTTACCCCACCATGGTCGACCCAATCAGCCTTATAGTTTCAATCGTCGTCGGCGTGGCCGCCACCGTTTTGTGAGTTGAACCACACCGCCCTGCTTCAAGACCTGACTCGCTCCAGGTCCATTGGTCTCACCCTCGCCATTACCATGCCCTTCCTTGGCGTGCTGGTCCGGTATCGAGCCAACTACACCCCAAAGACTGGAGCAGTTCGCTTGGATGACGAAACTGGCGCCGGGATCCTTCAATCGAGATCCGACGCAAACCTCTCCTACTTTGGCATGATGAAGCGGGTGCACCGCGTCGAGGGCTGGAGTGGTCTCTACAAGGGAATCAGTGCGTCAATGTTCCTCAAGTTCTCGCATTTGCCGAATCTAACTTGGCCTCAGTGCCAACCATTATCGCTACCCTAATCGCCGTCGTCGTGGCCGCCCCTGTGAGCGTCCTGCTCGTCGGGGGCTTCGAACATCTACGGCATGGAGGGATTTATACTCCACCGCGTGTTTCAGGCGTTGTACTGTGGGGTGCGCGTTGAATGTCCATTCGTAAGACTATCGCTTACCTCCGCGCTATAGTCGTCACCTTCGCCATTTCTATAATCCCCGTCCTCCTCCTCGTCCCCATCCAAATAATCACCAATCGGTACGTCCTCTCCTTTCCCTTGTCTCCTCCCTCTCATCGATACTTATCCTTACTTCCCTCCCACAGAGCCATCACCACGCCCCACAAACTCGCCGCCTTCGCCCCGGCCGCCGGCCTGCGCGCCCTCCTCTCCCCCGCCGAGCGCGCGCACCCCCTCCTCCTCTACCTCGCCCCAGGCGTTGCCCCCGCCCTCCTCCTCGAGGCGCTCGTCTCCCCCACCCTCAGCCTCCTGCGCGTCTCCGCCTTCCCGCACCTCCACCTTGCCCTCACGCTCGGCGGCGTCCTCCCCCTCCTCGTCCTCACCACCGCCTTCACGACCCCGCTCCAAGTCATGGCGGCCCGCCTCACGCTGCAGCGCCGCGGGGACACTGCGGCTGCGGCTGCGGCTGGGGCTGCGGACACGCTGATTCACACTGAGCATGTGATGACCTTCCGCACCGACGCGGACGGGGCGCCGTACACCGGCCTGCTGGACTGCTACCGCAAGATGCTCGAGGAGGAGGGGTGGCGCGTGCTGTACCGCGCGTGGTGGCTCGCCGCGGTGTTGTTGCTGCTTCCGATCCTGACGCCGATGTTCACACCCCCGACGGTGTTGGCTTGAGCGACACGATGTGGTGTTTGTATAAATAAAAGTATCTCCACTCAGTTGAAAAATCAGAATTAGGAAACCACAATGTAAATGAATCATGTATATATACAAATTACCATTTGGTAAATCCTCGGTGGACGGGCGCTGTTGAAGAGGAGGTGCTGCCCAGTAATGACGCTTCGGAAACGGGAAATGGTTGGGTGCCCAGCAGAGAGAGAACACGCTACGCTATATAGGCTGTATGTCCTGTCAGCGAATCAGACTAGGTTCAAAGGGGGGCGCGGGAGAGGAAATGTTTGTTACACAGAAACCGCCATCAGCGTAATGAGACGAATCCGGGGGGTAGAATAAGTGAGATAGGATAGGGTAGGATAGAAACTGAATTCCCACGAGAGGTACTGTAGTACTGAGACAGTCCGGAGTCATGTTGAATTATTTATACGTCGATGGATCACAACAAATTTGGCCGAGTCGAGGGCAACGTTGGAAAAGAGAAAATTCCCAAGCTGAGGTTCAACCGTAGCATATGCGGCGCCCGGCTAACAGAGCGGCAGCACAAATATTCCAGGGGAAATTTTACTCTAATTCCAAATGGTATGCATGAGACGTCGCACGCTGGAGATGGCGCAGACAGACCTTAATCTCATGTCAACTGCGCTCGCGCTCGTTCCTCCTCGCGCACAGCGACGAATTCAGGTATGAGACCTTCAACCTCCTTCCACCGGTCATAATTTGCGTCCATTCCCGCCGGCGGTTCGCCGAGATATTGTGCGCGCGAAATGGTCCGCACGTTGGGGAATATATCGGAGAGAAGGCGTGCGATGGCGCGCGGCTGTGAAATTGCAGACTGGGCGATGCGCATCGATGTAAGTTCTCTCTGCGGGGCGAGGGCGTTGGAGAGGGGGCGCGCTGTGGGGAGAGAGGTGGCGTCGAGTCTGAGGCGCAGGAACCGCAGCCGTGGGCAGTGCTGGGCGAGGGAGTATAGCGACTCGAGGGTGAGCAACGGCGGGGTGAGGGGCCTGTGGTAAGAGTCGAGGACGAGGTCTTCCAAGCACGGCCACGCTTGGGCGGCGTCCATCATAGTGCCATCATGGATCGTGAATATAGCCGCCGATGTGAGTTGCAGGCTCGTGAGTTTGGTGAAGCAGAACAGAATGCGCAGTAATTCATCCGTGATGGCGCACTCAGCGGAAGCAGCGCCATTACGGGCGACAAGTCCAAGATGGAGGTACGTGAGGGAATTGGGCGAACAGGCCACTGTCAAGGCGGTGTAGAGTTTCGCGCTCTCCTCTGCAGTGTATTCCACAGCGAATTCGAGGGTGAGCGACTCCAACTTGATGTGGCTGCCCATCTGCAAGAGGTGGAGTATCTCGGGCAGATATGCAAACCCCAGTTGAAGTTGTCGAGGACCCGCGAAGATGAATGGTGCGGGGGGTGGCACAGCGAGGGGGACATTGGGGAGTGTGACTAATGACAATGAGTTGAGTGTGTGGAACTGCCCAATGTGTTTCACTGCCGACCACTGTAGCATCGGGACCGTGACTGACTCAATGCGCGGCATAGAGCATAGAAAGCCGGACATGGCCGTACAATTTAGATCGCTCTCGATTTTGGACGCGGGAAGGGTGATTTCCAGATCGGTGAGGTGGGGGCACGTTCGTCCAAGGGTCGAGAGCAGGGAGCAAGTGGTGGTTGAGGGCTCATATGCGAGGTCCAAACGCGAAAGAGTGGCTGTTAAAAATATGCGGATGCACAGGAACTCTTCGTCCGACTCCGAATACCAACACAAATTTCGGAGGTTTGGGAAGAGGACGACGGATGAAAGACACAAATTCAAGATCGGATATATCTCTTTCAGCTCGTATTCGAATGAGGTGTCAAGTGTCCTGACGCGGTGAGAATATAACGAAAGTCGCTTCCAGTCGCTGGGTGCGAGAGGGCGTACTACTCGCTGTAAGGGGTCAAATAATGTCATACCAAGTCAGGACAGAACTGACCAGAGGCGTGGCGGAGTACAAATCGGGCCGCACATTGAAGACGTCCGCGGGCATACACAAAAGAATCGGGATAAGCGACTCCTGGCGGTTCCACAGCGCGTCCAGAGCGGGGTCGCGCAAGCTCCTGCAAGTAAGAGCAAGAGCCGCCAGGGTCCCGTATGCGCGATGGCAGTGAGGCCCAAGATTGTAGCACACCATCTCAACCAGTTCCAGGATCCCCAGAGCCGGATGCATGATGGTAAAGGACAAGCAGCGGTCCGGACCGGAACGCTTACCTCAAACGCTGTTGCCAAACATGCGCAGTCAAGCCGTGCCACTAACCCGCCACCATGTGCCGCTGTCAACCCCAAACCTTGAATCATAATCTGAACCTCTTTCAGTCCTCCGGGACCAGTTTTCGTTGCCACCGAAGTCGATCGCTACGTGGAGTAGTTCTCAAACTGTTCCACAAATCCGCAAAATTCAATCTCAATTACTTCCTCGCCGGTCAGCAATAGTACTCAGCTAGGTAGATGTGGGGAATCTAGCAAGTATGGGCGACGACGTTGTGGCACCAGTGTAACCATGGGCCGACTAACCCAACATCGGGCCTCAGTCGCCGCCACCGGGACCGGGAAGAATTGCGGCAAGCTTGAAGCTCGCTCTGTTCTTCGGCTGCGTTTGGGCTCTCTTGCCCCATTCAGTTCTTCCACCAAGCTTGTCCAATCTACTTCTTCCTCCAAGCTTCTTGTGCTTTTTATCCGACTCCGGTGACACGATCGCACGATCGCCTTTGTTATGGTGTCGAGCTTCGCGATATTCCAAGTTCTTGCCGAGAGATCCCCGTTTGCCTTGGCTTCGCTCCATGGCGTTTTACTCCGGGCTCTATAACAATCACTGGCTCCCAGCATCGCCGTAAACTTTCGGCCGCCACACATAAAAATACAATGATATTGCTCCAACTCTTTCGTAATTGTCCCTAGTCCCGCAACGTGATACTCCTCTCTTCTACCCAACGCAAGGAGAGCGATGGCGCGTTGGGGACAAGTTGTTGTTGTCCCACAGTCTACAGATTCTGAATCGGGTGATAACTATCGATCATCCTGACAGAAGGACCGATGGGATGAGGCTATCGAGCATTTGACTTGGAGAACGAGGGCAGGAGTATCATTTCGAAGTGAAGATCTGACTCGACGGATCCATCGATATGTGGTATGTTGTTCGTGTCTGCGGTGCGCACGAGGTGATCTGAACAATTGGCGCGCACGGACCAGGCTGACGGGAATGTGATTGAAGTTCGCGCAAACCCGGGTGGATCTTCGTTCGAAGTCGGCAGTTCACTTGGAACATTTGCAAACACACACTCTCAAGTTCACGGTGTATGGGAAAACGGAGGTAAAAAGGCACTCGTTTTCACGTTCCCTGACGGGGAGAAAGAAAGACCGTGCGTTCACGCCCACGGCGCAGCAATCTGCCAGAGATGCCTATCAATGTTCAACGTTCAACCTTGAAGCGGCGCTAAGCTGTTGAGCGGGTGACCGGTCAACTACTAGTAAGGTAAATTACCGCCCCTGGGACCATCGTGTTTCTTGTTCATTTCGGCCCTGATCGTTCTCGTAATGGCCACCGGAGGACAAAAACACCTGAAGCAATCACGGCTCCAATGTGCTATTCCTACTTTGAAGGGTTGACTTTTCCTATCTGACATCAATACAAGATACCTTCGGCCCGCAGTCGGCAGAGTCGGCACGAAATTTTTATCTGTCGATGGAGAGCCGGACGGCGTCAATCGAACACCGCAGATAATAATTCAGTTATCAGGGTCGGCGCTTCAGGGTATCATCGCCGAATGGAGCCAGGAACCACCTATTTTTTTAAACGGTACGTTTAATAAGGCCGAGCGATTTCCCCGGCACACTCAATCCCCTCTCTGACAGATCGCGCCAGATGATCTTCCTCGCCGTTTGGCCGGAAGTTGTGAAACACGCCTGTGTTTAGATACCAAAGCACTGATATGCCCACAGTGCGAGTCTTCGGGCCAGGTCTCCCACCGATTCGCGGGGGAAGTTCGAACGACCTTCCATAAAAACCCCTCACCGCCGACACTGACATCTGTGGGATAAAACATCTATTTGCGTTCCATCTGTGTGGATCTGTCGGTTTACTGACGTTTGATTGTGTGTTGGTTGTGACAGCGCAACACAGAATCTCTCTTGCTGACTGGAGCGAGCGGGGTAAACTACAAAGACCTGAGGCTTGGACTCGAGTGGGTCGCAACCTGTCTCTATCCTCCCAATGGCCTCCATCGGTTCCCCTATACCCAATTTCGATATCGCGACCGTGTAAGCTCACTGGCATCCACACATTTTCGGGCGCTAATTTTTGCTTCCCATAGCACTGGTCCAATGGTGGGTCCAATTTACTCCCCAATGCAGCAATTTACGATGTACTTTCTCCAAGCTGCTGGGCCACTTGTTCAACTACGGTAAGCCTCTCCCAAACCTCGTCTCGCGACCAGTTCTCAAATATGATGCAGCCCTGCTCGGATGTGTTGCCATCCAAGTTTATGTATACGCGCTCGCGTTTCCTCATGACAGAATAATAGTCAAAGCACTTGGTATGTTCCTTAGTCCTCAATGTACCCCCTCCCTGACCATTTTGCTAGTTTACAGTGTTTTTTTCATCGATCTACTTCAGACGGGTTTTGCTACACACTATGCCTGGTACCCACCGTGTTATTTAGTTTCTGCGTCATGTCGAACAACCAAATAGGTCCGTGTTAGCTGCAGGTTGGGGTGACCCAATGGCGCTACTCTCCACACCCTGGACTCTGGCTACACTCGCTCCTCTTACTGCTACTGGTAACTCGCATTAATAGTATTTCTGTCTTCATCCCCTGAACTCCGGGCCGCTTTACGCAGTCGCCTTCCTCGTTCAAATATTCTACCTGTGGCGAATCTGGGTCATTAGTGGTGGTCAAAAGCGGATGATCCCCATCATCGTCGTCCTCGGATTAGTGAGTTTTCCTTTCTCCCTCGTGCCCAACCTCGATTGACGTGATTCGCCGTTTACCGGTGGCGACGGGTTCGTGTATTGCTGGGTGGTATGCCGGCATAGTGCTGCCGAACGGAGGCAGTGGCCCGCTTGCTCAACTGCCCAACCCAGGCAGTGGCCCGCTTGCTCAATCCAACTTTAAACGCGCTCTTAAGACACTAGAGCTTCACCCGGTGGTGACGGTATGTCGTATTTTGTCCTGGAATGTATCTATACTCACCATCTTTATCTTTGACGTTCAGACTTGGCTCGCCGGGGCGGTGGCCGTCGATGTCATTATCACGGTTACCTTGGTGGTGCTGGTGAGGTTCCACTATTTTCCCTGGAAAGATGTCGCCTCACCGAATTTCAGTTGGCTCTTCGCAGAAATGAAGGAATGCTCGATACGAAACGCATCGTCCATCGGGCCATCCGGATGGCGATCGAAACGGGCGCGGTGACCAGCGTTGCCGTTGTGGTTGAGCTGGCTCTCATCCTGAATGTCTCAACGACCACTTGGTACTTCATGGTGTAAGCCCTTCTCGGATCATCCCCGCGCATTTTATCTTATGCCTGGTCGCACCGCATAGGGGCTTCCTTATCACCAAGGTTCGCGCGCGTCTCTTTTTCAACCAATTAACTTGACAACTCACACCACCATGGCAAGATATATTCAAATTCGCTGCTAGCGAGCTTGAACTCGCGCTCTCCGGTCTTTAGCGGAAATACCACGACCAACACGGGGTCAAGCAGTTCTGGAAATAGGTCAAACGTGTTTTCCACATCACCCCCGGACCCAGCCGATGTTGAATTGCGCAATGTACGTCGGACTTTCTTTGAACCATGGCGCAAATTTCAAAATGACCGACTGACGAATATTTAGATACCTCTCGGTGCATTCGAAGCGAAGCCCACTAACCTGAGGGGCAGCGCATTCGAGCCTGAGCCTTGATGTTCTCCACGACGTGGCCTTTTAACGCATGAAAAATGTCGGACTTTGATTGAACCATGTATCTAATGACCACAAACGATGTATCAACGTTACTATATTGTTTTAATTCTCCTTTTTTGGCGAAACCAAGCCTGGCAGTGATCCCTGGGGAAGTATTAACATCTCGCGTCCTTTGAGGAAGATAGTTTCTCGTAGACAGACGGTGCTCTTGGGCCAACAATACAACCGATTGCTCGTTTGGTATCAGAAAATCGTGGCGGTGACTATCCACACTGGGGCGCAGGCTCCTCAGTGCTGAAGGGTGGGCTCTCTCCGGTCCTTCTACTGACAATGGCTCATCGAAAGTTTGCTTTATAAAAGAGTGTTGGATTCACGCTTCAGGGAGTCGTCGACGTTTTGATCATATATTACTAGGTTCTAAAGGCCTTTTAAAGCAACCTGCCCCTCGGCCAGAGGGCCCATTGCAATTCAGAGGCGATCATTACCGCAACTTATACACCTGCTTCTCTCTTTTTGTGGTTTTGTATCTACCAGAACCCGGATCACATCGGAATTCGATTTGATCCGAAGGCACTGATTGATTGCCACCGGCGTGACGCAGCTTTGACCACACCCCATCTTCAGCTGTCTCGCCGAAGCAACCGCGGGTGTTGGGTGTTAGTGCTACCCCAAGATGTGGACTGGGGGCGATGCATCTCTCTGACTTGGCTTGAACCAGGAGGCGGGAGGCGGGAGTCAAGCAGGGAAGCTCGTTTTCATTGGAACCTAATCAAGGGGAACTCGGGATTCGAAAGTCGGAAGGGGGGTCGATAAGTTTTTTTCAGCCCGACCTAGACTCCCCCCCCCCCCCCCCCCCCCCCTACTATATAGGGAAGGTGTTTCCCACCCCTGGCACCGGGCCGCTCCCTCCGGCATTCCCGCCCCTTACCGGATCTAGTTCAGATCCTACAACGACTTGATTTTAATGTTTGAGGTACATTCCATGGTCCCAGAACCTATCTATGATGCTGCTAGACCTTTAAGTAGACCTCCAGAAATTTGTTGAATCTCACTCCAAGACCATTTGAAGACACCTTTTGGTTGAACTTGGGTGGAAATATTGTCTTGACATGTCCTGAAGCAAGTAGGAAGCAGAATTCGGAGTTTTTCACCTACTAGGAGCTCTACCATGCTTCTCCCAGCCCTTTTCTCCCCTCCCATAACTTATAGTAAGAAGTTTTTTTCAGCCTCGGCCAGACCCCCCCCCCCCCCTCCCCCCTTCCGATATTTTAATCCCGAGTTCCCCTTGAACCTAATAGTAAGGTAAGTGACAAACCGTTCTTCCAAGATTTTATTTTCATTAACGGCGTCCTGTTTGGGAGCCCTTGACTCCAGTGTAATGCCTGGCCATCCTTGAGGCAGGACAAATGAAGTACGCGACTGTGAGTCGGAATGACAGGATATGAAGGGCTGCAGAGGACCGGGTTGTCTTTAGAACCATTTGCCTACTACATCTGCGACATTTCGGCTCAGGTATTCTCACGTCTGGACTGCAAAAAACTAACTAACCAATAGTTTCCGAACTCCGGCTGCATTATCATTTGCGATCTTTTGCATCCCAGGAACAAAAGAGGTCGAAATCTCTGGTCGGGATTGTCTACGTTCAATTGAACTGATGCCAGGATCACCGAGGGTTCAAATATATCCGGTCAATATAGCTGTGAGTAATTTTCGGTAGACCCCGGAAGTTGCTTGCGAACACCCTGATTAAATCCCACATCAGCCAAGGTTTTGCGCCATATGTGTTGGATAAGTCATCAGACTTGTGCGTCTGCTCGACCTTTGTATTCACATAAAACTTCCTCTGGAATCCCCGTACCCGTCTTCGCGGTGTCAACCTCCACCATGCTTTTCGTGGGATCGGTAGTGGTCCCCGTTATCTTTCCTGTTCCCCAACGCTTCTCATACGTTGTGTTTCTTACGTTGTGTTCCTTGCACATGCCGAGACCTTATAATGCCCCGCGCGAAACTCCGCGATGCAGGGACCGACCCGGATGCCTTCCATCACAGTCGTGCGCGACCACCGGCGGCGCAATCTCTCACGTATCCCCACTTGCACCCGTGTGTGCATTGCGGCAGTGGTCGCGCTCTCTTGGAAGATACCCGTTGCTGGCACCGTCAAAGGCGCGTACTTCTTTCTCTCTGGCCTTACTCATTCGGACATCGTCTGGCTCGCCGTTTCAACACCCGGCCGGATTCTTATCGTTGACTGAATTCACGGCTCTTTAGGTCAGCAAATCTATGGCTGGTCGAGGACGCCATTCGTGGTCGTCCAGAGTTGGGCGCAGCATTCTGTTGCTATTTGAGACAGATATCTGTTATTGAGTCTCCTATGGCAGTTACAACGAACATCCAGATCCCCACTTCCCTTCCAACCCGCGGAGTCTGCTGGCGACTATACATGACGCTTATGTGCGTCCCCTGGTGCAATCATCTACTGGGTACAATGGTGCGTTATTAATGGGATACCGGTCATTCCCTAGAGCGAGCACCGTCCATTCACGGTCTTATCACTCCATGTGGGGGCCCGAGTTTATCATGTGTGTGCGCCACCACACTGTTACTGTACAGGCACCTTGCATTGATTCCATACCGCAATATGTCGATTTCTATCCAGTTCAATTCAGGGTTTGTTCCTCCGATGGGGACCGGAGAACTATTCTGGTTGCAAGAGGTAGCAATTCGAGTTTCAAGTTTATACTCATTCATCAGCAAACCCGGGGTCTGCTACGTAGTACTACGTAGACCCTGTAGTTGCTGTAGTTCTGTAGAAAAGGTACCTTATACGTAGTTCTATGTAGTTGAGGGGCTGTCTACGTAGTTCTGTGTAGTTGGGGGATTTCTACGTAGTTGGGTCCTGAAGCTCACAAAAGTCTTTTACCATCCTATTGCTATTACCTTACATCTTTGTTCAAGTTTCTTACTGACACTGTTACATCGTATGGTAAGGGTTGTATTGTAATTTATCGTACGGTACTTATTTATTTAAGTTGGTTCCTGAGAGGATCGAACGCGCGACCTCTTGAGTTTGGCCAAAATACAGAATTTCAAGCACTAACTAACTGAGCTAAGAGACTGTAAAGACTGGGGTCACCAATTCCAGTACATAGGTCCTCTCCTGTCTCCAGGCCAGTTGCTCTTCTCAGCTCAACCTGGTCGGCATTCACACTGAACACGGTGGGTCCAGATATCATCCAAGTCTAGGTTGAAAGTGCCAGGTTGGGAGTCATCCTATGTGATAGGTAAGTTATAAAAATTCAGCCTACAGTAAGTCGGGTATAGGTTGAATGACGGGTTTCATCCTACGACAAGTTGAAATTTGGCCTAAGCTAGCTCCGTAGTGCTGTAAGTGCTTGAGATGTGAATAATGCTCCATCTACTCTGAAATATTTTTTACCTGGAAAAATATTCGAGGTATGAGAAATATTTGTGGATGCTAAAAATAGACCAAAACCAAAGTTGTAGAGCTTGAAGAGAGCTACAAAAGTTGTCTCTACCACTTTTTACCAAACAGCTTGGTTGAAGCATAAAACCCAAAATACTTTCCCAGACGCAACAATTTTTAAGGTCAGAACAACTCAAAACCAGACTTTCTGTGATTTCCCGGAGAGTCAGATCTTTACAATGTGTGCGGAAGAATTAACAATTGGTCACTGATCATAAATTTATATGCACCATATAATACCCTGTTAAACTACACAAACTACATAGAACCCCCAAAACTACATAGAACTATGGAGAACTGCCCAATCTACATAGAACTACATAGAGACCCCTCAAACTATGTAGAACTACATAGTTGAGCCCAAACTACAGCCAACTACAGCAACTACAATGAACTACAGCAAAAAAGAGGTTTTGCTGATGTTCCTTTCGACAGGGCACTCTTCAGGCGCATAAACCGCAAGAGACTTTGGGGCCACACGTCACTCAGCTATCTACCCATTTCGGGGGCGATTCAGGTGCCACTCTGGGTTGTAACATCTCGGCCGCAGATATTTAAAGCGGCAGATTCCAATGGGGAAGTAGAGGACCACGATCCGAGTCAGTTCTGTTCTGAATATTCTCGAGAACATAAAGGTTGCGGTAAAGTTACCGACCGACTGGAACTCACGATGAAAACTTCCTCTCTGCTCTCACTGCTCTCACTGCTGGTCCTAGCTTTATTCAGCCGTGGCGATGCCCGGGCCACCTATGATATTCAAGACGGTCAAACAGGTGTTCTAATGGTGTTGCCCCCTCGTCAAACTGACACTGGCAGCAAGAGGATACCCGGTGTGTATCTCAGTCGTCGAGTATGGCTCCCATGAACGCCGCCCCAGATCCAGCGCATCCCTTCATCGCACCGGGCCCAAACGATCAGCGTGGACGCAAGTGTTCTCTGCCCACTTTCAAACTGCTCTACTTATTCTTGTTCTTCCTTTTTAGCATGCCGTTCGTACTTGCTGGTGTTATGTGGCTGACGTCTGATATCTCCCCGACATTCAGCCGCGATGAATACTCTCGCTAACCACGGTTACATCCCGCGAAAGTATTGGGTCCTCTGTAGTTGGGAGTGAACGTCGCTGAGCCTGTCTATCAGTGGAATCGCCAGCTTTGAAGATGTCCTCACTGGTATCGAAGAGGTAAATGCGGCGGACACGACGTCGAGATCGAACTTGACAGTTGAAATTCAAAAGGCCTTCAATGTCGATAGAGTCATGGGGGGAAACATGGTGGCACTGAACTTCGTAAGGATCCTGATTTCACGCTCCATTTCGCCCCTGATGTGTTTATCCTATCCTATCCTATCCAAAAGCTCGCAAATGGAAATCAGTTCATAAACAAGATTTCAATCGGCGGTGTCTCAGAAATCGTGCCTCCTCTGCCCTATGGAATCGACGGCCCCGCGGTGCAGGGGATAGCGAAACATGGTCGGGTAGAAGGTTGGTTTGGAATCGCCCACTTCGCCATTAAAACCATCGTTCATCCTCATCTGAAGGTGACGCTTCCTTATCTCGCTCCGACGTTTTCATCGGCGACAACCGCAACTTCAACCAGACTCTCTTTAATGAGGTGTGTCCACTCTACTCACCTTGTCAAGTGATTTCATCTAATAATACACAGGACTTGACTGTGCTTGCGCAATTCGGCGATGATGGACCAGACGGTCCTGCGACCGTTTTTAACTTGCAGACTCTGATCGCACTGAAGAAACAGAACCTTGAGTCCGATCAGGCTTTGAACCCCGAAGTACGTCTGATATCCAGTTTCTCCGGGCGTGCTGATATCAGATTAGTTTGCCGTACCCACTCGTCGCTTACTCGCGGCCTATGGTGAGCTTTCGAAACTTGGTTTCTGGAGTTGCTCAGCGTCTTCTAGTTGCGGCCGGCCTCCTCCAGAGGCGAGTGATTTCTTCTTCGATCCCAAGACAAGTGTCGATAACCGTGATTCCGTCCTCAGCATCTTTGCAAATGGTAATCATTTTATTCGTTGCGAAAGGGCATCGACTGATATGCCTGCCCTTCGTTCCCAGGCACGACGGGGCAAGTCACTAAAAGAATTGTCAGTTCATTCGTTATGAACCAGACGTTCCCCGACAACTGGTTCCGCGCCTCCGCCCCCGTTTTGCCGTCGCCTCTTACGGCTCAAATTGCCGGAGCATTGCCTGAGTGGGTCGCAGGGCACAATGAAAATGGGGTTTTCGTCGCAGATACCCCCGTGCCGGCACCATTTAACGTTAGCTTAGTGTGTTGTTACTGTTCCTCCGCGCCTAAGACGGTTCTTACTCTTACTCAAGGGATGTTCAGCCTACTGGGATCAACTTGTGAACGGTACGCCGGGGACTTTGGTGAACACTACTGGGGTTTTCAAGCAAAACGTGGAGTTTCTTACTGGTGCGTCCCATTTCTCTTGAGGTAGCGTTAAACGTCACCACCTTGCAAGGTCTCATGTTTAATGCGTCCGGGTGCGCGGAGCCAGTGGCGCCAGCCGGTCCCACAAATATCTAGCCGAATTTTATTTTCGATACATTACGGGTGTATTCTGCTTGGGAATAGAAGGATTTTTCAACGACACATACATACGCGCAACATACGCAGCGGCAGTTTCGGAAACACGGTGACGCGAGAAAGCTGTGTTGTGATCATTGATCGCCGATGGCTCTTGCCCAACAGTGGCACAGCCATCTTCCCCTTTCTCAACCCACTTCAAAGACACATCTGATTGTTGACGACCGCCACTGACACGAAGGCATTTGTTGGCCCACAACCATTCTACGAATCCCGCAAGTTGTCCGCACGATATGGCCGTCCAAACACCCACTAGCTTGGAGAAGAAGTTCCAGGCCTATCTTGAAGGCATCAAGGATGACCTACGAGAGGGAATCGAGGGCGTAATTCAGTCCTTTAACGTCGAGGCACTCGCCAAAAGGGCTAGCAGCGTCATGGGCAAGCAGTATATGGCGATTTCGCCTATTGCTCAAGGAGGGCACAACTCTGTACGCGCTTCTCTTCCCCTTTTGCATCCTCTCACAAGGCGCTAGGTTTTTATCGTTACGTTCGACGACGGTACCGACGTACTTGTACGGGTAGCTGGGAGCTGTCACAATGCACCTCTGTCAGATGAGCTCGCAAAACTTGTATTTGACTCCGAAGTGAGTCTGGGAGCGCTACCGAGACCATTTCTCGCTCACTCTTTCCTTCCCAGCTCGCCACCCTGAAATATCTCGAGGCAAACATATCGATACCGATCCCCAAAGTTTATTACTCGAATTCCGATCCGGAAGTGGCTGGCGCCAGGTTCATGATAATGCAGAGGGTGGGGAGATTCTTACCTGGTCTATGGTTATAGTTCTGAAGCACACCCTTAGCTCAACGGTGTCAATCTTGAACACAGTTGGTATGACATGTCAGATGAAGAGCGACAACATGTTGTTGCCCAATGGGCGCCCATGCACGCTGAGTTGTCCAACCAGACATTCAAGGCAATCGGATGTTTCACTCAATCCGGATCCGTTGGTCCTCTGTTACCCTCGTCCACCGCACCGTACTTTCTCCGAAAGCCGCATTGGGGTCCTTTCCGTTCGACCCCAGAATTTCTGGAGGGCCACGTGCGCTCAGCCCTTCATGGTTTGGCAGCAGACAGCGAGAATCGAAACTTCCTGGAGCGCCTTCTGGTGACCATCTGCGCGCTACCCGCGGAAAAGTTCCACAATGAACGTTTTGTCCTTTCCCACGGTGACCTCAACGCCGCGAACATCCTTCACACCCCGCCAAGCAACATCGTAGGCATCATCGACTGGCAGGGCTCCAGTATTCTCCCGGTCTGGGCGACATCTCAGCAGTCTGATTTCCTGTGTGGCCTGCGAAATGAGGTGGCGCTGCGGGGAATGCTACAACCTACGACTGAGGACGACGCAACCTTGCCAGTTGCCCTACATCCTATCCTCATGGAGCTGCTTTCCTTGGCAACCGGAAACGGCGGGGACCAAAGACTCCAGAACTTACATGCACATATCGACAAGCTCGCAGGGTCCTTCACTTGGCTTTCCGACCCACTCTTGTCGCTCCTGGAAGAATGACACTTCAAGTATAGTACAATCTTAGAACCACCTAGAGTGCGCGCCTAATACTTACCTCTAGGTTTAAATTTTCCAAATATCGCCTGTTTTCGGGAAACCCGAACCTTCGCGCCCGGCACAGCCGGCTTCTTAGTATTTGTTTATTTTCCGGTACCCAAGAAGAAGCGAACAGGGTGCAATTGAAAATTGCAGAGTGAAAAGGAATGTCTGATACTGACCACTCAATAGCCTGACAGCCGTAATCATTAACCAAAGCCGAGTGTTCGGAAGCGGTGCCGATGTGCCGATACGCACGGCACTCCATCGGCAACAATGTTTGCCCAGCGAGGCTCTCGAGCGAATGCTAAAAGGCGAGGAATACAAGGGAATTGAGCAAGCACGTCTATAGTTACCTCAGACTCGCGCTCAAACCTGTCCGCCATTTCCTCCGCCTCAGCGTTGCATGCGCATTGCATCCATCCCAAAATTAGAAATCACAACCACATCCTACACTGCTCCTTGATATCCTCCGGGATCACTGCAGGGACACTACCTGCCTGCGGAGGGATGGCGATTTGGAAGAGTCCGCCCGTGACGAGATGCCCTACATACGCATCATTTTTTCAGCCGGGATTCAGAAGTTGGGGAGAGAGGCAAACGTACACGCAATGTGGCAATGGACTGCGAGGAGTGAGTGAGCGAACGAGAGAAAAGACCAGAAAGATGAGAGGCAACTTACACGTCCAGTATCCTGCGTTATCTGCGAGGATGCGTACAGCGATCCAGCTACGTTTGGGGACGGTGAATGTGTCGCGCCTGCAGTTCACACGCGGAATAAAATAAAATTGCATAAAAAACAAAAGTCAGGGAAGAACGGCCGGAGGACGGTATACGACGGACGCACCACAAGGGATTGACGGTGTTGAGTCTTGCTGTTGCGGGATCATATTGCCCCTCTCCGACGCCGAGGAGCCAGGGCTATAGATCGAGATGGTCAGTCAGTGAATGGTTTGAAACCGCAACGCAAGAAGCACGAACCGAATATCCATGTCTGCAGAAGACAGCATGAGTACATCGGAATACTGTCAAACGGGGACTCACAGATGAAACGGATGATCTGTGTGCGGGAGGTAAGCGGTAGCCATTAAGCTAGTAGGACGGCAGGCACTCACCATTAATATCCTCATTCGTAATCACAAAGTCCACCGTCTGCCCGTAAGCCACTGCCGCGACGAGTTGGTCTCTACGCAATTTAGTGACATATACAAATATGGGAAATTAAACAACGCACCCAGGCCACACCGCTACACCGAGTCTCCCCTCATTGACGTGGGCGATGTCCTCTAAAAGCGCCGCCTCCGAGAGTGGGAGGACATTCCAACTGGTGTCATTAATGTATGAACGCCACTGTTGTGACTGTGTCTGCCGGACGGAGAAGGCAACCGGGAGAGTGAGCGCAGGACCGGCAGGCGGGGGGTATTCCACCGCGGCAGGAGGTCGGAGTGCCCACTCGTCGAATGCAGGAAGTTTGTCCCAGTCCGCGTCGTCGGGAGGAGGTCCAGGCGTCGTCGTGGGCAGAGGTAGTCCGGGAGTGGATGTGTCCTCGTTCGAACTGGTGTATCGCAGAATGGCGCGCGTCTCGAGCGTGATGTTCGGGCTGGTATGATGGAATCAGGGCGGTTGTATGAAGGAGGGATGTGGGTGGGTGAAGAAATCAAAAACGCACTTGTTATACCCGAAACCCTTCTCGACCATGACCGCGCGGATCCAAAACGCCTCCGTAGTGTCGTGCTCGGCGCGAGTCACCAGCACACTGTATCGCTGGGCGACGTGCAGCACGAGATCGGGTACGCGGGTGGGCTGCACGGGTGCGCCGTCGGCCTCGATTATGGTGAGCACATGTCCGTCTATCGAGACCCGCAAGGGGGCAATGCTGCCGGCGTTTATGAGGCGGAGGCGAGTGCTGTTAAGAGGGTATATCAGCCCGGAGAAATGAGAAATTGAAACGGTGGTTTGAGGAAGACAAAAATACTGACGTAGTTCCAGGTTTCACGTTGACCTCAAAGTATTTCCAGTCGTTATGAACGCCAGCGCCACGACCGTTAATCTCGGCCCAATCCGGCACGGGTTCTGGTGAGCCCTCCGGAGATGTTTCCTGGGGCGCCGAATTAGCGGGGAAGATTTATAGGAGGAAGTTCGGGTGGGAAGAAGCTCGAATAGCGCGGTATACGAGCTTCTAAGGGAGGGAGAGGACGGGAAGACGCACCGCGAGATACGGCCCCAACGATTCGTCCACAGGCTCGAAATAAATATCCGACATGACAAGGGCATGATCTGAGTCGCAGGGCAGTGAAAGGAGGTCATCCGGTCCGTGAACGACGATGGCGCCGTATAAGCCGTCACTACGTAGTATGTGCGGGAGTTGTGGGTGAAGACGAAGGCGAGCAATTAAAAAACGCGGACGCACGTATGTTGCATATCTGTGTGTCCACTGGGATCATAGGGTGGTTCAATGAAGCACCGGGAGACGAGACAGGTGAAGCTGAGAACTCACTGCCACCAAGTGGTTCCGGTCCAGCCCCCCAATGTGAAATTATAGAGGAGTGTGGCGCCGGGGGGTATCGGGCATTGCGAGGTGCCGGAGGGGCCATCATAAAAGGGAGTATTCGGCTGGGGAAGGCCATGCCTGTATTAAATGAGCACGGTTACATTGGAATAAGCAGTGTATGCCCACCAGTGGATTGACCTGGGTTCACGGAGAAGAATCAAAATCAGAGGGTCGATGAAGGAATTGCACATACGTGCCATTCCCGTCGCTCAGTCCGTTGGTCAAATACACCTGCGAATTCTCAGCACAGATGACACGCGTACATGATAAAGTGGTTCCGAATGCACCATGATACGATCGTCAACGTTCGCTTCGATTATCGGGCCAGGGTATTGACCGTTGACAACGATACGCTGGCCATTCGTACCTGGGACAGACACCGCGGAGACCGTCCAGCGGTACGTTCGTGTTTGCGGGTCCGCAGTGCGGTCAAACGCTGGATCGAGCACAAACGCGTCTGGCATGACCGTGGGGGGGCCGCCGATTGCTGGAGTAGAATTCCGTGGCCAGGGAGAGATCCAGAAGAGGGACGAGAAAGCGAGAAGACCCAGAATGAAGCAGGCAAGGAGGCGCTTCGACCGCCGGGGTAGTGTTGGCATAGCTCTTTGCGGTTTGACAATTGCGCCCTTCCAGACGTTATCAGGAGTGTTGCCTTGCAGCAAGGGCTCCTCGTCGCTGGAATCCCGCCACGCTGCGTCGGTCATTGGGAGAACGCACGATACCGTTATCGGTCGTGTTCGCCGGGCTTCCACCAATCGGCACGCGCGTTGATGACACCGAATTCCGACCTTTCCGCTGACCATCATGTCCATTTCCCAAGTCGTCCCGTTGGCACACGCCCAGACACCTAACGCCACAGCGCTACACAGGGTCTGCGAGCAGTCGATACAGGCACTTTGCTGGAGATACATAGATGAGCAGAGTCGAAATTCAGCGAAAATAAATAAAGTTTTCGAATGAACTCTCCTTCCGTCCCCGCGGTGCCAGCTGGACAGTAGAGCTACAGACGACCTCAGGCCGCAGACGATAGGCCTCATCGTGTCTTGCTCCAGTCACCTTCCATTCCCTGAGAACTCCAAAAAAAACCCGTATCCATCTTCTTGGTCGCGCATCCAGCTCAAATTCAGTCTCTAAGCTCTGTTTTTTCGTGTGTAGCATTCCATGGATGCCAGCTGTCCACTGGAGCCCACTGCTTTCGCTGATCGTCGTCGTCGGCCGCCCCCCGCCAGATGCGCCCGCCTGCTTAGTCACCTGCACTGCCACCCCCTAGTTCGAGACTTCCTCCAGCTGCTTGTGCCTTCAAGTTAAGGACCATCAACTAAGTAGTTTGCAAGCAACAGTGGCAAACCCCCCTTTTCCTCTGGTGTCAGGGCTGAGTACTGTGTGACATAATCATCGGCGACGGCAAATTCAAAGCTTGGCCGCGAGCTTCACAAACAAAATTACTGCCGCATTTCCATCGAATTGTGACTCCTCCGACCTCATGTCCACCTTGGTGCCTGTACCCTCTATTTGTTCCACCGTTTGGCCCTTTAGTCTGCTCAGCACTGTCCAAACAACAAAACCGAGTCCCCGACATGCGAACGAAAAATATTTCACCGCATTTGGCATGCACCGGCGTGGGACTGAGCATTTTTCTACCAGATATCTGTCTGTGGTTTACGACTAACATTGTCATTGGAATAAACTGCATAAATCTTGCAAACAACTACCACCACAATAATCCAACTGGTCAAGAACTGTGTTGTGTACTACCCTGAGGATGGACCCTCCAATACCCTTCCATGCTCCAAAGTTCTGGCACTGATAGCAGTAACTGTGGATGCCACGACGGCGAATACTGGCGACGGCCTGAAATAAACCTCGAGAGTCTGACTGATCACACCACTGTTGCATTGACCTCCGAAAATGGTCAAGTATAAGGTGCATCCACGAGAGTCACCGATCACACATCTGTCCGTTCATCACCGAAGATAATGAACTACAATGTGCATCTATTCAACTACGACTCCAACAGGTCTCATTCTGATTTCCTTGGTCTCTTGCTAAATTCCCTCTTGGCGCGCAACACTGCTGTCACTCCGGAGATTGTTGTAATTCCTCTTCGAGCCCGAAGCCTCCTGTTCGTCTTGAAACCAGTCATTTGTCTGCCTAGGTCAAACCGAAACACATCATACACATATGCCTTTACCGTTGCTAAGAATACTGCCTCAAGACACTCATTTCCCCCTCCTTCTGCTCAAGCGTATGCTTCTTGAATCAAGAGCATTCAAGGTTGCCCTGAGCATTTTGACGGATCTCATTGAGGGAATGGTTTCAGGTGTCAACCCGCTCGAATGATAAGCTCTTTTTGCATACATGAGGACTTATGTCTTAGACGGACAACACTTGCATCAAACACACCGTATCAATCTCACTTTTCGGGCCCAAGAGCTCTGAGACTTACGCCACAGTTTTCCAAGTGTAAGCATCAATATCACCCAGTCTGAGGTTGGATATTTTGTATGGTTTGAAACTGGTGACCGCACGAAAGGAACAACTCCTTACATGCCGGCAAACCACACTCCTACAATTATCATCGCAGAATGTTCCGAACTTCGACGGAACCTTCCTTTTCTGCCATGGTTTTAACTTTCCAAACTTGCCAGACTTGGGCAATGATGTTCATGTTGTTCATCAAAGATATATATTGTTCGTGTCTTGAGCTTGTTTCGAGGTACTCGGTTTCCATCTTTGCTTCTCTGTTGATTCTTTAGATCTACCGCGGCAAGTCGTGAGATTGTGACCGTGAGCTCGTCTACGGGGTGATGGAGGAGTCCAGGGACCGTAGTGTACATTAGTGCATGTACACTCAGATACTTCCTGGGCCCCGGCGTTCCTGAGCGGGACCGGCCGTGTAATTCTACCTACCTACCTACCTACCGTGCAAACACCGCGAGTTTGATCTCTATCATCCTGCCGTCAAATTAGTTGAATAATTGAGGTTGCCTCCGGCTGCGCGACAAGGGGTGGTAGTTCACCGGTGGGGGTGGCGGCAAAGTGGTGGTGAATTGGGAGCATTTCGGAAAAGCCTTATTTACGTTACACGAGTGATGTGGTGATGCAGGGACTCGGCCTGGAGTGAGCCCCTATCGGGATCCAGGCGTGTTTCCACAACGTTCCCGCAGCTCTAAGGCTCTTCAGCTATGTAATTTTACGAAGAGACCGGCTCAAATGCAGATGTGGTTCCCTGGAGTTCCTGACATCTCAAAATCGCACGTTGAGATAATTGCAAGTTTCACCTGCCGGGATGAGTGTGAGATACTGATGCAGTCGATACGAATAAAAGGAGCTCCCAGAAAAACTATAATGTTTGAATATCAACCACCGCGACTTGGACGTAATTACCTGTGTGCTCTCGTTGCCAGTCAATCGACCCATCAGTTGAATTTCCCACGGTTTGATTTCGACACATACCTCAAACACAAAGTTCTATATGTGCCGCTTTTCTATCCTTGAGACACTAAGTTCGGTTATTCTCCGTTGCGGAACGGGATATATATGTAGACGCCTCAGCGTTGAGACGTGAAGAACATCTACGTCGTTACAGATTTCAGTTTCTCGCTCGCCGAGCTGAAAGATAAAAAATAGATTCGAGGACTCGCGACGACGATCGTGCATAGAGTGGAGCTTAATGGCCCCTCCTCTGTTCCTTTTGCTTGGCATCAACCCTCACGCATCCCTCTCCCTCCCCATCACCGTCGCCACCGGCCCATTATAAATGTGTCTACCCTGCACCCAATATGACACCGCGCACATGGCCCCCACACCACCAAATATGACCACCCCATAGTTCATACTGGTTGCACCTACTGGGGTACCGGCCGGCCAAAACGACCAGAAGAAGGCGAACACAGCGTACGCCACGGCCGCCGCGTTGACCGGGACGCCCCACCGGCCGAGACTCCACCGTGCTTTGGGGAGCAGGTCCGGGCGGGTAAGCCGGCGGTACAAGACACAGCCGATGCTGACGGTGTAGCTGAACATGAGTGCCACAAGCTGCAGCGAGATGATGGCGTTGAAGGCGATGCTAGACCCGATGTTGATGAGGCTGAGGAGGCAGGTGATGAGGCCGGTCAACGCAATGGAGTTGGCGGGGACGTGCAGGGTTGGATGGACGGCGGCGATCCAGCGGTGGCGGGGAAACCCCTTGTCCCTGGCGAAGGACCAGGTCTGCCGGGCCGTGGCAGCCTGGTAGTCAATGTTGCCAGCGATGACGAGCAGGAGGAGAAGGCAGGTGAGGGCGGTGACACCCCTGGTGGAGTCCGGCAGGGCTTGTTTGAGGGCCCAGACGAAGGGGTAGTCCGTTGGGTCGTTGAGGGCATCCTCAGGGGAGGTGAGGGTGAAAAGGTAGGCGAGGAAGATGAACATTGCCAAGATGCCGTTGAGGATGTAGGACCAGATCATGGCTGAGGGGACTGAGAGACCTGCGCTTTTCACTTCTTCGGCCATGTGGGCTATCGCATCGCTGCCTGAAAAATGTGTTAACTGGGAACAAGGTCGAGAAGGGGTAACATACCGACGAGGATGTAAATGGCAGTAATCTGTCCAACCATCAATGACAATCCTATCGAAGCCCAATTCCCCTCATTCGTGAATGTCGTAAACACATCCGCCGCGCTCACATGCGGCGCCAACGCTGCATAAATGGCAACGAAGACTACCAGCAGGGCACAATGCAAAACCATCAGGAAGTTCTGGCCCATCGGGATCTTCTTCGCGCCAAAAACGTTGGCAAGAAACAGCACAAACGCCATAGCAAACATGAGCAGCGTTCCCTGCCAATTTGTCGGGTTGTAGTTCGGGTTGTTGATGGTGATAAGGGCCTGAATCAAGCTGCCAGTGAGATATGATCCCGATGCAGTGCCGGCTTGCCAGGACAGAGCCGACATCCAGCCAGTGAGGTAGCTCAGGGGCTTTTGGTACTTCGGAGGGGCGAATTCAGATACTGCGCCTGTTAGTATGTTACATACCTAAACGAAATAATCTCACCCCAATGATACTGCCCCCCAGATGTCGGCGCCATAGACGCCATCTCAGCGAGAGACAGTATAACCAGCCCAATCAGGAAGAAGGACGAGATAAACGACCACCAAAGCCCTGCCAATCCACCGTTGGTCAACCCCTGGGTGTTCGCCATGAGCAGATACTCCCATGTCGCCGTCAGCACAACCGTAAAGCTGAACGACGACACCCGCCGGAAGTTGCGCATCAGCTCCTGCTGCTTGCCCATCCGCCGCATATCCTTCTCGTCGCGCCGCGTGTACCCGCTGATAGACTGGCCCGTCGCGGCGTCGACAACCTCGGTATTGTCATCGCTTTCGTAGTCAAAGATCTGCCCTCGAGTTTCTGACTCCTGTTTGAGCTCGTTGGAGCCGGTGAGAGTGGGGATGAGAGCCGCCATTGTTGGTGGTATGCAGTGGGGTTTGCGTGGATGTCGGCTTACTACACAAGGTCAATCACAAGGTAGATTACCGGTTTCTTTTTAACACGCCATCGCTCGAATTTAGCCTCTCCGTAGCCGCTTTACGAGTCAACAAGCTCACAAATTCAGTGTTCGCCCAAGGGTCCAAGGCCTTGGGACCCCAAGGCCTTGACTAGGCCTTGGCCAAGGGCTTGGGAAAATCTCGCCAGACACTCAGACCTTGGTTAAGGCCTTGGTTAGGACATTATAATTCTGTTCTGCCGAGAAATTTGACTATATTGCCCCTGCAGGCCTTTTTGCAGAGGGGCTCGAATTTTGAAGTTTCTGCATGTCTATTAGTGGTGCATGTATGCCGTCTTGCCGCTCCTTAGGCCTTGGGATCTGGTAAACCTTGAAGTTTCTTGATTAGTAAATTACGAGGGAAATCAGGGGGTGTACACTTCACTGATAGGACCCTTTGAAAGCGCAGGTGTGCCTTGTTCCTCCATTATAAATTTCTTTTGGGCTTACCGCTGATGCGTGGGAAATTTTTACCAAGGCCTTGGAGGTGCCCTTGACTCAAGGCCTTGGGCTTAACAAGGCCTTGGTATCCGCCAGACCTGACCCCAAGGCCTTGAGGACGATCACTGCACAAATTGCGGGTCTTTCCGCAATTTGGCCCGCAGAATCTACGCAGCGTTTGACCACCTCACGTTGTTCTCAAACTCCACTTGAGCCCGTAAAATCATCCGGCCCGAATTTCGTCCTTCTCTTGATTTGCGAACACCCTGTGATGAAGAACCTCAACCCATCACCGGAATCCTCCGTGCTGGGATCAACGGCTGAAGCTGCCGAATCTCGGGTTCAACCCCGGGCCTCGGTCTCCTCCCCAAGCCATCTTGGTACCGACGCAATTTATATAATCAATGTAAGCCCGCGTGCCGCAGCAGAGCCCGGTATCTAAGTTCAACATTTTGGGGTGCAAGAGTCTCAACATGCGAGAAAAGTGCATCAGACTTTTGACAAAAGCCAAAAACTTGAAGTTGAAAAAGGTCGACCGCAAAGCTAAGCCAAATTCACAAGGTCGATGATTCGACCCCCTCACTGTGCAACAAATTCAAATTCTTTTTTTGCTCTTGGGCATGATAGTGGGTATATATGGTGCTGAGTACCCACTCAACCTTGTTCTAGAGCCTGAGTCTCAATGTTGACTTCTACAAGGGTGATTTTCGGCCCACAAGCTAAAAAGGGCCGAAAGATCACAAGATTTTTGTCAAATGGCTGTAAAATGTACATAAATTCCGATGTGACCAGAAGAATCATTAATTAACCGTTCTTTAACGAGATGCCTCGTATTCGTTGGGATTTCTTTGGTTCAATCCCCATGTAGGTTACCTCCCTTCATCGACCTCTCCTCTCCCTCTGGATCTTTGCTGTTGCTTCCCTTCGCACAGTTCAAAAATTAATCAACACACCTGTGCACCATTCAACGGAAATGAAATCGTTCTCACAATCTCCGAATCTCCACGATGGCGCGGCTACGAAATTAACCGCAGTTGAGATCTCACCTCCGTTTAAAAGTGATTGAATTATCCACAATGCCTCCGCGGCCCAGAAGGCTATTCAACTGCAAGATCCTTACCGCACAGCTCACAGCCCGCCGCGGCGGCTGCACAATATAAATCCCCCATCTGGCCCACCCATCCTTTTCATTCCCCCCATCTTTCTACGCTCCCCTCGTTCACCCGGCCTGGGCCTCCCTCAAACTCGGCTGTCCCTCCCCGTCCGCTCTTCGAATCAAGATGATCATTTCTCTGGTTCACATTTCTCAGAAATCTGAAACCTTGGCTCAAACACCGATGCTCTGGGGGCCTCACTGTTGGGACGTCTTTCTGGCCAGAGTTTCACTGGATCAAGTTTCTGACTCCGAATTCTATCACGGCGGTTGAATACACGAAATACAATCATCATGCTCAGCCGAATCCTTCCGGTCCTCCCTGGGTTCACACATCGGGCCCCAGCATGGAGCATCGAGGCAACTTTCCATCTGTCCCATTGGTTCAACACTTCGTTGCGCATGAATCTCAAAATCGAATCGGTTTCCCACGGCCAACAGAAGCAGCGTCGGTGCAGGAATTCAAAAGACAGTCAAATACTATAGCTCCGAAGTGTCTTGCTCCTGACCATCACGATTGATTTGGAATCTTGCCTACCCTCGACCTGCAGAGCTTCCTCCCTGGCCAGATCCATGGGAACACTGTCACTGGCAACCATTACTTTCAAGGATCTCGCTAGCACCAACTGGAGTGGTCTCTTGACGTCGTGGAACCCCTATCTGTGGAACGGCAACACTGTCTACCCCTATGACGGCAACTATCAGCCAGCTCATGGTCTTCGGGCCTATATACAACCCAATGTTATACACAAGGAGGTACGGCCTTGTCTTGCCAAAATCATCGCTGCTTTCGGGCTGTTTCGGACAGCGAGGAGCATGTCTCATCGAGCACTGCTTCTTGATCCTAACGCCGATCATGGAACCCAACCACCACGAACCCGTCTGGACAATCTAGTCCTGGTATACGGCAGTAGTGACGCTCACAGAGCAGAGCAGAACCGGAACCTTACCAGGCCGTTCTTGCTACAAACCCCAAGGATTCATGATCATTGCGTGCTCATTGAGCCGAGACTTGAATACATGAACTAGGTTGTCCAATTACTGGCATCAACTATTCCACTAAAGCTGCTAAAGCCAGGAATGCTAGCAACTCCAAGATGTACATCACTCGGATTACTGTTCCCTCATCTCTGCGGAACATCATTCAATTCTTGTTGACGTACACCTTATCGAGGAGTACCTCGGGGCGAAACAGCTCGTCATTTGTTGACACCTTGGTACCAAACTCTCCCTAGCTTCCTGATTGCTCTTCACCGAAACTGGTCAACCGATGCCAATCCAAATCGGGTGGCTTCTCCTGGCCCTCTTGTGCCCTCAGTATATGGCGGAAGTCATGGAGGAACGAACACCATGAAACCCCATCGAGGCTACTAAAATTGAGGATTGCCGCCGTCGTCGACGCATCAGGTTTGATTATTTCCTGTCTGCTATTTGAGTTCGCGCGACGAATACTTTATGTATCTCTATCACACCGTTTCGAATAGTAGGTGGCTGTAGCATACATGAAGTCAGAGCAGCACATGTATGTCGGTACAGCACCCGTATGTTCCTTTTAGGGACCACCGCGGTTAATACACCTCCTCCTCCTCCTCCTCCGACTCCGCCTGGAAGAACAAATCATATGCTGTGAAACCAAGTTTTTTTGTGTCTTATTCACTGTCAGTACCGAACAAATTCAATCTTTTGGCATCCAAACAGGCTCTTATTTGTTTTCTGTTCTCCCCGATTCGTTCAATACTATAAACTTAAATTCTCACTGGAGGTTGACTATGACGTGCCCTGAACCTGTGCTCTTACACATCGTAGCCCTCCTGCCGCAGCGAAGCGGAGGCACTGTCTTGTACACATGAAGGTGGTATGGGAATCGGGCTTAAAGTTCAGGTTTGACCTGGACAAGCTGGTTGGCTGGTGGTGATCAGGTGAAGAAAGCAGCCGTGCGGCTGCACTTTCCAATGAAGATGGAAAGGGGAATAGTCAAGTGAACACATACATCTGTCAGATCGAGCAAGAGCCGAGAATACCGATCGACGGCCATCAAAAATCATCTAAAAATCTGCCGGTGGAACGGCACACAGCGCAGAAATCAAGAAATCAAGGATTTCATCAGCGGCATCGAAAATTTATTTTCTAGGACAAGTCGTGTAAAACACAAATTCGAAAAGCTTTTCAGCTACCCCCAAAACCCAGCCACAGGGATAGCGTGAACAATACTCTCAGTCTCCTCAAACAGCCTCCTCGGGGTCGCACACCCTCCCTTCGGATTCCTTTCTCGAATCTTGAACAATAAACTGAATTGACGTTGGTGGTCTCGTCTGATCCCGTCGTGTGGTTTCTTCCACACCGTCAGTGCTCACTCCTAGGCCGACGCGCACTATGATAAGGGTCGGTGCGATTCCCTGTTTATGCAGACGATGAGCATATTATACCGAGCTGAGCCTGTTGTGCTATGCTTACGACTATGTGATAGCAGACAGCAATGCATATTAATACTGACGTCGTCGATGTCGCAGGCGATACGAAGATCCCGAAAGAGATAGCGAGGGCAGCGGGATATATCAACCCGCTTTCGAGCCTTGGGACGAAGAATATTAGCAAACTTCGGATCTATTGGTCTGTGAGAAACACTTACATGATAGCGGTCAAGTCCCGATATTTCCTTCGCGCGTTTGTCCTCCCCTGGAGCCTAGCAATTCTGCGAGACATCCACCAAATTCGGCCAGCTGAATTTGACAATTAATTCGTGTGCTTCAGTGCCACGGATATGCTCACCTGCCAAGGACGACGCGATAATGTTCGTACAGAATATGGTGAGCATGCACGCCGCCGTCGCTACGCGTTCAGAGGTCCCGGAGAGTGGGATAATACCAAGTATACCTCCGACTGTGATGTTCAAAGTTAGCTGGACAAAAAGAACGAGGCAAATACGAACTGATTGTGCAAGCATATGAGAAAGCAGGGACAGTCAGTGGGCGCCAGTTGTAGCCCCATATGACGTAGCATCGATAAAGCTGTAGACACGGTCGTTCATTATTCATCCTCAAAATTGCGAATACATGGAGATGAAACTTACAATGATACCGTCTGCGAGAGTGCTTCGATATGGTCAATAAATGTGTGGGTGAAGAAATTTGCATCGCTCACTTTGCTAGCGTATACCTGATTTTGATAAGAAGGCCGAGTCGATGAACGACGTCGGGATCATCAGGACCGTACAATACAGGAAGCGGGTTATCCAGCGAGAACAGCTCATAAATGCCGGTCTGCGCGCGGTCTGTGATGAATGCCCATGCGTAGGCAAGCGCGATATGGATGGTGGAGAGGGTGAACAGGAGGATAATGGGGCCCAGATAGAATTTTGCACCGGGGGTCCAGCGTGCAGAGAGCACTTGTACAGCCTGGATGAAGAGGGTGGAATAGATCCCTGGGATCGTTCAGCGACTGGTTGAAATCAAGTCTTGCGAGTCACTGCTGACCGTACACCAACGTGTCTATCTACAAATCATCGTAAGATAATTCAAGAAAGCCAGCATCATGGACTCCTTCATACCACCAACGGGAAATACGTGAAAAAATGGCTGGGTGACTGAGATTTGCTCATGATGAGCACAAGGTCCGCGAGGATACCAAGAATCGGCATACCATGCTTAGTTGCGTGGGGTATCGTGGAATAGAGTATGTTGGGTGGGACGGCCAAGCGGCGCTGCGTTAAAAGCTGGACTCTAAGTTAGTTGTAAGTTTCTGCCGTTATTGTAAAGAATTGATCACGTCAGATTGAACCAAAGTCTCCGAAATCTTTGATCGAACTTCGAAGACGTGTCACCGTTGAAACAGAAATACGCAGTGCCCACAGGAACAGCGCCTAGTTGTACCTGAATGAAACCTCTCCAGCGACATACTTATTATTGCTCAAGTTATTCTTACTATCGTTATATTGTTGAAGCCACCTTCCGGTTTGCATCGTAATTAGGATCAGAATGTGAGGGTGGCACTCGGCGCCTGAATTATTTGGCAGGCGGTGGCCGCAGACCTCACTCATACATTTGGGCTTTGAGTGCGGTCCAAGTGCGGTTGATCCCGACATGTCAATGCACTGCCTCCATCAGTAAATGTGCTTGTCTTTGGCATCTTACATCTTTCAAACAGTTTTCAAACCCATCTTTGAGAGTCTTGCTGGGGACCTATCTTTCGGCGTCTTGCGTCTTTAGCCTCGGATCTTTGATCTTTTGATGAACTTCTTACAGCTGTTTCCGAAATCCTTGTCAGGCGGCGATTTTTTTCCGCGCTTTCCAAGTTTTGATCCAAGGCTAAGGATTGCCTGTTTGAGCTAGCCGAGCCTTGCCGAGGAGGGCCAAGCTGAAGTGAGTTATGCACCAAAGTACTTGTAGTCAAGTCGAGCTCACAATGTTTCCTTTACAGCACATTACTGTATGCTTTCTCGGCGACCCGTTGTATTTCCTGTCGGGACCAACAAGTTGGGCGGTTTCGGCCACTGTACCGTTGCCGAAATGGGCACTGATCCGGGCCAAAACCGGTAATTCTTGGCTTTAAGTTTCCATCAAAGTTGTGAACGCGGCGAAATTTTTTCGCACTGACAAGGATTTCGGAAACAGCTGTAACCGTTGTTTAACGAGATGCCTCGCATTCGTTTGGATTTCTTTGGTCCCATCCCCATGTAGGTTCTCTCCCTTTGTTCCCCTCTCCTCTCTTTCTGTGGATCTTTGCCGTTGTGTCCCCATGCACAGTTCGAAATCAATCAACGCACCTGTGCACCATTCAAAGGAAATGAAGTTTCTCACACAATCCCCGGAACCCAGCGACGGCGCAGCTCAAAACTAACCTCAGTTGATATCTGACCTCCGTTCAAAAGCTGTTCAATTGAATTATCAAGCTACTGCTCTCGCAGCCCAGAAGGCTGTTCGACTTCGAGATCCTTACCGCACAGCCCGCAGCTACACGATATAAATCCCTCATCCCACTCACCCATCCCGGTCTTTCGCCCCATCTTTCTACGCTCCCCTGACCCACCTGGCCTGGGCTTTCCTCAAACTCACCTGTCCATCCCTCTCCGTCTGTGTGCTCCTCAAGATTCTTTGGTTCACATTTCTTAACCGCAAACTCACTCAAACCTTGAATCGAACACCAATGCTCCGGGCCTCACCACTGGGATGCCTTTCTGGCCAAGGTTTCACTGGAGTGGATCGAATATTGCTCCTCTGATATCTGTTTCTGACTCTGAATTCCGATGCGACGGTTGAGTACACGAACTGCAATAAAATCACCGTGCTCAACTGAATCTTTCTGGTTCTCTGGCTCCCTGGTTTCACAAATCTATCCCAACCTAGGGCATTGAGGGACCATTCAATTTGTCCCTTGGTTCAACAATTTGTTCCGTGCCAATCTCAGAATTGATTCGGTTTCCCACGGCTGAGAGACCCAGTGTCGGTCCATGGATTCAAAAAGAGTTTAAATAAGCTCCGACTTCACCTCGTAAACAAATCAAGTGGTACGCAACCAGGTTTTTTACATCTTATTTAGCACCGAATCAAATCAAATCTTATTTCTTTTCTGAGTTCTTACACCACGATCATTCTAAATTGGCACTGGCGCGCCTTTGAACATGTGCTCTTACACACCTTGGACCTCCTGCCGGAGGTATTGTCTTGTTTGGTGAAACATTTCGTGGCAATAATTTGGAATCAGAATCAATGTCAGTGTTGCGGCTAAAGACTTTATAAATGGTAGGTTTTGTTTCAAAGGCTTTATACTTTTATTACGCCTCTTACATTTAATTTGGTGAAACATTTCGTGGCAATGATTTGGTCCAGAATCCAGATTGCTCTAAGGGACCATCTGAAGGTGTTTTATCCACGAGAAGGCCCAACTGCACTCAGAGGTGGCATATAAATGTCGTGATGGATCGAAGAGTTAAAAATCAAACAAGCGTACTCCGCTAATGGTCCGTGTGCGATCAACGATGGCGCAAATCACACGTGGATAATTGTGGATCTCCACGTTCCTTTTTCTTCCCGCCCACCTCCACCTCCCTTCTTCAACTGCAGCCACTCAGCCCTACTGCATACAATCGAGGTGGGTGGTACATCCTTCGTTTCTTTTTGTACAATGCAGCTTAGGACCAACCCTCACGCATCTCTCTCCCTCCCCATAACTGTCGCTACCGGCCCATTATAAATGTGCCTCCCTTGCACCCAATATGACACCGCGCACATAGCCCCCACTCCGGCAAACATGACCACTCCATAGTTCATGCTAGTTGCATCCACCGGCGTACCGGCCGGCCAAAACGACCAGAAGAACGCAAACACGGCGTACGCCACGGCCGCCGCGTTGACCGGGACTCCCCACCGGCCGAGACTCCACCTTGCGTTGGGCAGCAGGTCCGGGCGGGTGAGCCGGCGGTACAAGACACAGCCGATGCTAACGGTGTAGCTAAACATGAGTGCCACAAGCTGCAGTGAGATGATGGCGTTGAAGGCAATGCTGGACCCGATGTTGATGAGTGCGAGTAGGCAGGTGATCAGGCAGGTCAACGCAATAGAGTTGACGGGGACATGCAGGGTTGGATGGACGGCAGCAATCCAGCGGTGGCCGGGAAACCCTTTGTCCCGGGCGAAGGACCAGGTCTGCCGGGCGGTAGCGGCATTGTAGTCAATGTTGGCAGCGATGACGAGCAGGAAGATGAGGAAGGTCAGGGCGGTGACACCGCCGGTGGAGCTCGGCAGGGCCTGTTTGAGGGACCAGATGTAGGGGTAGGCCGTAGGATCGTTGAGGGCGTCATCCGGGGAGGTGAGAGTGAAGAGGTAGGCGAGGAGGATGAACATCGCCAGGATGCCGTTGAGAATGTAGGACCAGATCATCGCTGAAGGGACCGAGAGACCTGCGCTTTTCACCTCCTCGGCCATGTGGGCTATTGCGTCACTGCCTGGAAAACATGTTAACCCAGGACAAGGGTGAGAAGGGGGATAACCTGCCAACGAGGCTGTAAATCGCAGTAATCTGCCCAACCATCAATGACAACCCTATCGAAGCCCAATTCCCCTCGTTCGTGAATGTTGTAAACACATCCGCTGCGCTCACATGCGGGGCCAACGCTGCATAGATAGCAACGAAGACCACCAGCAGGGAACAATGCAAGACCATCAGGAAGTTTTGGCCCATCGGGAGCCTCTTCGCACCAAACACGTTGGCAAGAAACAACACGAGCGCCATCGCAAACATGAGCAGCGTTCCCTGCCAGTTTGTCGGGTTGTAGTCCGGGTTTTTTATGGTGATAAGAGCTTGAATCAAGCTACCAGTGAGATAGGATCCCGACGCGTTGCCGGCCTGCCAGGACAGAGCCGACATCCAGCCAGTGAGGTAGCTCAGGGGCTTTTGGTACTTCGGGGGGGCGAATTCAGACACTGCATTTGTCAGTATGTTACATGCCCGACCGGGGTAATCTCACCCCAATGATACTGTCCCCCGGATGTCGGCGCCATAGACGCCATCTCAGCCAGAGACAGCATGATCAGCCCAAGCAGGAAAAAGGACCAGACAAATGACCACCAAAGCCCTGCCAATCCACCGTTGGTCAACCCCTGGGTGTTCGCTATGAGTAAATACTCCCATGTCGCCGTCAGCATGACCGTGAAGCTGAACGACGACACCCGCCGGAAGTTGCGCATCAGCTCCTGCTGCTTGCCCATCCGCCGCATATCCTTCTCGTCGCGCCGCGTGTACCCGCTGATAGACTGGCCCGTCGCGGCGTCGACAACCTCGGTATTGTCGTCGCTTTCGTAGTCGAGGTCATGCCCTTGAGTTTCCGGCTCATGTTTGAGCTCTTCGGAGCCGGGGAGAGTGGAGACGAGAGTCGCCATCGTTGGCGGTATGCAGTGGGGTTTGTGTGGACGTTGGCTTCAAGTTGATTTCACAAGGTCGATCACAAGGTCGATTTACCGTATTCTTTTCTTATCATGTCTCCACCCTCTCGATAGAGGTATCTCCATAGGTGCTTTGCGAATCAACAGGATCACAGGTTGCGGCTTTTTCCGCATTTGCCCGCACAATCTACGCACACCGCACGTTCAACAAGCGAGATTAAATGTTGAAGCGTCTGTCTTTGAGAGACTACACCGCACGTTCTTTTCGAAGTCCGTTTGATTAAAGCACGCATAAAAGTCCATACCGGGCCCGAGTTTTGTCCCTTCATTAGACCTTCCATCGCCTTCTCTTGATCTGCCCTGGGACACTCAGAATGTATATATTTCCTTGTTTGCAACCTTTCTCTCACAGCTTCCACCCAGAAATATTTTGCCTGATTGGATCTGGGCTCGTGACCAGCCTGCCTACGAGATACCCACCAATGTGGTGGACACGGCTGCCATCAGCTAGCTTGGACGTCTTGGACCGGCCGCGAGGTTGAAAATATTGTGAAGCTGGAGAGTGTGTTTAAGGTGATATTAGAAACCCTGAAACACTAAATTGTGGCCCTCACGTCATGCATGCAGATACAGGCCATGAACCACTCGCAAAATCATTTTTCAACCTAGCGGGCACCTCGGACTTGCCTTATTTGGTTTGTTCAGCGAATAAAAACGGAGCCCTGACTCCTCCCCTTCAAAAGCGACTTGTGCAACCGCCACACTTTTTCCTGAGGCCTACAATTTCACGACTTACTTATCGCGGTTATCAGTGTTGTTATCGGCGCTTCCCAGGACGGTGTTAACTTCCCGAAAATCTTTTAGCGACACCAACCCCATTTGACCTCTGTCCGAAGGTCAAAGCGCAGTAATTGCCCGCAGCCTATGTGATGGCCGTCGACTTGGGGATTCAACGTTGGTTGCTTCGTTTCCCCTCCTCCTCCAGTTTTCCGTCCTTCCCTTGGTTGAAATGCATATACTCACTGCAGCGCCCAGTGGCGGCCGGTTACCATTTGGTTACCGATATCCACGATTAGTCTCACGCCTCCTGCCATTCCCTCCCATCTCTCTTCCCGTTGTCGAAAATGCAGGTCTTAGCCGTTGTATGGACGTTGAGCGTCGTATTCGCGGCGCGGGTTGCCGCTGACGAGGTGTGTATTGCTGGGTGTGATTCTTGTCTCAATTCCTGAACATCTGCAGTCGTCGGTAACCACCTTCACTAGTACTTCTGGGCCCCTTACGCAGACTTTTACTGGAAGTATCATCGCCGCTCCGTCCTCTCTTCCCTCCTCGCCGCCCTTGAATGCCACCGGTAGCATCAGCACAACGGTCACTTCCCCTCTTGACGCAACCGCCACACCGACACCGACTACTTACGTCCCCGTCATCGAGCGCTTCAGCGACGGTGTCGCGGTAGGCCCCGTCGTGGCAGCGTCCGTAGGCAGCAGTGTCAGCGCCTCACTCCTCGTCATCGCCGCCGTTTTCCTTTGCTTCCGCCGGCATAGGAGAACAACGACAGCTGCCCCTGTAGAGTCCGCCCTCGATGCGACTCGGCGATGTGACGCACTAGAAGCCGAACTGCGTGCCCTTCGTGCACAGTTAATGCGCATAGAGGCGCGGCAACTGCTCTCGTCTGCCGCTAGCGGCCCACCGATAACGTACACAAATGAGAAGGACGCGGACACATTGCTAGACGGAAACCCGATGAAAGACGGACCCCCAATATACGCGGACTAGGACATGTATCTGGTAGCCGCCGCTCTCTTATCATTGTGTATTTTGGGACTAAAATCTATATACGAGTGGACATTCTAGCCCGCATAATACACCCTGCACTGCGTCTCTGGACACGTCGCCGCCTTAGTTATCCTATTCCACAGGATGTACTACGTTAGGAAACCAACTTCTTTAATTCTCCTCCCTCGGTTCACATCCCGTGCCTAAAGCCCTTTTTTGAAGGAAGGCGCTCCCTACAGACCGGTTGAATGAAGTCTCGTGGCTGGCACGGATTAATTACACTAACACACAAATATTTGAACAACGATCTGGATATATGGCTCCTATTTTGTACGTCCCACCAGATTATACTACATCCTCCGAGCTTCTCATACGCGCCGAACTCTGACTTGTGCCAACTTGCTCGTCATCCTCATCCGCGCCGTCTAATCCTGTGCTTCCGCCGGAACTGTTGGGAAGCCGCAACTCTGTACCTTTCGCGCGGCTCGAAAGCCGTGCCAGCGCAACGGGATCCTCGCCGAAATCCCCCAGTGAGAGGAGGCTGGAAACGGCCGAGCGCGTCGCCGTGGCCTGGAATCGAACCGCGCTGAGAGGCTTGCTGTGCTGGCTCTCCGCATTCCCCCCAACCTTCTCCGCTTCCCATTCGCGGAGGTGCAGGATGAAGCGCGCGGTCAGGATGCAAGAAAGGCTGAAGAATTGTGAGCGTAGATGGTAGTGGGAAAGTGCAGCAACGAACGGCAGAGTGAATGCATTCGGGAGGCGTTGGAAGAATCCGGGCTAGATATGAGGTATTAGAATCTCGAGGTGAGAGAGCCCTGTTGAGTCATGCGAACCGGTGCTCGCTGTGAAGATTGTTACGACATCACTCGCTCGAACAGAACGGTTCAACTCACATAATTCAGGATCACGGCTGCCGTGGTAAAAATTGAGGTGGTGCTAATTAGTAGATGAGTTGGCGCGGAAAATCTCCGTCAAGATCGAAGGTTGCGTACCAGAAATACAAGATCCCTGTACCGCGAGTGGTGTTTAACGTGGGAGACACAGAGAAATGGATCGAACGACACGACCTTGCTGGAATACTAGAAACCTGATCCCGTGCCGGTGGATTTGCAGCCCACCGCCGGCCCGAAAGGCAACCACACACCGCGCAGTGGTTAAGAAGGCCGCGGAAGACTCGAATATAACCATCAAAATGGACAGCATCTCTGGGGCTGGGGATCATTGAGAAGGGAGGAAGCAGATAAGATGGAGATCCCGACCTCTGTGGGTATAGTCAATGAATCGGAGGCGTGACGGTAGCGAGATACTACGCACATGGGAAGAGTGGAAGATCCAACACAACGCGTGCCCGGTACGTGTGTCTATATCGCACCCAGTTAAGCGCAGTTCGACGCGAAAAGGGATAGCGTGCGTACAATATCAAGTGCGACGCAGGCGAGTCCGACGACACTCATGTAGGCGAGGACCCATTTGTTCATCCCATAGACGGCGTAAGTCCGCATGGTAAAAACAGCTTATCGGCCTCTCATCAGCGAGTTTAGATGCAGTGAAAATATGCTGGCCCACCGATCACGGCGGCGCGACCAAGGACGCTAAGCGCGCCAACGATCTTGTACCAGGTGTTGCACCTGTTCAACGCACGACGATTGAGAAAAACGGATGGACGGTGCCGTGAAAACGTACTATGAGTGCGATGAATAAGGGAGATTGTCATGAAAGAGTGTTGGAAAATACCGTGGAGCCCAGTTTGTCGGCTATAGCGAGGAGATAGAGCACGTTCGCCACCAAGGCGTAGCGGCAGCCAATGTACAGCGCCGTCGAAACTCTGAATCGCTCGTTCCATATGTACTGCACCTCCTTGGGGAACGTCAAGGCGTAATCATAATACAGGAGAGCTATAGAACGGGTTCATTAAATAGTAGATCCTCCAACTTGCAGAAATAAGACACCTACCGAGACTGGAGTATTGAAGTCGAAACTGCAGGAAACTTGCTTGTGTGTCAGGTCGGATAATTTTCAGCGAATGGGGCACATACTGAGTAGTTGCAGCGGTAATGGCTTTGGAACTCATAACGCAGAGGAAGAGCGAGGCCGTGTGTGAAATAGGTTGGAGAGCGGGTTTAAGTATACCAGCATATCCATGAATATCAAAGACACGATGGAGGCTGAGCAGATCCTGTAACGAAACGGGGACTCCATTCCGTCACCGACCTAGAACCAAGTGATAATCCAAGCCCCGATGACTCCCGATGACCTATCACAGAGACAAGTTTAACTAGAAACACCGAACGCCCGGATTAGACGCCACACCCACCGACGTTCGAGGATTGAGGACGACGATTGAATAAATAAATTGCTCGTTAGGGGGAGATGATTTTCAACGCAGAGTGTACTCACATCCTGGTGCTCGTAACGACCAGTTTCGAAGTCATAGTGGTGAGGCCGTGTGTGAGAGGCTTCCAATTATACCACCTTCACCATTTTGGATATGAAAGAGACAATGGAGCATCTCTTCATCGAAGGGGGCAATGATCCTCGTCATTGGGCTGATAATCAGGCTTGATGACCTGTGGAATGTAAATTCGACACCGACTCAGGAATTAAAAACGAAACTAAAGAAGGAAATTGCTCGTCAAGGGGAATGAGTTTCAGTGCCGATGGTAATACATACTGTGAGCGGGTTCCAAGCATGATCATCGGACCATTCTTAGCTATAAGATGGAGCATCTCTTCATCCTCTAAACGAGGGAACTTAGAACTACCTGATAATCGAAGGCCATCCCGGACCAGTGTGAGACCACTCAAAACGAAAAGACACCGCGTCTAGACCTTTGGGAGGTGGGGCCTCGGCAACCTGTGTTATGCTGGCTGCGCAGTTCTGGGAAGAAGATGGGTTATAAACAGCCTCTGGGAGCTCGCACGCCTAGTTACCTACGTTTTCTGAGGAACGTGCGCTCGTGTGCCACTGAATGACGACTCGACGACATATTTGCGGGGCGAACGAAGGGAAGGCGGGTCGACACGGGGTCTTGGTCTAACCGTGAAGGTGTCGAGAAGTTTCGAGCCATAGAAACTCTAGGACAACTTGAAGGCGGACGCTTCACGAGGGACAATGCTGTGGTGCAGAGAGGCGGGGTTGGTGTTGTCCATAATATCGTCATACGGCGCACCCGGTCAGCGTCCATGGTGGCAAAGAAGAAAAGGTCGCTAATCGACGCATCAATCCCGTCAATCAGCACGTGATATTCTGATCCGAGTATGTCCGAAATTAAATGCGTGATCATCAACCACACGTCCTTTGCCACCACAACCGTGACAACGTTGGGACTATGGTGCTGGTTCAAGTTACTACTGCTGGTGGCCTCAATCGTTTACACTCCATTCCGCTGTTCATTTTGGGTCGATTCATCATTGAGGGTCGAGTCATGTCGGATTGCCGCCGAGTCCTGGGTAACCGCTGGCCCCTGGGTTCGCCTACTGCTTCCTACTAATTTAAGTTATGTTTGTGACCTCTTTAGAATTCCCTCCCTGGATCTGGGCGAACGCCGCACGGAGTCCTAATCCCAAACTCTCCATTGCACGAGCAAGTTTGCTACTTCTCCGCAGCCGGTGTGTCCATCCCTCCATCCGGCAACCGACCCCCGTTGTCTGTGCCGTTTAATTCCCACCTTTCATCCAGGGCATTGCGCATTTTCACCTCACTCATCAACAGGCACGATAGGAGGCCCATGACCGAGATACCCAGCATTGTATACCAGATGGTCCGCATGCCCTCCGCGAAGACATCGCGCACTTGATCTCTCAACTCCTCCGGCAGGCTGACAAGCTGCGGAATGATAGCGTATGTTAACTGCGCCTTGCTGCCAAATGTATCAAGGAACTCGGCCGGAAGACGGGCGCGGAGGGTGTTTTGCAGGATCGTTCCCCCGACAACGATACCCCAAGTCTGTTATGTACCGAAGTCAAGTTAGGAGGGTCAGTCAACACGGGGGAGCTCACTTACCTGCGAAAAGCACCGAACGAAAATAAAGAACCCCAAAGCGTGTGCGTTGTTCGAGAACGGTAGGGGTGCCAGGATCGCGAATTGGGCGCTGACCCAGATGATGCCAAGACCACTCCCGAGGATGGTTTGCAACCCGATATATGCGGGTGCCTTGCTTTCCTTTCCCAGCATAGTGAGGAGGCCGAATCCGACCACGATGAGGACCCATCCAACACAATTCTGGGGTCGGTAGCGTTTCGACAGTTCGACAGAGACGCCAGCCAGGATACCAGCCACGGGGACGACGATGGCGACGCTGAGAAAGTCCACCCCCGACCGTATCGGTGAGGCCAATTGGCATGCCTGGAAATACACTGGGGTGTAGACTAATGATATTGAGACAGAAAAAGCAGCGTGGGGCTCTGCGACAACTCACAAATCGCCGCCATGGACACAATCCCATGGATACATGTACCAATATACCTGCACGATAAAGACAGTGAGCTTTTGGAACTCAGGTTGTCGCTTACCCACTCATTGTCGTTCGGTTCGTTACGAGGAAGGAGGGTACCTGCTCAAAATGAACACTGCACGCCACCATATGATGGCACGCTCACAGTTGGCATTTTAGCAGCCCGGAACTTGTATTCGACTCCGGCGAACGCACAGAAGGCCGCAGCGCCAATGCAGAATGGAACAAGAACTTGCTTGGAGCCCCACGGATGTTGGAACCCGGCCCCTGCGAGCCCAATGGTCATCGCTACAGTTCCCGCGATGAGACAACCCAGACCGCTGTAAGGAATCACTGTGAATAAGTTATGGCCATGAATAAACCCCCGACTAACATCCAGTCGACGCTCAATGTCATGCTGCGAAGACGTTCGTGCGGCGTGTGGTCTTCCAGGAAAAGAATAACTAGGAGAAAGGCGATACCACATAATGGCAGATTGAGGAAGAACAGCCATCTCCAATTCGAACCCGAGAGTGCACCCCCGATCGGCGGACCAATTGCGCTGGAAAGTTAAGTTTTAACGACTGCCAATGCCCCGACGATCGATTTTTGCGCACCAGGCGAACGCCCACACGCTGTCGTACGCTGGTTTCAATGGGCCGCTGAGGAGCACGGAGGGCTTACGACGCAGTTGCACCCAGAAACTTTCCTCGCTCCGGCAAGGGGATGAGATCAGCATAGATGATTTCCGCCGTGGATATACATCCGCCCCCTCCGATGCCCTGCACCACTGCGAGCCATATTAACAAGCACAAGAAAGGGGACCAGACGTCGAGTGCTTACCTCTCCCAGCGATGAGCATGTTCAAGTTCTGCGCCGACCCGCATATGGCTGAACCGAGCGCAAAGAACGCGATAAACGTGAGCAAGCCGCGTTTTCGCCCGATGGTAGAAACGAGTGCGCCGATCGTTGGCAGGATGGCTGTTGACGCGACGGTGTATGCGCTGCCGACCCAGATGAAGTCCGAACCGTGGAGGTGTTCGACAATAGTGGGTAACGCAGTGGAGACCGCAGTCCGTGGAAAGGTGTGTGTCAGACGGCGAAATATTTCAACAGGGTGAACTTACTAGATCGAGGGCAGAAAGTAGGTCCACCACGAGATTGGCGACGAAGACCGACCAAAACGCCGACCCCCGCTTCCTCCCTAGACCGTCCCGTGTCGATATGGTTTCCGTGGTGGGCAAGTTTTGTGGAGACATGTCCGAAGTCGCGTCCGTGGACGTTGGAAGTGGCTGGCTTTGAGAGAACGAGCTGCCGAATCCGCATATTTGGTTCTATCCTAAGAATCATCCTGGGTGCAGGAATGCGATGACCTCCCGTTCTTCTGAGAATCGATCGACTTCTCATCCCGAATGGCTCCCGTGACCACGGGAGGGCATCGCCCAACAGGATACAGCTGAGTATGAATTTCTCGTAATTTTGCCGCAACGGGTCATTTCGGCAACTACTTGCAGTAAAATAGCGTCAAGACTTTCGCACCGACTCATCAATTAGCCGTCACTTGATTGGGCAGCCATTTTAAATTGAGCATCCTAGATGTTAGGTGCCCATCTTGATCGGGAGACTATCAGTATTGAAATTGAACCGCTCACTTGGATTAGGTCGGAGAGAATCGTGAGTGGATCACATAATTTCCAAAATTTAAGAAGGAACCCAGCCTGAGACACTCAGACCTTCCCCAGGAAAGCTCCCCACTGACTCTGACCTTGAAAATATGTCTGAATCTCCGCCCTGGGTCAACCTAGCCGGTCTCGCCGTTGGAGGACCCCTCTATGGCATATACTTTTCGCTCCATGTGGCATCGACCGTTCTCGTCCTTCGTCGTTCTGAAGGCCCGCGTGCGGTCCCTCTTTATCGCTCTGTCATATTCGTCCTCGGATGGCTTCTCTTCATGTCCGTCACAGCGGTGAGTGCCACCAAATCCTGGTCGAGCAGTGCTCAACGCCGATTTAGAATTGGGCTGTCACTGTATGGCATAATGTCGCCGGTTTCATCGTTTTCAAGAGTGGTACGGCGGCACCAGAGTTTTTCAACGACAGTAGCCAGATCACATCGTTGGTTCAAAATATTTTCGTTGCGATCTCCATCGTCCTCGGTGATACCATGATCGTACGTGAACCTGAAAACATTATCTCTAAACCGACACGAATGCAGATATACCGACTGTGGATTGTGTGGTTCCGAAACAAATACGTGGTGATCCTCCCCACACTCAGCCTTATTGGCCTTTTCAGCGAGTATCCCCATCTCTGGCACTTGATTCGATGTCATTAACAGGCTACGAATTATAGTCACGACTGTATTGTCAGTACAAACGGCCTCGCATGTCAACAACCTTGCAGAGATTGTCGGATTGACTCCCACCTTAGTCTTCACGCTCTTGTACGTCCTTCGCGAGGCTTCTACTGGTTGCGTTGACATCGGCAACACAGCACAAATGTCTACTCGACGGGTGAGATCCCTCCTCCAGGAGCAGCATCGGGATTAAAACCCAATTTCAGCCTTTATAGCCTACAAACTCTGGACGATTATCAAGGAATCATCCTCCGTCGGCGGAAACCAGCTACTGGTGAATAGCTCTTGATTTATACTCAAGCGTAATTTACATGGTTTGGCAGAACTTCCTGTCCATCAGCGTTGAAAGTGCTGCCCTCTACAGGTCTGTTTTCCTCTCCCGCTGCCTTTGTTTCCCGCGATTAATCAGTCCTTTCCGTTCTAGTGCATGGGGAATCTTTTACATCGTGACCCATCAAATTAACTCGGACGTCCAAATTGTTGCCCTGATGCCGGTGCCTGCGGTGGCCGGAATCGCCAACGCACTTATTCAAACATGGAGTGGATTAGGAAAGGCAATCCAGACCCGGTTGGGATCGTCTTCAAGGACGATTTCAGCTACTGAGGTGCGGTTCAGAACCGCAACCGACACTGAGGCCGGCAGCCGGACCGATGCGGTTGAACTCAAGCCGACCACAAGTTCCAACGGTTTCTGAGCTCCTGTTGGGCCAAGTGACCACAGGGTTCCCTTTTCTACTAGTGGAGCGTCTGGGGCTCCCCCTTTTAGCTTGTGTAAATCATGTTTGTTCTGAATGGCGGCCACCCTTTCTCAATCAGCTCTCGAATAACATCCTGCAACCAGAGATTGAGTTGAGGGTCTGATTTTGACCCTCGGAAACGAAAATACACCCCGTCGTGAGGAATTGCCTGCGGGACGCCGACGGCATTCTATGCCGGCATGGCACTAATAGATGAGCGCGCCGATTTCGGGCCGAAGGCGGTTACAAGGAAGTTGCAGCATGAACAGCTCCCTCATACAATTTGCGAGTACAGCAATTGCCTGTGTGAACGCGCTGCCGTGAGGAATATCGATAAATGATACTCTCGCGATCATCAATAAGAAGAAGATCGTTCACCAACATTGGTGCCGAGCCACCTTCCCGCGGCGGTGTCTCGGGACAAATCTCACTACTTTGGCTCTTGAGTAAGTCAGTGATGAGTATCCAAACATCATACGGCGACCGAAACCCATTCATACCCTGGAGCCTCATCTGCAACCCCTTATTTTTAGATCAGCGCAGGACTCGAAGATCAAAGATGCCGTGTTTCCAAAGAGCGGCCTGGCACTCTCGAATTCCCAAGGATTGCCACGGATGCGCATCCGCGCACAAAGCTGAAAGGTTCCCTCCACTCGCTCGTCACGGCCGCGAAGGAGACTGCCTGTTTGAATACATGGGGTCAGATCTTTGCGAACATTTCGGCAAGAGTTAAGAAAGTCGGTCGGAAATCATCAAACCATTCAGACACTTCGCGATGATCCTAGTGCTGAAAGGTATCAGTCTCAGAGCAGATGGAGCAGATGCGGTCCCCGATGAAAACTTTCTGATAGGTTCATTTTACCGCAACGGGTATATCGGCACCGATGGTGGGCGACCCGGGAGTTTCAGAGGTGAGTCCAGATGCCCTGGTTTAGCAAGCCACGCAGTGTTATAAAGACCCCTGTACGGCGCGGGTGATCATTCGAGTTATGCCTCTCGAAATTTCGCCTTTCGTGATCACTTGCCCCCAGAATGCGCAAAGCGCGCCAGGAACCTTCCTGAAGATGACGGCCAATAGATACTCTACACCAGAGTCTCACGCGGATACCCGAGGTCTTACACTCGTGTTTGGACACGGTCCTGGTGCACGTGAGTATGGCGTTGCCAAAGGAATAAATGTTGACCGATGTTCAATTCCAGATAAAGAACAGTGGAGTGCGACCATCGAAGAACTCTTCCCTCTACAGCCTTCGCGGTACCCGCACTCCCGTGTCTATGAGGCTTGGTCTTTAGATTGTATGAACCACGGCGACGCAGCCCTGCTCAATCGTGAGGAGCTTTCCTCGAACCGGAAAGATGGTATATGTGAGTTTCGCTTTTCGCTAACGCGACGCATTTTTGATTCACATTATCCAGCGCCATTTGAGTGGGCGGAAGCGATTGCAGCATTTCTACGGTCCCCCCAAATGGAAGGAAAACGCATCGTGCTTCTTGCGCACTCGGCCGGCGCCATGGCAGTGTGAGCAGTCCATATCGAGTTCAATTCACTAGCAATGTTAACACCTGAACAGGGCTTTATCGACCAAGACAACTCGGCGTGACCAGCCCCTCCCCTGCGTTGGGATTATCTTCGTGGAACCATTTATGATGACAGCAGACGTGTATTACCTCCACCTGGATAAAGACATTCAACAGCTTGTCCTCAGAACGGAGTCTCGGCGGGACAAGTGGCCCTCCCGGGAGGTCGCGTACCCATTTTTTAAAGTCCGTCATCCGTACGATGTCTTTTCACCGCGGGTATTCAACGCGTGGATGGTATGTCGCAGGCGACCTTCCTTCTACAGATCGCGAATCTAACAATCAACCACGTCAGATGCACGGGTTAGTGGATACCCCGGACGGCGGTGTCACTTTGAAGTGCAACAAATCCCAAGAGGCACAGTGCTACCGCTACTTTATTGACGGTCTAACTGCTTCGTTTGACCAAATTGCACACGTATGCCTGAAGATTCCAGTCTACATTATCTGGGGCACTCGAGTGGATCCGTTGGTTCCTCAAGCCGCGCGAGACTTGGTTTCGTGGATCCCATCGTCCAACAGGGTGCAGGGTGGTCATCCTGTGCGTTTCAACCTTGCGCTTGCGCTGGCAAGAGTTCAATGGCATGCCTTTCCTTAGCTTCCACAGGAAAACCCGGCCGGCGTGGCGGTGGAGATCTGTCGAGTGCTAGACACGTTCAGCTCGGTGTGGATTCGGGAGTCGCAGATAACCAGTCGCTTGTGATACGCACCTAGAGTATCGGCCCGACGTTCACAATCAAGTCGCCAGATCTAAAATCGTCAAATGTATTTATGGTTTAGTGGTATTTATCCTTGGAAATATTTCCATCCCTGTTTCGGGAGAGTCAAGCTGTGATTTTGGTTTTTCTGAGAGCTTTAAATGTCTTTTCCTGTGATCTCGGCGAACTCGGAGGGGCAAAGAGAATAGATTTCGCTTTAGGTCGAAGTTCATGGCAGCTTCTTCCCGCGTCCCAGGAGTCAAAGTTTTCGTGTTCAACCAGGAAATTGAATACGGGAGTACGAGAGGCGGGTACTTCTCCTTTCTCTCATTGGTTATTCTACTGCTTGCCGTTTTGCCCACCCGGACATTATCGTTCAAAAACCCAACTCATTCGGCTTCGGGGAATATGGCATCCGGAATTTGTACTACTACGCACAAGACCTCAATCCCGATCGCTTGAATACCCCTCTGCATCACAACAAGAGGCCGACCAGATATTCGGTGAACCAGGCGCCGTGGAAAGAATGGCGAATTTCTGCAAGTTTTCCCCCCTGTTGCCGGAACCCAACTACAGTACTCGGCAACCCAGTCGGATAATCGCATTTTGGGCCTACCAGGCGCAGTAAGTCGAGGAATGTAATTGAACATGGCGCCATGAATTTAAACACTTTCAACAACATGTGTACAAGAAAATCGAGGGGCAGCGTATCGTCAAATGTCGGAGCATCTTGATAGGCAGAATATTCAGTATCACCTCTGGGAGAAACCAAGGTGTGCTCACCAGGAAGATCAATAGTCATCGTCGGACCAGTCGCCATTGTCGGGGCTCTCGTAGCCATCGAACAGCGGGAAAATATTTTCCGCTTCATACGAAGCCGGATCACCAAAATATTCATTAAAATTGTTGCTGCGGCCCCGCTCTTTGACTAGAGCAAGAAAAGCCAGGAGGCGGGTGGATTCGGAGAGAGGAAGCTGCTCGCGGACTCGCCGCGCGAGGCTGCCATTCAGCAAGTCCGTTTCGATGATGAAGTAGGCCTCGCGGAGAGAGGGATGGTTCGCAAGAGCCTGGTCGGCTTCTGGTTCCACCGAGACAGAGCGCCGGCACTCCCAGTCTCCACGGAAGCGAAATGTCAGCCACTGCAGGTTGGGTGTTTGGGTGGCAAGCGTAGGGATGCAGGACATCAAAGAGGGCGGCATTGTAATTTCGGTCATGCAGGCGATGAAAGTGAGGGACCGGAGGGTGGCAATGATGGGAAGTGCATACGCAGGCGCGTTTTTATTCTGTCGGTTTAAGAAAACTAAGGGCATGTGAGACATCACGTCGCACAGATGAGAGAAGGCCAAACTTACTACTAAAGTCGGGACAAGGTGTTCGAGGGAGGGACAGTTGACCACAAACTCCTCGAAGCCGGCCAGGGAATCCGTCCTCGGCGCCGCAATCGTAAGACAGCGAAGGTGAGTCAAAAGCGGCTTCACATCGGGGCGGAGCAATGTGCAGTGGAGTGGGGGGCAACCGTCCGGAAAGAAAGAAAGAACGAGGCGGTCGAGACACGCCGCCGAGATTTGGGGGGTATCCCACTCTTGCCCGGCATCCTGAGTGATGGTGTCGTCGACCAAAATACCTGGGTGTACATTGACGGCCCGGCATGTAGCAAGTGCGTGGATCATCAGCGACGGAGGTATGCCACCACAATTGAAAGCGACATATTGGAGGTGCGGGAGCGACAAAAGTGAACGCAATGACGTTCTGAAGTTGTTGGGCGAGCGTGAGTACCATGATGTTGAGCCGGAAAGAATGAGGAGGCTAACGCCTGTAAGGAGAGGAAACGCAGCAGCGAGTTGGAGGTAATCGAAATCGGGGCCATGCCCAATGTCGACGGACAATTCGCGCACGTAGGACGCTAGACGGGATGAACCGGCGAGTCCACGAGTGACGCCGTCCGAGTCCGCGCCCAGGGTAGCAGAGCGGAAAAGAGCACGCTGACCAGGAACGCGGAATCTCTTCGCTACCAGTGAGGCCGACTTCAGATCACGGCGGATGCGACTGCAGTCCTCCCGTGTGTTTGGGGCTTCTAGAGGTCCAATATGCTCGACGACAAGTTCGATGAGTTCCTGTGCGAACGTGTGCATCGCAGTAAAGGTCAGGAAGAAAATTTGCGGCTTTGGTCGTGTTAGACATCGTCCGCGAAGACTCGGAGGTAACCGATGAGCGACCTGCTTCGATTAATAATGAACCGCAGATACAAGAATGGTTGAAACTTGTGGGTTGAATAAGCGTGACGGCGGTCAGGCTGAATGAAGGTGAGGAATAGACAAAGAGTGAGAAGGGAAGAATTCGACTCTCTTCGAGTGACTCGAGTCCGCCACCGAAACAAGGTCCAAGGACGAGATATTCGGAGAGCTGATACGAGGATTGTGCATGTTGTGAGGATAATCAGAGAGCGAGGAAGAAAAGAACCCAATCGTCCGCGGTTCGTCCCAGGACACAGCAAACCAGAAATCAGCATGGTGGCAAGAGGAAAGAGTTGTTTGGCAGCGGCAGCCCGGGCCGAATATTGTTTGTGTAAGGCAGTGTCTCGCTTAGGAGCAGCTTGTACCATCCAGGTACCGAAACCACTTTCCTCGCCACGGGTTTCTTTCTAGGTCCCCTCAACGTTAACACACCGAATTTTCAATCCAATGAGATGTCTCGCGTGTTCACTTGTACCCTCAGTCAACCCTCAGTGCTAGAAAAAGAAAACGATAAAAACCCACGCAGCGAACACCACGCGAACAATAATGGGACACACGTGGACCAAAAAAGCCTCAGTTTGACGGCACTCGTCGACTCCTGGGGCCTGAGTCCTGAACCTATGCCGCAAATCCTTCCCCTGTCAAATTCCTGCAACTCATTGAAGCTCGATTCTCGCCGCTCAGACGAGCGCACTAGGGCTCCGGGCCGTCGCCGTCACTGACGGGAACGGGTCCCGTCACGACGGGTACCGACCCGTCCGTCGGGGCAGGAGAACTTGCTTTCTGACGGACGGGTACGGGACGGGTCTACCCGTTGACGGGTGGCCCGGCAACGGCCGTTGACGGGGTGACGGGTGAACGGGTCGGTGTTTTAAATTTCCATGGAATTCGCGCTTGATTCGCGCCAAGCGGTCGAAATCAACCATCATCCATAGGATAAATCTATTTGTCAACCCCCCTTGTTGCATCAACGGGGGTTGTCAACCCCCAGGATTTGTGAATTTTGATGTGATGGCGCTTGATGGCGGGGACGGCGGGAAGGAGCGGGAAACGGTCGGGCGTTCTCTGATGAAGTGCAAGTGTAAGAACATGTAATAAATCCCCATACATCGATCAGAGATGGCCATGTAGCCTCCCTTTTTTTTTTTTGGTGGCCCTCCCGTCGAAATCAGTCAGGATTTTTGCCGTTCTGTCGTTTGAACTTGGTTTGAACCACCGAAATGATGTGGGATGCCCCAGAAAAATTGGGAGAAAAAAGGGGGAGCACATCTACACATTCTCGACAGTATTTGGCACTCTTGAGGGACGAAAAATCCCTCTTTACCTCTGAAAACAGTGGAGTTGCCTCAAAAATGGTTTGAAATCTTATCTTATCTTGTACGGCAGGGGGTTGCCAAATAGAAAAAGTCTATATGCCAACCCCGTTGTTCTTGTCAAGGGGGTTGACAAATAGATTTATCCTCATTCATACTGTCTGCGCCCCACATATCGCCCGAAGTAGCCCGAAGTGCGCAATACGGATTAGGTTCTCAGAGTCACGGCGGCATAACTTGAATACGTGAGCTGGTCATGACTCTTGAGCACTACACCTTTCAAAATTTTAGAAGGAGAGCTTGAGGGCAGACTCGGTGGCAGGCTGAGATTTCTTAGTTGCAGTCACGGAAAGAGGTGGAGACTTGTCCAGGGTCGGTAATGTACGAAGCAACACAATATATATACTTACGTGCACACCCACCATTCAACGAGGCCACTCAATCTCTTAGTTGCAATCACGGAAAGAGGTGGAGACTTGACCGGAGTCGGTAATGTAGAAAATCCAGGTTCGGTAATGTACAAAGCAACATAATATATATACTTGCGTGCACACCCACTATTTAACGAGGCCACTCAAGTCGTCAAAATGCTCACCGAGATTTGCGATGTCGCAAACTCTTGATCATCACCAGCGCCAGCCCCGGAAAACTTTTGCCAGGTGAGCTGCATTCTGACTCACTCATGCTAATACCTTACTGAAAACCGGTGTAGCACAGGGTACATTATTTCTATCCCGGCCGGGAACTATCGGTGCCCATGCTGGTAAATCAATTATCGTTAATTTTGCAATCTTCCTACTAGTACTGCCCTTCTTGCTATGTGGTCTCGCGGGTTACACTCTCGGTGAACAGCTTGAAACTTAAACAGTAGCTCACGGAGTCTTTATAGTTAGTTAGTTTTACTACTACAACAATAATAGCAATGAAATAATTGAACGGAATTGAAATGCAATTGAAAATTAAAATTCTACCCGTCGACGGCCGTAACGGGTCTGACGGCCGGGTCCCGTCCGTCGGGGCTCCCTGGGGCGCATGCTGACGGCCGGGTTGACCAGGCCGTCGCCAAAAAACGGCCGTCTTTCAACCGGCCGTCTGACGGGACGGACGGCCCGGAGCCCTAGAGCGCACCTCTCATAATACCAAGGGCTTTCGCCCAAAACTTCTGGCTCACCGGTGCGGAATTTATTTCAGGTCGACATGTCTAAATTTACTCTTCCGGACGAATACCCTCTGTCAGACGTGCCAGGGACTTTACTTGAAAATTCAGAATCTCGCAAGAGCATGCAAGACGCCTTGATTGAATATAGGACACGCTATACTACTACATACCCGTCACCCTGACTGTATAATCCAGAAACGAGATCCGACTGGAAATCTGGAACCATTTGCTCGGTGCCGGAGCAACAACTGCCAGAGTGTCTTCTTGAACTTGTGCACGTACGCTCAAGCTGTGCAAACGGACTACATCGCTCCAAATTTTCCAATCCTTCAATGTTCTCGAAAGCCACGTCAGGCGACGATTAGCGGAGTCTGTGGAACGTTTCACCAAGTCGGGAAGTGTGCGGGATCCTCAACTTTACCCTCTCCCGCCTCCGTCGTTTGAGCGGCGCACGAAGCGCCACATACATTAATTTCACGGATCTATTGTGGGTTGCTGTCACTCCAACAGACAAATTTGGCGCCCCGGCTCCGACATGGCTTCTGGAGATCCTCCGCCGAGTATTAAAAACAGCCATGATCACTGCAGTGCAAAACTCCCATATCCGCGATGCAGATGTCGATTGTCCCCTCTCACTCCATAATCCCCTCAACATCACCTTCTAACTCGCATTTTTTTTTAGTTGAACTCAGTTGCTATCTGGATTGGACAGATAGAAGCCCAAGGGTGTTCCTCTTGCGTGGAAACGACAGATTAAGATAATAGTTTTCTCGGCCTCAGAACGGGATGAAGCAATGAGTCGAGTTGTCGCCGGGGTTCCTTTGCTTCGCCTGGGGATTACCGGCTCCCCAAAATCACCACCCACCTCCCACCAGGACGGCGCGTCAGGGCTAGGTCTCCAGTCAAGGCCGCCTGCTGGGTGAAGATGCTCGAAGTAACAGGCTTTGTTTGCACGGGCTAACAGGTCTGTTCAAGTGTTCCCTACTCTTGACTTCTGCCCGCGATACCAAAGAACCTCCGCAGCGACAAGAAATAATCGGCTCCGCAAGAAGTCGTGCCGGGCGATGGCCAGGAAAATTAAAGGGGGGAGAATTACCTTCAAATGGCGGTCGATTCAGACGCTCGGATTACAGAAGGAAACAAACAAAACTTGCGCAGTTCCCTGGCGAGAGTCTCCAGGCCCCTACCTTGCCAGCTGCTACTATTGAAACATTCAACCCCCGCTGCTCGCGCTCCCGCTACTCATACCCCGCTGTTCGAACTCCCACTCCACAAGAATCGAAGTCCGTCGAGCGGATCCTGAACCCAATCAATCAATCCCTTGGCGGCCATGCGATATCCCGCCACCCTGAAAACTTGTGCGATTTTCTTCTTCTTTCATCCAGGCAAATAAAAAAACGCCCTCGGAAACTTTCTCGCCAGACCCCCTCTGCCATTATAATGCTGGCTCAAAAATAGCCTATAAAGTATCACCCCCAAAAACAAGAACTAAATTGCCGCAGCTTGTTGAACAGCGATAACTGTCAGGCGACAGGCTGTTAGAAGCAAACGGTAAGCGCCGGACAGCCCGCGCAGGTGATCCACACTATGTTTAACTTCCTGTGGGAATTCCGCGAGAGCGCGGCGGTTCTATATGATTCTTCTCACGTTGATAGGTGGGTCGGGCGCTCAGGCCCCGGACCCTGGGCGGGAAAGACTCGGTGCTATGCTCCGATTCACAACCAACCATTTTTCATTCGTCGCAGCCGCAGGGCCAGCGCAAATCTTTCACTCAGCGGAACTTCACCTGAAAAAGCTCAGCCCCTGTATCGTGGATGGTGGAAAGATCAGGATAAGATTTGCCTTTAGATTTGCCTCTTTTGAAGTATATGAAGTCACGCTCTGGATATTTTTGGAGACGCCGGCCCTACAACCGACTCCGCGATTTTCGTGTTGAACCTGTCATGTCACAGGTAAGTGAAATTGACCAAAACGAAAATCCAGTCGCACTTAGGGGACAAAACGATGCTCCGTCAAGCACCCCGAGGACGCGATGCGCAGGAAATGCTGAATGCCTACTGTAACTTCTGCGGGGTACAAAAGATTCCATGGTATGCTTTCCGGTCCAATCCAACTTCAGGGCCTAGCGTTACTCGTCAAATCTCCGTTTCCTCGTCGCGGCCGCATGAGCAGGTCACATCTTGTCCTTCCATCCAACTTGAACTTCTATCAATCATGTTTCCTCGTGTCTTCAGTTAACTGATCCACAGAAGCGTTGTCTTCCCGAGCCATACTTCCTCTGTATTCCCCTGCAGCGGGCTTTCCATGGAGCCAACATGCATCTTCACGTTTATCATCCCCACAAACTACCATTATAAATAAATTTATGCAATGTGTGCAACTGTGGAGCAAAACCAGTTCTTCGATTTCAAGCGCGGCAAAGAAGCTCAAGGGGTCCCCGGCTTTTATTCGAAAATCGGATCGGGCGATAGGTTTTTTTCGACCTGGGCTGAACGCCCACCGATTTTCAAATTCCAACTCCCCATGCGGGACTGGGATCAAGCTCGAGCGTTCCACCCACATCTAGTTAAGCCTTTCATTGAACTCCCAAGTCAATATTATAACAAGCGAGAGTCGCGGACCCATAGCGATCCGCTTCCAACGTGAAAATTCCGACACTCGAAATCATTTAGGGGGTAAAATACAGTGCTGCAGAGAATATCCACATTCAAATAGCCCCAAGACGGGCCAAAAGATTGCGCTAAGACAGGATGTCGCAGACGGACGTTGGAGTCTGCCACTCAGAATATAACCCACGTTGACGAAAGATGGTTATCAGAGAATCCCCCGCTCGCCCAATCGTAGTACAATCCTAAAAACAGGATGATCACCCAATGGCGCACAATCCTAAAGACAGTCTCATCACCTATATAACGAATGGGAAGCACACAGTCATCCACCCCCATGGCCGTCGTCCAGTATCCCCTCGACAAGACCTTCCTGGTTGCAGCCTGGTTAGAGGTAAGGGTCTATGTAGCTCGGAGGTAAACGGGGACTAGCTCTAACCGACCTTTAGGCTTTGTGCTATGGTGTGTCTAGAATATGTTGTTCCCTCTGCAGCGCTGATACCCTCGCAAGGCGGCTTCTTTGTTGTTTTCTGGATGGGAGTCTACATCCATGTTGGCTTCAAGAAGGGTCAGAACCTGCACAACAAGGTACCAGCATTCCTCTAAGTCTGTACTTTCCCGGCGCTGACTTTCCCCAGGTCATGTTCGTGATCTCCTGCTTGATGTTCATTATTTCGACAATGCACCTCTGTAAGCAGGCCAATCCGCGATACAGTTTTTATTCTCATCGACACTCACCTTGCACAGCGATTGATATATATCGGCTCATCCGTGGCTACGTGGACTTCCGAGTCAGTGTTTTCCGCTCGATAGTTTCCGCTTACTGACCCGCGGCAGTTGGCACCTGGAGGGCCTGCGGGTTATATAGGACAACTCAGCCGTTGTAAGTAGGCCAAGAGATGCCGAGGTTTCACTAACAATACCTGTAGGGGACCACAGCATGAAGGACACACTGTATGCTACACAAAGCATGGTGGGCGACGTTGCGGCGGTGAATCAATCCTGCGATTGTGTTCCACCTCAAGAGTCGCTGATGTCGAATTTAGATCTACCGGTGCTGGATTCTCTGGAACCGAGACTGGCGAGTTATTGTCCTCCCTGCATCGCTGCTCTGTGTTACCATCGGTCAGTGGTCTCGTCCCCTTCTTTTATCTATTTGTGCCTGATGTTTTGTCGGGAGCACAGGGTCGGGCTACTACATCACGGATGTGCTGTACCCACGACAAGATCCCAACGCCTCAATCTTTGACCCTCACCTGCTCCACTTCATCACTCTCTGTTGGCGCCACTCTTCCATCCTGCTGTTCGCAACTGACATATTTTACAGTTTTCTCCATCGCCGTGGCCCAGAATATCATCACTACCGGCCTCATGGGTTGGCGCCTCTGGCAGGGCGAGCATCGCGCCAGAGGGCAACGTCTGGGAGGCAGCCTAATGCCCATCCTGCGCATTCTGGTGGAGTCTGCGGCGCTTTACCTTTTGGTTGAAATTCTCCTTCTGGCCACATACGCGGTCGACTACAATGTACAGTACATCGTCCTCGAAACCGTCACACCTATCGCTGTAAGTTCTCGTCCCATATTAAAGATTTGTCCTTGTGCTCATCTATGATCCAGGGCTTGACCTTCAGTCTCATCACTATCCGCATCAACTTGCGTTCTCAGAAGAAGATCGCCAACATGACGACGATCGATACGTCCCCCAACGTTCAGACGATTGGGAGTACGCCGATGCGGCCCATAGTCATCGGACGCCACGTTGAGCGGGTTGACGATATGGGCAGCAGATTCGCGAAGGAGACGATGTTCAGCGAGGAGGGGGCAGCATAAGACAACATTCTCTAAATTTTGTTCTACACTGTGTGTCGTACTTGTATTTGTTATTTATCTCCACCCGTGATGGGCCTCGACAGGCGAATTGCACCATTGAATTTGCAAAATCACAGAGTAGGACAGGATCTCAACAAGGGAGAGACATTTGAAAATGGCACACGTGCTCCGTGCCTAAGCGACTACAATATTGTGACGATGAATCCCGCGCGAAATCGAAATCGAAGGATTGGGACAGCGAGGTGTATCGAACCGTCCGGTTGAACCGTGTGAGCAATCACGTGTCTACCCGATACGCTGATCCGGGCGTTCGGCAACGACAGACGAAGAGCCACCAACCTCAACGCACCTCCGCTCGCCACAGCGCGGTATCTTGGGCACACTCATTTGTTATCCACCAGAGTAGGGCCTGATTTTGAACTCGCTATAACTGAGCCGTGGAGCAAAGCGCATGTCCGACCGATTGCGGCACACTGATCCGGGCGTTCGGTAACGAGCCGCCGTGCTGTTGCGCTGTTGAAATCGCCTCCGCTTCGATGTCCTGGCGAGAGGGTGATTTGTGGATCAATAATTTCCCGGCTTCAAATATACGCGTCGAAATAAGAATTCAAGTCATTCTGTGCCGAAGAATACTTAAGTCGCGGCCATCACCAAAATCTCGTCAACCCAGCTGTTGCGGTTAGCACGTCCCGGAATCTCGATCCGCGGCGAAAAACACCGAGAAATCGAGAACTTGAAGCGCGTTAATTAGCGCCGCAGTCCACCACGCGAGCCGGGAAAAAGGTTTTCGCAAATCTATCGGGCGTACTTTCAAGTAAGCCAGGAGGATTTCAGCGTGAAGGAGGGCTGGACCAGCCTCGTTTTTTCCTTTTCTTTGTGCTTTTTCACTTCCAATCCGACCGCGCACCATCGCTACCGTGACCAAAGCAGGCTGACACTACGCAAAAACACATGCTATTGAAGCTTACAGCCCTTTGTGGAACTTAGGGCGCGGACAGTTTTTTTTTTTTTTCATGCTTTTCAACGAGAATCGTTATTTCGAGCTCAGTTCTTGTCCGTTTGCCTTATAAATATGCTCATTGTGTCCGCAATGAAAATGCGGAGGGCACCACGGTCTTCGTTTTCCCTGATACGATCATAATTGCCTTATTGGGAAAATGTCGCTCTTTTTGTACAGAACTTGTCGCATCCTCTGTGCTGTGGTCAGATTGACCTATAAATTTGATATGACGTCTTTATGAGTATTACGAAGGGCTGGACGGACCGGTATTTCCTCATATTGTATCTATTTCTTGTATACAAGGTATTCAGATATCCCACATTATGAGAATGCAGAATACCGGTGAACTAAGACACACATTCAAAATCCCGGTCCATCCAGCCCTCAATGATACTCATAAAGACATCATATCAAATTTATAGGTCAATCTGACCACAGCACAGAGGATGCGACAAGTTCTGTACAAAAAGGGCGACATTTTCCCAATAAGGCAATTATGATCGCATCAGGGAAAACGAAGACCGTGGTGCCCTCCGCATTTTCATTGCGGACACAATGAGCAGATTTATAAGGCAAACGGACAAGAATTGAGCTCGAAATAACGATTCTCGTTGAAAAGCATGAAAAAAAAAAAAAACTGTCCGCGCCCTAAGTTCCGCAAAGGGCTGTAAACTATTTATGTATCTCTTTCGTGGTGTTGCACTGCATATGCTCTGGGCAGGTCTTCACCCACCGGTGATGCAAACAATGCGAACGGAACTAAACGTCTCGGTCGCGCTAAGATACATAACGGTCGACTCCAGTGAGCATCCTTCACAAACAAAAGAAATTACTAGCACTCACTTGAAGCAGCCAGCCGCATCGGGAACGGTCGTGATGAAGCCGCCGGTGGTACCGTCGCAGTTGGCTATCGGAGTTCTGGTATCAGCATACGCTGACGGGAGGAGAAATATGCGCTACGCACAAGTAGTGTACAGGTCAATCTCGCAGTGCTCGCTCGACCCGCCGGGGGTGACGTTGAGCGCGATAGCTCCCGGTGTAGCTTCGCAAAAGGCGTTTTCGGCGACACCGGTCCAGGTGGCGAGCGCGGTGCCGGTGCACCCGGCGGCGCTGTACGAGGAGAGGGTGGGGACGGTCGCGAGGGCGACGCCGGTAGCGGCGAGGAGGAGGGCGAAAAGTTGCATAATGGGGTGTCTGAAACGAACGATCCACATGAGGTCTTTATAGCAGCGTTGCGCGGGCGCCATGACGTTGCATTTTCGGCAATCTTCGCATCGATGTTGAGACTTGTTGAGAGTCCCGTTTTGCTACGTACTATGTCCGTTGATCGGATGTAAGTTGCAGGTTGTTAATCCCACTGTTGATCATGGCCTTGAAAAGTTCAGCATCGACTCTTGATTTCCTTTTAACAAACAAGATATCACTGGCAAATATTCGATAAACTTGACCCATTACCGGTCCAGCGCTGATTATGAGGGCCGTTAGCGGTGTCTAACGTGTGTCTAGCATGTTTTTCTATTCAGTACGGAACATCACGGAGCAAAGAAGGAAGCCGTACTCAGGCACAGTACGAAACTAAACCCGCGTCCTTCACTAGTCTCGTTCCCGACGTTCTAGGGCAGTTGTTCGCTCCGCTCACGGGCAGAAATCCAATCGGGGATGTCGAGATGTTGTCGAGGCAGAAGTTTTGATGAAATTTGATCGCGATACACTGCCCTTACAGGTGCGTTCTCCCATCTCTTTTTCATCAAAATCTCTGCCTCGGGTTTTTTCGGCCGGGAGTTAGCACCGTAAGATCTGGAGCCGAGATTAGTCCTTCACTACGATCAGCGAATACAGTCGCGAACGGCGAAGCGAAACGCTCAGTGTGCGCGGCAGATTGTGGGCTAAGTCTGCCCTCAATCGACGCATTTGTTGGAATAAGTTGACTCTACGACATCCGGGCTACCCTCTGGTACAAAGAAGCATAGAATTTCATTATGTATTCGTGGAGAACGAGGCGACTTTTGCCGGCAGGCCAAATTTGGCCCATTAACGGCATAGCGAAACAATACAAAACAACTCAATCTGCCGGTTTCTGGCAGCGTAAAAGGTCATTAAATTCGTATGAGGTCCTGTGAGACTGAAGCACACCCCCCCAACATGTTTTGGCTGTTATCAAGCAGTTCCATCGACAGTTTGATTGAAGTCCTAAAAATGCGCCAAATGATGCTCTCAAAGAAATTGCGCTGTGCGGGCGCAAAATGATGGTTTCACCCAATTCCTTCGGCGCACCAAAGTTTATTGAGGAGGAGACTCACCTCCCAAAATTTTGAGCCCATCCGAGCCCTGCGGCGTATCAATCGGGCCGGTGTTTCGCTACGTCATCGCGTTTCGCTTCGCCGTTCGCGACTGTAGCGGGAATCTCTTGACTTCTTGATATCAGCTTGCGGCTCATTACTTGATCATGAAGCGAGTCCATGCCCGATGCCATTAAGATCGGAGCCACAGAAAGAGAGGCAGTTGAATCACGACGCGTTGTGCGCCGCGAACCTGCTGACTCAAAGACGGTATCACGGCCCATAGGTTTCTCTTGCCTATTATTGAGCGAATAAACGAACGGAAAGGTACGCATAGGAAGTACCCACCGTGGCCCCACTGTCCCGGCGAAGATCTATCTTCCTTGGGCCGTGGGATCTGGCTTCGATTCGGCCGTTCGGCTCGGGGTGGGTATTGTACTCCCTGACCACCATTTTCTTCTGCCTTGCGAGATTTTACGGTAGATTCAGAAAGTCCCTGAGTAGTCTTCATCCACTCATGTATATTCCTCGACTCGCCCGTTCGATTCAGGGGTGGGCATTGAGTCCCTATTGTGCCTTTTTGAATATTCATGTCCAAGGTATTCATAAGACTGAATATCGAAGTGTATACGCTGAGCGCAGCGCCTTCGTGAGGGATTGAAGCAAGAAACAATGAGTAATCGGAGTAATCCTGGAGTAATTTAGTCACTCGCATCGGATGGCGCGGCGTCGACGGGATTTGCCAAGGTGCAGAACTATCAGCCCGCGTTGTAACAGAGTGCATCTCTTAAAAATTGCAAACAAGAATAAGAAGTAATAAACGAGCATGACTTACTTCGGATAATTCTATTCAGAAACCCGGTTTTTTCAATCCTTATTTGGAAACCCGGGTTTCTCCGTTTGCGGAGAAACCCTTCTCGTGCCGGGGACTGTGCCGAAGTGTGCCGAGTCGTCGGCCTTCGCGGCGGAATGTGGTTCTCCATGGCATGCTCATGTATGTTGAGGCTTTCAGTCTATAGAGGCACCTCTTATTCCTTTTTGAGTTGTCTGGCATTATTTACCACCCTTGGATCCATCCCCACCATCATTTGCCATCACAAAATGAAATCACAGATATGCTATTTTCGCGAGCCCACCTCGATGACACAAATCTCGATGAAGAGAACAAGGTGCTGAATGGAACCTCTCTGAGAGTGTTGTTCTCCTTTCGCTCCCTACCTTTGTTTGATTCAACAGAGGCATCACAAATATTGCAATTCGGCATCTCTCGGCAGCGCGGCGCCTTGCGTCAAACCGTCGGAAAGACATAGATGGACCGCTAGAGGTTCGGCATGGATGTTAAAGACTTCTTAACTGTGGACAGGGCCCACCCGGATGTACACATCGTCAATGCCGGGGTTGAAATTCCGATGCCCGCAAAATTTGCCGTAAATGGGTTTCTGGTTAACATTTGTTATGGGTTTCTGCAAAAATTCCCTAAAAAGGAAGGGTTTCTGTGTGGACCCGGGTTTCTGAATAGAATTATCCACTTACTTCAACCACAGAGAGGAGGGCGGGGGTGTCCAGATGGACGAGGCGCGAGGGGGATGAGGATAATGACGAACTGGGCGAAGGCGAGGACCCAATGGAGCCGTGCGTCCCGAGGAGGTGAGCGCGCATGAGGAGGAGGACTGAGGAGGAAACGGGGACGACGATGGAAGGGGTGTAGAGGAGGACGACGATGGAAGGGGTGTAGCCGAGGACGAGGGCGGCGAGGGTGCTGAGGAGGACCTTGACGACCCAGGAATGAGTGAGGGCGCGGACGATGGCCAGGCCGGCGCCGCGCCAGCGTTCCGGGGAGCCGACGACGCTGGGCAGCCTGATGTAACGCGTCGTTTCCCAGAGGCTGGAGGTGAGCGCTAGAGCGCCACAGTCGCCACGACAGTCCTCAGAATATATTATATAACTTCGCAGTTTCAGAAGTTGTTTGTGACCTCCACTGGCATCTCGAGATCAGCCTGCCTATCTCCATAGACCTCAGCGTCCGCCTTCAGCAATGTGTACCGGGATCGTCGGCAGGTAGGCGACACGGCGCTTGACTGCATCTCGAGGTGAGGGAAGGAAAAGTTAAGCGGGCGGCGGTGCAAGGCAGTGCTCGGCGATCAGCCACGACCCACCCGTGCCGAGGGTGCCCCTTCCCACCCCTGATCCCATGCCTCTAAACTTCTCTTCGGTATGCGTTCCGGCCTTGAAGCCAAACTGAAGCGGCTCCTAGGGCCCTCCCGCCGGTGCGCTTGAATTGAAAGAGCGAGACACGAGGATCATGTGCGACATCCGGTTGAACTTTGCTTTGACTTGGTTTTAATTACATATATGCACCAACCGGCAAGAATCGTCCTGCTTTACCCACGGGGGACAAGAACGATGTCATTAGCACTCATGCGGACGTGGGGAATTAAACCCCGAGACTGCTTTACAAAGTTCAACCAGCCTCCGCTCACCGCCACAGGAGCCGTGCACCATGCGCAACGGCCACTTTCCTTCTCATTTCTAGCGCCAGCACCCAATTAGCTACCCATTCATGCCTAACACTCGTAAGCTCCCATATTACGATGTCGGAAAAACCGAAATTCGGTGACAAGAAAGTATCTGTACTGAGCGTGGCTGATCAGGCCATCAGGATTTTGGGGGGCTGAACATGCTCAATAATTTTAAATAACCGTCAGTAGGCACTGATCAGCCTGACGGAGCCTGATCGACATATCAGTTCCGGTCAGCCATGATCAGGGTCCACCAGCGGGAATAACAAAACTTCTTACCCTCTTCTTTGAGGGCTCATACCATCGTAACCAACTCGATATACTACGACTACTAAGACATGAACTACATCATTATTATTTAACCATCTAAACGAAGTTCTCGAACTAAGGTTGAAATTTTAAAGTTATTATTGTGGTTTACAATGGAAGGACATGAGCTGAGTTAGGTAACTTGCTCGCGCCACCGGGTTCAGCTTCCAGGACTTGCCAACTGAGTTCTTGGGGCCACTCCGAAATTCTTTCTGCGCAGAAAATGACATGTATAGGATGCAGGATTGAGGGTAGAAAGGTTAATTGGTACAATAAGGAGTCTCGAGGAGGGGGATCTGACCGAGCCTGATCAGTCCTGATGCTGCCTGATGAGTTGCGCAGCTGAGCCTGACCAGCCCTGATGAGACGGCCAGCGCTGATCAGGCAAATTGGGTTTTCCGACATATCGAACAAAAATAGGGAATTCTTTTGCATAGGAGGCGGACGTGGGCCTCAGACTTCACTTCAAGGTTATCTGGTGCCCCGAGAGATACAGGGGTGCGCGGTGTACATCGCCCAGTTTCTCCTCAACCGTAAAAGCCCAAAGCAGTCAGGTTTTTCAGCGCGGTGACAAGAACAGGACTCAAAGAGACGGAAAGACTGGAGGGATTCTTCAACGTCAATTACTCTTAAGCATTTCATTCCTATATCTCTGTATCGTTCTCATCCGTAACAAGTAAGGACCATTTTCATTTTCAGCTCGGGATAAAAAAAACGGTTATGCGGGGCTCCAAAAGACAACACGAAAACTCCTCAGTAGGGCTGAGTATACCTCACCTTTCAATGTGGTAAGACGCGAGGAAAAAGACCATCGGATACCATAGCATCATGCAGAGATAGGGAGTCGAACTCCGACGGCGGCGGCCCCAGGCTTTGATTAATGTGTTTGCGAACTCACCCTGAGTCTGCCTTCCCTAGTTAACGTTCATTCCCAAGACCAACTCTGACTCGGATCCATGCATGATTTACATAGAGCTCGATCTCGGTTTCGTTTCCCGCCGCTCAGGCTCAAAGTCTCAAATTTATAATTGCAACGTAGAAGTCCCGACACCCTAGCCTACGTCGTGTTGAAGGCTGGCTGGGCGGTGGTAAGAGCGTTTTGGGGGCTCGGGGAGGCGCATGGTGGACACTGGACGGGCGGAGGTCAAGGGGATGCGCAACGGTTACGGCTTCGGTCTCCTTTACTTATTTCTCTTTCCTTCTTCTCTTTACTCTATCACAGGCTAATACCTTTCAAACAACCCCAGGTAAATACTCACGGCCTGTATGCATCGACACCATCGCACGATACTTCACCCCAAATCTTTCCCAATATTCCTATTTTCTTTCTCTCGGATTGGCATAGATAAAATGATTCGTTTATATCACCGATGGGATACATACCAAGATCCCAGTTGTACTGCCACCGTAGCCTACCAGGCATTATGTAGTAACAAAAGTCACCTTGCTTGTCAAGGTCTCTCCACCCTCATAATGACTCCACTTTTGTGTCACCCGGTGATCCTAATCCTCCCGACGTCGAGTCTGGACCTTGCCTCAGGCTTTTACTGAACAATTACCTCTTTTTTACCTGAACTTAACCAGTGCTATTGCGCTAATCCAAAACTCGACTTCCCAACTGGCAGCGATCACCGACCAAAAAAATCATTGAAGACCGAGTCTTGGCCTCGCGCAGCAGAGCTGTCAAAGCACTCAGCTCAAAAGGTCGGAGGTGCTGCACTTTCGTACAACTTCAAGCAAGGTCTGTTCCGACGAAGTCGGAGCCTCCTAGTGAATGACCCAAACCAAATCTCGCTTTTTACAGCTCTTTGCATAAGTAATGGCACTACCCCTATTTTTAGAAGAAAGAGCATTTTGAACCCTACCGGGTTTTGAGCTCGTTTTTGAACGGATTAGCATAATTCTGGGTGGGTTGGAGAGCTGGTAAGGTGGGCTTTCAATTGCTATGGGTCTTGCCCTTTAATTCAAAGGTTTCAGCTATGCCAACAATCAGCCTTGGTGGTGCCAATCCCATATTGGAAACCCCAATACTTGCTCATTTCCCATTCAATTTGCATAAAACTGGGTTCATATTGAAGGGGGGAGCCCAGCCAAAATTTCGTGAACAATACATAATGGTTTTGTGCCAAGACAACCGAGGTTCCCACGCCTTTCGGAATTTTCCGTTGAACAGGATATAACCCAAGTGCAGCACAAATCTCACCGAATCTGCCCTATCTAGGACGAGTGACTCCATTCATAGACTCCATCATGACTGGAATTAAGGAAATTGAATGAGAAACCATGAAGTTATTCCCTTAACAAGTTGTGGTTGAATCGAAAGGTATGAATTTGAGGGTCGCCAGCTTGGGGGAGTTAGAGTTGGAAATGGATATGAATGGAAGGCCCACCTTACCCACTCTCCAACCCAACCAGAATTATGTCAATCCGTTCACAAACGAGGGAGGAATGAGCTCAAAACCCGGTAGGGTTCAAAATGCTCTTTCTTCTAAAAATAGGGGTAGTGTCATTACTTCTTCAAACAGCTGTAAAGGAAAGAAGTAAATCCAGTTTTGTTGCGGCTTCGGCCTTCCGGCCAAGATATGGATGACCTGGGCTCTTTTCAATCGTGTGCACCACTTGAAATCGTTTATGTTTATGAACTACTCAGTTCAATTCTCATTGGCATTCAGCATGATTTGAGATCAGGCAGGCAGCCGACCCGATCCGATCAGTGAATGGCATCATGGCACGTGTTCCTTCTGTTCCTTTACCACCACCATCTCCGTGCGCAATGCATCACGCTCTGGGGATCCTGGAATTGGTTGAGATGGTGTGCTACAATCTTGGAGCTGACGGTGATAGTGCATACGGCACACTGGCGGCTCTTGCCCTCACTTGCAGGAGCTTGCAAGACCCCGCTCTCGACGCGCTGTGGAGCCACCAGGAGTCCCTTATCCCGATTCTCTCGTGTATGCCCGCGGACATATTCAATGTGCGACCCCCGTGGTGCCCCTCTGCGTTACCTCTGGTTAGTTCCGTCCTATCTTGGTTTCGCACTTCTTGATCCTTTACAGCGAATAGTACGCCCTCTTGCACCCACCGACTGGAAATGTCTTTTGTTCTATTCCCGCCGCGTCAGAACACTCGAAACCTCATTCGAATCCGCACTTGCGGAGATATATCCAATCTTGAGCTTGTGTCTTTTACCTGGCACCCTTTTTCCCAACCTCCGAAGTTTGTCTTGGTATTCAGAGTCGGACGACGAATTTCTGCATATACAGATCTTCTTGACATCCACTATTGTGTATCTAGATCTCACATACGAGCCCTCAGCCACCAGCTGTTCCCTGCTTTCGATCCTTGGACGAACGTGCCCCCATCTCACCGATCTGGGAATTACCCTCTCCGAGTTCGAATACGAGAGCGATCTAAATTGCACGGCCGGTCGGTTACGGTGCCGCTACTACAGTGGACGGCACTGAAACACATTGGGCAGTTCCACACGCTCAACTCAGTGTCAATATTCACACTTCCGGATATCCCCCACTCGGTGCTGCCTCGCCATGCATCATCACGGATCCTTGAAAATTTTATCTGGAGTGTGCGTATCTACCCGAGATACTCTATCTCTTGCAGATGGGCAGTTACATCAATTTGGAGTCGCTCATCCTCCAATTTAATATGGAATACTCTACAGAGGAAAGCACGAAGCTCTACATCGCCTTGACAGTGTCCTGCTCCCTTAATTCCCTCACGCGCCTCCATCTTCGACTTGGCAGCTGTGATCGCAATCCTTCCGCTGAATGCACCATCACAGATGGCATGATGCGCATTCTCTTCTACATCACAAAACTCACGAGCTTGCAACTAACATCGGCGGCCCAATTCACAATTCATGATGGCACTATACTGGACGCTGCCCAAGCGTGGCCGTGCTTGGAAGATCTAACTCTTGATTCTTTTTGCCGGCCCCTCACCCCGCCATTGCTCACTGTCGAATCCATATACTCCCTCGCCCAGCACTGCCCACGGCTGCGGTCCCTGCACCTCACACTCAACGCCACCTCTCTCCCCGCACCGCGCTCCCTCTTCAACGCCCTCGCCCGCAGACAGAACTTACGTCGATGTGCATCGCTCAGTCTGCAATTTCGCGGCCGCGTGCGATCACACGCCTTCTCTCTGATATATTCCCCAGCTTGCAGGCCATTTCACGCGCAGAATATTGCGACGATCTGACGGCGGAAATGCAGGCCAACTATGAGCGGTGGAAGGAAGTTGAAGGTCTCGTACCTGAATTTGTCGCTGTGCGCGAGGAGGAACGAGCACGAGCGCAATTGATGTGCGGGAACATCTGCGTCTCAGCTAGATCTGACGCGTCCCCGGGCCATTGAACTCAGTTTCCCCAAGATTAGTGTTGCCACTGAAACGGGCAAGATGCGCTGACTACGGAATGGGCTAAACTAAGCTCTGAATGCGGGCTAGCTGAACAACTAACACACCACACACAAAACACACACACCAGCCCAATCCTATCTAAACTGACTCACAGGGGACATAGCGCGTCTTCCTCGATGAGTTCGGGTCCTGAGTCGTAGTATGCGACTGCGGATCTGATGTCTAGAGCACGTATAGTTGTTCTATGCGTTCAAAACATCTCAAAATGCAGTGTCTAGACGCTAGTTGGCTTGGCTGCTTGGCTTCTAAACAAGACTTCCAGGGAAGGATGTACAGGTTTATATATAAAGGATTGTTACTAGGAATCGCACCGAAGTACAGGTGCCTAGGCGAGGAGGTGTAGATTTGGACTGAAAATCCTGTTCAAGGGCTATGCTGCTTCGTCTAGACGGCCTCTGGTGCACAGCTAGCCTCTCGAGAACTAGCGGCAGACTCGGACTCCTTTGAATCCAAGATCTTTTCCGTACACTTGAGTTTATTAAGGACCTCAAAGTACTATCCAACACAGCTAAACGACTGGTGGTTGTCCCAGGGTTCTCCCAAAGTGCTGTGCCGGGCGTGGTCGGTTTTAGCGAGGTGTTTCCTGGTCACCCAATGCGGATGCCCTGCTAGAGTCCACTCGCGACGCTTAGTGCAGTTCTCAAGCCTTCTAATGTGCGTGCGGTCCTGATTTATACGTGGAGGCAGTTGCCGCTCACGACCTCCCAACGCGAAGCTTTGCTTATAGGTTCACACAAATGTTCTGGATCCAACAAGCAATGCTGCGATTTTATAGACTACTGTTACACAGAGAGAGATGGTACTTTAATCTCCGCTAAGTGGCCTGAGCACACCCGAATCGTCATAACGATGAGCGGGGCATACACTGGTCTGTTGCGGTATTTTATGAGGCTTTATATACGATTCTGAGAGAAAGAGATGAGGTAAAGAGAAATGAGTAAAACAGGCCGATGTTCTGGTCATGCGGTCATCCTCGGAAGGCTAACCGGGTCTATGCTGGCTCTGGGCTTCCCAGAAAGTCATATAGATGACGATCTTGGGGGCCCAGTTCGGGTATATGGCCAGTTCAGGTCGTCTAGACAGCTCCCGAACCTTGTAATTTGCAAAACTCCGTCCCCCGACGCCGGACTGCTCACCAATCCGCTTGTATACCCCGATAGCACACGGACTAGACATATGTACGTCCGCCCATGGCTACATCTCAACAAGAACTCCTTCGTCATGTTTGTGCTTGTGGCGCCCCAACGCTGACCGCGTCGCGTTAGTCACCTGACTGGCTAGAGGGGCACTTTAGGGCGACCCCTCCTTATATCCCTAAGCTCCTTGCATCGTCTAGACGCGGTACTTTGCTGTCTATACAACCTATAGAGTCGTTCTATGCTCGTCTAGACGCTTGTAGCTTGACTCGTCTAGACAGACCCTATATCATGTTGCTTGCTTTGCTGGTGAAGATCATAGCTTCCCTGTGCAGTCGTTGGTTCCTTTGATAGGGTAATTGACATTCTGAGGTACTAGACCCCGTATAGACCTCCTTGGTATGTGTACTTCGCACAGTGTAACACTTGTAACCGCACCTAGCACTGTACTTAATACTACAGCCAGCAGCCGGAGCTCACTCTGACTCTCCTTTGTACCACCGAACAGAGTTCTAGTAGGTATATTGACCCGTCTAGATGGCTGTATTATTACTTAGTAGCGTCTATACAGACTATTGCTAAAAAGCGCAAATAATAGCCAGATGGCAGCGTATTCAGTGACACGCCGTTTCACTGCTGAAACGGCGCAACACCAATGTACCGACATCTAGCTGCATTTTGCGATTTTTAGCGCTAGTTAAATGCAAGGCATACTAGGCTTCGAGTTGTAACAAGCTAGCTTTCTAATAGGTGCAATATTCCTATTGGGACTCTGTTTGGTGATATAAAGGAGGGTCAGAGTGAGCTCCGGCTGCTGACCATAGTACAAACTCAGTGCTAGGCGCGTGAACAAGTGTTACACTAGGGGAGTATACACATTAAGGGGGATTACTATGGTCTAGTACCTCATAGTGTGGGCTAGCGCGCCAATAGACGACTTCCAGAGAGCACAGGATAACGAGAGTTACCAGCTAGCGTAAAGAGGAGAGACATACAAATAGCTAGTGTGCAGCTAGCGGGATAGCACTGAGCTAGGGGCCATGTTCCATAAATAACTTGGCGCTAGCTTCGGGTTTATGGGGCTAGCTGGCGATAGCGACAGCTAGGAGAAACTGTCGGCACGAGAATATGCCGAGTGATAGATCAGGTGATCGATGCGACGCGTTTGAAGGCAGCTAGCTGCACCAAACAAACTCAAAGAGATGTATTTATGAAGAGATGATACAAAGACTGAACGGCTAGATGTTCAGTCCGTGCGGAGACGGAGATTGGGAGAGGATTAGTGAGCAGCCGATGGCGGGAATGGATTTTCCGAGTCGTTTTGCAAATACAGAGGGTCCGGGAGCTGTAAAGCTGTATGGAATTGGCAATATACCCAGCCTAGGCCCCCAAGATGGTCAGCTAGCTGACTGTCTGGCAAGCTTAGCACATGATAGCGCCGGCTAGCTCGCCGTAGCGGAGCTGCACGGACCAGTTTTTACTCATTTCACTTTACCTCACCTCTTTCTCTCAACTAGTATAAAAAGGACATGTAAATACCACTGAAAGACCAGTTCATGCCCCGCTCATCGTTACGATGATAAGGGTGTGCTCAGGCCTAGCTAGCGGAGATAAAGTATCTTCTTCGTTTGTAAAGTCTATAGAAATCGAATCAGTGTTGTTGGATCCACGAGTAACTGTGTGAACTAATAAGCAAAGACTCGCGTTGGGAGCTTGTGAGCGGCAACGACCTCCACGTATAAATCGGGACCGAGGGCACAAAGAGAACATTTGAGAGTTGTCGTTGACTTCGTGGTGGACTTCGCAAGGGCTACGCATTGGGTGACCAGGAAACACCTCCCGTAAAACGGACTAAAACCAGCACAGCACTTTGGTAGAACTCCTTGGTCGCTTCATTGGCCGATTAACGAAGCTTGAGTGAACCCTCTAGGTCCAGTATAAGCCCAAGTGTTAAGGAAAAGAGCTTAGATTCAAGGTTCTAAGTCGGCACCCAAATATCTGTTGATCTGGGATCGTCATAGAGGAGAGAATAGCTGGCACAGCATAGTCCGTAACTGGAAGTTTTCAGAAGACGCTTTATCACCTCGCCTAGGACGACGTAGCAATCTACGTCCGCTTAGTAAAAACCCTTTTTACCCCAACCCGTTCATTCCAATCCCTTGGAAAGACTTGTTTCGGTCAAACGGTTGAGCTAGCTCAGAGATTGAAGTGTTTGTTGGTATAGTTGAGGCCATAAATTATTGCTAGTGCACTAGGGAATCAAACCAGCAGTCGCATACTACGACTCGGGACCCGAACTCACTAGGAAGATGCGCTAGTCTTAGTGTTATAATCATAAGGGGATTGGTGTGGTGTGTTAGGTTTTAGGTGTGGTGTGTTAGTGTTCAAGCTAGCCCATACTTTAGCTTAGCTAGCCTCAATTCACTGTCAGCGCAGCTTGCCCATTTCACCGCTCTGTTCGCCAAGCGCCCCTGCATATAGAATCGAAATTCCTCTTACTGAAGATTGTCTCTTGCCCGTTGCCCTCGATTTTACTCGGATTCGTCGGCACGTAATTCGGTACGGGTCTGAGCTTTCTTCGTCTTACCTCTGCGACAGCGTGGATGGCTTAATTATCTCCCTTGCCCTTCTCGGCAGGGAGATATGTGTATGGCAAGTGCCCTGGACCATTTCCCATTTCAGAATCTTGCTCTGGAACGAACATAGACACTGTCCGCCCGGGATTTACTAGTGTATACATGATCCATTCCTATTCCTATTTTCCTACCTCTGATTTTACAACTCAGTGGAGAGTGTGCGGATTTACTTCCACTGCGTGGTCAATGTTCAATCATTCGGCATCAGGGTTGAAAAACCGAGCCGTGATGCCGGATGTGGCGCGTTATTGCCGCCTCTGTGTGCCGTCATGGCAGAGCGACACGGCATCCCGGCATTACGGGATCGCGGCCACCAAATTTTGTAACGCGGGCCGTCATAGAAATCGTAGCAAGCGTGGGTCCTGCGCGCGATCAGTGGCTGTGAATCATGCTTATATCACGAGTTGCTCATGTTCCACTTTCCCACACTACTTTTTCAAGCGCTTTTTCTCGCCGACATCATCTCCCGTCATCATCGTTTCCCCCGGCCCGCCTACCGTTCTGCGCTGAGCAACAGAAACACATGAGAAAAGCATGAGAAAAGCATGACTGCTCGCGTGCCCTATCAATTCAAACTCAGATCGACCGGTCTGTCTATCGACAAACTTGTTTTCATAGACAGATCGGTTCCCGGTCTAGAACTACAGTGGAATCCAGTGGATGTCGTCGGTAGTCACCGGTATTCAATGAGCTCCATTGAAGCTCGAACCACTGGACAGTGGAGGAACAGCGAAATGCCACTGAAAATATTTGAGCACAAGCTAAATCTTCCAAATGTGCAGTATGATGCTCGAGGCCTCACGATGAAAGGTGCCCACTGAGTCTATCAATTCTTTTCGAACTGCCACAGTACACAGAGGAGACATAGGATTGCAGCATCATCATTGTCAAATATTGTTATGCCTTCATCGTGCCGCCTAGAAATTCATTCAAGGCTCCGGTAGTAGTTGGCGGGATGTGGGCAATTGCAGCCTTCTCAGTGAGAAGGGTGCATGCAATGTTGAAATTGTCACAGAGGAATAAATTTGACCAGTCTTTGCTGTAAATCAATGGAAAACGTTGGAAGTCAGTGGATGGAGATGGATACAAATCAACATGGGTCAATGGAAATCACTCGCGAACATTATCTTATCTTGCCGGCCATCGCGTAACAACATCCCCCACCTAGACTGGTGACCAATCTGCCTACTAGAAAGCAAGCTTGTCGGTAGACAGACTGGTCGATCTGGGTGGAGCGCGCCATCAGTCATGACACGTCATCGATTCGCGTCAGCGGCTTTGGTGACGGAATGAGTCAAATGGTTTCTACGTGCTCTTCTGCCTTCGCAAAAATTCGAGAGTGAAGGAGGGGAATATTAACCATGATTTCCCTCAAAAAAACGAAGAAATATGGCCCAGGGACGACCGAATTATAGCGCGAATATCGGTTGATGAGAAAGAGATGACAGAAAGATGCTGTGCTGGAAGGCAGACCGGGGCATCTGCTCACTATTTCCTGACACAATGAGATGATGTTCCTAATTGATGGCTCGCCCCGCTAAATTTAATCCAGATCGACCGGTCTCTCTATGAATGTTTTCCCACTTCAGAGAGAGATTGGTTACCGGTCTATCCCCCACCAGTGTCCACCAACATCCATTGGCGGACATTGATGTATGCCAAGGGGACCTCGGGATTAAAATTTCTGAGTGGGGTCGAATTCGAGGGTAAAAATGGGTGGGAAATCGATATCTGAAGGTTCCAGGTTCATACGAGTCCAGGCTGGGGAGATATCCTAACTTTGATGGCCGAAACGAATATTTTCCCGGTTTTTTTTTTTTGACAATTTTCCTGAAACGAACGCATTCATTAGAGCGTTTTTCGAAAATTTTTGAACCAGACCCCCCCCCATCAGCCTTTCGACATTTTGGTTGCCGGTTGTTTGACGTTGTCAGGTTGCCGCAACCTCACAACATCAAAGTGCATAAAATTCCCGCTCAGCATGATGAAGAATGGCTTTAGAAACAAGGTGAGATGGAAGCTAGAGACTCAAATACATCTCCCATGTAGTCAATTTCCCGGTGCAGCTTTCAACAAAAGAGATATTGCCCTTCGATCGGGTCGTATGGCGGTCCGGATGCACATTTATTCGGCCGCACAAAACTTTTCATGTCCGCCCCAAAATAACGTGTTTTAGCGCCTTCCGCGCCAAAACTAGAACCCGAGATCACAGAGTTCTATTTGGGGCGCGACTCGGTGTTCCGCCCCGAAAAAACTCGACCCCCCCCCCTTTTTTTTGGAGGCCCGCGTAAAAAAAACTTTGAATTCAAGCCTCCGGTCCTCCGTGTCAGAAAATCAATCTGTGTTCACTGAGAAAGGTCAAACGGATGCGCAGTCTGTGTGTGTGAATAAAATAATGAAGGTGGTGAAGTAACCAGTCCGTTGGCAAGCTTCACCACTTAGTATGGGATCCAGACTCCATTTAGAATAAATGAAGACCAACACTTAATCGGAGTTCCCCTCGATGATGGTTCTTCAACCGTTCAACGCTGCACCTAAGTGCGCCTCGGATTGCTCCATCAGCCAGCCATGAGGGCCACTGCGGTCTCGCTGATTATTCCATCGCCCCTGCGGAATAACCAGTATCCCAGATCCAGGTTACTGTGCCCCTCCGGCCATCCCGCATTCCACCCAACGGTCCATGTGACCTGGTAAATCATCAGGGATCCTTTGGGCACTCAGGTTGAGGGGACCTGCTGACACTGCATATGTGGACCTTTGTTTGAACCCAAGAGAGAAAGCCTGCATGCTCAATCCAATCAAGCCATTTCAATGCAAGACAGACCAGGAGTTGATTCGGCTGTCCAAGGTCATACATAATCCATTAGTTTGCCCACACACCTTCAACTATCCTATGTAGCTTTCGAGGATCTCGGGGATGTTGAATCATCTTAAGGCTTGTGTATCTACAGATATTCAGTACTTCATGGCTATCACTACTGCAAACCGGTGCACTGACTCTGCAGTGATTATGCATCCCCTCCTTCGACCTTGCAGATTTATGCTGAATTTGTGACGTTGAACCCAACAATCGACCCCATTGCTTACAGCCCTTTGTGGAACTTAGGGCGCGGACAGTTTTTTTTTTTTTTCATGCTTTTCAACGAGAATCGTTATTTCGAGCTCAGTTCTTGTCCGTTTGCCTTATAAATATGCTCATTGTGTCCGCAATGAAAATGCGGAGGGCACCACGGTCTTCGTTTTCCCTGATACGATCATAATTGCCTTATTGGGAAAATGTCGCTCTTTTTGTACAGAACTTGTCGCATCCTCTGTGCTGTGGTCAGATTGACCTATAAATTTGATATGACGTCTTTATGAGTATTACGAAGGGCTGGACGGACCGGTATTTCCTCATATTGTATCTATTTCTTGTATACAAGGTATTCAGATATCCCACATTATGAGAATGCAGAATACCGGTGAACTAAGACACACATTCAAAATCCCGGTCCATCCAGCCCTCAATGATACTCATAAAGACATCATATCAAATTTATAGGTCAATCTGACCACAGCACAGAGGATGCGACAAGTTCTGTACAAAAAGGGCGACATTTTCCCAATAAGGCAATTATGATCGCATCAGGGAAAACGAAGACCGTGGTGCCCTCCGCATTTTCATTGCGGACACAATGAGCAGATTTATAAGGCAAACGGACAAGAATTGAGCTCGAAATAACGATTCTCGTTGAAAAGCATGAAAAAAAAAAAAAACTGTCCGCGCCCTAAGTTCCGCAAAGGGCTGTAAAACCTGCAGTGTCTGCATTCCATTTTGCCGTTATCAGCCCTCATTAAAGCTTTGCTGAATGAGCGCAAATTGATTCAATGAGGCGGAGTTTTGACCTAAACATTTTACGCAGGCCTCAAAAAAGGGGCGGTGATACGCTGGGTGCGAGGCCGCACGCGAAAATGAGACGCGTGCAGAGTGTGTGAGTGCAGACATGTGATCCTATGTGTGCCTCAGAACAGACCCAACTGGATCCGAACCAAAACACCACACAAAAACCAAACACATCCACAAAACAACAACACTACCTCAACAATCCATTCGTTGTTTGTTCGGGGATTCCAGCTGAAGTATTACAGCTGTTGCAACCTGACAGTAACCACACTATATATTGCATGAAGCAACAAGCAAAGGCTTTTGGGTAGATCGTTCAATGGTCCTTCGAGGCACTGCACAGAGTGGTTCGAAATGTGGACTTGGGATGCAATGAACCGATTATATATATATTAAGGATGTTGGTGCGGTGGCGTTACCACCGCTTCATGGGTTTTGCAATCCGTCCAAGTACATATTGCATTCATGGGGTTGTGATCCGTCCAAGAACATATCACATTCGCTGGGTGGAAACGAAACCTCGGAGGTAACGAATCCCGCTGACGCTGAATGGCTCCGAGCCATACAATGGCGCTATCCACTGCATTCATGACGCTGACGCTGACGCTGACGCTGTACGCTGTAACCCTATCGCTGACGCTGACGCTGACCCTAAACGCTGACGCTGACGCTGACCCTAAACGCTGACGCTGCACTGCCCACAAAATCCCATAAAGATTCAATTGCATATATTGTTCTATCACAAAGAGATAGACTGGGTCCGAGTCTGTAGCGGCAATGGTCCAAAGAAGGCCTTGTGCACTCTCGAATCAGTTGTTCAAGCAAAAGCTTTAAACATCGAACTCAAGACGAAGTCCAACTAACATCCAGTCCACCATCTGACTTCAAAGGAATGAAAGGTTCTATTGAATCTTGAGCTACTATTGAACATGTAGCTGAGATCCCACAGATAGATAAGAGTTTTAAAGTGCTCAGACGACCTTGAAGTCGAACTAGATCACACAAGAAATCCAACCCAACCCAACATATATTAAACTCCTCTTTGAGTCCGACTACAGACTAACACTTGTCAACCGTCCAGAACCGCCATTGAGCGGTCTGCCTGGAAGGCGGGCAAGGGCCAGTGCCTAACTACAAGATATGTTGCCCTACTTATACTAAATCCTAGGTACCAAAGTGATATAAACAAATACAAGGTAGGTATGATGATATTTAATTATTGACCGATGTTTGAGATATAATCTGTAACTAATCGAGGTGAGAACATGTGCTAAAGTCCGAAATGATACTGTTTGGAACCGAATCTGGTAGTTTAGATATAAAGCTGCATGTCCATGTGACCGTTCTGGGTTGACTCATTCTGAGTCATTCTGAGTCAGAGCAAGTCAAAGAGTCATTCTGAGTCATTCTGAGTCAGAGCAAGTCAAGGACTCATTCTGAGTCAGAACGAGTCAAGTCTGTTTTGGGGTTCTGACTCCTTAGTCCGATTTCGGAGCTACGTGCGTCCGAAGAAATCCGAAGATTCATTGCTGCCATGTGATAGTGTTCACTATTGGCACAGAGGTCCTCTTGACCTGATTCAACTTGTAACCGGCATCCCCTTGGATTGCTCATGGCCTAGATGGATAGTATTTGGTATGTCTTTGATTAGAGGGAGCACCCTGCCTCTCCGAGTCCTGTAGACTTGTAAGAAGCAAGTTCGAGTAAAAGCTTTAAGTATCCAAGTTGGCCTTCGGGCACGCAAATGCCTTCTAGCGATCTCAAGACACACTCTGCTAGTACTACATGCTACTGTCTCCTAGTTGGCTGCTCAGACCTCGCACCAACCCTTTGTTGAGTGATTTATATAGCCGATTACAATACAGTTAGTGGCACAGAATCAGCAAAAATCGCAAATTCCGCGCGTGGCCAAATCGCCGGCTTATCAGCGGGCCTCAAGTTTTTTCGGGGCGGGAACTCAACTTGCGCCCCAAATAGAACCCGTTGATCTCGGGGTCTGTTTTTGGCGCGGAAGGCGCTAAAACACGTTATTTTGGGGCGAACATCAAAAGTTTTGCGCGGCCGAATAAATGTGCATCCGGACCGCCATAGGGTCGAACTCGCGAGGTTGTTCAGGAGAATTACATAGGGTTGCAAGGTTACAGGTTGTGTCGAGGTTGCGCCGATTTTGGTGGGGGTTGTGAGGTTGTACAACCTGACAACCTGACGTGTCAAAAGTCTGATGCCTCCCCCCCCTCCCGTGGGAACTTTCTAAAAAAAAATCGGAAAAAATCCAAAAAAAAATAATCAGAAATCGATTGCCAGCCCTCATTTTAGGCGGAATTCGACCCTACGTCCAGAATTTTAATCCCGAGGTCCCCTTGTGTACGCCAAGGTACTTTCCACTTCCGGGTATATTACTCGTCCTGCGACGAGATTGAGAGAACTTAAGCCGGTTGAAAGGCTGTCGTCGGCTCGACAGAACACTAGCAATCACGCAAACAGACGGGACCACGGTATAGATTCCAAGCGGCGAGACTCCAGGCTACGAGCAACGAGAGGGATATACAAAGTGGTGGTGTCGGGGTGTAAGCGTAAGGGGGATCAAAGAGTATACAAGCTTAAATAGATAGAGGAAAATGATTGGTAATATGACGATGTGTGAGGATGCCATCCTTACACCGGTTTATCTATTTCAGCCGAAGTTGCTGGGCTTCGCGCGTGCGGCAAACGTAGGAGACGGAGAACGACCTTTGTTTGCGTGATTTGAGGAAATTTATTGGAGATGGGGTTCTTCCACAGAGTATGGAGACAGGGAACCAAAAAAAAAAAAACGAGACCCACAGTCCGCCATATTCCGACCTTGGTCGCGAGAGAGTCACAGTCGCCGCAAAGAGCGCTTGAATGAATCGTAGGTTCCATTATATGTCCCAATAAAGCTACTCCGAGGCTGCAGTAACCTTCTTCTTCCTTGGAATTTTTGCCCCGAAAGCGCGGATGCCATCCTTGTCCTGCTGATGTTTCTTGCACGCTGTGCGATTGAAACGGATGGATTTCAGATTTTTTTGAATAGCAGATCTCGAACGGGACGTACCCTCCTTGTGTGTGCGCCAGTCCGCCTTCTGACAGGTGCTGCTGCAGTAGGACACCTGGAGACAACACAAGATTACTCTACGGCGGCGTGAAGTCAACGTGGACGAGATAGACTGCGCACCAGATGACATCCCGCGCACCGCTTGAAAGCCGCGACGGCGGACTCTGCTTCTTCACAACCACTGCATATTCTGCGGACGCAGACTCGTACGATGTCATTTGAGTTGGCCCAGTCCCATGCATCCGGCTTCATCCACAGCTCCTGGCTGCGCCAGAGGTAGCTCTGTACGAAAGTAATTGTTACCGGTGGTACGTAAGAGCGCAGGACTCGTACCTGTGCGTCTTCAGCGCCGTTCATGATGCGTATCTGAGCACTTGGGCGTTCTGTAAGATGGTACTGAGTATTTAGCATGAAGACGAAGTTTGTTGTACTCACTAGGGACCGTGATCCACCCCAAAATTTTAAATAAAATGAGCGGATTCATGCGCGCCGCCAGCTCCAGATATTGACGCGATTGCGGGCTGTCATCCTAGAGCTTGAACGCCGCCAGTGCCGCGTTGTGGACAACCGCGCCGTGGACACCCTCATCCGTTTGGCGGTTGGCAATCATATCGTCCATCTCCACCGCGGTCAAAAGTTCGCAATGCGGAGGGTCAAACGCCGTACCACCCAATTCCGGCCGCGGAGGGATGGGGATGAGCCCCATATCCGGGGGGGGAGGCGGCTCGGAGATCCACTTCTGGCAAAGTGAAAGCGCATCGGTGTACCGCTCCAGGCGAATGAGGAGCGAGGTAAGCGGGACGTGTTGCCCGAAGGAATCCTCCGGACAGATCCGTAGTGCTTGGATACTGAGCCTGCTACAAATAAGTTAGTGGTGAAGTAGTATATTTGGCGCGTCGAAGCTCACGCGGCGAGCTCAAACTGCTTGTCGTCATATGCGAATCCGATGAGCATTTTCACCAGTCGCACGTACGGGCGGGTCATGAGCGTCCCCCAGAAGAAATTCGAAACTGGGATTTGGAACACGTCGTTCCCAAACTTAGCTTCGAGAAACGCGCGGCCTGCCAGTCGAATCAGCTGCGTTTTCTGTCATCCGAATTCATTTCGCACCCGATGCTTCCGCTACTTCAAGGGTCCTGATGGCCTCCGGCAGTTCGAGAAAGCGTACCACGATCATAATGGCATCCAAGTTATTAGGGTCCTGTCGGACAGCCTCCCGTGCAAATCGGAGTGCAGTGGTCGGTTTATTCTGGTCCAAAGCCTCCTCAGCTCGATACAGACTGTGTGAATTGACCAGGATTTGAATCGATTGGATTCGTTCAGTGGGAATCAGATGTTCCACGATTTGGGGAGTACTCACCTTTCTTCAGAGGCTCGAGTAATCATCCCTCCGCCACCGATCCCTTTTGACCCCTCCAGTGTCAGTCGTCGGGCCATCATGGTGTTAGTAGTCAAGCTAGTCAAGTTTTCCAATTCCGACCTTTCCGCTGACCATCATGTCCATTTCCCAAGTCGTCCCGTTGGCACACGCCCAGACACCTAACGCCACAGCGCTACACAGGGTCTGCGAGCAGTCGATACAGGCACTTTGCTGGAGATACATAGATGAGCAGAGTCGAAATTCAGCGAAAATAAATAAAGTTTTCGAATGAACTCTCCTTCCGTCCCCGCGGTGCCAGCTGGACAGTAGAGCTACAGACGACCTCAGGCCGCAGACGATAGGCCTCATCGTGTCTTGCTCCAGTCACCTTCCATTCCCTGAGAACTCCAAAAAAAACCCGTATCCATCTTCTTGGTCGCGCATCCAGCTCAAATTCAGTCTCTAAGCTCTGTTTTTTTCGTGTGTAGCATTCCATGGATGCCAGCTGTCCACTGGAGCCCACTGCTTTCGCTGATCGTCGTCGTCGGCCGCCCCCCGCCAGATGTGCCCGCCTGCTTAGTCACCTGCACTGCCACCCCCTAGTTCGAGACTTCCTCCAGCTGCTTGTGCCTTCAAGTTAAGGACCATCAACTAAGTAGTTTGCAAGCAACAGTGGCAAACCCCCCTTTTCCTCTGGTGTCAGGGCTGAGTACTGTGTGACATAATCATCGGCGACGGCAAATTCAAAGCTTGGCCGCGAGCTTCACAAACAAAATTACTGCCGCATTTCCATCGAATTGTGACTCCTCCGACCTCATGTCCACCTTGGTGCCTGTACCCTCTATTTGTTCCACCGTTTGGCCCTTTAGTCTGCTCAGCACTGTCCAAACAACAAAACCGAGTCCCCGACATGCGAACGAAAAATATTTCACCGCATTTGGCATGCACCGGCGTGGGACTGAGCATTTTTCTACCAGATATCTGTCTGTGGTTTACGACTAACATTGTCATTGGAATAAACTGCATAAATCTTGCAAACAACTACCACCACAATAATCCAACTGGTCAAGAACTGTGTTGTGTACTACCCTGAGGATGGACCCTCCAATACCCTTCCATGCTCCAAAGTTCTGGCACTGATAGCAGTAACTGTGGATGCCACGACGGCGAATACTGGTGACGGCCTGAAATAAACCTCGAGAGTCTGACTGATCACACCACTGTTGCATTGACCTCCGAAAATGGTCAAGTATAAGGTGCATCCACGAGAGTCACCGATCACACATCTGTCCGTTCATCACCGAAGATAATGAACTACAATGTGCATCTATTCAACTACGACTCCAACAGGTCTCATTCTGATTTCCTTGGTCTCTTGCTAAATTCCCTCTTGGCGCGCAACACTGCTATCACTCCGGAGATTGTTGTAATTCCTCTTCGAGCCCGAAGCCTCCTGTTCGTCTTGAAACCAGTCATTTGTCTGCCTAGGTCAAACCGAAACACATCATACACATATGCCTTTACCGTTGCTAAGAATACTGCCTCAAGACACTCATTTCCCCCTCCTTCTGCTCAAGCGTATGCTTCTTGAATCAAGAGCATTCAAGGTTGCCCTGAGCATTTTGACGGATCTCATTGAGGGAATGGTTTCAGGTGTCAACCCGCTCGAATGATAAGCTCTTTTTGCATACATGAGGACTTATGTCTTAGACGGACAACACTTGCATCAAACACACCGTATCAATCTCACCTTTCGGGCCCAAGAGCTCTGAGACTTACGCCACAGTTTTCCAAGTGTAAGCATCAATATCACCCAGTCTGAGGTTGGATATTTTGTATGGTTTGAAACTGGTGACCGCACGAAAGGAACAACTCCTTACATGCCGGCAAACCACACTCCTACAATTATCATCGCAGAATGTTCCGAACTTCGACGGAACCTTCCTTTTCTGCCATGGTTTTAACTTTCCAAACTTGCCAGACTTGGGCAATGATGTTCATGTTGTTCATCAAAGATATATATTGTTCGTGTCTTGAGCTTGTTTCGAGGTACTCGGTTTCCATCTTTGCTTCTCTGTTGATTCTTTAGATCTACCGCGGCAAGTCGTGAGATTGTGACCGTGAGCTCGTCTACGGGGTGATGGAGGAGTCCAGGGACCGTAGTGTACATTAGTGCATGTACACTCAGATACTTCCTGGGCCCCGGCGTTCCTGAGCGGGACCGGCCGTGTAATTCTACCTACCTACCTACCTACCAGCCATTAGGCCATCACAGGCATGTATCAATCACACTGCCACTGATTCGCACCTTGATGCCGCATAGTCTCTTGAAGTCTTCCAAGGGGGAACCGGCATTCAAAAAAACTATATAGGGCCGTTTTTCTTTTTTGCGACTCGACGGCTGGACTAACTAACTAACGTAACGCTCCCACGCACCATATATGGTAATTTATTACGTGTTCAAGTCGCCGGTGAGCTGAAAAATCAATGCAGACCATCCACATTGAGTTCTTTTCAGTCTAGGACGCTGATTGCAGTATTTGAACCTCGAAAACCACCTGCAACAATCTGTTTAATTTTCCGACCCTCTTACCATATATGGACATCAACTCAGGCAACAGGTGCAGATGGGTAAACAGGGCACTTTAAAAGCACCCCACATTCAGAGACCGAAGTCACCCGCCCCAGGGCTGGTTCAACGGCGATTATGGGCCAAAAAGTGATGGTTGAACTTTTGTTTTTCCGGCCTGGCGGCTGGACTAACTGACCGGCCCTTAATCGCCGGTTTGAATGCCGGTGCCCCCTTGAAGTCTTCTAAGCAGCAACATGGAAAAACTCGTACCTCGTTATGTTGTAGATGCCGCACCCCTTGCTCGAATCCCGGAACCTATCTAAGCTTCCCCGACCATTGCGGGTGACTTTCCGCTTTGCGCTTGCTTGAACCCTAATAAGCTCCTGGCCTTGTCCTGGCCACTAGAAAATTGCCCTTGATGCGCTGGCCCTAAACCTTTAGAAAACTCGCGACCTGTGGAAATATTGATCTGTGTAACTCCCAAAACGAACCCCCAGCGCCCAGTTTATTCAAATCGCTCAGCATCCTGACTGTGAGTTCACGCCTTCTCCAGGGCGCCTCGAATTCGATTCGGTTGCAATTGTTCTTAGAAATTGGTTAAAATTACATCGTGAAGCAGGTATTCAGGCCAGTCCGCGCCTAATAAGTCCCCGCCCGCCTAACAACAGTTGAACATTCGACGCTCCCGCCTCCTTGTCCGCGCCAATAAGTGAAGTCCCTGATCCATCGCGGGTATGTCCCGGCGCCTCCAAATCCTCGGTACTCACACCAACTGCATCCCGCACCCCAATCAGCGCATCGACCCCCCGCATCTTCCTCACATCCGCCCCAGTCACCGGCCCCAGCCGCGGTAATTCGCCCTCCGGGACCTCCCGTCCGATCCGCGCCATCGCCAATGCATCCAGCGATGCCGTCCACGCTGGGACCGAATAAATATACCGCACGAGGATCGCGAGGCCGACAAGCTGCATCGCAATCAGCACCGACACGATGATCGTCGCCGCGAGCGTCTTGCTCGGTTTAACCAACTCCAGCCCGGACGACGTGTATATGGGCCGCTCGTCGAATACGTGCGCAACAGTGACAGCCTTGTTGAGCACGGCGCGATTCGAAAAGTACATGCTCATATCGAGCACGTATTCTGCATTCGCGGGGTAGGCGAACCGGTTGAAGAACCAGAGCCCGATGACCTGCGCGACCGCGGAATTGATGTCTTCTGCGCTTTGGCTGTCGTACGCGATCTCGGACGCGAAGCAGTAGTCCATAAAGTCGGGGCTCCTGGCGAGGTCCTGTGGGAGGGAGAAAGGGATGTTGCCGTGCTTGCACATCGTGTTGAGACTTTGCGCGGATGTAAAGTTGTTGTGGGGATCTAGAATGTTGAGGAAGGAGTTGTTCCCGAATAGCGCCGAGGCAGCGGTTATCAGTGGGGCAGAGACGTTAAAGCTGGCTGTGCCGAATGGGTCCGCGACGAAGGAGGACACTAAACTCAATGCAAGGCCATCTGCGGGAGGATCCCTGATCATACGACGCGGAGCAAGGTCAACTATTTGGGAGAAATTGTGGAGGAAAAAAAGTCAACATACTCTACTGATGGCCTCGACCCATCGAGGGTCGTCAAATAATCGTTGAAGTCCCTCGCGATCACGTCCGGCGCTGGCCACTCTTGGAGTAACGGACCATACGCAAACCCGTTGAAGTAATTGCCGAGCTCGAAGTATCCGCGCGACGAGCCCGAAGTGCATTTCGTCGTGAAATTGGTTGAAGCGTAGTTCGTCAAGGTTGGACTGAACGCGACGTCGATATACAGCTCCTCTGAGATGTCCTGCCGATTACGGCTTAAAGTCCACGGCGTCACCCCCGTTTGCCCAGGCACACAGACACGCAGGGAAATAAACTGGTTGCTGAACGCAGTCTCCACGGGCCCCGTGCCAGCACAGGAGGTAGGGAAGCTTGTCCGAGGAATGGCCTCGCAGCTCGTGGAGGAGTTCATCCGGATCGCATGCTGCCGCAGCACGCCTGTGGTCGTCCCATTCGGCAACGCACTGACAAAGTAACTGTCTTTGGGGTGCGACCCGTTTGTATACCAGAAGAACATCCCCCGATTTGGCTGCGTGACGAAGGCGTCTATGTCCTGCTCGACGCGTGCGTATGGGTTGTCCACCCAGAGATTCGGTTGCAGATCGAGATCGGACACTGCGACGATGCTGCTCGCGACATCCGTCACGATGAGATTATGGGGCAGGAGGCTGATTGCTCCAGGTTCCGCGTCGTAGGCCACTGTGACAGGGAAGTCGGTGCTGCATCGACCGGACATCGGGAGGTCCGCACATGACATGACGACAATGCCCTCGAATGAGACCAACGCGGACTGTATGGGTTGTTGCAATGAACCTGCATGGGATATTAACAAGAATGAAAGAAAACGTAGAAAGCCCAGGGCGTACTGATTGCTGTCATCCACGCTGCAGCCCAAAGAAATGAGCTGCTGGCGCCTGTGGCCCGTGCCCGCCACAAAGTCGGAATCGACCCCCAGCCGCGATCCGCCAAAGCGAATAGCTGTACTAGGTTCAGCTCCTGCTTCGGCTTCCGTCTCTGCGTGAAAACGACCGCCGCCTGCGCGATTATTGCGCCAACCACAGGCACCACCAAAACACCGGAGATGGAGTTCAGCACGCGAACAAGGCCCACAACTATGATAATGGTATAGAGCCCAGAGGGTGGTATGCTGCCACTCTGGTCGTTGTACGAAGGCGCATTGAGTGGCCGAACGTCCAGCACACAGATGAGGACCCAGGGAACGATAAGCGTTGGCAGGTAAACTGCGAGGAGCCAGAGGGAAGTCTTGCGGTAAGTTAAAAGCTTCTCCATGCAGTAGAAATCCAAAGGGAGTGGTGGTAGAACGAGAAATTTGAAGTGGAGTGAACACGCCGAGGCCTTGAAAGTTGGGGGGCGGGATTCACATCAGATAGTCACCAAGGGCCGGACGCGAAGCTGTCCATAACGTCAACGCTTGCAATTGCAGACTGTGGCAGTGTCACACGTGTGGGATGGAGATCGGTTGCGCGGTCCGGTGCCTTGATGAGTTTCTTTTTTTTTCGAAGAACTGTGGTCCTCGAACGGGGAGAGGGAAGTAACAAACTCAAGAGTGAGAGATCGAAGTCTTGTAAATGCAGAGCCGCTCCTTGTCTTGGCCAGAGAGCAAGCGGGGAGCAATTGCCAATCAGCACCGATTTGGACGTGCACAGCGATCAAGATGATGATTTCGTCAAGGCCCCCTGAGACCGCACCCCTGTACAGCCGTTGTGAGTCGAAGAGGGTGAGAAGACACGCTGCAAGCATGTAATGAGTGACCGAGTAATGTTTTGAACCAAAATCTTGACCAACCTGAACCTGAAATATTCAGGCGCCCGCGTTTCCACGGAAACGAGTTGGGAAAATTAATGGGTCAATCGCCTATCGTTCCGGCGGGACACAAAAGCGGCGGCAGGCAGAGCCTTAAAACTCGAAGGGGGAGATTCCACGAAAACAGGTTTGAGTTTGGGAAATCTTGAAGATGGAAACGGCGTAGGGGAACTAGGGAGAGGGCGATAAAGTGAGATTGAAAAGAGTGATTAGGTGGGCGTCGAAAGAAGTGGGTTGGGGTTCGTAGGTGAACACGAGGTGGGCTTAGGCAGGCGCAGTTCGCAGCGAGGGAACTTCGGTTGCTATGTCTTGCGGCTGAGGTCGCCCAGTAGTGCCTCCAGAAATCTCAAGCATGAGCCGGGGATATTAGGCGCAGGGGAGTGGAGGATCGGGGGAACATATATATACAGTATATATGGTGGACAGCGCAATGATAGTCAATCCCGCACCTCACTGCATGACAGCGTCGAAAAATGGAAAATTGTTGTGGATAGATCCGAACTGAGTGTCGTACAGATTTGGTAAAGAATGTTGAACGTCGGGCTGAGGACTCGTCGATGGTTTAGAACACGAGGAGCAAGGAGGTCACTCACATACATAGAGAGATGTACACAAACGAGGAGGACCTCGTTGAAGAACAGTGGATGTTGATGATCCCCACCGGCGGAATGTGGCCAGGTGAGTAAAGCAGTCGTTATCCACCATCGATATTACCGGCGAGGATCGAGATTGACTGGTGCCGGCGCCAGAGAACGGAGCCACGAGCTCAAGTCAGTTAAGTATGGACCTAAGCGGCACAGATAACAAGGGAAAACCTATTATATTCGGAACTCGTGGCAACTTATGTTCACGGAAAACACCCTCAGAACCGAATGGCTCGATGAAAGAGATTAGATAAAGCGAGCTGCGCTGAGCCTGCGATTGAGCTGCCACCATGCCACGGCCTACGATTCGTAGGCCACGAGTCTGCGACAAAGTCTGAGAGTTTGGTGAATTCGAGTATTGCGTGGATTCAATTTGGCCTCTCATGATCAAGTTGGGCTACAACGGTGTTTGAGGGCGCGACGAGAGTGAAGAAAAGTGAAGAGACGTGTTTGTTGTTATTGTGGTAAATGTCCGTAAATCAATCATTCGCGCTCACGTGGGAGACCTTGATCCGGACGGATGACCGCGCCTTTGGCTCCTATTTGGATTTTCGAAGAGAATTTGGGTAAAGTACAAAATGGGGAGTGGATTTAGGTTCATGTACTAAGTATTCCAAAAGTATTTCCTCTGATATCCTTCCGCTTGATGACCATCGCATCCATGCGTTCTAGACAGCGAGTTTACGCCAAGTTCAAGGGTCAAAGATCGGCGAGCTCAGTGCATCTGATGGTGCGGATACTTCACTCAACACTAGCAAGGAACGATCACATTGGGCATAAATCACTCATGCATGGGAACCTGGGGTTCCGCTGGCTATGTATGTAATTGTGAGAAGATCTGTTGTTGGCCACGGGAGTCCAACAATTTAAATGGGAATGTGCACGCTGTATGTCGGATTTATATTACACGCCTCCATATGTAGAAAACCAGAAGCAAATATTAATGAGTAGGCGGTAATTCGTCGTTGAGGTTGAGAGGTTCAAGAGCATAATTGACTCGAACTTGATTGTTCGCGTTTGTTTCTTGAATCTACATATTCGCTGTCAGTTACATGAGAATGCTCAGACCAGATGCCGCGCACATAAAATTCCACGACCGCGACGTGCGTAAGGAGGGCAATCCATAATCCCATTCCTGTGGTAAATCAAAGACGGGGTTGTTATTGACGGTGAAATCACAAACCATGCGTTGCCCGAAGGGCAGATGCGTAATAAAGCGGACCATCGTGGACGGAAGCATGAACCGCGACCGAAACGCTGGTGGGATCAATTCCCGCCGTTGCGCATCGGGGGTATAAGCTCTGGAGGATCGCCGAGTCGCCCAAGAGATTGATCACCTCGTCGCATCTCCAGATCTGGATTCCAAACTCAATTGCGAGGTTGGACTGAGTTGAAATCAACGTACGGAGTAATAGGTGCCAATTCTAGTGATTATGCTGGCCGCCGCGAACATGATCAACCGCCCAGAAATGGCTGAGGCGAAGTAAACCACCATTCCTGTCCCTCGCGTCAGTATCGAATATTTGACATATCGCGATAACACACGGAGCATCCATTTCCTGTGGCGACGAGTGTCCTTTTTAACATAGAACAGTCCAGTAGATCCAGAAACGACAATCATGAGACCCAGAATGTAGTAGGCGGATTGAACGTTAAGTTCGCCGCCAAACGATCGGCGAGCCACAATCGCTCCACAGATGTTACCCACGATAAGGCAGCTCAAAACCCCGTATCCTGGAGGCGAGGGTGAGCTCAATACGGAGGGTAGGGAGTCTACACACCATTTAAGCGATGGAGGATCATTTTCCTCTGGTTTGCGCGGTTAATATGGGGAATTACCACAATTGAGGAAACTAACCCTGCGGATAGCGGGCAGAAATTGGAACAAGGCACCGATCCCACCAACTGTATAGTTCAGAACGTGCATGAGGATAAGGAGGGGAACTCACGCGTGGCGAGGTAGATATGAATGAACAGATTGACCTTGTATTTCAATTGGGTTCCAAACCAAAACCATTCACCTGATGGATGATAAGTTGGGATGAAGTTTGCGATACAAATTTTAGCGTACCTGGCGGCAAAAGGCTTGCTGTTCGGGCAGGATTCATACTGATGCTGCGTGCGAGGCAGAATCCGAGCAACGCTCCACCGCAGACAAAGACTGTAAAGACCGTTAGGGATGCATTCGTTGTGCCAAGTATCAAATACCCACAGTTCAGGAGACTATATTTCTCTTTGAAGCCCAAAATCCAACTGATCGAGTGGTAGATCGAGGCTCGAGGCAGCCTGCGAGGTCGCTGGTTTTCCGCCCGCGAACGAATCTCGACATCCGATTCCTTGTCGTCGTCGAACGTAAATGGGGTTTGAGACAGTGAGGAGGCCAGCGGCGCCGCCTTCGGTCCATACAACGGCATGGCGCAGAGTCAAGGGGGGTGCGAGAACGAAAGACGCCCACAAAGGCATCCGCGACCTAATTATCGCCATTTTTAGATCACGAGCTTAGGAGGGAGCTAATCGGCGAACCAAATAATTCGCAGCATCTTTCCAGACCCAAATATCCGGTCAGAAGGCCGAATGTAACCATCTTCGGTGGGCGCGCTTGCTTTTCCTGGGTAGTTGTGTCAGTTGATCACGGAATGCCGTATGATTATCGCAGCCGCCACCACATTTAGAGCAATTCTTGGCCATGTTTCGCACAGCCTACTCTCAAACTTCCCCGCAGATTACGGGCCAGGGCTATCTTCGGGCGGGGTTCCTCATCTACTCCCCCAAGGGACCAGTTAAGCGTTTCCACTAGCTTCCATGGCGGACACCGAGATTGCGTCCCCTGCCGAGGCCTGGATAATCCGACCGGATGAGCTCCACTTGGTGGACAACACGCAGATTGGCGGCCGGCAGATTGCAGAAGGCCGATGGAGGAACAGTCTCGTCATGGTCAAAGTTTTGTCCAAGCAAGCGGAGCCTAATGTCAGTCAAGCCTTACAATGAAAAGCCGAAATGTAACTCACGAAGCGAGGAATTTTGGTAGGCGCTGCATGTGCGCGGGGAGTTATGGACCAGCCTGCACCACCCCAACGTCCTGCAGATGTTCGGCGTGTCACCCGTGGATGCAGATCCGCTTTATGTGGTGACCCAATTCCAACCGGATGGAAACGTGAATCGGTTTCTGGAGCAACATCCGCAGGCGGATAGGGCAAAAATTGTTCGTGATTTCACCTAGCGAAGAGCAGATTGTTAATCATGGTCAAGGTTTGTGATACAGCAGCAGGGATGCAATATCTTCATAGCGTGCGTCGTGTTTTTCTTTTTGTCGCGAAGCGCGTTTCAAGCTGCGGGTAGCGGGGTGTTGTCCACGGGAGCCTCAAGCCCCCGAATATCTTGGTGAGGGTCGATGGGAGAGCGTGCGTTTCGGATTATGGGATGATTGAGGTCCAGACGAGTGGAGGCAGTGGTCATCGATATTTTAGTCCAGAGGCATGGAAGGGAGTGAGTGGTTCCTGGCTTTTTGATCGAGTATCCCTAGCTCAAGAGGCGTCCAGACTATATCTCGCCCCTCAGATGTGTTTGCTTGGGCAATGTGCGCTCTTGAGGTATGTTTGTGAGGATTCCTGGGTGCTGGTCGCGTTTTCAACCCGGGTTCAGATCTTCACCTCGAAAGCGCCATGGGGCATCCTATCAGAGAAACAGATATTCCGCCTTCTGGTCCGACAAGACAGCCGCCCTGACCGTCCCGACGAAGACTTTGGGTTGACGGACCATATGTGGGGCATAATGGAGAAATGCTGGCAGCGAGACTCACGCCAACGTCCGGCGTTCGACGCCATAATCCAACTTCTGCAGAGCAACATTCGGATATCGGCTGACTTTCGGGGCAAACTTCCACGCTTTACCGGTGTGCTGCTTGAATTTATCAGTATGCGAGGGAACTGATAAATGCACAGCGAGTACCGATAGGAATACGGACGGCGGCGAGTCCATGGGTTCGGTAAATTCGCGTGCGGTTTCCATCCAAAGCAGTATTCCACCTGCCTATGAAGCGTTTTCGCCGCACCCAGGTTCTGCACCGCCCACGGTATCCCAGTTCGGAGTGGTATCCAGTATCATGCCGCCGAATAGAACGCCCCTCGAAGCGCCTTCTGGGTCGCAATATACGTACAGCGGGAGCGAAGCAGCGAGATATCAGGATTGCGTCGATGACAGGCGTCCCACATTGAAGTTCAACGATAAAGTGGGACTAGCGTCGTCTATGTCCAGAAGAGCATCGTCGTCTGGTAAGTTTTGCACCTTTATTATACCTATCGACTGATTACTCACCCACAAGCCCAAGGAGGCTCTTCTCGCTCCGGTACCTCTAACTGGACCTCAGGATCGGGCGGTTCCTCTGGTTCGGCTCCGCGGCTGAGGAATATCAGCGAAGACCGGATATTGGAAGGTTCGCGCAGCTTGCCTGCGACACCACTGCCCGTCCCATACTCCAAAATGCATCCGGCCGTCGAAGCGGTGTATGAGAAGCACAGCGCACTCATCGCTGGTGGGAGTCGGTCGGAGTATACCGAGAGCACCGCCGTAACCTCTTCGAATGCATCTGTCGAGTCGTTATGCGCGGAGGCAGCGAAGAGCAGTAGTTCGGTTGGTACCGCGACTGGTACGTCGCCGTCATCGGGCAAGTTTTGCTTCATTTACTGATTGTTATTCTCAGCACCCAACGCGACCTTGTTAGCGGGCGCACTCCTGAGTGAGGTCAAGGAGGGTCGAAAGCGAGAGGTTGTGGACCCACTCCTCTCAAAAATCAAGAAGATGGGCTTGAAATCACATAAAGACGCGGAGCGGCTGGTCACCGCGGGAACGATACCAACTCTAATTCTTCTTCTAAAAACGCGAGCCGTGGATGGAATAGGATTAGACAGCGTTCTCATGGCGTTGGGAATTCTCACGTACGCGTAGCTTTCTCCCGAGGCTAGATTATTTCGCTGAAATGGAGTCGCCTCAGACACGATCCCATCACGGCCAACATCATCTACCGCACGGGGACCGCGTCAACCCTGCTCGAGATTATAAACGCTGCGCAGTCGGAGGACCTGGTTGCGCTGGCGGTCTGGTGCCTCGCGCGTATCGGCCGAAATACCGAGGTTGCGAGCGGACTCTTGAAGCAAAACATCGGAAAGCTGCTGGTCACCAAGGGGTTGAGGTCGGGGGACTGGCGCACGGCGCGCATCGCAGCATGGTGTCTTGGCGTGTTGATTCGCACAGACGCTATTGCGGAGAGCCTGGCGGATGGGGGACTCGTAGCTGCCCTGTGCGAACATATGCGCCGGTGCTCGGAATCACCCAATGCAGGACCAGAAGACTATAGTGCTGCTATATTTGCGGTGGCCCGCATATCTCGGTCGATCAAAATCGCCAAGGCGCTGGCAAAGGGCGGATGTGCGCACATACTGGCGCACTGCCTGAACACGACAGAGGATCCGTGTGTTCTGCTGTGGAGCGCGCGGGCGGTGGGCTGCCTGATGCGCCCGAATTCCAGCGATATGGCAAAATTACTGCTTGATGCTGGCGTGGCCAGGGGGTTGGCACGCTTGCCCAGTATGCTTCCGCCGGAAGAGGTTGAGCCGCTCGCATCCTTTGCGTTTGCGGTCCAGCGATTTTCGTGCGCGCAATGGGGAGGTAGTACGCGGAGTCAACTCGTCGACGCAGGTGTGGTCGACTCGCTCCTCGCAGCCCTCAGAACAAGCGCAGATGAACCATACCCGCAGGTTCACATCGAACTGGCGTACGGTATCGCCCTCCTCTCTGACGTTGGTGGTGGGGCGATTCGTAAGGAGATCGTAAATGCTGGCGGTATTGAGATTCTGAAACAAATTGCGGCATCTGCGGGGATGCCAGCGGTAGCAAAGGCTTGCAATTTGGCTGCAACAAGCATTATTGGGAATTTATGGTCGCGGAATGCAGGTGAGTTTTTTGTGGCGGTCTTTCCCCTAGCTAAGAGTGCCATAGCATCGGCGAAAGCAGCGTTGGCGCACGAGTGGTCGGGAGGGTGTCCAGATTATGTTCCCGAGTGTCCAGTGCCAATGACTGATGTTTGAATGCAATTAGTTCTGCCTTTGGGTCGGGGTTGGGCTGACTTGGGTGCTTCTCGGTGTATCGTTAGGTTTGAATTCACACTGGGGTTGTAAAGGGTGCCAGTTCCATGGATCCAGTTGCCAGATAGTAATTTGAGGTGCGTGTCGCGCAGTTGGACGACGAGCAAACTTGAAAAATGTGTCCGACGTTGGTTCGATAAAGAGCCTCAACCATTAGGAAGCAGCACCAGAAGACTGAAACGAAAGGATTCCGGAGGTAGGTACTGGGTAGATCCCGGGATTTCAGCGCCGCGGGACGCTCCGTTGTGCGGCGTTTGTCCGTGCGGCCTATCGATGTCGCGCTGGGCCTTACCAACGCAATTCCCGCCCCACCTAAAACCTCGACATTCGCGGTGGTTATCTCCTCGACTATTCGCGCAATCTCCGTCCGCCTTACCGCCTTTTTTTTGCGGTGCTTTGGTCCGTTGGCCGCAACAATCTTGACCGGGTACCCGCGGCGTCTTCATACACGGAACACCTAAATAAATATAGGCGGGTGAGTAGATATAAAGGACGGAATTTAACTCATCTCTAGGAGGTTACCTTGCTTTTTGCCATGCACAACTCCCACTTTTACGGTGTCGCCCTCCTTTCCGTTCTCGCTGGCAGCGTGCGGTCCGACGTTGTTCGCATTCGGGACGATACAGAGTCGTAAGTCCCAACTTTCCCTACTTGGTTGGACGCTCACCATAACACTCTTCGCAGTATCACATTTTCGGTTCTGCCCCCTCCCACCGTAACGGTCGCCGCCGCTACCGCCGCATACGGCCACTATTCCCAGAAATGTGGCCCTTATCTGGACGCGGTCGCGTACTCGGCCCTGGCGGGGTATATTGAAACGGGTGATCCCAGCGACGCCACAATCAATGACCCAGATTTTGAACACTATTTGAACAACAATGTTGGGGACTGGGGACCCGCCGAGACCCAGTGCAGCGTTGCATTCAGCGTTCGAGGATGCAATAGCTTCTGTCACGGGCACGAGCAGCAGCGCCTCCAGCACGTCCAGCGCCAGCGCCAGCGCCTCGCTCTCGTCGTCCACCACGTCGAAATCCGTGTCGGCTCCCGCGCATTTAGGGAGCTCGTCCTCCCCGGGCCGCAGCAGCAGCAAAGGAACGTTCAGTACCGGAACTTCGGCCGCCTCGGCCCCAGGTTCCACAGAATCGAAGGGAGGCGCTGTCGGAATGGAACGCCCGGCGTGGATGTTTTTGATCACCCTTGGAGCTGCGGTCATCGGCCATGGATTGTGCGTTTGAGGTTCCGCACAATAGTAGATAGGTTGAGAGAAGGTGACCAGGGACAGGTAATTTATTGCTTGAAGCGTTCGAACCATTTTTAAGTTGTAGGTTTCAAGTGCGAACGTCGATGCGCGTCGGGAGCGATGCCACCAATTCCAATTCTATAGAGCGGAGAGCGGGGATACTTGTAAATTCACCTGGGTGACGTGGAAAGCATGGGGCTTCGAGTCCTTGCCTTGCTTTACCAAAACGAGAAAACGAGATGAAGGAAGTAAGCAAGCGGCGGATCCCGGCCCGGAGTGTTTGCTGATGCGCGTGTGAACACCGCCACCTTTTCATGACGTGTTCTCGACTCTCACGCGGCATTGCTCCCCTCTGCTGCTAGTTCTAGGCAGAGCTGTCCATCTCAGTCGGAATACTGCGTCTTCGTCGATTCATCTGCAACCGAGTCACTGAAGCTCCTTGGCTCCCAAGCGTCAAGATTTCTATTTTCATCGTCAAGGCTCGAGCTCGTCTGCCCGAAATTATCGAGTAGAAGTCATAGACGCCATGCAGATGGATGGACATGAGTCTCATTCCGCGGGAACTGTCTAAGCTTCCTCATTATGATCTCATACTCTTCACTTTTGGGGATTTCAAAATTCCGAGCTTCAACCCGGCATACCGAGCGGCGGTTCGACATCCACCTTGAGATGATGTCACATGCGACGCGACCCACTTCCCTGATAATCGTCAATGACGCTCAAAAACGCCGAGACGGGCTGTCGTACTGCCGCATCTCCTACCACGCTCTATTTCCGCGAGTGACATACACGATGCTAAAGGGTTCTAGGGGCACCTAATGTGCCCACCTAACCCCTCTAGTTAGAGAGGGAACGTGGGGGGGGTTCCCCCTCTAACTAGAGGGGATAACGCGAAATACTGGGAATCTCTTATATCCCATATGTTGGGGACTTAGGGTAAGTGCCCAGCGCCGTCCACCAACTTTATTGAGTGCCCCACTGCCATTCCCGACACCCTTTCACCATCACCGCCGCCGTCACTGTCACCATCGTCGTCGTCGGTGGTCGCTGGCATCACTTTCACCTATCACAACATCGCAATCACATCAACAACACCTGCCGCCCATCACACCGATGCTCAGCAGTGTCCCCGACATCACCCCCATCAAAAAAATGTCCCGAGCACCGCTGCGACCCCCGAACGCCGTCCCGACGTCGCCATCCACGATGGCGCATCAAAAAATGAAAAAGTTTTGTATTGATTCTACGAACACAGATCTACAAGCGAAATGTTATGCGCCTCAATACTCATAAAGTTATAGTGATTTTGATTTTTTGATGGCGCATCAAAATACACTGAACATTCAAAATATTGCTGTACTTCCGAATATTCAATGAGAATCACAATACATAAGGCCATGGTTGAGGTATAGCAATATAATTACCAACTTCTGGCAGATTTGGAGCTCTTATTGTATAGAAGGTCCACCAACTTCCCAGGCAACTTCTGTCTGTTGTCGAAGTTTGAGGTTGTTCTGTCTCGTCTGAGGCCTGTGTCCCTTCCCTGTTGACAGATTGATGAGACGAGGTGATATGAGGGCTTTCTGAGCACAATTAACGAAGAACAGTCCACCAACTTCCCAGGCAACTTCCGTCTGGTGTTGAAGTTTGAGGTCGTTCTGTCTCGTCTGAGGCCTGTGTTCCTTCCCTGTTGACAGCTTGATGAGACCAGGTGATATGAGGGCTTTCTGAGCACAATTAACAAAGAACGGTCCACCAACTTCCCAGGCAACTTCCGTCTGGTGTCAAAGTTTGAGGTTGTTCTGTCTCGTCTGAGGCCTGTGTCCCTTCCCTGTTGACAGCTTGATGAGACCAGGTGGTATGAGGGCTTTCTGAGCAACATTAACCAAGAACGGTCCACCAACTCCCCGTCCACCAACTTCTGTCTAGTGTCAAAGTTTGCAGTCATTCTGTCTCGCACCTTGGCCTTGGCATCCTTCAGGCCCTAGTAGGCCTGCAAGAAAGTCAGCAGAGTTGGTGTCCACTAACTTCTTGTTGTGTCCACCAACTTCCTAGAGAAGTTGGTGGACCACAGTGTTTTTTACACATTTTGAGCCTATAACTCAGCAGATTAAAGTTGTAAGACGTTATACTACCCTTGAATAATGTCTATGAAGTTGATTGCACCTCAGGATGAACGAAATCAGAGCTTTGATTGACAGCCTTCCGTTTTGGGACACTAACACCTCACATCCCAAATAGGAAGGTTTGCTTATCTGGCCCCAAATCAAGCTGTTTGGAACGATCTAATGAGGTGGTTATGCTCCTTCATGCCATAGAAAGCTATACAGAGTGTATTGAAGCTCATTGCATCGAATTGATAGGGTGAAAATAGCGAAAACTGATCAAAGTGTACTTTGGTAAAGTACCTCGGCCAAATGGCCCTCAGAGCGACATTTTAGTCTTCCTTCACTTGCAATTGAGCTACCAACATAGATTTTTAGTCTCATTTCATGACTTATTGACAAGGCAAAGCACATTTTGAATATATTGATGAAAAGGTGTGTGGGCTTGGCATGTGTTCTCCTGTGATATACAAAGTTCTAAACCGTGTTAGTGGGAATTACACCACTTATATGAACTGGAAAGATTGTCAGGGGACATCCAGGTAGTCCCATACCTAGTGATTTAGAGTGATCTTGCACTACATCATTGTATGCCATGTTCAGCATATCAAATGTGCTTGAGTGGTTGCCTGTGGGCCTTTGGTCATTCATATAGGCTATAACAACAATTTGAAGCCAAAATACTGGCAAGAATATGATGTGAAACTCGAAATTAGAAATGTTTTGATTTTGATTGTTTCATGCATAGAGCCTCAAGGAGGCTATAGTTTGTGGAATGGAGAAGATAGGTTAGTTCACACCGAATATTTACAATCAATTGTGCCCTACTTTGTCAGTTTCAGTGAACTTTTGGTTGAATAATATTTTCGAGCACAAACCATAAAGTCCTATGTACTAGCCTTAGGTTCAAGATGTCATCTGGTCAAAAAATTAGTTACCTAGTTGAAAGAAAAGCTTAAATCTGTCTATTCAATCATTCTAAGCTTGTTTTCAGTGTTTACAGAGCCCAGGAAAGGCAGAATGAGCTCAAACTTCGACATCAGACGGAAGTTGGTGGACAGGGAATTGGTGGACAGCTCCTCATTAACTGCTTTTTAACCGCTCAGAGAGCCCTCCTAGCACTTGGTATCCCTAATCTACCAACCAAGAAGAAATACAGGGCCCAGGAAAGCCAGAATGAGCGCAAACTTCGATTCCAGACGGAAGTTGGTGGACGGGGAGTTGGTGGACAGGTCTTTGTTATGTGCTTATTAACCGCTCAGAAAGCACTCATAACACCCGGTCTTCTCAATCTGCCAACCAGGAAGAAACACAGGCCTCAGGCAAGACAGAACTACCTCAAACTTCGACACTAGACAGAAGTTGGTGGATGGGGAGTTGGTGGACGGCTCTTTGTTATGTGCTTATTAACTGCTCAGAAAGCACTCATAACACCCGGTCTTCTTAATCTATCAACCAAGAAGGAACACAGGCCTCAGGCGAGACAGAACGACTGCAAACTTTGACACTAGACAGAAGTTGGTGGACGGGGAGTTGGTGGACCGTTCTTGGTTAATGTTGCTCAGAAAGCCCTCATACCACCTGGTCTCATCAAACTGTCAACAGGGAAGGGACACAGGCCTCAGACGAGACAGAACGACCTCAAACTTCGACACTAGACAGAAGTTGGTGGACGGGGAGTTGGTGGACAAGTCTTCGTTATATCCTTATTAACTGCTCAGAAAGCACTCAGAACACCCGGTCTTCTCAATCTATCAACCAAGAAGGAACACAGGCCTCAGGCGAGACAGAACGACTGCAAACTTTGACACTAGACAGAAGTTGGTGGACGGGGAGTTGGTGGACCGTTCTTGGTTAATGTTGCTCAGACAGCCCTCATACCACCTGGTCTCATCAAGCAGTCAACAGGGAAGGGACACAGGCCTCAGACGAGACAGAACGACCTCAAACTTCGACACCAGACGGAAGTTGCCAGGGAAGTTGGTGGACCGTTCTTTGTTAATTGTGCTCAGAAAGCCCTCATATCACCTGGTCTCATCAAGCTGTCAACAGGGAAGGGACACAGGCCTCAGACGAGACAGAACGACCTCAAACTTCAACACCCGACGGAAGTTGCCTGGGAAGTTGGTGGACCGTTCTTCATTAATGTTGCTCAGAAAGCCCTCATACCACCTGGTCTCATCAAGCTGTCAACAGGGAAGGAACACAGGCCTCAGACGAGACAGAACGACCTCAAACTTCAACACCAGACGGAAGTTGCCTGGGAAGTTGGTGGACTGTTCTTCGTTAATTGTGCTCAGAAAGCCCTCATATCACCTCGTCTCATCAAGCTGTCAACAGGGAAGGGACACAGGCCTCAGACGAGACAGAACAACCTCAAACTTCGACACCAGACAGAAGTTGCCTGGGAAGTTGGTGGACCTTCTATACAATAAGAGCTCCAAATCTGCCAGAAGTTGGTAATTATATTGCTATACCTCAACCATGGCCTTATGTATTGTGATTCTCATTGAATATTCGGAAGTACAGCAATATTTTGAATGTTCAGTGTATTTTGATGCACCATCAAAAAATCAAAATCACTATAACTTTACGAGTATTGAGGCGCATAACATTTCGCTTGTAGATCTGTGTTCGTAGAATCAATACGAAACTTTTTCACTTTTTGATGCGCCATCGTCGATGGCGACGTCGGGACGGCGTTCGGGGGTCGCAGCGGTGCTCGGGACATTTTTTTGATGGGGGTGATGTCGGGGACACTGCTGAGCATCGGTGTGATGGGCGGCAGGTGTTGTTGATGTGATTGCGGTGTTGTGATAGGTGACAGTGATGCCATTGACCACTGACGACGACAATGGTGACAGCGACGGCGGCGGTGATGGTGAAAGGGTGTCGGGAATGGCAGTGGGGCACTCAATAAAGTTGGTGGACGGCGCTGGGCACTTACCCTAAGTCCCCAACATATGGGATATAAGAGATTCCCAGTATTTCGCGTTATCCCCTCTAGTTAGAGGGGGAACCCCCCCCACGTTCCCTCTCTAACTAGAGGGGTTAGGTGGGCACATTAGGTGTCTAGGGGCTAGCAGTAATCCCAGCTACGGTCATGTTCATGCACCGAATGCACCATCGTAGCTGGACTACGACTACTCTCGAGTCCCAACGAAATACTTTTACCTCAAATGGGGAATTGCAGAACGCTGGCGCCATCATGTCAGGCTGTCGAGTTACTCCACAAATTATCCCTCGTCCGCTCTTCCTCATCACCGTACGACCTCGGGAATCGCTGCGCAATTCATTCTAACGTTTCGTCTGTCACCGCCTGGCTCCCACTCCACACCTTCTGGTTCAACAATGAACACTCTCCGTCCTGGAATCGTGAGAACGTATAATCGGGCGTCCTATAAAGGCTCGCCCTGCTCGCCTTAATTCTTCACTCGAACACACCCCTCGTCGTTCAAGCCCCCAGATACTCAAAGATGTTCTCCAAGCTTTCTATTGTTGTGGCCTCCACCCTCCTCGTAGGCGACACTCCTCAGCTTGCTTGGATGTATGCTAACTCATGACGCGCAGACCCTTGCTGCCGCCATCCCTAACGGGACCCCCCCGCCGCCGGTGACTCCCCCCACCTCCAACCAGTGCTGCACGAGCGTCGTGCCCTCCAGCAACGCCGCTGCGTCCGCCGTCGCTGCCCTCCTCGGGCTTGACCTCTCTGGCCTCCTCGTCGATGTCGGGCTCAGCTGTTCCCCCATCACTGTCATCGGGAACAACTGCGGCGGCACCACTGTTACCTGTGATGCTCCCGAGAAGGAGTGGGGTTCGTAATTTTCTTCTCCAGTTTTTCCCTATGTACTGACAACCAATCTGTTTAGGCGGCCTCATCGCCATCAACTGCATTCCCATTACTCTTTGAGTAATGACAACGCGGGGACTACCGTTGGAAATTGTTATAATTTTGTTACGAACAGTTTCAGTGTCTTCGGCTCTCGTTCGTGTTAAATGTCGCGAATGCAATCCATTTGTTTTCCGGATATCATGCCTGAATGGCCTCAGTTAATTGTGGCCCTGAGCAATTATGATTCATGAATGGCGCGCCTAGTGTCCTCTCACACCCGAAGGAAACTGTAAGGTCTGGGGGTCACTGTGTGCCATCACTCGCCTTCCGCTTTCGTAAATACCATTCACTCGAAAAGTCTATAATGATATCGGTACCGAACCGGAAGGAACGATCTTTTCGACCCTATTCCACAATTCCTCCAGTTCCTCCATCCAAGTGCCCTCGACACTTCACCGATCAATTCTGTGACTGTAATCGGTTTAATTCGATCTTCAAGTTCTCGACTCTTATTAGCGAAACTTTTTTTCTCTCTTGAAGAATGAAGAAACCAAAGTTGGTTTCTTCATTCTTCAACGCAGAATCTATCGAATATCACAGCTTAATTCTAAGGATTATTTAGCCACAGAATCTATCAAGTATCAAAGCATAGGATTACTAGTACTGGAGCATGGTGACTGTTGGGTACGTTTTACCGCTGGAATCAGTTCTTCTGGCCAGAACGTCGATGACGACGTTGATAAGTTCTCCGCTCCACCACGACCCCACGCGGCTGACACGAATCGATCCCAAGATTAATACCTTGACGGCTCTGTGAGTGTTCTGAAATATTCGTGTTTCGCAGTGACGTCCGGAATGAGAACCTTCCAGGTTTGGAAATATCAAACCGCGCTCTTTGTCCGCCCGGAGGAATAAATGAATTGATAATTCATGCATGACCTATCCACTCGGTATCTTTTGGCGTCATCCTTAGTGAAGCGACCCAGGAGTTCACGTCCAAGCGCTCCACAGTTTCCTCCAGAAGGATTTCTCTCGTACCACCTTGCAAAATAATGGAGGCTAAATTGCTCTCTACCACGTCCGTCAACAGCTCCCCCACTCCGCACGTACTGCGTCATTGAAGCCCTGGCCATACCGCAAAAATCGCGGGAATGTGGCGATGGAAAACGTATAAAAGAGCCTCCAGTTCTCTTTGAAACTTCACTCGAACACATCCCTCGATAGTTCAAGCTCTACAAACAAATATGTTCTCTAAACTCTCCCTCGTCGTCGCCTCTGTGCTTGTTGTACGTTGATTCCATTGTCACCGCTATTGACCTGGCTCATCGTACCGCAGACCCTTGCTGCCGCCATGCCCGGAGGAACTCCCCCTCCCCCGGTCACCACTCCGACGTCTGACCAGTGCTGCAACAGCGTCGTTCCATCCAGCAACGCCGCTGCGTCCGCCGTCGCCGCCCTCCTCGGCCTCGATCTTACCGGCCTCGACGTTCCTGTCGGACTGAGCTGCTCCCCTATCACCGTGGGCGGCAATAACTGGTATGAACCTTTCTGTTCAAGGGCTTCGAACCAATCACTGACGATTGAACAGTGGAAGTACCTCCGTCGTTTGCGACGCTCCCGACCAGGAGTGGGGTCCGTATATCCGACCGTCTCCATCCCCACGTCGACTAATATATATTCTAGGTGGTCTCATCGCCATCAACTGCATCCCCATCACCGCCTGAGAGGTTCAGGCGTTCACTGGCAGAAATTATGTTCGAAGTTGTGTTCGAAGTTGTGGCGCCTTTTTGTGACCCTTTTAGTTACTGTTATCTGAAATTCCTGTATTTGTGTTCGAAGTTGTGGCGCCTTTTTGTGACCCTTTTAGTTACTGTTATCTGAAATTCCTGTATTTTCTTCCTGGCTCTCGTTCGTGTTCAATGTCGCGAATTTAACCATTTTTTGTGTTGGTTCTGAGATGTTTGGCCTTGTTTTTGAAATGTTTTGAAACCCTTGTTCCATGCGGGCCGCGCAAGCGGGTGACACGTCACTTCTCCTCTGCCAGCGTTGGCCAGCGCCACGACTGCACTCTGGCCTTGCACACAGAACTTGAACGTGGCTCTTAGAATCTCCCTTTACCAGCCAGTGGTTTCCATCTTCTGGCCACCCTCCAGTGCCCCACTTCGTTCTTCGGTCATCCAACTACTAGATCTCCACGATATCGGACACATTGCTTCACCGTGACCTACTTCTCCTGGTGGCTGGCCGTAGTTTTATCTGGACTCGTCCTCGTGGAATTCTCCCGAAAGCGCTCGTAGGGCAGAAACTTCCCGTAATTTATTTTCGTTGCCTAATTTTCCTCTCTCCTCTGTCGACCCTCTGGACCATCCCCCTTCTCTGGCGTTCTTTTTGCTCACGCGGCACAATACCCGCCCAAATTCAACTACACTCACTAGTAGATTACTTTCCGATATCCACATCTTTCGCGAGATATGTCTGGATCCCTACCGCTCCTGATGATTCCTGAACTTCCACCAAGATTCGAGTTTCTCAAGGACACAGTCGATTTTCTATGCCGCTTTTCTACCCACGCTCTTCCTCCGCACCTGTCATTTTGTGCGCCGGCCAGCTGGGGTGATACGCGCGGAATGAATAGCCGCATGACGTGGAATAGTGAGCCCCGATATGACAGCAACGCGGTTAGTTGACATAATCCTAGTACCGGAGCTCCGAAAGTGTTTGTGGAAGGGATTTGATATGACATTACCGGGGAAATTTTTCAGTGAAAACGAGTTCGAAATACTGTATTATTTCATTCAAATCGACAGGGGGGGTGACGCGTGACACTTTGAACCAATTCGACATTTCGGCACAGGGTGTAGGGTAGCGTGACAAGGGTAAAAAATTCGACACCGCCCTAGAAGTTTAGAGTTTTATTGCATATAAGTTTTAGGGCCACACTGCAATATCTGAAACCTGCTGGCTTGAATCTTTCGAGCTTTTCTTGGAGGTTACCACTCTAGCCTGAAATTCAACCACAACTGAGGATTCTGAACCACATGTTGAATTTTCAGGCCTCAGAGGCCCATTTTGCGAGGACAGACTGGAGAAATGGTTGAATCATTGCCCGAAGAGGGTAGAAAAGGCGAGAGATTTTTTATTCGTGTTTTCTGGCTGCGTGACGAACCGCCAGACCAATTCGACATTGCCCTGGGTGACGCGTGACATTGACCAAAATTCGTTATCGACAGGGGGTGCGTGACCCGTGACTGTCGATTTGAACGAAAGAGTACAGTAAGCCGACAAACCCGTGGGAATTATAATTCACGACGCCTGTCAATGTTGACAGCGGTGTTAGAATCCGTACTTGTCACAGACCTCCGGCCCTATTATCTTTAATAGAACGGGTCTGCTTTCGAGGTCTCGAAATCGTCTTTGTTGAGCCGCGGTCAGAGATTCAGAGAAGCATATTCACTGGTGACTGGATTCTGCAATCCGAGACACAATTGAGAAGGGTACAACCTTCTCGGCCGGATGCTTTCCCCAATGGTTCGAATCTCAGGCTGAACCACGCTTGAATCTTGCTGATCTTACCAGCACCTCTTGCTCCGTCTCCACACCTTACGATATCGGCGCACTCGGGCCACTTCAATTGAGCCATCTCCCGGAACTAAGTGTGGGTGTCACAAATCCCAGGCGGTTCCATTCACTGCCATTCCTGGACCATTTATGGGCCGCAGATGCCCCGGCATTAGCACACTCACGCCCAGGAAGGCAAAAATTCACCCGAGGGCTGGGTTCTCCATTCTGAAGGTGTCAGGGTTGCTAAGGACTTCGCAATCTTGCACCGGCATGTATCCACATGATATGTAGGTACGTGTCAGATTCCCGCCATCGCGTCTGTCTTTGGTATGTTGCGCGCTGAATGCGCCGACGGCAACGCCAGTACTGCGCAGGCTCAAAATAGTCCCGGGCAGCCTATATAACGGGGGACAATTTTGCGACTTGCTCACCCTTTCTTTGGGTCGCGCTCGGGTAATTGTTACTCACAGAAATATCGGACTCGTGAATTGACGCCCTCGACAGAGCGTTAAGCGCACCCTTCCGGGGTCGACGGTTGTACCTGCTGGGCAGGCTGCCTCCGATATCAAGGCTAGGACCCTCGGGCCATGGCGCTTTATCATGATGCACGAACAACCTGCTTGCCATTCAGAGGTTCGAATTGCATCTGAAGGTCAAGCTTCTTGATCTCACCCAACCTCCACAGCAATCTGAGCTGATGCAACGAGGAGCTTGGAGAACATGTTTGGGGTTAGAGAGAGGTTGAACTACGGAGGGATGTGTTCGAGTACTACCCCGTCTTTCAAATTATCTGAGACTCCCGCCGTGAAGAAGCAGCATTTACCATTCAAGGGACCCACTGCTCGCCTACAGCATGCGAAGCCCGACCTTAATCGTACTGCGTCTATAAGTGCCAATATTACCAGTCGCGTGCGAGTAGGGCTGCCACCCGTTGCCGTGACGGGCACGGCCGTCGTTTTACGGTCCGTCAATTGGGATTTTTTAGTTTTGATGGTACGGGACGGTCAACGGGACGGCCGTCGCGGCCGTGGCAACGGGGTCAACCAGGTTGAATGTTATTTGGGTGTTCTGTTTGAATGAAATGTCGGTTTTACATGATGTATAGTACTGTAACACCCATTTGGGTACTCACCGCTCTTTTGGCTCACTATTGACCTGTTTAGTGCACTAAACAATATTTTCAGCCGAAATATCCAGTCTTTCCTAAAGCGACGGCAGTCTCGGCAGGGCTCAGTACAACTCTCCTAGGCTCCAACAGTGTGGGAAAGACTCACGATGAGTTGAAGGTGCATGAAAGTGGACCAATAGACCCCTTGAAAACGAATTTGATGCCAAAATATTATGATACACCCGTGTACCGTTGGCTTGCCGTTTTTAACGGTCACGGCACCCGTCGAACGGGTGCCGTAGAACCGTCGCAACGGCAACGGGCGGCAGCCCTGTTCTGTCAGCATGAAGAGGAACAGCTTTTGCACTGTAATCGACACAAATTGCGGTAAAAATGCCATTGGTTCTCGGAATTAAGCGCAACAGCCTTCGGTGTTGGGCTGTCGTGCCAAGTAAGTAAGGTCTGAGGACCTTGGTTTATCTTCCGGAAAAAGCCGAAACTTTAGCGCCGGCTTGTTCCCGCTGATCCCATCACAGTGATCGGAGTTGGGATTCAAACGTCGGAAGCCCAAGGGGCTCGGGGTAATTTCATCGGATGTCTCCCTCAGTTATGTAAACAGTCTTGAACTGATCATGAGTGTAAGGTCCCTACCGTCCCTTCCCATCAGAGTACATCTCGTTCAGCAATCCCAACGACATGGAATTTGGAAAGGATGTACAGAGTCTTTCTAACCTTGAGAAATACGGAGCGCATACCGACCGTACTTTTTGCCTGCTCAGAACCAAAGAGACCCAGACATCAGGTTAGCGATATCTTGTGCGAAAATCTGGTGTGCTTGCTCTGAATTGCAATGCGCATCAGGTTTGATGCACGGAACGGTGAGGAAGTACTCACGGCTGGGGTGGAAATTATTCCTGTTAAAAAAAGATAACAAATCAATTCGGTGGCGGAAAGCAGGTGTAAACTGAAACTTACCCCCAGAAATCGCCCGGGTTCCCGAAGCTCACGGCGTCCACGAAGCCGAACTGCGTCGGCGCATTGAGGATCGTGGTGAAGACAGTGTTGGAATCCCACAACCAGGTTGTTACCTGGATCATCCGATTAAAGTGGAGAAGAGGTTGAATAAATGAAATTTACACCGGCGTTTGCGCTCTTGAAAGATGCGACTCTCGCAGCGAGCCGCGTATTGAAGTCGGCGATGACGGATTTTAATAGGGCCTGTGCGGCGGTGCCCTCGGCGGCTACCTAGATGGAAGCCATTTGAGAAGAAAAGGCCTGCAGGAGTGTGCATATCCTCACCAGTGGGGTCAAATCAACTCTTGGGACATTGAGGAAGAGGAAGTTCCGAGCGCCCACAGCACTAAAATCACAGAATGAGCGACGGGAATGGTATCATGTCGTCTAGAAAGCCTACTACTGTCAAGGAGTAAATATCCGGTACGTTAGAAAAGGTTGTAGAAATACGCACAAGTCTTTGCATCAGAGTGAAGTACTCATCCAGAAGTGTGTTCGCGAAGCTATTGAGGCAAAGACGTCAATCCCAATCATGACTGACTGGAAGCATACTGACGCGCCGCGATCCCCAGGTTCGAAATAGCTGCCAGCCATGTCGTTGACGCCTAAATATGGGTGTCACATATGATCATGCATCCGAACGGTAGGGTACCAATCCAGACAGAGAAGAGCGCATTCGCACTTGTCCACGGCGTCGTCGCCGGCTTGCTAGCCACGGGGCTTGTAAGGAACTCATTGACCTGGTCTATGAGGGAGAGCACGGTCGGCTCGAACGGAGTGACTAAGCTAGCGTTAATGGTTGCGCCGCCAAAGGCATAGTTGTATGTGAAAATGACGGATGAGTTGTAAGTCTCGGTGTCGAAACCCACGTAGTTTTCCCCTGAAAATATCTTGTCAGACGGACAAACATCCAAAATGTAGCGACATACCACCGGCACCAGTGAAACCAGGGAAGGGCGGGTTGCCAAAAGGGTCATGTATGTTCGGAAGGACCGAATTCGAATTGAAGCTGGTGGACGTGTAGCTGTCACCGCTGCGCATCTCCGTCAGGAACAAGTCGAAAACCTGAGATCGAGTACTTACAATGGGAACCAGAAATTGATTGGCCCAGCAAACGGAGGTGGGGCAGTACCGGGGACACACTGGCTGAAGACTACAAGGGTGAGGAACAGTCGGATGCCGCGAACCAACGCCTACAGTCGCTGTCCCATTGACAGAACGTTCTGTCATTGCCAGATCAGGGAAAGTATGGGCACTGTGATTGTAGTGAAGACGGACCCTGCAACACAAACTGTCGAGCCTGGAGGAACGTGCTTTAGTGTAATGGCGGATTCCAAAGAAAAAGCATACCTGTATATGTCAAGCCGCCGCACTGCCCAAAGGCGGGAATCTGAGCCTGGGCCACGACACCGACGGCGAGGACCGCAATGGATAACAGCGAGGAAAGAGGAGACATGGGAAGACGTCAAAGACATGACCACGAGAGTTATAAGCACTGCGTGAAAAACTTTCGTCATGTGAACAAAACCCCGGGTTTCTCCCGCGAGGAATGCGGGAACTACAACCGCGAGAGGTAGAGAAGCGGCGGGGCGACGGAGTAGGTCGAGGGTCAGATATTTTGGCTTCTGTGCGCTGCTTTCGATGGAAGACATTCTGAGGAATGTTGTTTTCAAAGTGGGGGAAAACACCACGACGAGGGCAAGCTGAAGGACTGAAATTCCACATTGAAGTTTGAAAGAGGTTGGTGGAAAGGTCGGCCGCCGACACCCGAGAAGTAACCGCCATTCAACCGAGAGGGTCGGGAGCAAACGAATCTTTCGAAACTGCTTCGGGGACCCCAAGTTGATCCAACGAGCATGAGGTTCAAACACGTGGGAAGAGGTGTGAGAAATGCCTACCGCCAATGGATTTGGGGACTTGTAAAGTTTTAAGGAGTTTGAGAAGCCGAACGGCAAGAAGGCTTATTTTAAATACCTTTGGGATGAAATAATCTGGATAAATCAAGTACATAGAAACGGAGGGACGGGCGGTGAATTGGTGCCAAGGATGCGGAAGAGGTAAGCATATGAACGACTGGAGTTTGTGCCGCCAAGCGGTTTGAGGGGCGTCATCTTTTCGGTATGGGGGGCACCGTCTCGCTAATAAATGGTTGTATTCGCCCAGAAGTGGTGCGATGGAGTGGGTCTGCGTGGCTGCTAAAGCGTGGCTTGAATTGAACTGCACTGTGAAAGGCCACTGGTAGTGGGTCTGCGTGGCTGCTAAAGCGCGGCTTGAATTGAACTGCGCTGTGAAAGGTCACTGGTAGTGGGTTTGCTTGGCTGCTAAAGCGCGGCAATTGAGCTGGGCTGTGAAAGGTCACTGGGAGTGGATTTCCGCGAGTACCACGCAGTGTAAGGTCGATCTGGCGAGCTGGCCATTGGTATGGCTGGGCACCGCCGGCTGGCAGCTGATAGGGCGCACTAGGAGGGGCTAGTAGACGGGGTGGTAAATTGACAGCCTCTGGCGGCCGATATGGTGCGCTAGCAGCCCCTCGAGGGTGGGAGAGCCCACCGGTAGTGGCTGGCTGTGGCCGAATATTTTGTGCTCCTGATGGACGGTTGGGCGCACCGCCCGTAGTCGCCGGTAGCAACCGAATATTCTCTGCTCCTTGCCCGGGCATCCAATTTGGGCGGTAAGTATGTTTCCTTGCAGCGAGTTGTTGATTTCGCTCAGCGACCTCGATGCTGACCTGTACCGAAGCGATCAGCGAAGCCGTGTTCTCTGATAATCACTTACCAATCGCTGCATAAATCCTAAACGCGCTTCCCTGCTGCACGACAGATCTGCGGTCCAAGTCTGATCTCCCGGTCCTTTGAAGCTGAATTTAGACCGCTTGGAATCGAAGATAAAGTCGGAGAAAGAAGTGTGGTATGAGTAGATCTTCCCATTTTGAATATAGAGTACCGCATGAAGATCGCCAACGACGATCCGAACCAGGCTCTCCGCAAACGCTAGATCGAGCTGAGAAATCGTTGTAGGAGATAGTGCGGATGGGATAGACAAGATGGCATGCATGATGCGGAGTCGAGGGCGAAATTGCTCCTCCTCAAGGTCAGAGAAGGCAGCCCACAACACCTGCTTGTACAGTCGATCCAGTAGTAGCCGATTTCGGCCCTTGGGGCCTGCTGCAAGGAATTTCTTGAGCAGCGCAAGCTGTTCTCCCTTGTGCATCTTTGGCCGAGGAGTGACATACCGCACCGCAGTGGCGGCGTAGATGAATAGTCCCCCTGAGCGTCGAGCAACCTCGTCCAGCTCGGGTTGACCGCGCAACGCGCGCAGTTTGGCGCGCAAAAATGTTCGAATGTCCCCGAGAACTTTGTCCGTGTCTACTTGATGCAATCGACAAACGGCGTCCGGCGGGAATGAGTCGCAAAGCGAAACGATGTCGGGATGAGGCCGGCTGGTGACGAAGAACCTGAGGCCAGACAGATGGCCTTGATTAACCGCTCCTAGAAGTTGTTGAAGAAAGCCAGAGCCTCCTTCATCGGCGATTTCGTCAAGGGCATCGATGACAATGAGGAGCGGCGGAACCTGAAAGGGCCGTCGACGAAGGCACTCCTTCCATGGCCCGACCAGCAACGCTCCGAGTTGCTCATCTGGGTCATCAGGTGCCCCAAATGGGTTCAGCGCGACGAGAGCGCGCCGGAAGGAGCTGGAGTGGCGAGCAAGCTGGTACACGATGGAAGGGATAATATATTTGCGAGCCCTGGTGTCGGCGAATTGTCGGGAGCAGAAGAAGTTAGCTGCTAGAAGATCTGATTTTTGACCGTAATGTTGCGAAATTGAGAAGGCGATCGTAGATTTACCGGAACCAGCGTGACCAGTTAGCCAAAAGACACTAGGGGAATCTGGGTCCTCGACCCATCGCCGTATTTGTTCTTGGACTGCAACGCGCGTGTTGTTGGTGCACGGTTCTCGTTTTAGGAGAGTGATACCTGGCTCCGTATCGGCACCATACGTTGCGTGCTGAGAACGGGGCCAACTTTCAATTCTTATTGCCTGCGCCATATTTTAGCAATGGAGGATGGAAGGACAGGATACACACGTTTAACTGTTCCACAGCGTTCTCTGTATTCCTTTCTATTGCCATGATAACGTCAATCTGATGACTGGCGTTAAAGGACCGTTTTACTCCCCCAAAAACGGTGAACGTGCCTGAAACTCTGCTAAATAGCCATCGACGCGTTTGATCGTGTCGAGAATATTTTGGATGTCGTCTTTGCTGAGGAGAACCTTATCCACAGCTCCACGCCTTCGCACGGAATCCAGACCTCTAGCTTCTTGAATTAGAATCCTCCAGCAATTTATCAGATAGACGCACGAGTACGCACGCAGCTACTTACTTTGAAAAGCCGAGAATTCGCTTCGCCGCTTCGTCAGATGGTGCTCGGAGAAGTGCTTTGTTTACTATATGAAGACGACGAGCGGTCTGACGTGCGAGAGTTTTAATGGCGTCGTTGTTGTCTGACACTGTCTATTGCACAAGTCAGTACGGACAGTCTCATTTGTTGGAGAGAAACCCACGTTTGCCAGATCAATACAGGCGTTTATTATGGCAATCGGGATTTTGAACGGCGTGCCATCCACGAAGGCCTCTGCATTCTTTGCCAGAAGCTCGAAACCACCCTTCAGCCTTCTAATGTACCGCGGGGGTCTTTTTGGTGCTCCGGAGTTAACACCACGGCCAAAGAGAAGGGCGGGCGGAAGACAGCCGAGCCATTGGAGCATCGGAGTGCGAGGGGAAGGAGGAGGAGGAGGAGGGAGGCGGGCGGCGCTTTCTCGCTTCTTCACATTGACCGCACGAGGAACGGCGGCGATTGAAAGGCTCGACCTAACTTGGGCCCAGCAGTTGACACCTGTGAGGCTGTTTACACAGGAATTGATTGATACCTATCTTGCGAGCCGTGGTCCAAAGTGGAAGAATGCTGTCGTTATTAGGCGCGCGGCTTCGTGGTATTGCAGATAAGTTCCATCCGAAGTACTATCTAGGAGATGGAGGCAGCGGTTCCAATTCGTGTGAAAATTGAATTGAGTCCCCGTTTCAGTAGCTCAGGAGCTGAGGCAGGGTGTTGTCTTTATCTTAGCGCTTCAAGTTGCTTAGCGCCGTGGTTGGCGCTACCGTGACAGATAACGTGGCGTCCGAAATGTTTGAAGTTCGGTTGTGGGAGACAAATCCAGTGCTGGGCGGACCAAGGCTGAAGGAACGTCTTGGAATCGAAGTGGCAAGGTGGAAGGAACGTCACTGCTTGCGGCAATCACACATCAGACTCTGAACGGATCACTTACACGTGGACCTTCCCACGGTACCTCTAAATTGATCGATTTGAACCAGAAGAACGCAAATACGATAAGAGAAGTTGTAAGTGTGACTCTATTAAAGACTCTCGAATCGGGATTCGAAGATCGGATGCGGGTCAATAGGACCCCGGCCCTCCCTCCTTCTATATAGGGAAGGTCATTCCCGCTCCCAGCGCCGGGCCGTTCTGCCCCCCGCCCATCAAACGCGGTTCGGACAACTACTATCACTCGATCTTAATACATGAGGTGCATATAACCTTCCATAGGACCATCTCAAGTGATTCAAAGGGTTCAAATGGACTTGCGGGATTTTTTTGACCCACCCTGGGGCCCGCGGGCCGCGGCCCGCCTTTAGTTGAACTTGGCTACAATTATTATCTCAACACTTCTAAGGTGAATGGAAAGCAAATCTGTTGTATATCACCCACTGGAGCCTCTAACATGCCTCTCCCAGCCCTTTCCCTATACTAAGAAGTTGTTTTCAGCCCTTGGCAAGACCCCCCGACATATTGATGCCAATCCCCCCCTTGTTCAACCAAACACGGTCGCCAAGTAGCCTCTCGTAGACAGACAGTACAAAAATTTTTGCTCGTACCTCGCATGTTGTAGTCGCCAAGGCGTGAACACGATTGTGCCACCCGGATTGATTTGCACCATGAGACACGGATCCTACTACGACTTCTGGGTGCTGCGAGAAGAAGTTGATCGTAGTATGAGGTGCGTGCGCCGCAATGGGAGGGGATGCCGGAGAGACCGTGCTGGATGCTGGCGATTGTGGAAGATCGAAGGTAGAAAATATTGCTGGAACGCGATGAAGCGCATGCACTGGGTGACAAGTGGGCCGCTCATTCCGCGTCCGATGGACAGCGGTACTCGGCGAGCGAGTATGTGAGAGCCAGACAGGCATTCTTTGGCTGGCTCTCTTCCTTTCCCAACGATGTAAATTCATTCCGTGCCTCGGACTCCCTGTCTTTGGCGTGAGGTAGGTGCAAGACCGCGACATCCGTCCTCGAATGCCTTTGAGGTGGGGCTGTCGCAGGGTGTCGGTCATGCCCAACGGAAACGATTTGCGCTGTACCATCCCTGTCATTCGCAGGGACCAGTACAACTGCTGGAACCAGACTATAATATTCCGATTCCATACTGCACGTGGTGGACGTCGCACTCAACAGTGAGAGGTTGGCTGACCCCGTGGAAAGCGAAGTGGTGATCGAATTTTGGCGTTGTGTATGCTGGTTACGGGCTAGAGTATTCGCCCTCAGGTGGGAGTGACGCGGTGTGGCGTGGCGTTCAGGGTGTGTAGGAGGAATGTCGGCCCGCCACTGAAGAATTCGCGTATGCGAACTGGATGGATCCACTGGTGACGCAGGCAGATCTACGGGGCTGGCCGGCAGCATCATCAACTCGCCCCGTACGGTGGATTTCTCCGCGCCCACCGATGTGTTCGATGGCGACCCCATTCCTCGAGCTGCAAGGGGAACTTGAAAGGACGTCGCAGAGTACGAGAGAGTATGCAAGAGGGGGATCCTTCTGGTAACCATGGTGTAAAGGCGCAGAGGGGTTGCCACAGGAACAAAGACAAAAACAAGATACTGTGGCAGTGATTGGGGCGTTACCGATGTGGGTCCACTTTGATGGGTGGTTGAAAAAACAGCTGGTTGGCCTCTCTCGAACGAAACAAGGTCTCGTGTCATGGTGTGGGTCCTGTCTGGTGGAAGCAGGTTACCAGCGGGGAGGAACTAACTGCGCGGGAGCTAGCCGCCGCCGTATCTGATCTCCAGTTTCCTTCTGAATCTAGAGACCACCCTGGTCTTCAGTCTCTCAAAGATGGACGCTGTAACAACTGATGAGAGAACCACATTACATCCTGACCTCCAGCAATAACGGGATGGCTACTTTCTCGTACAGCTGTGTTGAAAGTCGGGTCGATGATCCGTTGATGTCGGCCCGGGCGGCTGCTGCGGACTCCCGCCACACAACCCGTTTCGGCAGACGCGGCTTCCCTCTTGCCATCACAGTCGATTTGCTACTCCGAATGTTTGGAACAGTAACGAGTTGAGATAGGAAAAATGCCGGTATCGCTCAGTTTTCTATAGTGCGTTGAAAATTTTCACCCTGCCCGCGATTATCGATATAAGAGTTTAGTTTGGGAGCAGGAGCATTGGCGCCAAACGCTTTTCGTGAATGCCAACTGGCCGTCAGGGTTCCAGAAAAGTCCGATTATACAATGTAGGTTGGTATTGATACAGTTATGCGCAATTATTCTAAGTTTTTTAAAAAATCACCACTGGAAAATCATGTCAGCTTCCTTTCATCTCACGCGCCATACACCACGTACCGGTCCCGGATGGCACTCCCCACCATCCCACTGCCATATCTGCGCCGGATCCCCCAGCACATACTTCGCCAAATGAATCCCATTCCCATTCTCCACGTTCTCAATGAACCACTTCACCGCCCAGTGCCTTGTCACGTATTTGAACCAGAGATAGTACTTCCACCGATACGCGGTGATGACGCGCGGATTCACGTACATTGCCTCGAAGCCGAAGACGCGCCGGAGGTCGTACGGGAGGTTGAACGACTCGGACGAGAAGCACTCGCCTGGGGCGGAGGCGCGGAAGCGCAGGGGCGGAGCAGCGGCGGGGCTGCTGCTGTTAGTGTTTGCAGCGAGGCGCGTGTGGAGCGGGTGTGTCGGGGGCAGCGGTTGAGCGCGCGGGGCTGTGGAGAGGCGGTCGCCGCGTCGCAGGGATGGAGGGAAGAAGGGCTCGGCGCGCATGCTCGCAATGCCATTCCAGCATGCGAAAACGGGCGCGGGCTCGTCGGCCATGACGGCGCGGAAGCCCGCGTCCTCGAGGAAGTAAGGCCAGAGGGACGACACCAGGCGGCCGAGGCGGTCACGGAGGACCCAGAGGTCGTATAAGCTGTGTGAATTTGGGATAATTTTAGGGTGTGTTGAGCGAAACGGAAGTGGAGGATTACGCACCCCGAGTGTTGGAAGTCCATGGAGCACGCCATGTCATACTCGCCGTTCTTTGTGTGGAGCAGTTCCACGACCGATTCGGCTTGAACGAATATGTCGTTGGAGAATAACAAACGATCATATCCTCCTCCGGCCACCAACGGCTCGATGACAAGGTTCCGTACGGCTGCAAGGAATTCGATACGGTACATGTCCGTCTCCGTTGTGATGGGTCGCGGGATCGATGTTTCATTTGTGAGGATCAAGTGCGGGACGCGCATTGCCTCGAGTTGGTCGTTAAACCCACGTAGCAGCGCGGCGCCGGCGTCGTCGCTGTAAGACTCGACGATGGAAACAAAGACATTGTCCTAGAGGGTTGTGGTCAGGTGGGAATGGCGGAAGAAATGAAGCGCGCTCACGGGGCCGAGGTAATTTATAACTTTCGTCATTTCGGTTGTCCAATGGGGAATGACGGCAGCATTATTGTGGAACATAGCCGCGATGAAAATTTTCTCTGGAACGCGCGTCAGTCCAGCGCGCGTCGGGCAAGGGCTGGCCAAACGCACCTCCTTTCCCATAGCCGCCTCTCTTAGGCACTTGGTTCGCCAACTCCACGACGGGCTTGAAGCGATGGTCCAACGGTTGCTCGTAGGTGCCGAGGACGTACAGTCCGCTGAGAGAGAGCGCCGAGTAAAGTAGTAGCAATGCATTATACTTCATTGCTCTAGAAGTTTTACGACTCGGGGAACTCGGCCTGCGCCCAACGACATCCGCATGCACGTCAAAGACGACGATCGGGCTATATCCGCCGCGGCCATAGCGCCAGTCGCGCAGGTGCGCCCACCACGGCTGGCCGAACATCCAAAGGAGGTAGAAAATGCACATCGAGGATGCCCATAGTGGCAACGCGAATATGAGGGCCACGAAGAGAGCACGCGACTCGGGGAACCCGGGATGAGACGAGCGGCCTAATATTATTAAAGGTACTAGGCGAGAGATACCGAGAGCGAGACAAAAGGCCGCCAGAGGGACAGTGAGATGCAAATAGTCCAGAAAGAACCGGATCGTGCGTCGTAAAATCGTAGAGGGCAGATGGAATAGTGATATTGCGAGCCGAGGGTCATAATTGAACATTTTGGTTTCGTTAGATGAAGGGGCGAGAGCTCTCCTGGCCCTGCCAGATGCAAAGTCGAGCATGGTGAGGGGAAGGAAGAAAGACGTGGAAACGGTCGCCCCAAAACGTAACTGCAGGCTGTGGGTTGCTGCTGCGGAGATCGAGACGCGATCGGGAAGATGATCGTCTCTGATCGGGTTTGTAAAACGCTTTCTCGACCGGCGCGTCGGAACGGGTTGACGTCAACAGTGGGCTGAGGTGTTTCGGCGCGTTAAGTGAGAGCGTTCTACCGCCTAGCTGCCCAAGAGCGTCAATGCGAAGACAAGCGACGTGCGGTTGAGCTCGGTTGAGTCGCGGCAGGTCGCGGCAGGCACAGCATTCGCAAATGCCGAAGAGGCCTGCTCGCCCGAACGTCTAAATTAGTCTGAGACGACTCCAAAGTTCTATTAATTTAACGCTTGATTCGCCCTTAAATGGACATCTACTCGTGTTGATTCCCAAGTGCTTGGGCTGCTCGAACCAGAGCACTTTCTTCACTCGACTGTATCGAGCATCCTCAAGCCACGCGGTCGCAAGCTTCCTTTGAGCCGGAATTAAATACGCGTTTCCGTCAGACCCAATTGGTGCAGATCCGCACTGCGCACTGCGCAGATGCAACTTCTGCTTTTACCGCTTGGTTCAGTAACAAGTGAACACCGAGCTGTCAGTTCCGTAAAAAATCTCGCGGATTGCCACGAGGCTACTGCCGGCTCTCAATTTTTTCTCGGTGCGGCCCGAATACCGGACTCGTGTTTCGAACTGTGCACGTGATCGTGATTCCGAAGTTTTAAGGAAGATCTAACAAGAACACTGAACAGGCGTTGTTGGTTGAAGCTCGCAGAATTGTATCCTTAAATGTTTCACTGAACTTAGGATAGTGCTTCCGATATTTCGGAGCATATCGCTCGCAGGTAAGACACAATCCATAAAATTCGGACAACGGAATAATAATCATGCGCTACAAGTTAAACTAAGAGATAAATTTCGCAGGCATCGAATTCAGAGGTTCGTCGAGTTTAGAGAGTAATGGGGATGCAGTTGATAGCGATGAGGCCACCTAGATGAATTAATGTCAACCACCGAATTCTCAGTGCAACCCGACATGCTCACCCCACTCAATCTCGGGCGCGTCGCAGCGGGTCGTGACGCCTCCGCAGTTGTTTCCGACGACAGTGATGGGCGAGCAGCTGAGCCCGACGGGGACGGTGATGTCACCGAGGTTGATGCCGAGGGTGGCGAGGACGGCGGCGGCGGCGTTGTTGCTCGAGGGGACGACGCTGCTGCAGCACTGGTCCGAGGTTGGGGGGACGATGGGCGGAGTGGACGTCGGGATGGCGGCAGCAAGGGTCTAGTATCATAGACAGTAAGTAATCCTGCGTCTGAAGGCCCGCGAGTGGACGTACGAGCAGCGCAGAAAGGACGACAATGGAGAGCTTGGAGAACATGTTTACTGAAGAGAGCTTGAACGACGGGGAGTGTTCGAGTGAGGATTGGAGAGGGACACGGCGCCTTTTATATCGGACAGTCTCCGACATTCGACCGCTTGCAGCGGTTTGTGACGTCGTTCAGCTTGAGAGGTGAGGGCGGCGAGGTCGGAAGTGTGGAGCGGTGGAGCTACTGGACGTGATACAGGTTGAGGAGAAGTAGGCGGAGGCAAGCCGAATTGAGTCCAGACATTTCGTTCCCATGTCAGTTCGTTGAGGTCATTGTAAGCGTCTAGCGCTTTCAGGTCGGAACCATAGCTTTTCGAGTCGAAATTTACCCTCTGAGCGTCGGTCGCAACGAGGATTCCTAACGATACTTGTGAGGTTGCTAGAAGATGACTGAGAAGCGCAGCGAAATAAATGCGTGAAGTTTGCGGAGGAAGAGCGCGGGAGAGAAATCCTCATTTAGCAAATTCCAAACAGAATTCCTTGGCAGATGCGTACCGTTCATGGTTGTTCCGTTTAACGTGTTCCATCCATCTGTCGGTGCGGCAAAAGAGAGCAGTTAACTGGAAACGCATACGTCGTAGCATCGTCAAAGCTTAGCTTTCGACGTCATCTAATTACGGGCGAAGTGGATGCGGGCGCCGGGAGACATGTAAAAGGGAGATTATTGTTCTTGACCGTGACAGGCACAAGGACAGAATGACGCATAGGAATTGAAGGGACTCGGAGTGAAAGATAACAGAGCTTTGCAACAAAGCCCGAAAGAAACCGACAGCACAAAACCGTTGGAATTTTATCGACGGTTGCTGCCGCTTGGTAGGAAATGATGGTCGGGCGATAACTAGACGGCGTATGAACTCCCTACTCAGCGCTGTATCATTCCCCATCATGTGAATAGTGTGCCTTCATAAAAACGGAAACCTACAAAATGACCAAAGACCGCGGCAGTGATGGCGTCTCTGGAGCCGGGATGCCGACTCGGCATCCTGTCAGGATACTCCGAGGCAGGTCGCGCGTATCCCTTACAGCCATTAACTTCAGACAGAGGAAGCGCTGAAAACCAAGAGTAACATATTTGAAGGTTCTGCTGAACACACACAGAAAGCCAAGTGAACCGTCGAGCATCACGGACATTCCTGGTTGGTATCTGTAGGCGGAAAGTCAACTCATAAAACCGGATGCATCCAACGACACTCACCCCGTGGTCTCTCAGTCTCTTTTTCAGCCAGCGGTAATTCCAATAGTCGAGTGAATTCATCACTGTATGGGTCCAGGCCCCTAGCCATCGAATATTCGCGCAGGGCATTGTAGTGGTACTCATGCCAAAAGTTTGCCCTGGGAAGAAACTGAAACTCCAGCCGCGGGAGTCCGATAAAATGCGCTTCCCCTGGAGATAGTGGCGTCGCCCCTGCTGGATCGAGGGACCAATAAGCCCTATTTGATGCCGCAGACTCGAGTCCGACACGGCTACCGTCGTAGCGGATGGAAATGGGACACGCGAAGAGGTGCGCCTCTTGCGATATGCCCTTCGTGCGACCCAAATCCCCATCGGCGAGGATGACAAAAGCGAGTTCGTCAACCACTCCTGCGTACGTGTGAATTAACTCGAAGATTTGACGGGGACGATAGTCCCACCATATCGATATCGCCCTGCATCCTCCAACAGGCCCGTATCAATCCACTTATTCGCCTGTGAAAGCCAGCTCGTGTTGGTCATATCCCTGAGTTCCTGTGATAATTCAATTGAAGCCTGCAGCAAAATCCGAGTTCCGGAAAGCTGAATGGTTTTGAAAGTTCCCGAGGCAAAAGTGAACCTGTAATTGCGCGGTGAGCTCTGGAAGACTATCTGGAATTTACTATAGCACACCGATTCCCCTCAGCCTGTCCCTGAAAATCCAGCGCTGGATTCACCCGCCATTTTGGAGGTTGGGGTGTGCACGAATTGGGAATGTACGCAATGGGACAAAGTGATTTGCCAAATCGATGGCAGATCTGAGTGACAACCGAACCCAGGAATAATCGTGTTTGAAACTCGCCGAGAGTTAGTGAAGGAGCGCGGACCGGAATCAATGCACTCAAAAAGTTGGAGACATCGAGACGCTGGGAGAGTGTCCGCGGGAGAGATGTGGGAGGGTAAGTGGCCAAGAGAGAGTAGATGGTCGCGGTCTCGATGGTAGTGTTCTGGCGCCGGAAGAGCACTGTGTGCCATTGCGACAGATCGAAGTCTAGATCATAGCACTCATCTTCGTTTTCCAAGTCCGGCATGGTCAGGCAGATTTGTGGTGGGTTCCGTTTGACGCAAATTGCAGGCTCAAAACCCTAACGAAACGATAATTTAAAACTCAGGACGGTCCGATAACGCAGGAAATACCTGTTCATGGTGCCCACTGAGCCAATGATGATGTTGGGAACAATTCTGAACGAGCTTCGGCCAAGGTACAAAGTTTTCGAGGTGGAGACTCACCTTGAATTGCTTAAACTTGTGACAATAACTGAGGAAATCTCCAGGTGACAAAAGGGCAAGGGCGCACAAGCATTCCTTCAACACAGGCCCAAACGAGATCAGAAGAGGGTCGGCGAGATCGGCGATACGTCGCCAGAGGTATTAGCTCTATCTTCTGGTTGAGGAAACGAATCACTGAATCGAATTGAGTCGTCCGTACCGTCATGATAAATCAACGCTTGTAATCCGGGGGCGGTTGAGACTCCAAAGAGTTGCCATACATTGGGGTGACTTGGAGGTTAATAAGAATAAATCAGGCGTTAAGAACCAAAAATCACCGGACGCCCGAATATAATTCGAAGTCTTCTTTCCATTTCTGAGCAAGGATTTCAGCAGGCGGGCACAGAAAGAAACGCTGCTCACCTCGACTGCATCGTCATACTTCACAACCGTCATCGAGGAGGGTTCCCCCGATATATGGGCTGTAAAAACTCTGATCTTGTAAGCTTTACTTGAGATAGAGATTTCGTAGAGTAAGTTGATGTCTCCCAAGGCAACATGACGGAACTGTGACCTGTGAGCTGGGTTCATACCTCGAACGATATACTCACGTCGTTCCCGAGTCCATCGAAAACAGTATCTTGAACCGGGGCCATGCTAGTGGAGATATTTGCTACCTTGCGGTGAGTTTCCAGGGCAGTCAAGAGCTGCGGGGATTGCAGGTAGTGTGAAATGCATAATTAAGGGCAGGCGAAAAAAGCGTACAAGGAAATTGGAACGCAATTCATTCACTCGGATCTTGTAGCGTTCAATCTGGTCAGCGATGCTTGTCGCTCCGACAAACTCCTTCAGTCTCCCACGAACTCCGCGCCGACCTGCTATAAGATTCTCCAATCCGGTCTGGAGGATAGAGAGAAAGCTGGTGCGCTTAGAAATGAGCTGACGAGAGTCCGAGTTGTGATTACTCACGCCATAAAATCTTCACAGAAGCCAGCGAATCGCGAACCAGCGCTTTCTCCGTTGTTGCGAATCTCGTTTCGGAGAATCAAAACTATTTCTACAGTGCTTGCGCAAAGATCCCGCAAATCCTCTCTGTTCTTCTTGATTTTCTATCGAACCGCGTAAGTTCTCTTGGCCCGGGAGATTGAGAAGGAGGAGTTTGACGAACGTCCACGGTCTCCAGCAGTACGACGAGGGTGCCGAGCGCTGCCCTAGCGTATGGAAGTGGGACAAAGTCGGCTCCAGCGGCGATCGTCCTCACGGCCATGATCATCTGAGCAAGCCAATCCCGAGACCGAGAACCAGCTACGAGGTGAGCCTCCAGACTAGATCGTGTTTCTGGGTCCAGCATTGGTGCGGCGAGGGCAAGACACAAAGGGCACGGCCGTGTGAGTAAATCGAGCCATCAGAAGCAGATGCCTTCGGGTGCACTGCAGCACGAATCTGTCCTACCAACCAACAATGCGGGTTCAACAGCGATGGTAACGAGCTGTTTTCGGCGAAGCGAAGAACTTTTCAAAGTTTCTGGGGGAGGGGCGACTTTGAATTTTTTTTTCGTTGGGGAAAAATAACGTTTTTCGGACGGAGCGCTGCGTTCGTGGGTTAATGGAGTGGTGTAAATACGTCCCAGCCTTATTTTAATTTGTGTCCGGCGAAGGTCGTATTCTCGTGTTGTCGGCGCCAGAAGAAAAGCCGGAGGAGCATTAATATTGAGCAGCAAACGGCGTTACGGTGCGGCGGCGGGGAATGGCAGTCATTGGCTATTGGGGAGGATGTATGAGACGTCGGAGCCATGAAGAACCATGAATGCATGAAGGTCGGACTCCATGAAAAAGCGATGAAGGTGGCAAAAGAGGTTGATCCGCGCCACGTGACGAGACGGGGGTACCAACAAAGGCAAACAGCGCGTGGATTCGGTTTACATTCGCAAAACAGAATACAAAATAATACATACGTGCCGCCGAGGGGCGAAATCTGGGTGTGCGATACCCACAGATGAATCAAATAAAACTCTCCCCTAGTGAATTTGCCTGCCATCCTTCTCTGCTGCGGGAATCAATACGGCCAGTAGTGCTTCTACTTGCGATTCAACCAGTGCGCTTCTATTCAACCCAATTTGCCTGAGCCCCAGAACCAGGCGCGTGCTGGTTGTCCGCAAAGGAAACACGATTCGCAGCGTCACTTTTCCCACCAGGATGCGCATAACATGCAGCTCCATCCGGGCACCCGAGCGCGCCAGTCTGTCCCAATGTCCTTTGATTCTCTGAGGAGTGAGGCCCTCGGCGGGGAGTAGGTCCGTGCGAGGGAGAACCTGGATCTCGCCCGCGTCGGCGCCGGTGTAGTCAAAGTGCGTGTAGAAGGGTGTGCTCGGATGTTTGAGAATGAACATGGTGGTGTGGCGGGAGATGAGCGGTTGCAGGCGACGGAAGTCCGAGTGGAGGACTAGGCGCATGAATACTCGGTCGCGGGTGGTAAGACCCAACTGGTCGAATTCTGGAAAATTATTAGGGTGCGGATGGACCGAAAGCAGAATGAAACTGTACGGAGGTGCGTGGCTTGAAGGCTAGGGCAGAATTCTCTGTGGCCGGCGTCCCAGTCGGCGCGCTGACAGTCCGGGGAACAGTAAACGGCGCTCTCGCACGCTGCGCAGCACTGAAACTGCTGCTTGTCCGCAATCTCGCCGCACTGATGTGCCGTACATCAGTAAAACATTAACGACTGGAGTGGCTTTACCTTCAAATTATCGCATGCCAGCAATGACTCCCTGCCGGATGCTTCCCAGGCGTCCAATACCTCCACCCGATCACCAACCAAAGTCTTGAATCCGTTCCACTCCGCATATATCGCGCATCGCAAGAACTTTTCGCTCCCCGCCGCCCTTTCCAGCGCAGGCATGAGTTTCTTGGCCACTACAACAACGTTGTAGGACACGAGCGCGCTGGGGAGGAGCTTGCGAAACATCTGCACCAGATGGCGATGAACACCTCTCTCCCTAGGGTGAACGAGGTCCTCGGAGAAACGAATCAGATGTGCGAGGAGGCCAGCGCGCAGGGCCTCCTCTACTCCAGTGAATCCAGGGCATGACTCGATGAAGTGGATGAGGAGTGGAAGCGCCATCTCTGTAACACGGTGCTGAACGCCTGCGATCATCGGGTCCATTTCCTTGATTTTTAGCGAGGACACGAGGGACGAAACAATACCGCAGGAAACGAGGGCGGAGGTGAAATCGGGATAGATACTGAATATCATCATGGGCTGTAAAAACATCAGGACTCCGTTCAGCGTTCCCGCCGCGGTATGTGATCTGGATTGGGCCACAGCGCGCGAAATGTGCTTGATTAGGGTTGCTGCTAGGTCATGGTGGTTTCCTCCAAACGCATCTAAGATTTCTTCGAAGTTCTGGGGTTCCTCTATTTTGTTTGACAGCGCAAACAGATGAAGGGTTAGCTCCTCCAACGACGCGCGCGGAGCGGTCGGTCCATCGGGCACATCGTAGTGGAGCATTGATGCCCACGCGCCCGCAATCAGCCGGCGAAGTCTGGGCGACGAGTAAATCACGTCGCGAATTGGTTTGTAGACCGCCAGTTTTAAAATCAATGATGTATGCCCCGGTCGGATAAGCCGCTGTTCGGAGGGGTTAAAACCTGGCAGGTAAGGCCAGTACGTGTGAATAAAGTCCACCCATCTCCACAGCCGGGGCCAGAGATCCACGCTCGTTTCAAGAGGGAAGCTCATCCTGTCCGTGAGGGTGGCCAGGGCACGGAGCGACTTGACCGCACACTCGATAGATGGCAATTCCGTGGAGGTCGCGATAACATCGTCCACCATGGCCGGACTTGGAACCAAGGAGGGATCCAGGTGGGTGTAGAAGACAGGCAGAAGACCTATTGCCTGGTCCTCTGGCAAGCTCTTCACGATGTTACACAATTTAACGAGATCTGGCACTGAGCCATTGAGGGCCGCCGATGCGACGGGCTTAGATTCGCATGGATTAGACATCATTTTCGAGGATTTAGTATGGAATCGTACGCGGAGGGAGCTACGCAGCTTTGAGGTATTGCGATTCAACAACGACGGGTGAATGTCCATCGTGGCGGCTGATAAGGTTTGAGCAGTGTTGATGGATTGTCTTTTGTTTATTTTCAGCCTTTTGGGGTAAACTTTGGGTAAACTGTACGGCGCAGGACATCCCAGTTGCAGCTGGGCATGGACCAGCTCAAGCCACTTATTTTTTTCTGGCCGGCGAAACCCACACGGAAAATGATTTCCATACCTGAATTCTTCAACCAATTCAACTGTGACCCAAATTGCCACATTTTTCTCTCATACCCCCGGTATTTTACATGTAAACCCGGACAATCGTTAATCGCGACTAAATGATCATCGGGGAAAGCGATATGAGCGAGTGTGAATTTTGAACTTTGGAAGCCTTTGCCGATGCGTGCCCGTCGTGCCGGTCGTTCGGCAGCACTGACGCAGCTAAACGCGCACAAATAAAGACTCCTTTCTCTTCGGAGTCCCACATCCCATTTTTGCCAGCAAGTATGCCTCCCGCTTTTGACCTCAAGCAGGTGGCGAAACTGTTCAATGACACAATCACTGCTATTCGAGACGACGCTGCCGACCTCGAGGCGTTGGAGCCACAGGCAATTGAATGGCTGAAAGCAGCGCGTTACAAGCTCATGCGCGACGTGGAGGCTGCGTGAGTTCCTCTACTCTACAGTGGTCTCGCATCACATCTCTCATTATGATGAAATTCCCCAGGTTCTATCCCCTCAGAACGTCGCTCAATGCACCCTTGACGCAGCCGGCATGGGCGCTGAACCCAGCTCAACCTCTGACCTTCTCCACCGCGCAGGTCCCCGCTGCACTTGCCCCATACACCCAAGCCTTCTTCTCTAATCTTCTCGCGCTCCTGAAGGCCTGCGGATTCGAACATTGCAGCTCCCTCGGAGAGTGCCTTGGCCTCCACCTCAACGTGTATTTTCCTGCCCAAGTGGCTGCACCCCCTCCACCCCCACGGACGCAGCCGCTGACACTGGAGGTCGAGGATGAATTCTCGCGTGCTGCTGCAGGGCGGGCGCGCCCCGGTGGTGCTTTCGGCGGGACGAACTTTGCCCGCCTTCTCGCGCAGGCGCGCGGTGACAGCGATGCCGCGGCGAAGGGCAGCAAAAAACGCCGTGCTCCGAAAAAGGAAGGCGACGATGGCTCGGCGTCCAAAACAGCTGCACCAGCTAAAAGGCGTCGTACGATTGGGGTCAAGAAGGAGGAAAGTGACGACGAACAACCGAGGTTGCGCTCGGTCACACGCGCCAGTTCGGCTGCAACTCTGCGCGAGTCCCCGAAAACTCGTCGCAGCAGCCGCAAGGCCGTCAAGAAGGAATAAAGGATCTTATCCCGTATAGCGTTGTATTTAGCGGATGCAGATCAATCGACAGACAAGGAGAATCTTGCCGTTGAACGTTGAACCCCAGAGTACGGGAAACCCCTAGAATTCATGACTCACCACTCAAGGCGCGAAAGTGTTCGTTGGGCAGGTCAGGCGGACAAACAAAGGCTCTCGAGTACGCACCCATGAAATGGTCCCTTGATTACCTAGTTCCGGGCGGTGGCGCACGAAGGATTGGTTAGGAAATGGAGTGAAACCCGGGGGAGAAAGAAAAGAGTCACATTAAGGCTCTAGCAAGGAGGGGTGCATGCGAAGAGGACTGAGATACGCGTTTGGGCAGCAAAACAGACGGGCGGTGAGAGGCTCAAAGCGAGGCATAGCCTCGCGGCGTGCATGCGAGGGGGTGGAATGCGCGAAACGACACCAGATAGGAAAGGACTAGGCCACGGGTGATGGTGGGGAGTAACTGAGCGGGGCAGGGAGACAGATGACGTCGTGGACAGGGTCTGAGGCGGCGCGTAGTCGTTGTCGCGGTCAGCCACCCTGCTTGAAAATTCTTTGAGCTGGAATCCAGTCTGAATACAGCACAGAATGCACCAATCCAGTGTTGTTCGGATCGCGTACACGACCTTGGCAGTTGGGAAATTAGGGATGAACCAGCCACAGTCAACTGGAGTACAGACAGGTCCAATCGATGTGCGTAGAACAAAGAATAAGTCGCCGCATTTGGTCGGATCGGGGTTCCTTTCTTCAAAATATTGGAATTATTTGAGGCCTGCCAGCGTTCTACGCCGAATGGATCTCCGCCGCTATCTGCCTCCCTGAAGGAGTGAAGTAGAGAAAGGCAATGAGATAATGAATGAAAGGACTGACGTGCGGAGAAACATCGCAGAGTTGGACATGTCCTCCGCTACGTCTGAGTCTGGAGGCAGCTACTGGAGGAAGGTCGTTCTAGCAGGTAGTAGGATAGATTCGAAGTCGGCAACGAACCAGAAATTGACTTCGAAGTTTGGATTGAGCTGAGTGTTGTGTTTGGGCAGAGAGAAGGTGGGGAAGATGGAGAGCAAAGCTAGGGACTTTGAGATGTATAGCCTGACCGTTAAGACATCAGTGCTTTGACCTGAAGACCCACGCGCTCGGTCGGGAGCCCGAATAAATCGCGGATATATCCACTTAATCTTGAGGAGAAACGACCCACAACGATCTGTAAACTCCCCAAGATATCCTCCGTCAACGCGAGAGCAATTGACGAAATCGACAAAGCCAGCGAGTGGGAGAGGGAGGTTTTGAATCGCTCTTTTGAACTGGTGCTTCTTCACGTGGGGGAAAGAACGCTCGCCACATTCGTGGCGACCATAGTTCTGGTACGGACAACGATACCTTCATATGCCGTTCGAAAGGTGATTATCGAAAGAATGACGGAGACCAAGAATATGGCCGCCGAGGCTACAGTGTGCCGCTAGATTTTCCGTCGAGTTTTTGGGAGTTGGGTTGGGGCTTGGCGGATCTCAGGTGAAAGCTGGTATGGAACAAACGGGTGTGAGAGTGGAGCGGCCAAGCAGAGTTGATGCCTGGAATTCGGTGATTGCTCCTGCGATATTGCATGGGAGTTCGGGTGCCCAAAGACGAGACACGAGACTCACAGAATGGAAGGGAACCACCGGCTGGACGCAAGATCAAGAAAGTGATGAGAATGGGGACGCACCTCGTGTAGTTCCGCGACTTAGTTTGAACAGAGAGGGTCCGGCTTGTTCTTCCAGTGGCGCGCCAGGGAGTAGAAAGGGTTTGATAAACGGACGGGGTTGGGATGGCGGCTGAGAGGAGAGTATCAACCCCGCGTGACCTGCACGTGATCGCTTGCGATGGCGCTGACGGTTCCGATGATGGCCGCGCGGAAAAAAACTACATGCACAATAAGCTAGCTATGGGTCAGCCGGTCGATGCAAATGAATGGTGTCGTTTACCATGCTCGGGTTCCCTCGAGTCTTGTCTGAGATTTTTGTTCGGATTCGTACGGGCGATGATCAATGCATCAGTTTAACTTCCCACGGTTGAGGTTGACGTTCACAATATCGAACATATCGCCGCCGTCTTTAAGTACCACGCTCCGCAACATTCTGAACTTTCTTGTAAAAACCATCCTCATTGTTCGTATTTAAAACTAAGGGGATTTCCTCCCGGTCAGCATGTCACTCCTTGCCTCAATTTTAGTCCACTGTAAGATTCTTGTCCCGCTCGATCGAGTGTCGCCGAGGGCCTTTGATCGTCAGCTTGATTCTCAGCCGACCCGAGCGGCGCACCTCACAGGCCGGCGTGCCGAAGCTCCTCTTTGTCTGATTGCCGAAAATTCAACTTTGGTTGAACTTGTGGAAAAAAGAAACCTTCGCGGTGGAATAGCTAAGTTCCTTGATTGAGGGGTCTGCAAGGTTGTCAGCTGGCACTCTTCGCTCCGTTGGGGAGCTGTGTGGGAATGAGGCTAGTGCAAGATTTGACAAGGGAGACGAGATATATCATTTACTTCACGGACTAGCATTACACTCCCGCGTCGTGCCGGTATACGTCCTTCTGAACCCAAAGAATCATTCTATCCCTCAGACGTTCAATTCAGTTCGTTCCCCAAGATGCGACTCGGAAGCGTTTGAGATGTTCATCAAGTTCTAACACGACCACTGATAAGGTCCGCGGCTGAGGATGAGCGGCTTCAGTAATGTCTTACCAAGCGGGACTGGAATGGAACCCACCTTTTTCACCAATCACGTACGCGGTCGCTGTGGATTGGTTAGCATCTGGTAACGTGGCAATCGTCGACTCGAACCATGGGTGTGAGTGGCGAGGTGAATCGGAATGATTCCGATATCAACGACGCGTAAATTCGTGGTTCCATATACCTGCCGGTGGCGCTATTATATTCTGAAGCAAAAGGAAAATCAGAAGGGACGAACCTTGAGCTCGGGCGACACAACGCCCTGCTTATCCAACGGGAGCATTGAGGTCGATCCAATGGTGTCTGGACGGAACGAATATTAGCTGAAAGCGAACGCTTATCCAAAGGCTAAAACGTACGCCAGCATGTACCATGACAGTCATAGATGTATTCTTGCCGGGGCGAGTCAGATATCCACACGAAACAAATAGCTGTACTCACTGCGTATTTCCTCGTCAGTCTTGCAGTTTGGACCAGGATCCATTTCACGGACGATGCCAGACTTCAGTGGTTCGGTTTCGGTCATCGAACGAATGTACTTGATGTGCTGGACAAGGTTCTCAAGATCTGTCACAAACGGTTTAATGCGGAACCATGCTGAATAACGGATGGAAATATCACCGTTGTCATTCTCAAAATACGCCGGGTCAATCGCGGGATGCGCCAGTGGATCGTTACTAATGGCGTGCTGAGCAAGTATTTCAGCATCCCACACCGATACAAACGTAGAAGACCAGTTACGATGGTACCGCGCGACAGTGGATGGTTGAGCACAAATAGGATAGTTACGTAGCTCTTCCCCGGCTCGGGTGCGGTGACGGTTGTGAAGTAGCCTAGAAGCTGTCAACTGCATGCAAAGGGAGCACCTGAGTGGCAAAGAAAGCCCGCCCTTACCGGGGAACGCGATAATCTCGAGGTCAGGGACCGTTGGATCCGCCAAGTTTTCAATTTGTTTGTCCAAGATATCGGCCTGCCCGGGTTCAAGTTTGCCGCCTTTCTTCAGTGCCTCCACACTTTCAGCAGCCCTCTTGATCAGAGTAGAAGCCTCTGAAGTCGCGGACTGGAACGGGATGTAGGCGAACGAAGTTATCCCAATCCGATGCATGCCTTTCAGCTCGGCGCTAAATAAGTACAGGTCAGGACTAAAAAAGTTGAAGTATGCTAGCGCGCCTGAACTCACTGGAGTCTCTTAGCTTCTGCGGCAAACTTGGGGTCCCGCATCAGATCATAGGTTTCGTGAGGGTCGTTGGGGTTCAACTCGAACGAAACACCTAATTGCGGTGAATAGACTGATCCAACGATTGAACGACAAGACTTGCCAAGGTAAGTGTGGTCCTGCACATTTTGGCCAACTCCACGAAGGTCAATCTACTCGAGGGTTTGAATGGATGGACAACTGGGGATAAGCAGGGTTTAACGCACCTTGCACTCTACCCCAATCTTCTTCAAAATTTCTTTACGTCCGATTCCGGATAATTCGAGTATCTGGGGAGATTTAATTGTCCTGCGCACAAGGCCTCAGAAGGATTCGGGACAGCGTGTTCAGAGTAAAATGCCTACCCGGCGCTGAGGATCACTTCCCTCCTTGCATGAACCTGGTGAGTCTTTCCCCCGTGGATAAATTCTACACCGGTTGCTGTCAAGTCCTTCTTGTCAGTAGGAGTATCAAACAGAACGCGAGCAACAAGCGCCTCGGTCAAAACCTATGGCAACCAGGTAAGATTCGAATCCTGGGATCTGAAAAAAATCAGTCAACTTACAACGAGGTTCTGTCTGTTCCTGTTGGGTAGATAGTACGCAGTGGCAGCGTAGGATCTTGTCCATGACTTTGGATCCAAATTCGCCGACGCCATCCATGTTCCGGAAATATCCCCGCCATACGGATCCTTGATTGCCTTCAAGCCTTTGTTCACTAAAGTCTCTTGGAAGAGTCGGTCGACGGTATGGACACTGTGCGGTACAGTGACTTGGATTGGACCGGATTCTCCGCGGAAAGCCAGATCATGCGTGTGTGGGTAAAGGTCAGATTGTTCCTTTTGCGCGATATGAAACCTGCAACCGAGTAAGCCTATGATACTGGGAGCAGTTATGAAGGAGACTCTCACGTTTCGCTGATGCGAGTGTATTTCGAGTAATCGGCCCAGTTCCAACCAGGATTTCCTAGCGCCTCGATGGCATCGACATCTTGGGCGGGAGGTTTGGTCCATCTTTGATGCAACAGTTCAGTATCACAGGCGTATCGATGCTTCCGCCAGCACGCACGCGTAGAAGTTCATAGCCGAGCTTCCTCCTAAAGTTAAACGAAGTTAATGCGCGACAGGAATATAGGCATTTAGCGCACCCAGCCCTTTCCCCCGTTGCCACAGATACGACTTGTTGAGGGAGTGCGTTTGATTCGTGGTGGGGAAGGACCAGTCAAACTACCCCCCAAAAAAAATTAGAACCGGGCCAGGCGTTGTGAGGTCCTCCGCCTACCTTGGGGTTTCCAAAGGTCTGGCCGAATTGCCCTGGAACATCGATGAGGGGTTCACCGATGTTGTGTTCTCCAGCCTCGAGTACAGCTACAGTGATCGATGGATCCTCCGTCAGACGGGCTGCCAGGGTCAGACCCGCCGTCTAAGTGCCATGAGCCAGGAATGTCGTCTGAAGAAACTGGTACATACGCCACCCCCGCAGACCACATAGTCAAAGGATTTATTGATAACATCCTCCGCAGAAAACTTGAGGTCGGACATTGCAGAGTCGGTGGGGCGACTTGAAGGTGGGTGCTTGACCGTAAGTCGCCGAGGTGGGAACGGATGCTAAAAATTGTCGCGCCCGACCCTGTCTTCTCCCACACGGCTGTTGTTCCGAGTAACAGGGTCAGAGATGACCGGATAACGAGAGGCCGTGGGCCCGTGGCCATTTGGGCGGCAGGCCAACGGTAGGTAAGAATCTACCTCGGCCACCGCTCTCGGGCTCACAATTGTTTCTTGCACTGCGCATGTACACCGTCGCCGCGGCGGCCGCCGCGAGAGGCGCCACTTCTGCGACGGCACCAAGCACAGTGCGCCGCTTTTCCTACTAGTAGGACCCTCCAACCGTTGAAAGGCTTGCTTCGACCATTAACTCCCGCCCGCTCCACGGATCCAGGCCTTGCAACAACGTAATCGAACATGGATTTGGGCGGTGATATCTGTCGAAGCGGAGCTTACGCAAAAGGCTTCCAACACGGCGGGGTCTGAACTTTTTTACAACGAAAAAGCTAACACATATGGAACGGAGTGGGGAGAATAACGAATCAATAAAGACACACCCGGGCCTGCACCTGGGCGCCATTTGCAGGGTAAGTGTTTTCGGATGATACCCCAATGGACTGCGGTCGATCGCTACGTTGTCCGTAACAACCCATTGGTAAAATCTCCGCCGTGAGAATCCAACTCAATGAAAGATATATCGAGCGTATAAATACGAAGCCATGTCCGGCCACGAGAAAGTTTCGGACCACCCACATCGCCCTGCGCGCTCCTTCCTTCGCTATGGCCGTCTCAAACCCTGGGATCAATCTTATTCTAGGACCGGTAATCCTCGGGATATTAAGTACGTCCCTCCGCTGCCGGGTTCGTCCACACAGACACTGACAAAGCATCGCAGTCAACACATTTGTCTTTGGGATCGTGTTCATGCAGGCCATAACCTACTATACCAGTCCGAGGTACAAGCAAGATCGGCTGATCATCAAGTAGGAGTCCTTTTCTTCGCGACGTTAACATTAATTTAATGCATATTGCAGAGGTCTAGTCGGATGGTCACTATTACTTGACGTATTTCATTCCTCTGCGGTGGTTTGGGTCATCTGGGAGTACTGCATTAATCATTTCGGCGACACTGCGTTCTTGGGAACAACACCTTGGCCATAGTACGCCGGTATTCCGTCCTTCTCCGCTCGCTGATCAATGAAATATACGCAGCCCGACGACGCCGATATTCTCTTCCAGGTAAAACGGCACTTCTTTACGTTTTTGCCTCCCGATGTTAAACGTCATTCCGCTCGCAGCGCAAGTGTTCCCATCCAGGTTTTAGCATCCAGGTTTTTTTAGCGTGGAGCTGAGCAAATCCCAGATTTTCTTGGCGTGGAGGGTCAAACGCCTAAGCAACTCATGGCACATATTCAGCGTTCTTACGGCCCTTTCTGTTGCGTCTGGAATAATGGCGTGGAGTGAGTGGGCCCTCACCGCGTACCCAACCCAACGGCTTACCAAATGAACCCTAACCAGTATCGGCAATACGTGCGGTGCAAGCCTCCAAGTAGGTGGATCGCGCGCGAACTCTTTTCCTTACTGACCTATCTCTTGGAATTTAGCATTAAGGTGGGATTCGACTCTATTCTTCTTTCAAAAGTTGAACATCCCTTTCCTCCAGGCTTTTGCCGCTTTGATTCCCGTTGTGGACGCCTGGTGTGAGTGCTATTTGACGCCCTGTGGGTTTTCGATTGATGAGACATTCTAGTGGCGCTCTCGGTGCTCTGCGACTTATCACTCACGTACGTCGAATGCAACCCGTGAATTATGCTCTGTACTCACACTATATTACTTAGGCTATTGTTATTCCTATACCTCCGCCGGAGTCGAACCGGATTTGCCAGTGTGTGCTCTCCCGGTTCGTAGTTACGACACTAGAAGAGCTGACACATGGTGGCGCGCAGAGACCGACAATAGTGCGTCTGTTGAAAACCCTGCTATGATAATCCTGACTCGAGACACTACAGTTATCACAAGATTGACCGTCCAGTCCATTGAGACGGCGTCCTTAAGTGCGTATCTTCCTCCGTTTGCTTCAAATACCCAGCTCTCAAACAACTGTCTCGCAGGCACGTTTAACTCTGTAAGTGCAACCTCCGGCGCCGGGCCAATTTTTTACCCCACTGCGCGGTCTAGGTTATGGATCTAATCTGCTTCACTGCACTCCAAAACACAAATTTCCATTTTGTTTTCGCGTTGAGTGAGTACCAGTGGAGTTCTGGCCACCACATTACTCAGTATTAATATTCTAGTGGCCGGCCGAATGTATACAAACACACTCTTAGCCGTGAGTGCGACGTTGGCTCCTCTGAATTCCCGACTAAGGTGAGAGCACACAGACGTTGAACTCTCGGGAAAGATTCAGTGAAGAAATGGGCGGAATCAATACCTTGACATCGGCCCCTGTGAGTCTCATTTGCTTATAATCACACTAATTTAACAGCTGACCGTAGGAACAGATAAGGAATGGTGTTGCGGTCCACGTCTCTGTCGAGCGCCAAGAAACTGGGACAGAACTGAAAAACTACTCCAAAGGAAATTCGCCGGAGTCCTCCCAGAGTGGCGACCTGAAGGGAAGGACTTATTATGTTTGACCTGTGGGGCATGCGGAATAGATAGTCTCTGATTGATAAATGTGATCCGGCCTCGGCGAGCCTTTGTGCTGGGGCCGGGTCCAAGCCGATTGGACTGACTTTGTTTTGTGCCGTGCTCTGGGCTCAGAACACGTTGGGAACTCGGAAAACCTGTAGGTGTTTGCAATTGACTCGGAGGATCAACCAATGAAGTATTTTGATCAGTCATTCCTGAGGCCACCCTTTCAATTCATTAAGTTGGATACACTTAAACATGCCGACGTGCATCATCCATACCGGGTGGGCGGGCCGGGTGCTGCCGCCTTTCGGCAGGTTCCCTAAGTTTTGCCCCCAGGACGTGCCGCACGTTTTCAGGTCCCACGTGGCGAGAAAGCTTAAGTGGGAGCCCGGGACGTCCAAATCAAACAAGATTTTCCAGAAAGACAAAAATATTCGATCAATTCGCAGAAGAAAACATCTCGTTAGTTTGTGGTCACGTTTCCACGCAGCTCCTGCCACCCCGGTGCGGGAACAATCGCGACAGTGGCTAGCTTGCTAGACGCAATGCTAGCGCGTTTGTTGAGCTCGAGCTTCGACATTTTTGCACCAGTCGCATCTGTATTATTTGCCTTGAGTGTGAGGCAAAGGGAGCGATAACTGAACGCACTCAATGCCCACAACGAGATGAGGATCTCGTTGGTTCCGTGGTGGTTTAAAATTCCTTCCGGGATTGGATAGCTGACTTGCGGACCGAGGGAGGACAGGAATCTGCCCGAACGTAAGCGGGAGTACCGTGGTTGAGAAGAGATTAAGTTCGTACCTTCCGAACTGCCAGCCATTGACGTAGATGAGGGTACGATAGGGAGCCGCAGAATCTAACGCAAAGTCGAAAGCCAATGGGATATCGGAGCCAGTGGGAAGGTCCAGTTCAAAGGTTGTCCTGTATGCCGTTACACCTGCTTTAGCCGATCCGGTGTAAGGTGTGCAAGATTTGTTCCATGCGGAATCATCGTAACCGGGGAGGTGGGCGCCTAATGTTGGTCAAGAAGATAGCATGTGGAGGGTCACCAAGATTCGTACCGACACGCTCAAACCACCATCCACCCTGAATAACATCGGTATCAGCGAGGACTAGGAGGCGTAACAAACTTACCTCATTATAGGGACCGCGCACATAATCGGGTGCGTTTTCGCCGCCGATATCTGTCACAACCTATGAGTACCATGACATCCACAAGGAAGGTGTACGCACTTCCGGCCACCCTCCATTCCGTAAAGTCGTTGGCAGACAACAAGGTATAGCCACGGATGCCCCGAGGGGCCTTGTGCTCGTCGTTGATATTATCTCGAGTCGAAATCAACTGGTTGGAATGGCGTGAATAACGCAATGCAACTCACAGTCTTCGTCCATACCAGTCGAATCGTGAATAATCGTAAGAACTGGGATAAGATTTTGTCAGTGGAAAGGTTCGATTTGAACCCTGGCAATGGGCTACCGTTGTCGCCCGCCACAAGTTGCGCTTGCGTAAAGTTGAAGGTGGGAGAGAGGATATCAACACCGGTCTGAGAGATCGAGCTCCCCTGTCCGGACCCCAAGAACTGGCCGTTGATGAAAACCGAATAGCCGAAGGAGAATCCTCTGTAACCCATGTAGTCAACCTGTCCTGCGTAAAAGGGCGAACATACCCCTGGATTGAGAGCTTCACACCCGTCGCGTTGCCCGTGAAATGACCGCGCCAGACCCATTGGCCGGCGTGGAAGCCATATCTAGGGTATGCGGTCAACATAGCATACACACTCGTAAAGGCACTCACTCGCTCGAGTACAGCACGATCTAAGCGGCCCTTGAACATGAATTATGTATAAAGAAATCCGAAGGTCATACCTTTCCGGCGGTAGGCTGCTGAGGTCGCTGCGTCGTCGTCTTGTTCGCAAGTACCCAGGTGCTGTCGTCGAAGGCGGCGTCGAGTTCCGGTAGCGAGTCCGCACATTTCCACGCCAGATTCGCGAGCACGGGGATTTTCGCAGCAGTTAGAGCGGCAGGGAAGCCTACCTGCCCGCGCAGACTACCAATGGAGCTCACAGTGATGTGAACTGGTGCACCGTTCCACGTCACAGAGGTGAACTGCTTGGGGGCGAAGACATCAAGGGTGGTCGTCGCGTTGAGGTCGCCGGTCAACTGAAGGACGGAGCCATGCGCCGTCGCTGAGCGGACGAGGTAGGGTCCGAGGACAAGGACGGAGGGAATGTCTGGAGTGAGGTCGTAGTGCACGTGTCCAGTGAGGCTCGTCGTTGAAAGTCGGGGTGCCCAAAAGCCCGAAACGGTCTTCTTGTCGCCAACGATAACGCGCGTGCTCCCGAAGCTTACCACGCTCAGGCCACTGGGCGAACCAGAAAGAGTGATGGTCTGGTTCGGGGGTTCAAACTGAGGTAGAAAAGCGCATCTGCAAACTGACCTTGCCAGTCGCCTTCGCGGCGATTGTGGTGGAGCCACTGTGGGAGATCTTCGCGTTCGGTGCACTTTGAACACTGATCTCGACATATTGGCCTTCCAGCGCATACAGGACGATGGTGTCAATCTTGTCGAACGTTGCCCAGGTCAGAACCTAGTGGATTTCATCAACCGTCGAAGTTAGAGATATCATCGTGACGCACCTCTGAAGTAGCATATTCGAGCGTGGAGGACCCGAATGGATAATTGGTCACAATAATCTGAAACGTCATCAAGACCGACTGAAACCACCTGGACAAAATCCAGCCGCCCACCTTCGACTCTCTCCCGGCCAGAGTCAGGTTCCCGTCCTTCGGCACTGTAATCTCACCCTCCAGCGTAGTGTTGACGCGAAGCTTGAAGTCTGTGTCTGTGATCTTCGTGTTCGTTAGCTGCCGCACAAAGTAGAAGTTCGCGCGCGAGGCGGGGGATTCAAGATTCGTGGTGTAGATGTCCGGCGAAGTGCTGTACGCCGTGCCGAGACCGACGGTACCGTTGCCGACGCGGCCGACGAGGAGGTAGTCCGGCGATGCGTGGAGGAAGTATGCTTGGAGTTTGATTTCGTCGAGTTTCGGTGTGGGGGTGCGGTCCTCCGCGATTGCCTTCGAAGGGTGGCGTGAGTAAGTACGGTCCCGACGCAGGGTAAAGTACGCACAGCGCCATAGCTGGGACGATGCTCGTTAGTATGGGGTCCGGCGACAAATTGGAGACTACTCACTCGTAGCTGGAGTAGATGGCTGAACGAAGCCGGCATCAGTAAACGCAAAGCAAAATTGGGAACACGAACTGTCGCAATGCTATTCACGAGTTTATCAGACGCGGACGATGATGTTTCGCATTCAAACTCACCATATTTCCCCAGTTTGTGCCCCCTATGAAGTTCGTAAGTAAACTTGATCTGCTGCGAATCAACCGAATGCCGCACCGTATGTCATGTACAAATTCTGGAGAGCCGCGCCAGACGCGTAGTTGTTCTGCGGTCACCAATTCAACCGCCGAGAATGAAATCCCAAACGAAGAACTCCCACCTTGTAGTAAACCTGCAGGACAATGAGATCAGTCCAGAACGAAAATCAGTCGGTAGAACGATGGCGCGCACGTTAGCGAATTGCTCGTTGATGAGCTTGTAGCATTCGTCGTATCCGGGACCACTCCAGTACGAGAAGGCACCGCCTGAGGTTCATAGTTCCCGTTGATTATTTCACGAGAAGGAATTAAGTGGACGCGCACCCTGCCATTCGAAGAGGGCCAGCGGTTCCGCCGGGTTCCACGTCTGGTGGCTCGTGTCGCTCTCTGGGTTTACAGTAAGTCAAATTTCCTGCCGATTGCAGAGAATCGTGGGGACGACGAACGAGTAGAGAGTTCTGTCCAAACGGTTGGGTTATTGCAATCGAAGCCAAGGGGATATCTGAAAGCCACAAATATATGGGATGCTCGCGAGCTGCCCGCAGAAAATAAAAGGCGTACCCATCCCAGCCGTAACTACATAGACACATCAGTTATCGAAACACTACAAAAACCCAAGAATTCTCACAGATCAACCTTGCCGAGCCCGGGCATCGCATATTGGCCTGCGGGATTCTTGTCGTTGTGGATGGTGGGTACTTTGGTGATCCCGTTGGCCCTCAAGACATTGATGATATCCTGCATGTGTTCGTTCAATCCGGGTATGCCTGCCTGCTTGGTCGTCGCATATTCATTCTCGCTTTGCACCGCTGGAATTCCGAGAATACGGAGTGTTGGTGGGAGGTGCGGGTGCAGGTGAGGAACGCACCGATAACAGGACCGTCGGGATACTGGAACGGGGCGGTTGCCTGAGCGAATCCTTCCATACTAGTAGGACATTAACGACGGAGCGAGGTGTAAAAGAGAATGCACACTAGGGTAACCACGCCTCCCTGTACGTCGTCGCGTTGGTGCGTGCCAACCCGGGGACGTTAGTTGCCCATCCCGGAATTCCGCCTGGCCTCATATGTTAACTTTCACAGGGCAAAAAAAAAAAAGCATACCGGCAGCAGTCTCTGCGTTCACGTATGGTCTGCGAGAGCGGGTTAAATCGACACGCAGGGGGGAAGTAGTCCAACGCACCCTGGCCGTACGACAACCAAGATCCCAACGTCTCTCGCCACCCCAAAGAATTTCGCCAAGTTGTTGTGCTGTGTGAACCTGACCTCATTCGGGTTCGGCGCGGATAAACCCCAATGCCCTGGAGTATCCCGTAAACACAAATGAAAACAGGTTCACCGGAGAGTTTCCTTACAATACACCGAGACGCCGTTGAAGCCCGCGGCCTTGAATCTGCAAGGCATTCGAACGGAATACACAACAAAAGAATGTGGACTCACTTTTCCAGGACATCATACCACAGTTCGGGGGAAGGAAGCCGGAAGGGGTGGAACTCCCCAGAAAAGAACATCACGCGCTACTTCTCGTCAGTACTGAGTAAACAGTGCGCTGGAGACTGACCTTTCCGTCCAGAAGGATGGAATGTTGGTCCAAGGTGACGGATGCCTGTGAGTGGCCATTATAGAAGTCCGCTGCCGCGAATATCAGACGCAATTGAGAGCGAGGAGCAAGAGACGAACGCGATCCGACAGGCAACACATACTCGGCGCTGTTATTGTTAAATGACTGTCCGCGCACCAGGAGACTTGCGCTCAGAGTCACCAGGAGAGACACAAGCTTCATTGTGGGGGAATGTCACCGCGATTCTGGGGAAAGAGGTGGTTTAAAAGATGTTCTAGGGACCGGCATCGCGGGGTATTTACGTAGGTCGCATTGCATGGCGATCTAGTCACGGGTCGAGGTTGGATGCTTCGAAAGGGCGGGCCGCCGGGCGTGCGACGGAAACCAGAGGACGCGTGACCGGATTGGCACAGCCATCGGGTAAATCCTAGTCTCTCGGAGACAGACGCTTCAACGAAAAGCTCGGAACTCGCTTGTTGAAGTCTGTTGATTACCGCGGGGGTCCGATCGCAGTAGCCGCTTATTATGTAATTGCGGACTTTGAATTCACACGTGCCCCATCACTCAGCGCGAATTTGCCTCTTCCGCGCGTTCTACCAGCCCGTTGACCACCAGAGGACGCGACCCACATTTCCATGGCACACTAGACGTAATATCAGGTATAAATTCGTCAAGAAATTGGTTTGGACGGCGTCGAGTTCACTCGGCATTGGCCAAAGTTCGATCCGGGGGTCTGCCAATCTAAGACATCTCCAGTTGCAATGGAGTTCTGTTATGGCTTGTCGATCTTCCTCCCTGCTGAGTCTTTAGGGCACCGAGACGTTCAAACCCTACCTTGGCCTTTCTTGAATGTCCGAATCTAAGCGCTTGAGCCTGCGAGTTCCAAGGCGGTCAATTCGAAGTACTTCGCAAAGAAGCCTTGCCTGTCTGGACCTTTATGTTCACTTCCTTTCAACTCACACCATGTTGTATGTTTATAACCAAATTTATTCTGGAATTGTATAGAGAGACAGCAAGTATTAGAACGGCGCGCCACGGTGTGTGCGGGTAGCGATGAACCATCGACCGCGCGCATTATGACGGCGGAGTCCGAGTGACGCACACTGCGCACTTGGGAGGTATGACGATTGCGGCAGGTTGGGCCATCGCGAAATCGACAGGGAAGGAAGAAAGTGATTGGAATGGGTACAAGGGCGTCAGGCGGCGATAGTAAGAGAGATGGGGATTACGCTGGCGAGATAATGTCCGGGGTACAGAGAGAGGAGGGGAGGGGAGGACAGAGTGGAGGAGTGGAGGAGGTGAGGGGGCGCTTCGGGAATGTGCAGTAGCGGCGGCGCGAAGCCGACTCGGAGGTGGAGGCCCACGCACAGCTGTAAACTGCTAGTTGACGGCGACAGCAACACTATCCCCGTGCGCCAATTCCGCACAGACGGACGGCCATTTGTGTGCGAGAGCGGGGTGAGGGCGGGGAGAAGGAGGGAATCAAAAGCAGAAAAAGAGTCAGACGGTAAGTACGCATCTTTATTCCCTCAAACCGATGCTGACAATGTTCCCCGCGCCAAGTGCACCGCATTGCGACGTCCGAATGTACGGGTGTGTGAGAGATATGAGAATGGGGTGGGTGTGCGGTACACGTACCTTGTTGCCCACGCGTACTCATTCCCGCGTCCTCCCCCTCGATTTCCGCGTGTCCTGAGAACTAATTGCGGTGAAAGCGAAGGGTTGAAATTGTATAGTGTCGAGGGTCCCATTGCAGCGAGTACTGTATGCTGTGTGCTTGTCAAGTGTTTTCCGCAGCACAAGGGGGCCACGAGGCAAGTCCGACCGAGAGAATAGAGGCAGCGAGAGTCCCTGTCAACCAAGTACCCATTGGCGTCCGCTGAGACTTGTGATATGGTGGAGTAGCAGCGCCCACTTGAGTGGAGGCACAAGTTCGCCGTTTCTTTCGGGTTTGCTGGCCTGGGAAGGTCAGGGGCGTTTGGGCAGAGCATCCGGGAGGAAAAACAGAGTAAAGGCTGGGCGGAGGGTGAAGAGAAACACGTCGTTGGTGCTGCGGAAAAGAAGCGGGTGGAGGCACGTGCTAATTGAAACTCCGCAATTACATAATAACGTTCTACTGCGATCGGACCCCCGCGGTAAACACAAGACTAGGTAAATCCGGGGCCTTGTTGCCACTGCCGCGGCGGCGTCCGCGCAGGCGATAACTTTAGTTGAAGTCTTTACTGTTGAACACTGAAATGCCTGGCTGAATTTAGACCATCGTTAAACCGAATGAAACGCAAGAATTCACGGTTGGGCACACGCTGTCAGTTGCGCCAAGAGTGCGCCTTCAACTTTCGGAGCCGGCGAATTCCGTTTGCAGTTCGGTTTGCCCTGTAAGTGAAATTGGCGGTCTGCAATTTTAATTCGAACGGTCAGCGTCTCAATTTTGATTCACCGTTGGATCTGTCCCTTTTCAATTACTCCCATCCGCTTTGGCCTGGAGCTTCCCGCCAACGACCTGTACCGATGTCAATGACTGCTGCCTGAGAACTCAGAATCTCAGTGTGCTCTAACCGTGACGCACCTGGAGGTATTAGAGTTATACAGTCCGCAAAGCTCCCCCTCGGTCGGTGAGCAGGTCGCCGTGAACGAGAAAGAAAAGAAGCGATCAGGCACAAATGGCCGGGGATTGTTATGCAAATTTCCTCGATCTCGGTCAGGTACGCCGCCGTAATCGTGGGGAACATAGCATCTTCAACGGCTCACGATTCTCCAGCAGCGGCGCCAAGGAAAATGGTCGACGTGTTTGGGTTCTTCGCCAACCACGCGAGCGCGAGCGCGGTGCAAGCTTCGTCACCTTTTCATCTTCGCCAGACGGCCTGAGCGAGAGATTCACCGCGCGGGTTTTGAACACGCCCTCCATCGCGAAACGTGAACCCTCGGGGATGTCGTGCTTGTATTAGAGTTTTTCTCCTTTAGTAATTCGAGAGTCGAGTTCGAATCGGATTATGGCCTGTGTTGAAAGATGTTGCTGGGAAAATTCTTTTGAATATTTGTCGGCATCGCCATTAGCGGGCTCGACGGGAACTCAACGAGGACTCCCGGTATGTGCGAGCAATCCCATCCACGCGACTGTGATCGGCAGTTTTCGAAGTAGCCTTCAAGTAGTTCGGAAGGTGAAGTACGCGGAGGAAGAATAGCGCTTTATTTAACTTGGGAGTAACCGAGGAGTGAAGGAGTTGCTCTAAAGGACGCAACAAAGTTCCTCTTTCCGTAGTACGAGAGTGAACCCAGACCCGCGAGGAACATTCAGCTAAAGGGAGTAGTTGAGCGATTGAGTGAAGAACGGACAAAGGAAATACATCAAACCGCATCCTCGTCTGTCTCCGAGGGCCCGTCCCCATCCGAATCATCGCCGCTACTCTCCTCCTCCTGTCCATCCTCCTCAGATGAGCTAGATTCATCGCTGGCAGTGATATACCCCTCCTTGTGCTCTACCTCGACGCAGGCGACGGACGGCCACGCCTCGCGGTAGTAGCGCCTGCTATACCACGCATCGAACACAGTGATGCAAGGATCGACGTTGGACACCCGGATCGCGAGAGGAGGCCCGTCACCACTGCCAGGAGGCCCGTCATAAAGGGCAGCTCGCTGATGCGCAGTGTCACGAGCGCGGGGAGCGTCAGCGCCTCTAGCACGCGGAGGTATCCGTCCGCGTCGCGTGGGCCGGTAAGACGAAGGTACTCCAGGTGGGGGAGTGCTGGAATCGCGGGGACCGTCGCTGGGGGGTCGGCGTAATCGTCGAGGTCGGTGTTGGAACGAGGGGAGTCGCTGCGGTCGACTTTTGCCGTGAATTCGGTTACGGCGACGGCGGAGCGGAGGATGTCGGCTATGTCGTGTGGATGTAGGGCATTGATGCGCACCAGCTCGCGCTGGGCGCGTATACACATATAGCGCCTTTCTACCGAGCGCCTTTCCCACGGCTTATCGAATCGGGGCGCCTCCGCAACTCGACATCGCCTTTCCGCACACCGCGTGGTCTCCGTCTCCGTATCAATAACCCCTTTCGCCACTCATTGAATTTGATAACGCTCCGCCATTACTCCTCCGATCAATCCTCCGTTTCGCGCCCTCCGTTTCGCGGCGCGCTTTCTATTTATATCCTTTGTGCGCCTTTCTATTTGGCGCCTTTTCGATTTATCTCCATTTCGCGATAGCACTGCCTCCCTCTTTTACTATAAAAACCCTACCTACTTTCCTGTACTCCCCAGTTTTGTTGCCCACCAGCAATACATCTCACCTTTCGTATTTCGTACTTCGCCCTTCGGTCCCTCGTCGCCATCGATGCCCACTGCCTACGTCATGTCCTTCGTCACCATCGTTCTGTCCTTCGTCGTCCACGTCCACGCCACCGTATCCGCCACAGCTCCTATCCCGTTCCCTTGCGCGGCGTACCAGCCGAGTACTGAACATGGAGTGACCCACTCGCACCCCCGTTTCATGGTCGTCGGAGTGTTGAGTTTGATGTTTGTTGTGTCAGCTCACGCTCTCAGACGTGCCGTGAGCGCATCAGCATCCAGGATGTATATTTTGGTGAGCTGCGCCCAAGGAGGGAGCAGGACGGCGGGTTCAAAACCCCTGGCGAGCGCGAGCTCCGTCAGCGCTGGTGCACCGTGGAATATTTCATAAGGCCAGGTTGGACTCCGTGGGTATGCTGTCACCGCCTCCATATTCGTGATTCCGAGGGTGAGAGTGCGTAGCAAGGGGAATTCGCCTGTGATGTCGATCCGCATGAAGTCGGACATCGGAGTAACGATTTCGAGGTCCTGCCAACGTTTCGAGTGGGGAATAATCGCGTCGACAAACGCCTCCACCGAACCGTTGGAATCGATCCCGAGGATGGGATCCCGGGGTGGTTCATAGAACAGGGAGATGGACAGCAGGCAGTCCTGTGATCGAGCGAGCCAGGGTTTGAGGAGATTCAGTTCTCTTTCCTCGGCCGCAACGTCGACAAGTTCTAGAGCAATACTACTCCACAGCCGGGGGCTAGAGAGGGCAATGTGGCGCCATTTCCGACAAATTTGAGTGGCAAGCAAGGGGCCTTGCGTAACGGACGGGGTTTGGTCCCTAAGGTCAAGTGGGATCGTGTGGAGGAAAATTTCAGAGATAATTTCGTTGGGCAAAGTCAAAACCGGGTAGATGTACGCGTCGAGATGGGATTTCAACGCATTTCGCCTTGCATTGAGTGCGTACAGATAGCCATACACGGCGTTCATCCGTGAGGTTATTGCCGCGATGTGAGCGCGAGTCACAGCAGGCGTAAAGACGTCTGGCGAGAGAACGTTGTTGGGAACAGTTGAGGCCATCCTGCAGACGAGGTCAGACACTGCAGAAGTGACGGGGTCCCCGCACAAGAGCACGACCTTTTGGCTTCCGGGAGTCGTGGAAGTCGGAGGGAAGAAAAAATTACGGTCACGGTCACAATCGCGTACCGTCACTCTTTCGGCATCGCGGCAATTCCGGATTCGGCGAAGATGAGACTCTTGAGACTGACGGATGAGTTTCAGTACTAGTCACCTACGTGGTTTGGACTTAAATAATGAGTCGGGCCCTAATTTTGACGACACAACAATTTATTTGGCCTCGAACGGCGCGATCTTTGTCCTTGTTTACACGACTTCTTGGACAATGGACCGTTTGGACGCGCCTTTCAAGTTAATCTCTTTATTTCCCGGGGTGGTCGTCACTCAGGTGGGCTGTAGCCGAGTCTGCAGCTCCAGGCTGAATAATTCCATCTTCGCAAATTTGCCTGCCGCAAAATCCGACCTTAGTTATAAGGGCTTAGGAAGGCTTACAGAGTTATAGGCCACTTATAGTTGACGTACAGCTGGTTTACAGATAGGAAATAAGTACTTGTAACTGCCTATAACTCAACCCCCCCTCAGTTCCCCATTATTTTCCTCCTCAATGTCTTTGGGGATACTGTACCCAAACCTACTCACAGAGCAGGCCACCCATCAATTTGGGGCATTTTCTTTCGGCACTTCGGTGAGCTGTGGAGTCGCTGTGGAGCCTCCACCCTTGTCGGAGCTCGGTACATAACTCATGTCATGACTTTCCAGTTGGCCCCAGATATGTATGCGCACGCCCAGGCTCATACTAGTGGATATGTTGGTTCAACTACTGTACTATGTAGCGACACAGACTTAGATTACAATAATGTTACAACTTGTCGGCTGACTATAGGAGTCGTTAAGAAAGTAGGCCCTCCCGCGAGAGGGCAACAGCATTTTCCCAGCTCCACCAACATACGTCATAAGCTCCAATAACTGCCCTTTAAGAAGTCCTGTAAGTTCCGTAAGTACTTACAGATACACATAGTCGATTTTCGAGCCTTATAGCCCCCCTTGAAATCTTACAGAGTTATAGGGCCTTATAGTCAGTTATGCCCGCACATAACTTAGATCACACTTTTGCGACTCCAAGAAGCGGGTCAACAATTGGCACCATGCCCACAAAAGAAAAATAAATGCGTATACCACTTTAGCTGAACATATGTGTCGGGGGTCAACACGACGATCTGTGTTCTTCGTGGGAACCCTTTGCGACTTTGTATGCCTAAATCACGCCGGATAACACCATGTCCTTATCCGCCACTGCTCTGTCTTCAATGCCGCCTAATCCGCAGACACCACTGCTATTCAAAAACCCCTCGAAACCAAATGTAACCCGCGATACACCGCGGTACCTGCCATCGCAAGGCCAGATAACCGCGCCAGACCCCTCTTGCCTGAGCTCACATCGCTTAGCGCAGGCGTGGAGCCTCCCCAGGATCGGCCAGGAAACCAGACCCAGAACTCGATGGGTGTCTCATTGGTGCTGGAAAATGCGGGGTCCGTGGCGCGAGATCACTTGGGTATTCTTCAACCGAACATCATGTCCTTGAATTTAACTTTGTTGCAGCCTCCGAACGCACATTTCTGGCCTATGTGCGTACGAGTCTCGCGATGGCTTCGGCCGGTGTAGGTGAGCCTACCATTCCCGCCATCTCATCTCGGTCCGAAAGCCTTGCAGCCCTCGCACAACTCCTTAGTCTGTCCGAACACCTAGAAGATCGGCTATTGCCGCTGAAAACCTACGCACGCCCCCTCGCGGTTACCCTCATCGGTCTAGGGTTATACGTCTTATTTGTTGGTAGGCTTGCTTCCCCACCTTCCTGACGTCCGAGTTCATGCCATCAACACACCAGGCGTTTCAAGATACTTTGCAATTCAGGAAGCACTCACGAAAGGGATGTTTCCTATCGCGCGCGCCCGGGTAGGGATTATTGCCCTGAGTATGGCCGCCGTTGTCACCTTGTTATTCGGGGTGCTTGTTGCGGGAGGATTTAAGTTGCGTTAGACTGCAATTAATGCAAACGATTACGGAATACAGGCGAGGCGATTATATACCTCCTGGATAGAGGGCCTTCCATCGGGGAAATGCGACCAGCAATCGCAAACAATTTCCCACAAAATGTCGGGGATGGTACTCGGGCGTGTAGGGCGAATATTGGTCACGACACTCAGTGCGATGCTACCTTCGGCTCTCAAGGCTCCCCAAGGGAGGTCTCGCGTGAATACCTGCAATAGGTGAGGTACTGTACATGAAGCGGGATATGGGATATACCTCAAGCATCAACATCCCGAACGAAAAAACATCGCTCTGCATCGTCGCCTTAGCAGTAGGAAGATCATAAGCGCTGGGAACGAGACGCTCCGGGGCCATCCACCGGAACGTCCCACCACCGGTCGACGAGGCCGCGGAGAGGATGGTAGCGGCCAAGGTGGAAATTGAACGCGGGGAGAGGGACAGTCTACCACTCCGGATCGCCTCAGCACATTGAGCGCGCAGGATGGCGAGAGCGAAAGGATCTTCTGCAGTGTGCGATTGTTCAGTGGCAGCGCCAGTTGAGTCCTGGATGAACGACAACCCAAGGTCCGCAATGACCGCTTTCCCAGCGTTATCAATGAGGACATTTGTCTGCGTTCGGTAAGTCCAGTGCATGAGTGCATAAAAGAGCCAGCTTACGCCCTTGAGATCGCCATGCACGATGCGATACTGGCATAAAAAGTGCAGACCATCTGCAACCTGTTCCATCTGTGGACACAAGTTTGCTCCGGGGAGATTTAGTTGTGGCGGCGGCGACGTACCAACTCTTTCAAGTCTGCATCTTCAACTCCCACGATGTATTTCATGATATGTCCATGCCCGTACCAGGGCGTGATAATACATAGCTTGAGCTCTTCATGTACTATGCTGGTGAACCTCAGGATGTTGGGGTGACGTACAGCGTGCAAGATGAGCGCTTCTCTGATGAAACGCTATAGTAACATTGAGTGCCGCGCAGACCATGGTCACTGTACTCTCACCTTTTTAACTTGCTTCATCGTGCGATAGTACAGCCTGAAGCTCTTGACGGCTACATCGGCGCGCCCGAGAGAACCACGATATATGTTTGCAGATGCACCAGCATCGACCGGCTCATCCCCTCCAACGTCAAGTACCTCGGGGCATGAGAACGAAAGAGGTAGTAAAGTCGCTCTCTGACACAATGACACCAAAAATGCATAGTCATCACAGTAAAGTGCGTCCTCGGAATGATCGCGCAGTGACTGTTTTGTCAATTTTAGTTGTATCTACTGTTCGCGTCGAAAAAGCTCACCGTGATCAAGGTGTGAATCACATCTATGCATATTTGCGCCTTTCTTTCGAAGTCCCCCGGGAATTTATGTCTGCGCTTCAATTTCGTGGCAAAGCTTCTCGTGAAGGCAACCACCTTCTCGCGCCATCTTCTCACCCTGAAATACGGTCAGGGTATGGTCGACAAGGGCGCTGGGGCGCCTCACTCCGTCTCGCTCATTCTGTATACGGTTTTCCGCGACGAAGAAAGTAGCTGCGCCAAACGCTTACGCACGAGCTCGTGGTTTTCAATCCAAGAAATTGTGTCCATCCGATGCAACTCGGTGTACGCCGCCGATGCATCGCCCACTGCAGAATGAATCTCCCTTACAGATTGGTCAATTGCCGGGCATTGTCGAGTAGTCCGAAGCTCACTTGTTCGCTGGACGACCTGAAAACCCCTGATTTTCACCGGTGGCGAGGGACACCAGGGAACGACAGCGTGCTAGGATCCTTTCCGAAATGTCGTGCTGGTGAATCAGGAAACGAATCGAGGGCAAGTGAAGAAGCCTCACGGTTCCGAAGGGGAATGAGACGTGGATGCGTTCCATGTCTCGAAGCTGGGAGATTGCCAGTGACTCCGCCGTCCGTCTTTCCCTCTCCATGAGATGTAGTGCGATAAGAAGTGAGGGCCGGCGATGATGCGGTCGAAATATCCTTCCTGGCATCCTCGGTCGCTGGAACTGGATCGGCCCGAAGTTTCACATTAAACTTGGAGGTCAGGTGGTAGTGCTCCTTTGTGGAGAAGATGCTGTACGCAGATCCCGGGTTGGTGTCGTATTTCACGGGCATTTTGGGATAAAAACGTGTTCCATGGCCAAATCTTGGAGCGGCTTAGAGGGTTTGGGAGCACGCAAACCTCGTCCACTCTTCAATTGCCCGCGATCGCTGGACATGCGAAAAGAACTTGAGTCTTCCAGGGTCGGTCTTCGAATTCGCGTCGCACTGCCTAGTGGCAGTTCGGCGGCGAGTCTTGACTTTCTCAAGGGAGAGGGTGAGAGTCAAAGCAGAGAGAATGGACGCTCTACAGCGATACAGAGCAACCGCGATGTGAGTCGAGAGAAAAAGAGGAGAGACAGTGCTGCCGTAAAGCGAATGAACTTTCTCATCACGTGGAGCACGTGTCTGTTAAGACACGCATAAATCGCGAGTCCACGACGGACGGCGTTTCAATTTTGTACAAATAATACTAGGAATAAGGTAAATTTCTGCTGGAAAAACGATCTTGAGCCTTGACGCTGAACTTAAGGGCAGAATTCGATGTTGTAGTTCGTAGCGAGGCTTGAGTCGCAGTACCACCATTGGACCCGATCCCCGGTGTTCGACGTGGTATCTGAGACTCAAGTTATGAAGAATCAAGGTTTGGACGCTGGCAGCCCCGACCAAGTGCCATCCTGAGCGCGTCGGATCAAGTTAGACTACGTCCTCTACATACTGCAAAGTGTGTTAGCCCTTCGTAGTGTGCACTCATTCGAAAACTTGCTCAAGCCGCCTTCCTTCATCCACGTCTATATCCATCTCCGCATCAGGAGCATTCCCTAACCGCCCGGTAGAAAGATTGTTCAACTCGTCCTCCTGGCGGTCTAGTGCCCGCACAGAAAACCAGAACAGACACCCACCAACACCGGCGAGAACAGCCATCACAGCGTAATTCCACACAAGAAGTGGGTCCGCGGCCAGCCCTGGATGTGCGATGTCAGTAATGTAGTTTATGAGCGGGATTCGGGAGATAACATGTTCATGGCAGGATGCAAGAAGTAAAGACACACAAAGGAAGCCCTCGCCCAGAACGGCACTAAACGCCGTCGTGCCCATGAAGATGGACATAACGAGCGAGCGCATGTTCGCCGGCGCCTTTGTGAACGCGTACTCGAACCCAGTGATGGATGCGAATATTTCAGAGATCGCGATCAGAAAGTAACTGTGTGCTGCATTATGAGCGCTATAGTTTGGACGGGCGAAAGGTAGGACCACACGCACGCGGGAGCCTGGATCCACACATTTATTGGGGAAACTCGTGGCTGCTGACCGTTATCTGCGTCTGCGCACGTCGCGGCAGCGTAGTGGCAGGGGTTGGTCTGCACCGATTTAATTGCATGGAGGAGTTTGATATAAAAATAATTCGGCATGCTTACTTGATAAATATTGTATTGTAAGACTGCAGCCCAGACCATAGCGGCTGACCCTGAGGTGCATCGTTAGGCTCGGGAGTCAGCAAGGGAGGAAAGCTTGCCAGTCAGAAACCCTGCAGTGATGCGTTTGAGGGCAGTGAATTTGATTCCGCGGCGCTGGAGGGCGGGATAAACCTGTATCTACCGTTTAGCGTAGACCTACAAGGAATGGGAACGAACACACGAAAAAGTCGAAGATGGGAATAAATACGACGAGCGTCACAGGGTCGATGTTCGATAGGACGTCGTTCGGAAGACCGTTCGTGGTCATCGTCGCCGCCTGGGACGTTAGGTTATTGTTGAGTTGGTTCGCCGTTAACCCTGCGCAGTACGGTGAGCACGGCAAGCATGAAGAAAGAAACAGAAAACTTGCAATATATTGGAAACCACACAAAAACAGCACAGGCTTTGAGTCCGCGCTGCACCTCGTCCACCCAGCGGTCGTCGAAGGTCATCCAGGCAGGGCGCGCCGTCGGTCGAATTCGACTCGGTTTCGCGGACTCCCAGAAGTCCGGAGCAGCGAGGTTGCGCCAGGTACGGAGAGGGTTGAGACTCCAACGACCTTTGGATGCAAATCGGAGGAAATTAATAAAGGTTGCAAGCACAGACCCTGTCGGCGGGGAGCGGACATAGCGTTTACGGCCAATGATGAGGATGATCGGGCAGAGGAGAAAAGCCACAGTCGGGAGAGTGAATGCGAGCCAAAAACCGAAATACTGCAATGCGATCATTTCGTTCAGTTGAAAGACGCGAGGAAAGAAGAGGTTCAGACCTTCTCTGTATATGCCATAGCGATTTGGCCACAAAAACTCCCCAAATTGATCATCAAGTAGAAATAGAGATATATGCGCGAGACGGTTAGTGCGGGGTCAACGATAACTTGCTCGCCGTCCGTAGTGGTTACCACGAACAACTTGGTGCGCTTGTACTGCTCAGCAACGAGGGGGGAGATGTTAGCTTTGAACAGTCCGGTTCCTAGGAACTCTCAGTCATGGTGGACCAAAGGAAAAGAAACGGTGATACCGAGACCCATGACAATGAGAGCAAGAAGGAAAATAGAAAGGGACGTGTCGGGATGCTCAATGATCCCGGGCAGGGCGGCGACGACAAGAATGCAATGTCCCGCTAGGGCAATCGCAACTGCGAGACAGATCGTTCTAAATCTCCCCAGGTAAACATCGGCGATATATGCGCCGAGGTAGGGGGTGAAACTGCACCAGAATTGATAGAATGTCGTGATTCCAGTGGAAGCGTGCTGCCCTGCATGAAAACACACAAGCTGATTATCGAGTTCCCAGAAAAAAGACAACTGGGTACCTTTACCGAGAGCACCGGATTGTCCATTCTGCAAGCCGGCACCAGTGTGAGAGCCAGCAGGTAGAGGATGTTGAATGAAATTTGTCTGTGAGCAGTTGAAGATTATCCGGAGAAAACTTATGAATCCCGTACGAAGACAACGCCAGCTCCATAAAACTGCGTGCAATGATAAGAGGAGAATCAGAATAAGATGAACCGATCCCACCGAAAATCGTTCGGCAAGTTCCACGACGGCGATTACTGCGATATTGTGAGGGGCAGATAGAAAAGAACGAGAAACCGCGAACAGTACGCATTCCAGGGCATAGTATCAGGTACCCTTCGCAGTGTTTCCCTCTCTTCGTCAGTGGGAAATACCAGTCCGTCGTGTATACCATCGAGCTCATGGAGTTGGCGCGCCGAATTTCCACCCTCGTCCATCTCATACTCCTCTCCATCAACTGCGCTTCCCTGTACCGCGAAAGTTCGTAAAAATGCGGAGGACATTTGTGAAGAGTCCCACCTCATTTTCGCCGGCGTTTAGGGCCTCGTACTTGTATGAAGTGAATCCTGGCGGCATTTGAGGAGTGGTTAGACCATCGGTGTCGTGGTTTTGTGGTTTTGTGGTGGTGGTCGCTGGCAGACTTGGCAGCGCAATGATGTGATGGACGGCACAATCATTGTTAGGATCATAGAGGCTGTAGTCCGATATGATCCGCCGAATACCACTCCCCGACTTGGAATTTAGTCGTCAGAGCTCGGAGGGGTTTAAGAGAAAAATACAAACGGAACATGGATTTTCAACCTGTACCTGTACCGTAACCGCCCGTTACCGGCGTAAGTTGAACTTTCCGTGCTCGTCTGCCAGGAGCGCTGACCAATTCTTTGTGAGTATAAATTTGACTCTTTAACACATAGATCCACCGATAACGCAGAGGATCTCCGGAAGCGATTTTGCGGCACGGTACGGCGGCGTAACTGTTTTGACGGGACGGTTTGATGCCCTACGCAATGTTCCACCACGAACTTGAATTGGAAAAATCAATTGAAGCTTTGAGTCTGAGGGAGCTCCTGTTCCATAACACTGCCGACTGCGTGTTACTTGACTTTAAGCCATCACTGAACTCCTGAGTTCGGGATTTATTTGGCCTTGCTTGCCTGATGGGAACGCGTGAATGAAGCAGGTGACCATCTATCATTGACTCCTCTTCGCTCAACTCCCGCATTTTGACCGAGTATCCTGCAGCTTTCCTGGGATCTCCGACCTCCGAGCGATAGGCTCAGCATATACTCCCTATCCTCTTTGCCAGTCTTTGCCACTCAATTAGTACCAATCCGAGTCGGCGTGGCGTGCCGCGTAGCGTAGCAAGTTTTCGGTGAGGTGGCATGATTTCGCCCCGAAAGATCGTGAATAATAATCGTATTTGTTTTCAGAACATGACAGCTCCCTTCGCCCTCCCCATGCACCTTTTCCCACTGAATTTCACGCGCGGAGTCGAATCGCCGATTTGGATTCCGAAATAGCTGCCCTGAAGGATGCTCTCTCCAAGGTCAAACTCGAACGAAAGGCGTTACAACAGCATCTTGCCAACTACATATATCCAGTTCTCACCCTTCCCAACGAAGTCATCTCCGAAATCTTCCTGCAAACTCTAGACGCATCCCCGTCTCTCGTCGGCCGGGCGTCCCCCATCTACTTGGGCCACATCTGCCAGAAATGGCGTGATATAGCGCAGAGCACTCCATCCCTATGGTGTACCGTGGCGATCAGAGTGTTCAAATACGGGGCGCAAAACCTCCTCCAGCTCCTCGAGATGTGGCTGGCTCGGTCTCGGCGTTGTCCTCTGTCCATTACCTTCATCGACCAAACCGGCGGCCAGGTAGTCGCGTCTCGCCTCCTTCGTGCTATTCTGCAGCACCGGGACCGTTGGGAGACTCTGGACTTGTACCTGTCTTGGGATACCATTCCCGACATCGTCCAGGGCGATTTGCCTTTACTTCGTCATCTGGAGGTTCGCCTGGATGATCGCCTCCATGGCCAAGCTCCCACAGGGACAACCGGCTCCGCCAGAGCGTTCTTCGGGCCAAAATTGACGACTGTGACACTCCATGGTCAAGAAGCTACCATGCTGAGGCTGCCGTGGGGCCAATTGACCACGATCACAATCGACCAAAGCCTTGACCGCCTGGTACACATACTGCACAGCACGACTAACGTTACTCATTTGTCGTTGCAAATTCTACCTCTCGAGGATTCCGACCTCTTGGACATCATCCCATCGATCCCACCCCTCCTACATCTCCGAAGTATCTCCATCCTCAAATTCTGGACGAACCGGCAGGGGGCGGTTCATCGCAAATCCGAAACGGAACTCCTACGCAGGCTTACCCTCCCCGCGTTGAGGCATCTTCGACTGCCGGCACCTACGATACCGGAGGTTGTGTACTTGATCAGGCGCTCGCAATGCCCACTGGACGGTCTCCGCATCATCATGGGGGCGACCGACTACTTTCCCTTGATGCAGTCTGATGACACGATTATATTAGAGCCTTCGGCGAACGAAAATTCGGATGAAAGTGATGATTCAAACGAATAGTGCCATAGAGGTAACGGCCTTTTGAGGGTCTGTTCACTCCATTTATTACCTGAGTCTATACAATTTTGTCTCAACTCAACTTCGCCAAATATTAATCGGGCGCAGAACTTGAGAAATGGCAAGGGAGCGCCGATCATGAATTTGGCGAGCTTCGTGTCAACGGTTATGAAAAAAAAATCGGCCACTGCACTCCTGCCCCTCGAATTTGGACCGTTCCAGTTGTGGAAGAATCTTTCCGCGTTTTTTAGAAGCGAGCATACCCATCCCAGCCGCGCTATCATCCCATACCTGTTCCAGTTCAGACTTCGGACGTGCATGGCGGTTCGTGAGACTCCATTGGATCGGGCTCCGTACGGCGAGGATGCGAAGAGAAAAGGCGTGCATCTGTCTGATTATCGCACCCTCGCCACTTCAACAATAGCGCAGAGCAAAGAATACTTGATATTTACTCGGGTCCGATGTACATACTTTGCCCCGGTGATCACAAGGAGAAGGACCGATATTTGAGATCAGCCTGTCGAGGTGAGCAATGCCTCTCTTCCGTTCAAGAGTGAGCATACGTAGAATTTTACTAGTAGACTTCAATGCCGGCGCGGGACGGATCATCAACGTAAAGCTCGGCAGTCCAAATGCCGTCCTCGGGGCCCGGCCCCAGAGTTTCCAAGGATCAGAAGATCAACCTTCATCACCGGCATGTTGATTTCTTTTTAGCCCACCTCCCGTGTGAGGCGAGGCAGTGGGGTGGGTGGTTCCTGAGAATCACTGGTTCTTCCCCCTGAATCTAGCCTTGGTATGACATTGCCACCGCGCCCATCGGCGGAAAGACGCAAAGTACACGCAAATACTAGGGCTATAAAAGATGAGGGACTCTTGAAGAGCATAGGCATAATCCTCTCAACAGTTCAGCTTCCTAAGAACCCGCCATGCTTAAACTCATCTCTATCCTCGCGGCCATGGCTGTCGGTGCCCTCGGCCAAGCCATCAATGCCACTGGTAGGGCTCGGTTATACCGCCGTTTCTGCATTAAATACAGTGTCATAGCAATTGAATTTCACCCCGATGGTCGTGTTGGGGCCTGTGGATTCACCATTGAGCCCGACGCCATTGCATTGTTGTTCTCGCCGCAGCAGTTTAACATGTCGCTCTTCGACCAAAGGGCTGAGATTGCCTGGGAGTGTGAGTCGCACAACCGAAAGAATAAGTTTCAGAGCCTTCTGACGTTGCTTATTTTTAGCCGGGACGCTCGTGCAGTCCATCCCCATCTCAGGCATTTGCCACATCTGCAAAGGCGAAAATGTTGCACTCTCGACCCAGGCATATGTCGAATTTGGGGCTCCACAGAACACGACGATCGATGTCCTTTACGCCTTTTAAAGTAGTTTGGATTCGAAGTCGCCTTGGGAAATGATATGTTTTATGTTTATGACGAGGCCCGGAAAATATGTGCTGCCAGTAAGCATAGGCAGAAGCGAGTTTAAGATACTTGAATTTCTCAACTCAGTGCATTTACGAGTTTCCCGTTTAAAACCAACACAAAGGATATATTCGCGGCATTAGACACGAATCAGTGCCTGGAATAGAAAGGGTACAACAAATTCAGGACAAGTACAAAAATCCAACAGATTCAGAACAGCGTCGGGACTGCGACAATTCGTCCTTCAGACTCAGGCCGTGATGGGGATGCAGTTGATAGCAATGAGACCACCTAGGGATTCATTCAGTACTGGAGTCTGTTGAAATTACAATGAGTACACACCCCACTCCTGGTCGGGGGCATCACAGGTAACGGTGGTGGAACCACTAATCAACGGCGTCAGAAAAGGACCTTGGAGGAAACTGGACCGTGAATTACCAGTTGTTCCCGATAACGGTGATCGGGGAGCAGCTAAGGCCGACGAGAACGTCGAGGCCGCTGAGGTCGAGACCGAGGAGGGCGGCAACCGCCGATGCAGCGGTGCTGCTGGAGGGGACCACACTACTGCAGCACTGCGGGGAGGTGGGGGGTGTCACCGGGGGAGGGGGAGTTCCCCAGGGACTGGCGGCAGCAAGGGTCTGAAAAAACGGTTAATAATGGCGAGGAGAGGTTAGAGGAGGCCGGCCGCGTACGATGAGCACAGAGGCGACGACAACGGACAGCTTAGAGAACATATTTGTTTGTTTGGAGGGCTTGAACTACGGAGGGATGTGTTCGAGTGAGGTTTGAGAGAGGTCAGAGCTCTCTTTTATGTGTCCCCGGACGAGGTTTTCCCGCGATTATACAGGCCGCGCATGCACAGCGTGCATCGAACTAAAACGAAATCATGGAGCGGTGGAGTCGGTCGAGCGGGCAGAACAAGAACATGTCCACGCTGAGCAAGAGGATTGAATGAAAATGTGACCTTGTCGTTGACTTACCCCACAACAGCGAAGTACACCGAGGCACCATCTGTGGAGTTATCTGGCAAAGAGTGTCAAAGAAAATCAACAAAAATAGAAGATGCGGCTACGTCCTAGCTTGCGTTTGGAACCGAGATCTCGAGAGGGTGCGTCCTTCTACCCGCCAGGACAACGAAACTTCCAACACTGGAGGGATCGCAGACCCCATTCACGCAGGCAATGGTCAGATGGATCTGTTGGGGAAGAGTTTTGGTTGCGGAGGAAAAACGCCGCGAGCGCGGCTTAAAACAAATCTATTTATATTGCGACGTCATTGTCAGTTCCTAAAAAAAAACGCCACAGAATGTCGGAGGACTTCATCTCGCGCGATGAATGTCAAGAAGGTCTGGAGATTGGACGTCATGAGTGCCTAGAGTCATGCGTGCCTAGAGTCTCGGAGAAAATAAAAGAGGGTCTTTGGGGGAATGGGGCACGAGTAGAAACCAGCAATAGGTGTGTGCTGGGTGACTTTAAAACGAGTTAATTCCTACCTTTTCGGCGTTGAATAAGGAAATACATGCTGTGGCATCTCGGCCGAGGCAGAGCGGCGGTGAATGTCTAAAATTGGGTTTACCTCTTCTCCGTTGAAAAAGTCGCCGCCCTATTATTAGCCGCCGTGATATCCAGGGTATGCTGAAATTGCGGTAGGAACGCAGAGGAAACCGCTAAAACATTTTGGGGAGGACACAAGGGTATCGACGGGTAAGAGCGATGTGAGGCCGCGGCGATGAATCTTGAGGAGCCTTTAATCGATATCTACCCTCAATAGGATGACGGTTCGCCAGCTTGTTTGAGAAGAATTGCAATATTGACTAACGAATTGGGACTGGAAGCACTGCCGCCTCAACTGCTCTGACTTACCGAGAAAAAGAAATACAGAAAGAGTTTCGGCGGTTCTCAAGTGCCGCCGGAAGGACGAAAGCCAAAAAGATCACAACACCAAAGAACTTGATTTTGAGTCCGAACCGGCGGGTTTAGAGAGCGGGTCGGTGATACGCTGACTCGGGGCCTACGAGCAGAGCTGAACAACAAATGAACAACAACACTCGGCAAGCGAGAGTCTAGACGTGGGTGTGCGAGGTGGTCCAAATGTCCCAATACCGATCAGGTACGTGTGAGCGGACTAGACGGAGGCGACGGAGGACGAGCGTAAGTGATGGCGGCGGCGGAGGCGATAACGACAGTGATCGGGGACGACGAAGGACACAAAAGGGACAGTGATCGGTGACGACGAGGGACTCAGAACGTGGGCAGATGAACTGCAGAGGGCGATTTGCAAAAGGGACAAGTGAGAGATGTATTGGTGGGGTGCCGGTCTCTACCGTACAGTGTAAAGACTGGGGCTTTATATAGGAAAAGAGGGAGGCAGTGCTATGTACAAATAAGGAAACGGAAGACGTCGTGAGTCAAGGTCCGTATGGACTGAAAACGGAGACGGAGTTGTTCTCACGGTAAACGGAGACGGAGTTGGAATATGAAATGGTGTTGAAAGGGGATAGGTCGCAGCCTCGAAACGGAGGCGGCGGTGTTTGCGGAAGGATTGATGAACCGTGGGAATGTGTCCGTTTGGTATGTCCGTTTGCATGTGTACGCGCCCAGCGCGGGCTGGTGCGCATCATCGGAACAATATTGCTATCTGGGCCAGTCGGGTCGATTACGAGTAAGACCCTATCCTTCTCTGTGACCAGGATTTTAGAGGAAGTGCCCAGACGAGTCAGACATCAGACATACAATTCATCGCATTCCGAAATCGACTCCGTCTCGCTCGCCACATGGCCCACATCCGAGTGATCACTGGGAGTTTTTGCCCTTCCTGGCAATCGCCAGCCATGGAAGGACAACGTCTGAATTGAGGGAAATGCCTGGCGGTAAATCTCTACAGTCTCAATTCTGCCCGTGATGCGCAGTTCCACCAGTCTGCAGCCCGACTTGGCGACGAAGTGGGTCAGGGCATCAACAGGGTCGACCCCGAGGAATGGCTCAGGGATCGAGAGGCTCCGAAGCCCAGGGAGAACCAGGGAATCGAGATATCCGGCCACAGGATACTCGTTCTCCCGCAGAATCAGTGTTTCCAAGTGCGGAAGTTTAAGCTGAGTCGAATCACCACTGCCATCGCGCAGCAACCCCAGCTCGCAATGCATCAGGTTAGACGTCTGTTGTGGAACCGGTATGCAATCGCGTAAGTATGGCCGATGCACTGCTGGCAGAATCGACAACATTGATGGACAACGGGCATGAGCAAGACCGACTGAGCCAAAGGTCGAGAATTTCAACCTGTAGCTCGAAGGCAATGGCGAAGGATGTCAATGATATAAGACTCCAGAGACCGGGAGGGCCAACCGCGATTTCTCGCCATCTTCCGCAGACGTGGGTGAAGACGGTAGGCGAGTGGATACCGGTGAGGGGAGGACAGATGGGATAGTCGGACAGGAAGTGCACGAACACCTCCGAGGTGATTTCGTTCGGCAAGGTCAGAACCGGGTAGTGGTATGAGTTCAGCCGCTCTTGAGCGGGGTTTCTCTCGGCTCTCAAGGTGCTGATTGAATTCTGGAGATGCAGGATCTGAGCTTCGAGGTCTGCGACACAAGCGCTATCGGCGGCAAGACGGTCAAGCATGAGATAATGAATTGGTGCAGTGCCAACTGGATGTAGCTTGAAAAGGTAAGAATGTAGACTAGAAGAGATTTCAATAGCGAGGAAAACATACCGAGGATTTTGACCACCGAAACGCTGCGTCGGGAACTTGAATGGGATGCACCTGCCAAGCAGTGAGCACCTGTACTTCTTTTTCCGTTAACATGGCATCAAATCTGAGCGGCGAGTCTCACCGTGCTTTGTATCGCTTGCTGTTCAGATGAGTACTGCCTCTGCCTACAACGAGAGCGAAACTTGAAGGACTCGACTGGTGGCAAACAAGCAACGTTGCACCGCCACTGATTGACAGGACGGCTGCCATATGGAGAACGACATATTTACCCCAATCGAGGCTCGTTGAAGGGCGTTGACGGATCCTCGGGAGGCCCCCGGTCACTGGCTCGAGGGGCGGTCGGATTTTTTCCCCAAAACTTGGCTGTTTTACTCTATGAAAATCCCGCTCGGCCGCCTGATTTACTCTATTTCCGACCAGGTATACTATATCGCGCTGGGAAGCTGGCCACACTAGGAAGCTGGCCATATGTGAAATACAAGGGCCCAGACTTGATAACACTTTTCCCTTGTGCTTCTGTGGTGGAATGTGACCCATTACGCACCTTGAGACCGATTTTCAACCAAAAGTGATGAGTTGATGAAAAGCTGCGCCCGGGTTGATCCCCGTCGGAGGGTGAGAAAATCAGTTTGGTTAACTCCGCGGGACTATTTCGTCTCTTTCTCGTCCAATTCTTCACCAATTCGTGAGGTTAAGCACTCTAAATTCTCTCCCAATGTCGGGCTCTGACGTAGATGGGCGATACACACCTTAAATGGGCGGAGACACCTACCAGTCTGCTAATATGATTGCTTCTCAGACTTACCGATCTTCATCTTCAACTCAAGATACCGACGCGCTCGTCCAGAAGACACACTTCGAGTTTTGTCCAGGGCATTAGATCAGGCCAAAATTCAATATAGCAGACTACACACTCTGCCAACCTATCATTGTCATGCTGCGTGGGGGACAAGGTATAAAAGAACACTTTTCACCCAGGAAAAAAGATCAAACGCCGGGTTCTCCGCAGACCCCTTCAGAGGTGAATTCTTGTCGTCAGGTATGTTCATCAACTTCCAATGAACCTCACCACAGCTTATTTTGGCCAGCCATGCCTTATCACTGGTGCCCCAGCGTCGTTTAGATCTGGGGAGGCCTTCAAGGCTTCAATTGGGTCATAAACTATGTTGTTAACACAGGTTTACACCCTTCAGTGCACAATAAATGTGACCAAAATACATCATATGAACTCCTTATGCATCATAGTCAACGTTGCGGGCGCGTAGTGGCCCGCAACAATGGCGCATTCACGGTGGCCAGCTTCCCCATCATTTCCCCTTTTTGGGAATTCCGAACAATTATATTCATATTGTGCTCAAATCAGGGTGGAAAATTCTAAGAATATGCACAATATCTTCCCAAGATGCACGCCTATCGCATGGGTCGAGACGGAACCCGGAAAAATGCTGTATTAAGGCGAGAACAGGTCGAAAACCCTTAGGTGGCCAGGTTCCCGGCGCGATATAGTATACACCTAAAATGTCAAATTTTTGCGTTGAGGACGTTTTTTTCCCTCCCGCGGTGCCGCAGGCGCTTTTTCGACTGATGAACACGCTTTAAATCATTTTTTGCAGACTAGGGGATGTAGAAGATCAAAATATCAACTTGAACCTTTGACGACGTTTTTACCTGCCGGCGCCCCCAATCGTCTTGGATTTCTTTGGGATGGCAAAATCGTCCGATTTAATTCCAAAATGTTGACTTCTGACACGGTTACAGGCACTACCGGAAAAAATAATAATCTCGCGCTCCGCGCGATTTACTCTATGCCCTACTGAGTTGCGCCCTTCCAGGCTTGTTTTACTCTATAAAACGTCCGGAGGTTGGGCCATTTTTGCCCGTTGATTTACTCTATCGCCGACCGCCCCTCAAGCCAGTGACCGGGGGCCTTCCTCGGGTTTGTCCTACGTACCTGTTCAAAACCTCATCGTTGCACCTCGCGAGGCCACCTCTTTATGTGGTCGGACCCAACGGCATCGCCCACGGATTGGTGCCGAGCGAAGTCTAAGCCGCCTAGCCGAGGCGGACTGATTTTCCTTTTTTGTCGTAATCACAACATAAAACTTGAAAGCCCTATAATTTTTTCTGAGAAATGCACGCAGAATTGGAAGTGTGAGCGGCCGATGGCCGCTGGGGGTGAGCCGCGGGCTTCCGCTTTTCCGCACGGTTCAGAATTATCCGTTCCGTGTCTTGCTTATGCAAAGATGAAGTCCTACAGCAATGCCAAGTCGGCCAATGCCGCCGCAGGCCCGTGATGCCGCGGCATCAATCGATCAGAAGATCAAACGGCATATTGCCTCCCGTGCAAGGTGAAGCCACTGGGAATGACTGATTCGTTTTCTGGAGCCTTGATCTGACATTGACACCGCGCCAACAGCAAAATGGCATACGCGAATAGCGCTCTTCGGTGGAAGGGAACACCTTCGTTTCGATAAAGGACAGCGATACTTGAATTTCTCAGCCACGTCAATTTACGCTTTTTAAAAACCAACACAAAAAAAAGGATGTATTCGCGACGTTTAACACAAATCAGGGCCTTGGGTAGAAAGGGTGCAACAAATTCAGAACAAGTACAAAAATTCAGAACAACGTCGGAACTGCGAGAACTCGTCCTCATAGCGTGATCGGGATGCAGTTGATGGCAATGAGACCACCCCACTCCTGGTCGGGGGCATCACAGGTAACGGTGGTGGAACCACTAATCGACGGCGTCAGAACAAGAAATCGTATGAAGCTGGACCGTGAATTACCAGTTGTTCCCGATAACGGTGATCGGGGAGCAGCTAAGGCCGACGAGAACGTCGAGGCCGGTGAGGTCGAGACCGAGGAGGGCGGCAACCGCCGATGCAGCAGAGCTGCTGGAGGGGACCACACTATTGCAGCACTGCGGGGAGGTGGGGGGTGTCACCGGGGGAGGGGGGGTCCCGTTGGGGATGGCGGCAGCAAGGGTCTGGAAAAAAGTCAATAATGGCGACGAGGGGTAGAGGAGGCCGACCGCGTACGATGAGCACAGAGACGACGACAACAGAGAGCTTGGAGAACATATTTGTTTGTTTAGAGAAATTGAACTACGGAGGGATGTGTTCGAGTGAGGTTTGAGAGAGGTGAGAGCTCTCTTTTATATGTCCCCGGGCGAGGTCTTCCCGCGATTATACAAACCGCGCATGCACAGCGTGCGTCGAACTAAAACGAAATCATGGAGCGGTGGAGTCGGTCGAGCGGGCAGAACAAGAACATGTCCACGCTGAGCAAGAGGATTGAATGAAAATGTATTACAGACCTTGTCGTTGACTTACCCCACAACAGCGAAGTACACCGAGGCATCATCTGTGGAGTTATCTGACAAGGGTGTCTCACGTCAAAGAAAACGGAAGGGAAGACAGTGAGGTGAGTAGCTACCCAGTTTCCGTTTGCTACCCAGAGGATGTGTCCTTCAACTCGCTGCGACAACGAAAACTTCCAACACTTGAGGGAGCGCAGAACGCATTGACGTAGGGGAACAGCCAGACGGATCTGCGAAGGAACAGTCTTGCGGAGGAAGAGCGCGGCTCAACAACTCTATAACTGGAAAATTTATATTGCGACGTCATTGTCAATTCCTGAAAACACCCACAGAATGTCGGAGGACTTCATCTCGCGCGATGAATATCAACAAGGTCCGGGATTGAGCGTCATGAATGCGGAGTCTCGGTCAACGAAAGGTTTCTTTGGGGTATTTAGTAGAGGGCACCCACGGGAACCAGCAATTAACAGATCAGAAGTTAGGTCGAGTCGAGGGACGCAAGTTCAAAAAGCCCGTACATCATGTGTCTAGCATGTAAAGCTTGCCTTGTAAAAGCGTTTCGCAACAAGTCCCAAGTTCGGTGTTATTGCGCTATGTAACGCTTGTACCGGGTTTGTGAGTGACTTGGATTTAGCTGGAAATGAGAAAAAGGCTTCAAGTCGAACACTCACGATCGAAAATTTCGAATCATTTGATCCAGGAAAAAAGCAGGGAGTTCGTGGCAGTAAATAATCTTGGTCCTACCTATGACAATCGCAAGAGCGAGCTACACGGCAGAAGAAGTGTTGAAAGTTGATATCGAGAGACACGGAGCGAAAGGCTTCACTATTTTTTTCTATGATCGTAGTGAGGAATGAGCTATGGCAGCGGGAAGAACGCACAAGTTATCAATGCGAAACTACCATGTTGGGAACGTTGGGTCTTCCATCGGTACACCCTCCCACCGCAATCTGTCCGGACGAAGTACGTTGAAGGTCTCGTGGATGACGACGCTAGATTCACGGAAGACCCCACGCTGGAGCTCCCAAATCGTCTCATCGGCCTCCCAAATGCTGTGAAGCGCGATATGGACCGCTTTCAGGCGATGCGCAGAGGCTGCGCTGCAGCGCGACTTGATAACCGCCGCAAGCAGCGCCTGATCTGCATCACTATCGTCGCACTGGCTGAGCTTGAGGTATCGAAGTGAAGGACACAACGGAGTTAATGACGGTAATTCCACTAGTTCCTGGAGAAACGGCGTCAAGTTAGGTCGTGGCAGGCCGTAATCAACGTTGGATCTGAGTTCGAGTGTGACGAGGCGGGACAAACGACGAAGGCACTTGAGGAGACTGTCGACATGGCCGGCCGGGAGAACAATGAACAGTTTGCGGATATCGCATGACGAACGCGAGACCAATTGGTCCACGGCGGACAGCATATCAGTAAACTCGTTTCCTGTCAAGGAGCCCTCGAGTCGAAGTTTTGCGAGACACGGGAGAACGAGCCGGTCTAGAATTTGATTGATATTGAAGTCAGCGGTGGGCGCGAGGTCTGTCGTCAAAGAGAGCGCGGTCAAATGTGGGAGGGTAACATGTGCTGGCGCAGGGGTTCCCGAGGGAAGGACTGTGTTTGATGAGTTGTCGTGGACGTATGGTGGGAATGAGAGCTCGCAACTCTGGAGGTTCACACACTGGGAAAGAAGACCAATGGTGTCATCGAGCCTCAGTTCGAAAAACGTGGGTTGTCGAGACCGAAGGCACAAGGCTGTAATCTGTGCCCAAGAGCAGGACGGCAGAGGTAGAACAGATGTGATCGAGATACTGCGCAGATTGCGCGGCACACTGAGAAAAGCCATGGCCATGGGCTCTGCCCCATACCACGCATGCTCGACAAATTCGAAAACCTCGAGGAGCGGCACCTCCTCAGGTGTCAAACTCCAGATTGCGGATGCCTCGTAGGGGACGTAATCAACGAGCTTCAAAGCCACCCAGCGACGGCTATATGCCAGGAGAGTGTCCACGATGTCCTTGAGACCATCTCCGACTGCGATAGATATCCACAGGGGACAATTGCCTGACCGGTGAAGCCAAGTTCGTAGCGATGTGAATCTATCGTTGGACTCGAGGGGGCCGATTGCCGATGGAACCATGTGGATGGAGGACCAAAGGGTAGGGGTCGAGAGGGAGATAGACCTCCAGGAGCTGCAGACACGGCCAAAGAGGAGTGGCGCCTGGGAGGTGTGCATGATGGCATAATGCTCCGTCGGCAGGCAGGCCATGAATATCTCCTGCAGGATCTCAGGCGGCATTGAACGCATGGGAGAGATGAGATCGCGATAGGGTTTGATGAGTTCGTATAGCGCCACATATCGCCCATCCCAGCTCATCAGCTTTTGACGCTCTGCATTAATGCGGTCGGAGATCCTGGCCATCCTCTTGTTTCCCTGAGAACAGAACTGTGCGATAAGGGTCCGTTCCTCTTGCGACGGAACATAATTCGTTCCAAGATGATGTTTTAGATGGTCGACCGAGGAGCTATCCACAGAAAGGCTTTCCTCGCGGATAACTTTCACGTGGAGTAGTCCCAAGATCGCGTCGTATGGGTCCATTCCTGTCTCCTTGAGCCCTTCGAGCGTTGTGCGCAGCTTTCTCCGACGTGAGTTTTCCCTCTCGCATTATTGTTGCCAGACACTCACAATATCCCAGTTCTCATGCCAATCTGGAGGAATGCCGAGATCTGTGTAGGATCTAAGAAAATCGAGTTCAGGTGGAATCCAGCGGCGCAGGAAAGTGAAGTTTACTGGCGAAGATAACCCGGGCCCAACAGTTCTTCGATGTCTTGAGACAAGGGATCCTCTGAGAGCGACATATTGCGGAACGTAGGACCAGGAGTCTCGCCGGGCGCAAAGGGCGTGGTGGTGGTGGTATAAGTACAAGGGCAACATCTTGATCCGAGTCTGTCACTGTGGGCGCAAACAATTAGCGCCAAGATTAGCGCCAACAATTTTGATTCTTCACCTTTCCACTTCCTTCCGACCTTCCATCCCTCTGATTTGCGAATAAAATATTTTTTGTCAACGAATATCTCGTCGAGGCTGCGTAGATGTGTCAAACAAGTGCGATTTCTGACGGTACAAAGGACCGCAGAGATGGCATCGTTGATGACTCGCGTGGTCTCGTTCCTGCGAGATGACTACTCAGTCTACTGGTTGGATGCCGGTCTTCAGTCAGTAATTTGATAAGTGCGGGGAAAAAACCCGGAGTTGCGGGCACAAGGAGGGACGGAGCGGATGATAATGCGCGTGCGATGCGGGGATACGATGTGCGGCAGGCTGCTGAAGTTAAGCAGGTCCAGTAGCGGTTGACGAGCACCCGCATCCATGATCTGGTTCTGTGAACTGTTCTCGTTTCTGTGCAGTTGCTCGTTCAAATCGAGTCGGAGCCATTTCTGGCGAGTCTTTGCTTTTTGCTCCCTTGGTGGATTTACTCGCAGATCTGGAAGAGGAACCTGGGAAGATCGATTAACCACATAACGGAGAATTTGTACGATAGAATCTGCATTTTGAGGGTGTTCGCATTCACGTTCGACAATGGGCCTTGGGATGTCTGGCAGGGTCGGTGAGGATAGCAAAAAACACCCAGTGGCGGTTGACCCGCACCCACATCTGGTTCTGCGAACTGTTCTGGTTTCTGTGGGATTGCTCGTTCGAATCGAGCTTGGGTCATACATGACTTTTCTGTTTTCTGTTTTGTTTTTGTTTCTGCTCAGCGTTGTAGAAGAAGGACCCGGCGGCACTGATATAGGGTACAATGTTCCGGGACCGTTGGTCCGTTCTTGTTTCTGCGGGATCGCTCGTTCAATTCGGGTATGGGCCATAAAACCGGGGACACCCAATTTATTTCTTGCCCGTTCTTGTTGCTTCGATGAATTCAGCGTCCCAAAGAGCCTCGGAAGACCGAAAGTCATTTAATTTGGATCCGCACCTGCTCAGTCGATGTTCTAGGATGGAGTTGCTTATCCGGTCGGGCCCTCCCGTTCATATTCGACAACGTGCGCTCAGGAAAGTCGATGAGCTAGTGAACAAGGCTCTGTCGCAGACGGTCCACACCCGCACCCCTGGGCCTTTCGCAATGTATACGCGAGGACGCTCGTTCGGATCGAGGCAAGGCCATGCATATGTTCTGTCTCATCGTTGCTTTCTCCTTCTTTGGGGTATTTACTATTCTGGCCATGGAGGTCAGTGGGCAGGGGAACAGATGTTTGCACAATTACCCTAAATACAATTCTAAGGGGCTTGACCCCGACGCGCAACAGGTCGATGAACCCGATAATTAGGGATGAACGCCGTCGCCGTCTTTACGGGTGGGACGGGGCCCGTAAGCGGCACCCCGTCCCGCGCCGTCGCGGTATCGGCTTCGAAAAATAAGCGGGCGGGTACGGGCGGCAAGCTTGCCGTCCATACCCGTCCATCGACGGTCGTTGACGGCCGCAGACGGGTTGATGAAGTTTGGTTGAATCTGTGCTTAGGACACTTGCTACAAGGTGGTTCAGAAGCTCAGTGTTCACTGATAGCTGTGTGTTGTCATCCATTTAAATCATAATTGAGAACTAAACTATGGTGTAGAGGTATGGTCTGAGAACTGCTTGACAAGGTTGTGAGACTGATTTGTGGGGAGGAAGGGCTAATTGGCTTGCGACTGATTCATTGCAGACAAAGACTGATTTAAATTACTCTGGGGCGTGGGCTGCCGAGGAGCCGGTTTGATGCGAGAGTGATCAAAGAATGATGTGATTGCGCAATACACGTCTTTTCCTCCGCCCCCTCGGTAAGCACCTTCCGTTCACGCGTAGTATAGTGCATTTGGTGCCTCCTGGTTTATAACACCACGAGAACCAGGTACAGACACCATTTATACATGGACTCAAAATTAATGCCGTCCCGCCCCGTTTGCGGCCGTCTTTTTTACCGCCCGTCCCGCCACTGGAGTTCAAACTCAATAAAGACGGCCGCTAAATGGACGGGCCGTCACCGTCTCGGGCGCCCGGATTTACGGCCGTCGCCGTAAACGGGACGGTGTTCATCCCTACCGATAATTTAGCCGGACACGCTCGGTGGGACTTCACTCGGCACGGGGAGCAAGAGACTTCGGAGATCGAGGTCGGGTGGACAGCAGATAGTCAAACGCTTCGAGACCTGAGTGACTTCGCGACGACAAAACAGCTTTTTTTTCAACGCTTAGCGGGCAGCCGGGGCAGGTTGTTCTGCCGGTAGGGGTAGACATGAAGGATTCTTCGCGACGACAAAACAGCTTTTTTTTCAACGCTTAGCGGGCAGCCGGGGCAGGTTGTTCTGCCGGTAGGGGTAGACATGAAGGATTCTTGTGGAATCAATCGATTGGTAAATCGCCCAGAGCCGTCGTTTGCAGGAACCTCTTGCGTCGACAGCTTGCCTGAATTAAGTTCGTCGTTAGAAGCAAGAGAGAAACGTAGTGGCTGTGCAGAGCGATCAGGGATTGATTATTGTACGTAACAAGACTCGGCGCCGCCTTGCCGCTTCCCCTCTCCCACCACCGTCCTCATCGTCCAATCTACCACCCTTTGTCGACGAGAACAGTTTTTGCAAGAGTGAGTTGGTGAGGGGAATAGAGAAACATTCACTGAGACTCGGGCAGTCGGAGTCTCGGAGAAATGGTGTGTTAGACGAGCGTCTCGAAATCCATGGCCTCGTGCGCCATCGACCCTCGGCGTCAAAGACGGTTCAAAAATAACTTCCGCGTGGTGCTCGTGAGAAGCTGCGCACGCCTCGTGGCCTGAGCCCTTTGCAATGTCCACACCTGAGCTATTCGACAACTCTGTGCCCCCCAGTGTAACAGCCTCCCAGCCCGGGACCCCACCGCGTCGAGAAGCTCTGGTTTCGCGATGGAACCCTCGTGCTCACGGCGGACAATGTCCTATTCCGTGTCTATGGTGGCTTGCTGGCCCAAGAGTCCCTGATATTCGAGGACATGCTCCGAATCCCTCAACCGCCCGATGCAGAAACTGTCGAAGGGTGCCCGGTGGTTCATCTTCCAGATAACGGTCGCGACGTTGAATATTTTTTGAAAGCCTTGTTTGACTACAAGTGCGTGCGGCTACGGCATCGATTTGGGCTTGAGGTCGTTGACATAGTTTCAGATTCTTCCCTGCCTTCCCTAGTCTGACAACATTTGACATCATCGCCGGGATACTTCGACTTAGTAAAAATACGAGGTCGACTGACTCCATAGACGTGCCCTCGTCCTTCTCCGGTTTCCCAATGACGGCGGCCGAGTATCCACCATCGCCATCGTGGACCATGGTTGGCCAGGCCCTCCATTCCTTGGTACTTGCACGCGAACTGGCGCTTGACTGGGTCCTGCCCGCCGCCTTCTATCGTGTATGTGCTCATACGTCCATCGACGAAATTCTCAACGGGATACATGTCGGGCACTCGCGGGTGGAGCTGGACTCTCGGGATAAACTCCTTTGTCTGGAACAAATCGTACACTTCCGAGGTCCTGCATCAGCAGCTATTGTCAACTTTCTCTGGGAGCCAGAGAAAATAGATGGATGTCAAAGCAATAGATGCCGAAGCGAGCGACTTGGCCAAAGAAAAATCGCGGAGGGCTGGAGGGACGACGAGTCACCTCTTACGCTGTGGGAAAACTCGGATTGGGACAGGCTCAAAGTGTGTTCCACCTGTTTGGCCGCAATGAAGATCACCCATGAGACTGTGGTGCAGCAGTTTTGGGACAATCTGCCTCAGAAATTCGGACTCGCGGGGTGGGACGAGCTGAAGGAGATGAAAGCTGGTGCGCTAGCCGCGCTGCACAGCGCTGAGCACCTACTTTATTGTGCGTTCGAGTAGTAAAGTTCAGATGTACGAAATCCACGAACCCAGTTTGAACGGGAATGGCAAGCCGCAGAAGACGAGATTAGTACAAACTAGATGTCCGTTCATGTCCTTATTAGACTAATTCTAGCAATCATTGCTCTGCTAATCAATGCTCTAGTTCGCGAGGAACGCGGGAAAGGCTGCACCTCGATAGTGGGAGTCGAACCCTTGGCCGTAGACAGCCACAGTGAATGACAATCCCTCTATTCTTCAGTCGCGGGAAACTCGACATGTACCCTCTCTCAGAAACCTGTTCTTGTCCCCTGAAGTCGCTTCTCTCTTTGTCAGGTTCAACTTGGATTCTCAACACACCATCTCGGCATGAGATGATGGCCGGTCCTGGCGCTAAACTTCTGAGGGTTCGAAAAAATTCCAGGCTTTCGTGTCCCGCCTCGAGAGTTCCTTTAATGACACCGTTTGATACCACAGTATTTGAGTCCTTGCTATCTCGTTAGTACTACCGGACTCGGGCAAAACTCGGAAATCTCGTTCAAATCCGAAGTTGCCGGACTAGTGTTGCCGCGGCTCGGCTACGGCTGGTTCGACTCGGCTTATGATGGCTTACAAGCCGTTTCTATATTTGGTAAGCCGAGCCGGCACCAAGCCGCTGGCTTCAGGCGGCTTTGGCTCGGCTCGGCTTAAGCCGAAGGCTTGGAACCCAAAATAGAAATCAACGGCAAAATTTATTCGGTGGCAACTAGAGAAGCAATAAACGAAGTTATGTCCTCCGGGACGATGTTCTGGTCAGCCATAAGTGCCTCTAACCACTTTATTTCAGCTTCCTTGTTAGTTCCAAAAGTGAAATCGAGCCCGTGCCCTTGTCGAATGACAAATTTGAGCATTTGCAACGCTTCCATGAGCCCCGGAGCGGTGCGGTTGCGTCGCACGGTATCTGTCTCTGCGCTGGAGGAGAAAACACGCTCGCATGGTACCGCTGATCCCTGTATCGGCAGGATGTCGAGGGCAAGTAAAAATATTCTTGGGTACACCACCAAATTTCTGAGACGTGTCAGCGACGTGGAAGTCACATCACCCTCAGGTTGATTTTCCTGAATCAAAATATTACATAGCTAGACGACAAGCGCGAGTTTGAAACTGACTTGCCAAAAATTTACCGAACCCAGGCCCACTCGCGGATCGGCGAAGTAGGAATCTACTTCAGTGTCAATACTATCTCCAGCGCGTCGAGCAACGTCATTGAGGCCCAGTAACTCGTCGGCCCAGCTGTCGTATGCCGGGCGCTCCGGAGATTGAGGTGGGTTTCCTCCGAATTCGCGAAGCTGGTGGTTGACATGTTAGCAATGGCTACTTAGCGGCGTGGAAAGCTGCAATTAACCCACCGCATTTTTGAATAGCTGTTTCGCCCATTAAATCTTGTCCGACCGATATGTACTGATCCATCGAAGTTTAATCGCCGGGTTGATAACTAATATTGACCGAAGTCAGACTGATATAACTAGGGACATGCCACTTACGCATTGCCAGCACATAAGCCGGAACGCGCTCGACACGTTCTTGATACGTCCCCAACTTGTCGAGGCCTTTTTGGATGATGTCGGCGAGCTCCGGGTAATCAACTTGCATTTGCTCCCACTTCTTAATCATCGCTTCGAATGCGGGCAGCGCGTTGCCAAGAGTTGGAGTTTTTTCCGCAGATAGCTTCTGTTGAAAGGCATGTGGGACCTGGGACAGCACCGGTGAGTATGGCCTCGCCACGCAGAAGAGGAACTGACTTCCAGGATTTTTTTGAACGCCTCGAGCGCCTGCCATTCTACTATATCGCGCTGGGAAGCTGGCCACACTAGGAAGCTGGCCAGCTGTGAAATACAAGGGCCAGGACTTGATAATACTTTCCCCTTGTGCTTCCATGGTGGACTGTGACCCACTGTGCACCTTGAGACCAATTTTCAACCAAAAGTGATGAGTTGATGAAAGGCTGTGCCCGGTTTGATTCACGTTGGAGGGTGAGAAAATCAATTTCCTTAACTCCGCGCGACTATTTCGTCTCTTTCTCATCCAATCCTTCACCAATTCACGAGATTAAACTCTCTAAATTTTTGCCCAATCTCGGGTTCTGTCATAGACGTCCAGCTCACGCCGTCAATTGCTGTAGGCATCTACCAGTCCGCTTGTATGATTGCTGCTCAAACTTACCGATCCCCATCTTCGACTCAAGATACCGACGTGCCCGTCCAGAACACACTCTTCGGGTTTTGTCCAGAGCATTATATCGGGTAAAACCTCAATATAATGCGCTACACACTTTGCCAACCAATCACTGTCATGCTTCGTGGGGGAAGAAGTATAAAAGCACACTTTTCACCCCGGAAAAAAGATCAAACACCGGGTTCTCTGGAGACCCCTTCAGACGTGAAACTCTGTGGTCAGGTATGTTCATTAACTTCCAATGAACCTCCCAACAGCTTATTTTGGCCAACCATATCCTAACACTGGTGCCCCAGCGTTGTTTAAATCTCGGGAGGCCTTCCAAGGTCCAATTGGGGTCATAAACTATATCTTAACATGGATTTACGCCCTTCAATGCTCAATGAATGTGACCGGAATACATGGTATGAACCCCTTATGCAACATAGTCCAGATCGCGGCCGCTTAATGGCCCGCAATAATGACATATTCGTGGTGGCCAACTTCCCCATTATTTCCCCTTTTGGGAAGTCCTGAACAATTATATTCGTATTGTGCTCAAAACAGGGTGGAAAATTCTGAGAATATGCTCAATATCTTCTCAAGATGCGCGCCTATCGCATGGGTCGAGGTGCCGCCCAGCGAAATCCCATATTAAGGCGAGAACAGGTCAAAAACCCTTAGGTGGCCAGGTTCCCGGCGCGATATAGTAGATCACCCAGCTTGTATTTTCAAAGTTCTCCAAACTCGTCGCTGTCCAGAAATTGATCGACCGCCTGTGGAACATTTACAACACTCATTAGGTTAGGTGAGTTATTAACTTACCGGGCGAAGCAACAGTCCTCTCTCAATCATCAACAGTGTTGACGACCAACGAGTGACGACATCGCGGAGCAGTTCAAGGTCCTTGAGTTTGAGAGCCTTCAAGATCTCGGAGAAGAATTGGCGTCGCAGCGAAGATGATCGAATCTGTTGAAGTTATGTCAAATCCCAGCTGGACACGTTGAGAATGACCGGTCTTACTTGCCGCACAATGACACGAAGGGTCGCAATTGGGTCACGTTCAAGAGCATCCATGAATGTTGTCGCCTCGCCTTCGTAAGATTCAATGTCGATCGGGTCCCCCTCGGAAAAGTCTATATTGGTGATGGCCTTCAAGATGGCGATACATGCTAGTATGAGTTATATGCGGAAAACACCTAACAACGATGTGAATCAATACGAATGATAGAGTTAATGACCGTTACCGAATGCGGCGCTCTGTCTTCGAGAACGCGATGGCGCGACGTCTCAGTTTCATTTCGAGCCAAAGCATAAATGTATCGTTGTTTGAGGCATTATCAAGGGTGACCCAACCAAGCTGAGGTGCGAACATGTTTGCGAAAATCATTAATAAAAGCCGGGCACTAACCTTATTTGCAGCGCCGATACGATTGATGACATGCAAAAACGCGTGTGCAAGATGTTCCCCATCATGGTGGCCGGGAACGCGGATGAACCCTATGAGAGAGGAGCGAAGCTGGAGAGCGTATTGAGGACCTTCGGGTGTTTGGACAATTTTGGCCTCAATCCAATGGCCAGTGACTGCCATGTATGGTCTCCGCCTTTGGTCGGTCCACAGGTCCATCGTAGTCGACAATTTACCTAGAGCTGCCTAGAGATTCAAGACCTCAATGATAATAAAAACCGCGGCAAATACATTGGGGCACTCACCGCAATTTCAGTCTCCAGATGATCCAAATGCTCCTCCCAAATCTCGAGGATACGTTTCCGTATCGTCGTTCGATGGGGGATGTCCGAGTCTCGGAGTTCCTCTCGTAGCATTAAAAAAAATCGCGCACAAAGGTTCATTCTCAATCACGTTAATCGACTAGACATCATTAGTCGAACTACTACTCCCGACTGGGTTCAAGTACGCACCTGATCATTGCCGACAATGAACTCAACTATCGCGTCGACGAATGCTTCGTGGGAAAATGTTCGCCGTTTCTTGCTACCTTCGGAGTCGGAAGCGCCGGGGACACCTTGTTGCCCCTGGCCTTGTCGGTACGTGAGTACCGCGGGCTGTGCTTCTTTAGCAGTAATCGGGATCTTGAGCTGATCACAACCAGCGATCCACTCATCTGGATGCTGCTCATAAAGGTGTTTCCGTAGCACGCCTGTACTGGTTTTCAGACTAAATTGTGTCGCTCGCATGTGCGGTTGAGCAGCATGCTGTTGTCTTCCGGAAACAACTATCAGTGGTACTACACCTCGCAAGCAAAGCAAAAACACTCACTGGCAGAAAAGACAATGATTCTTCTGTTGCATCTCGCTGTAGAACGTCCGTACGTCGACGGCTGAGGTCTTCCGGGTACCAGCTGGGGCGCGCCTAGTTCTTGGATGAGAACGGCTTGGAGTCGGAGCATTGCCGCCCCCGCGCGGTGTACCACGACCCCGGGATCGACGACGGGACTGAGAAGGGGTTGAAACAGGTGGAGGCGACGGGCTCGGGGATGGCGGCGGTGAAGGACCAAAGGATTCAGTCTCATCTTCAAATCGAACATTCTGGCGCCTGGGAGGTCCCTCGTTGTCGGAGTCGGCATCGAATAAATCGGGAGCATGTCATCCGCGCGGTGCTAAGCAGGGTTAGCCGAGTCGTAGGTCGGGTGTCTAAACGATACCTGACTGATTATTCTGGGGGACGGTTCGTGAGCCCGAAGCAACAGGGCGCCATAGAGGAGGGATTCGAGGTCTCGGGACAGACTGGCGTGGTGGGGGAGAAGGAGTGCCTGAAGGCTGGCCTGAAAACACGGTTAATCGAATTTAATTATCGTCGTACACAGTTATAGCTCGAACTACCTGTTGGCATATGATGTTGTGGTGTTTCCGGCGGAGCAGCGGGATTTCGTGAAGGCGTAGGTGGTTCCTGGTATTGGCGCCGGCGGGTTCGCCTAGGACTTGGTTCGGCACCCGTGTTGTCGTCCCCAATTGGCTGCCGCGTGCCAGTACGCCGACACGGTGCCACAGGGCTACGCCTAACATTATCGTGGCCTGCAAGCATTGGTTTCATTGGCCACCCGGGGAAGAAAGTGACTTGGGCGCGTGCCTGCTTACCTTCGAGCTGAAAGGTGGTTTCCAATGCTCCTCCTGGGAGACTGCGGGAGGTGGGGGCACGCCTTGGAGGCATAATTGCACGTGGAGGCGTTCGACCGTCGCCTCCACGCCCAGGAGAACAGAAAGCTTGGGGAAAAGCACAAAAAAGCACCTGCAACGGAGGAGGGAGGAAGGAAGATGTAAGAGGCAGAGCGTCGGTGGAGAATAATAAAAGCGCCCTTGCCCCGTCGCTTTCTCACTGTCTACAGCCCTGAAAGCTTAAAGTCGATAGGCGGTGAACGCCAATATGTTTCAAGGCGGTGGGGTCAAATCGGATGGATGGATACCGGCCTCGTGGTAGATACAACATGGTGCCTGGAAACACTGAATTTGGAACTTCATTAGCTCTCTGGAATTGCAGCGGTAGCTGGCGTCCAAGATGAACGAGTGAGCGATGAGGAAACGGCGAATCAAAGTATGACGCGCGATCAAAAGAATTAAAAAAAGAAGCGGCCAAATGAAAGCAAACAAATGCCCGCTTGCTTTTTGCGAAGATGTTGCCGCTTCATGTACTTCGACAACGTCTGTCCAACGTGAACACCAATATCCACCATCATGAATCCATCTTCTGGAGCTTCACTGGCAGCAACGATCCGCTCTCCTCTCTGAACTCAATCTCGTCACCTATCCCGTTCTGACACTTCCCCCCGAAATCACCGCTGAAATCTTCAAGTGGTGCATCGACACCGGGACAAGAATGCGGCTGCTTCCCGCCACAGCGCCCCTGCTTTTCACCCGAATCTGCCGCCAGTGGAGGGCTTTGGCTTTTTCTACGCCCGCACTGTGGGACAGGATGAGCCACATCAAGTTTGGCGTTCATCCACGAACAGAAACCTTTATCGAGATGTGGTTCAGCCGCGCGGGTACCCGTCCCTTATCTCTGGGCATCACCGCCAGCCGCCGCTCGCATCCCCTTGAGTTGGTCATCCTTCAGCACGCATCACGATTGCAATCCCTGAATATGAACCCATTCAGGAAGTCTCCGCAGCTTCGCTGCCGTCCAATCGTTCCCAATCCTTCGCAATCTCGAGCTTGCATGTCGAACCCGACGAGGATGAAGGCCACATCCAACTCTTTGGCGTTGACGGTGCCACTCCAGCCCTCCGGCACCTTTCCCTTGAAGGGGTGCTGCCGTCCATGTTGATTATGCCTTGGGCGCAATTGACGAACCTGACTTTGGTGTTGGTACCCCTCCGGGAATGCCTGAATGTGCTGCGCTGGGCTACCTCGCTTCGCGAATTCCACGTCACAGCCTACCCCATCGCGAAGAGGAATCTCCTTTGGAAGCAACATCCGTGAACCATTCCTCCCTCATTTCCCTCACCATCGATACCGACGACGACCAGGACATCCTGTCGCTCCTCACTCTCCCGTCCTTGCAAAAACTGGAGTTGGAAGGTCGCCTCAGGCGAAAGATATCTCCGGGTGTCGGCATTGTCCCCTTTTTATCGCGCGTATCCGGTACCTTGCGCACTCTCAATATAGGCATGGCGTCCATACTTCCAGTCCAATGGCTCCAGCCACTCACGCAGCTTACGACCTTAGAGCTCGTTCGCTCAGTCTGTTTGCCATTGAAAACAGATATCATCCCCGCTTTGGACCGTCGAACTTCACCCGATTTCCTGCCGAAGCTCCAGTCCCTCATGTTGGTGAATTGTGGGTTGGAGCAAGTGGATAACGAGATGCTGGCTGCGCTCGATTCCAGATGCGACGCGACGGACGCCGCACATGCCAAACTCGAGTCGTTCAGTTTAATCTGGCCAATGCACGAGTGCACGCGCAAGGGGCCCACTTTGCGTCTTCCGCGGGCTAATGTTCTTCCTCTCCGTGTGCTGGCGCGACGAGGTATGCGCATCCACATCTGGACGCGCGATCAAAACAGTTTCTGCTGACAGGTATTTTGACTATTTAAACTATTCAAATCTTCGCCATTTCTGACATCTTTTTGTGTCTGATTATCGAACCCTCGCCACTTCAATAACAGCGCAGAGAGCAAGAATACTTGATATTTACTCGGGTCCGATGTACATACTCTGCCCCGGGGATCACAAGAAGAAGGACCGATATTTGAGATCAGCCCGTTGAAGTGAGCAATGCCTCCCTTCCGTTCAAAAGCGAGCATACGTAGAAATAAGGGCGGTAAACTTCAATAGCGGCGCGGGACGGATCATAGACATAAAGCTCGGCAGTCACAATGCCGTCCTCGGGGCCCGGCGCCAGCGTTTCCAAGGATCGGAAGACCAACCTTCATCATTGGCATGTTGATCTTCTTTTAGCCCACCTCCCGTGTGAGGCGAGGCAGTGGGTGGGTCCTGAGAATCAGTGGTTCTTCCCCCTGAATCCAGTCTTGGTATGACATTGCCACCGCGCCCATCGGCGGAAAGACGCAAAGTACACGTGAATACTAGCACTATAAAAGGTGAGGGACTCTTGAAGAGCATAGGCATAATCCTCTCAACAGTTCAGCTTCCTAAGAACCCGCCATGCTTACACTCATCTCTATCCTCGCGGCCATGGCTGTCAGTGCCCTCGGCCAAGCCATCAATGCCACTGGTAGGGCTCGGTTATACCGCCGTTTCTGCGCTGAATACAGACTCATAGCAAGTGAATTTCACCCCGATGGTCGTGTTGGGGCCTGTGGATTCACCATTGAGCCCGACGCCATTGCATTGTTGTTCTCGCCGCAGCAGTTTAACATGTCGCTCTGCGGCCACAGGGCCGAAATTGCCTGGGAGTGTGAGTCGCACAACCGAGAAAATAAGTTTCAGAGCCTTCTGACGTTGCTTATTTTTAGCCGGGACGCTCGTGCAGTCCATTCCCATCTCAGGCATTTGCGACATCTGCAAAGGCGAAAATGTTGCACTCTCGACCCAGGCATATGTCGAATTTGGGGCTCCACAGAACACGACTATCGATGTCCTTTACGCCTTTTAAAGTAGTTTGGATTCGAAGTCGCCTTGGGAAATGATATTTTTGCGTTTATAACGAGGCTCGGAAAATATGTGCTGCCAGTGAGCATGCGAGAAGCAAGAGTTTAAGATACTTGAATTTCTCAACTCAGTGTATTTACGAGTTTCCCGTTTGAAACCAACACAAAAAGGATATATTCGTGGCATTAGACACGAATCAGTGCCTGGGGTAGAAAGGGTACCACAAATTCAGAACAAGTAAAGAATTCAAAGGGATGCAGAACGACGTCGGGATCGCGAGAATTCGTCCTCAAAGCGTGATGGGGATGCAGTTGATGGCAATGAGACCGCCCCACTCCTCCTCGGGGGCGTCGCAGGTCACCGTGGTGGAACCACTAATCAACGGCGTCAGAGAAAAGTCATTGTAGGAAACTGAACGGGTAAATACCAGTTGTTCCCGACGACGGTGATCGGGGAGCAGCTAAGGCCGACGAGAACGCCGAGGCCGGTGAGGTCGAGTCCGAGGAGGGCGGCAACCGCCGATGCAGCGGTGCTGCTGGAGGGGACCACACTGTTGCAGCACTGCGGGGAAGTGGGGGGTGTCACCGGGGGAGGGGGGGTCCCGTTGGGGATGGCGGCAGCAAGGACCGCAATGGATAACAGCGAGGAAAGAGGAGACATGGGAAGACGTCAAAGACATGGCCACGAGAGTTATAAGCACTGCGTGAAAAACTTTCGTCATGTGAACAAAATCTCGGGTTTCTTCCGCGAGGAATGAGGGAACTACAACCGCGAGAGGTAGAGAAGCGGCGGGTGCGACAGAGTAGCTCTAATATTTTGGTTTCTGTCCGCTGCTTTCGATGGAAGACATTCTGAGGAATGTTGTTCTCAAGGTGGGGAAAACACCACAACGAGGGCAAGCTGAAGGACAAATTCCGCATTGAAGTTCGAAAGAGGTCGGTGGAAAGTTCGGTCGACACCCGAGAAGTAACCGCCATTCAACCGAGAGCGTCGGGAGCAAATGAATATCTTCCTGTTTTGGAAACTGCTTCGAGGACCCCGAGTTGATTCGACGAACATGAGGTCCAAACACATGGGAAGAGGTGTGAGTAATGACCTACCGCTAACGGATTTGCTCCTCCTTCTCAGCAGAATCCCATCAGCGAACCAACCACGACCGGTCCAGACTTGTTACTGTCTTATTTACTTGACTGATAAGTCGGTCGAAGCTCGACTACGTTCTGATATGCTCAATACATCCGTTTCCTCATGTTGAACGGGTCCTAAATCGATCGAACCGGAGACTCTGCTTCATCGGATGATTGGCGCCCATCACCAAAAGGTGAAAAAGGTTGCATACGTTTGCAATGATGAAAATGGCACAAAATGCCCGAAATCACCAGAATGATTCCGAATTTTTCGTGTGACATTGCACGAGTCTGTCGGTGCCGGAATGTCTGGAATGTTGTAAAAGTTGGGAACCATTGTGGTCCACTGCAATGCATTGCACGGCACCACATCTATTCCAGTTACACGCATATACATCGTTGCTTGTCCACAATCACTCAATAAACCAAGTAGTAGTGCGAGAATAAATAAAATTGAACTAAATACAACACATGCCGTCTATAGCCAGTCTCGACATCTAACGGATGCAATAATGAAAACTATACGTACTTAATTAGGAAGCCGAGTTCATTGAGGAAATGAGGACTTGGTTGTGTCGTACTTGGGGAGAGATCACTGAGGAGCTTGAGAGCAGAACAGAATGAAAGGCCTAGGGAGTTCGAGCATCTTGATAGCCATGGAGAACAGTGGTCTTGAACCGAAGTAATGGGTCTTGGTGGTTTGCGGGCCAAAATTAAGGAATTTCAGGACTTGGAGCAGCTTGCGATGCACGGACTTGCGCGCGTGAGACAAACCAACAAACATCCACGGGAAAGTTGAGTAGCATTGAAGAGGGCTTGAGGCACTGAAGAGCTCTTGAGGTGACTTGACCTCGACGCACAGGGATAGAACTAAACAGAGGGGGCGGTGAATTAATAAATCGGACTTGATGGGCTTCTAGTGGCAGTCCACCGGCTTGAGGCGGTCGCCAAGTAACAAAGGGAGGCGCAAGTCTTGATGGCCTTAAGGCGACGGCGACGTCGATGCCGTACACGATGTCGTGTGCGATGAAATCGTGAAGTCCAAGACGGAGAGACTTGACTTGATTGGTGTTGCATCGCGTGGAAGAAGGCTTGCGGCGGTGGTGCGGTGGCCTTGACGAAGATTTGCGGCGGTGTTGCAGTCGCGTTGAAGAAGATTTGCACTGTGCAGCAACGTCGAAGAGGACTTGGAGTTCAGGCGCTTGCCATAGGGATCGCCAGAGGTGGGAATGCAGGGATAGAGAGATAACGGAGGGTTAAAAGTGAGGGTAGAGGCAACAGTGAGATCAGTTTATGCACAAAGGGCGGGCAAATGGAACACGCACCACTGCACCGTAGACCCAACTCGATACTATGCCGTCCAACGCGCTCAGACATTGTGTCGCCGTGGCCGATGGTCCAAGAGAGAAGAGACACGTAGAATGAAGGCGCGGGAGGTGCCCTGCGGCCACACAGCGCAACGAGGAAGTGGGGGAGTAAAGGAAGAAGTCATCAGCAAAACCGGGGTCTGCTACGTAGTACTACGTAGAACCTGTAGTTGCTGTAGTCCTGTAGAAAGGGTACCTTGTACGTAGTTTTACGTAGTTGGCCGGGGTTCTATGTAGTTGGCCGGGGTTCTATGTAGTTCTACGTAGTTCCCCGGGTTTCTACGTAGTTCTATGTAGTTCCCGGGGCGCAACCCAGTTCCGTAGGGATTAGCTGCATATTTCTCGTTATTCCCCTCAGCTGGCCTCTCAGGATTCAGACGCGTGATTTAAAGGCATAAAAAAAGGAAATGAATTGCATAGGAATGGGTATACGAATATGGTCCGGCTCAAAACGGTCGCACTCTAGTCCAACTTCACCATACCGCTGCTGGGTCCCGCCGCCGTCTTTCCCGATGTGATGGTGTTCATCACCTCCCACTTTGCCCATTCTGCCCTCGTCTTCTCCCAATGGCGCTGGTCCCGGGCACCCTTCAAATGGGCGATGGAATGCAGCGCATCCTCGTACACCTTTCCATACTTTGGCTCCGTGAACCGAATCCCCCGAAATTCTCCTGTGGCATACTCTTCAATGGCGACGTGAAGCTGTCAGTCAATGAGCAACAAGAACGTGAGAATGATGAAGATGGGACTATACAAATACAATCATGGCAGCGATAAGCTCCCCAGTGTATATCTTGAACCGATGAGGTAATGCCTTTGCCACCGAGTCTTGGCCTGCGTGGACCAGCCGGTAGGTGAGCTCGCATATGGCAGGAGCCATTAGATTGTTGGTGTGACCCTATAAATGTTCAGCAAGATATTATGGTTTCTGGGAATCATACCTCATTGTCGAGACCGTTCTTAAGGAAAGCGTAGTCGTCGAGAAGCTTCTCGACGTTGTCCTTCACCTTGTCGGCATATTCCGCTTGACCAAATCCATCGCCGTTGAAATCGTCTACAGTGGGGAGGATCTTGTACACGTGGGTCACCATTTTCCTGGCCTCGTCTCTGCCCCTGCCTCGGAACGTGGGTATGAAGTTCCAGATCTGAAAAGACAGATATTAGCCCCGAATAAGCCAAGAAAGCCGACATACTAGCTTCGCCATGTCCTCTTGATATTCCTCCCATATATCTAACCATTCACTTGAAAGCGCTCAGAGAAGGAGAAGGAAAAAAACGTACTGTCCGGTTGAATTAGTTCAAGCTCCTCTTCACAGTAGCAGATGGCATCGGTGAGCCATTTCATGATTTTGGGCAACAATCGGTCGTAGCCAGGATAGAGGGCGCCATTGAGGAGGGCCTCGAAGGCGTCAAGCTTGACAATGTCAAAAACTATGCGGAAGAATCGGGGATAAAACCCCTCATGCAGTGAAGTTACGAAACCGGTGGAGGTTCGAGGTTTACGTTTACGTTTACCCCCGGTCTCCTCCTCCTCCTCCTCCTCCTCGTCTTGGTCTTGGTCTTGGTCTTCGTCCTCTCGGTCATCACGAACTTCAGCCGCTTGCTGTCTCCGAGCATGGGACGCCAGCTTCTGAGGGTTAGGAGGTCGGGTGGCGCGGTTCTTAGAGCGGTGTCGAGCTAGGACATCATGCCCTAGAACAACATGGAATAGTCAGGCGTGTTAAGAATATGTTGAGGAATCATACCTTGGTTATTCCCACCGGCATCATGGCCTTCAGAAGGTCTTACTTCAGACCACGTTTATGGAAACAAAAGGTAGAAACATACCTGTCTGGGTGCCACTTCGTTTGCCATTGCCTAGTTCTACTATTAGCTATAATTCCCAAACAATCAGTATAAATTACCTGTTCGACGGGGCTGATCACCGGAGGAGTGGCGTGCTAGAAGGAAATATTGAAGGAGCAACTTAAGTACTGATCGAGTAAGTACTTACATGAAGCACCCTTCTCATATTGGCGCCGGTTGTGGTCCCGATGCTCTGGTCCTAGTTTATTATGTTAGTTAAGGTTTCCTAGCTTAAGGAGGCTTACCGTCTTCATCCCGGGAGGGCCCTCCACCTAGTAAAATAAGTTAGTCTTGCGTTTGGCAACAGCAGGAGAGTGCGCACGTCGCCCAGCCCCGCCGTCTTGGTCGTGGTCTTGGTTGCGCTCGCGCCCGTGTTCCTGCCTGCGGTCGCGGTCGCGGTCACGGTCTTGATCACGGGCACGGTCTTGGTCACGGTCGCGTTCCTGCTTGCGGTTGCGGTTGCGGTCTTGGTCACGGTCGCGCCCACGGTCGCGCCCCCGGTCGCGGTCTTGGTCGCGTTCAAGTCCGCGGTTGAGTCCGTGGTCGCGGTCGCGGTCTTGGTCTTGGTCGTGCTCGTGCTCGTGCTCGCCCCCGCGGTCGCGGTCTTGGTCACGGTCACGCCCACGGTCGCGGTCTTGGTCATGCTCGTGCTCGCGCCCACGGTCTTGGTTGCGTTCTTGGTCACGCTCCCGCCCGTGATCACCGTGGCCTAATTTCATGGTGAGCAGGGTTTGGAAGGATGCAATTGCTTACCTTTATGGCTCTGAGTCGACCCTCCACCTACAAAACTACTCAAGTAAATGTGATGGGGCGGAATGAGGACTTACCCTTGCCACTCTGCTCCCTTTCTTGTTGGCGCTGCTGTTTACTACGGCGGTACTCCTCCCACTGGGCCCTGAGTCTTTCTCTATCTTTGTCGGGATCATGGTGGTCTTGGTCGGGATCATGGTCGCCTTGGTTTTCTTCGTCGGCTTCGTCGTTGCTGGCCTTTACACCCTCCTCTTCCTCGGGGTCGAAAGTTGAGCCCACATCTAAACAAAATATGGTCTGGTACGTTACGGAGATCTTTGAAAAACATACCGGTGTTGAGATGGTCATTGCCCTGCATCCCCACTGAAAGGAAGTATGTCAGATGAATCCAAAATAGAGTATCTAAAGCCTACGGAATTGAGATTTGTCGGTGATACCTCCATGCGTGTCATGGTCTTCTTCAAGCAGAGCTATATCTGAACACGGTGAATACAGGTCCTACCAGCTGCAGGACACCTTGCAGCATACTCACCGTCCTGTATAAACATCAGTACATTTATATTTCCGGGCTGAAAGCTTGGAGACTTACATCTATGGGATCGGAGCGGATGACGGCATGTGAGTGCTTGTAGCCATGGGTCACGCCAGGAGGAGGAGTAGGAGACCAGCTAGGGGTGCGGGAGCGACGGGAGAAAGCCTGGCCCTGGGCGGCGGGGGTGGGGGACCGGCCACGGGCGGGGGTAGGGGACCGGCCACAGGCGGCGGTGGGGGACCGGCCACGGGAGGGATGGCGACTGTAAGAGGTATGGCGAGGAGGAGGTGAGCGGCGAGTAGGAGACCGGCTAGGGGAGCGATGACGGAAAGCCTGGCTGTGCTGGCTATGAGAAGCATGGCGAGGTGATTCAAAATATTTCATCGGAATAGTCTTGCTTGGTGCTGGAGGTGTCAGACGGAGGGGGGACTCGGGCTCCACCTGTGAAAGCTAAGTATTATACGCAGAGGTATGGTATGAGAAACAGAATACTTGTCGGTTCTTCCTTTTCTTGGGGGCAGGGGCCGCGTCGTTGTCGTCTTCTTGGTCTAGAGCATCCTGCAATGCTTTGCGCTTCTGAGGGTTGATTCGGATTTTGAGGCTCTCCCTTTCTAGCCTGTCCTGAGTGGATTTCTTGGTCCGGTGACCTCGTCCACGAGAATCCTCGTCGTCCGTATTTTCTAATGTAGTTCAGATAATATATAAGCAGTGACCTTCTGCTTACCTTTCTCCGCGCTCTTCTTGGTGGAGGCTGACTTGGATACCTTAGAGGAGGTGTTCTTGCTGGGTGCCGGTTTGCTCGTTCGGGGCTTGGTGACCCCTTGGGCTTTGGGGGTCTGGGCCGCAGCCTTGGCCTTTGACTTGGAAGGCTTTGGGGAGGAGGAGTTTGCCTTCTTTTTGGAGGCTGCAGTGGATTTTCCGGTAACGACCATGGTTGGTAGTGGGAGTTGAGGAGAGAGAGTGTTGAAGTCGAACATCACACGTGACCGTTTGTGTTGACTGATTGATTGCCGACAGAAATCCAGCGAAGGAAATGCGCCATTCCTGGATTTCATAGGGAGAAGAAAAGAGATCTAACATTCATGCAGACTACAGTATGGATTTGGATTGTGATATGAAACTTTCAAGCATACAGGTCGTTGTCCGCCAGAATGACGTGCGAACTTTATCGCCTCCTTGAAATTCTCCCTGGGATGCATTGTTAGTGAACGTGGGAGGTATACGAGAATAAAACCCCAAACCTCGTAATCTCCGGGACGCCATCCTCCTCCTCCTCCTCTGCCGGGTCCTTCATCGCATTCTCGCACGCAGCCTCATCCCGCCCCATCTTCTCCCGTGTCCCCCTCGATGCTCTCCCCGATCGTGAGCTTGGCTGCGCGCTGGCAATCGGTGAGAGCGCTAGGGTACCCATGCGTCCTCCTGGCCACGAAATCAAGGTTGGCTTCGGCGAGAGGGGGGACTTCTTCAAGCAAGCTCGCGTCGTAGAGGGGGATGTAGATGAGCTGGTTTAGATGTAGGAGGGCCAAGTCGATCTGGTCGCACCGATGATAAGAGGAGATCAGGACCCTGAGAGTATCTATTAGCAACTATGAAGCCTCAGCATTGAAACAATAAATAATACCTTGATCGAGATGAAGTTGGCATTGAACTCGTTGGCAATGGCCTTGGCCAGCATGGTCTTACCCAGGCGAGGAGGTCCGTAGAACAAGACGCCCTTTGACGGCAATATGCTGTACTACACAGGGATGAGTATGAGATTACTAGGAGCGACGAGGGAAAACAAACCTGGGCCAGGTCAACATCCTCCCCGCCGCCGAGCCGAGTGTGTTGGGGAGGAAGTCAAACTTGGCGTTGTGGATCGGGAGGTCGTCCTCATCCGTGCTGGGGAAGAAGTTGCAGAAGAATGCCTCGGCTTGCTGCTCTTGTTCTTGAACTCGGCCCAGACGTCTATGCCGCCCAGGTGCGAGAGCGCGGGATCGGGCTTCTCGAGATGATTGGTGGTCCTGAAGACATATCAGCAATGGACCAAAACATGCTGCGGGCGACGTACTTCAAGTCCCTCAATAGAGTTGTCAAAGGATGTGGATGGGCTTGGGGTGGACATCGACGAGGTTGCCGGGTTTGACGCCCCGATTGTTACAGGCGGCTTTATTCATTTGAATACCGCCCTCTAGAGGCAGATGAGGATGGTGTTGCACCGATTCTTCCTGCTATCTTCGACGGGTAAATACACAACGCTCGAGGAACAGGACATTTACTTACCGGACAATGAAAGTGTCTCCAGACCAAGTGCCTTCATGAGGGTGAGGTTCAGTGTCGCCACTGGGGGTCATCCGGGAGCCTAGAGTTGGGTAGTTGGGATAACTTGGTGGTTGGTAGTTGACCGCCTGATGATTGGTAATCAGTCAAAAGTCGACCAAAGTCCTTTCAACCAAGTGGCCGGAAATTTGTTCTTGGTGCACAAAAAAAATTCCAACAAGGCTGATCAAGAGATATTATAAAGGATCTACGCGATATTATAAAAGGACAAATTGAGAGAGGTTCGTAGGAATATATATAAGAAAAATCAGTCTTCGTCGCTGCTGCTGTCTACGCCCGCTCTGGCCTGCTCCTCCTCTGCTTGGCGGTGGTGGTTAACAATATACGTAGACCACCCATGCCCATCTTTGGTCCAACTCTTGGCCTCACGATCGGTGTGGAGAACAATCGTGGCGCGCTTCCCCACGTAGTGACAATTGAAATGAGTTAGCCGCCAGGATGGAAACACCAGGATATCGCCAAGCTGAAGATCAAAACTGAGGCCAACCTCGTAGAGACCAAGCTGGCCCCCAGTGTGCTTGCCCATGTGCGCAATGAGGCACAGCTTCAGGTCTTTTTTGTCACGGTGCGCGCGGGTGCACGAGTCGATGTTAATGACGAAACCGCCAAAAGGGTAGCAGGGAGAGGAAGCACCCAGAGGGAGCTGGTCGACGTACATCTTGAGCTCCTTGGTGTCATCCGGGAGAAGCTCAGCGATCTGCAAAAAAAAAAAATCAGGCCTGAATAATACCACAGATGTCGCAACACTCACGCAGACACTAAGGACTGTAAAAAAGTCCGTTAATGCATCAGCCAGACGCGCATACTCCTCGGGCTTGTCCAGAGTCTCCTTGGACTGGTATGGGACTCGCTGCCTCATATTAACCTTGGCGCCATGAGCTTTGCCGAGGTTGTTGGGGTGGATGTCCTTCGGCGCATTATGACCCTAAAAAATACTTAAGTATCACATAAGAGGCAAGGCAGAGAGGGACGACGAACTTTCGGGGGCATATGGGCGTACCAATCATAATGTATGGACAAGTATTTGAAGGCCTTGTCACTAGAGTCCTTGTCGGTGAACTCCCCATTGAGGACCGTGTTTAGGTGGTCGATAGCGCGTCGAAGACTCTCCTTAAATTCCTCCGGGACAGAGAAAAGGAGCGCTATGAGCTGGTTGTCCTTGTCCCGGATGAATAACGCTTCCCTAGCAAACATCTTTAAGTATCCAAAACAGAATGAAATGGGCAACGACCGGACTGACTTGTTGAGGATACTAGTATTCACCTCAATGTACTTGTCCGCACACTTGCCCCCTTTGTGAACGGTGTTCATCTGGAGGATATGGTTAGATTGACGCACGGTGTCATGAATAAATCTTACCTTTTCCTGGAGCTCAGTGACGCTCGTAACCTTCAAGGCTTTGTCAGCAAGACCTCGCTGCTTCGCGGTCCAAGTGTTGCGGTCCTTTTTCTTGAAGGGCATTTTTGACGTCACGGGGCCTAATTTGACCGGGGAGATGACAGTTACGGGGGTGGGAACATAGATATCGCCGGCGTCAGGCATGGGGTTCCAAGGAAGGGTCCCCGGTATGGAATCCCATTGGGACGACCGACGTGGAAAACCGTCAAAGGTGTAAGCACAGTTTTCAAACTGGGGGGGGATTTTGCGGTTTTGAAGTTTTATCGTACTGATAATAAGGATGAGTTGATATAAGCCCTCATGTACAAATAAAAATACGCACTTTGTTTGAAGGGTATCAAAAATCTTGTCCGACGTCTCATAATCGTTGAGGCCGAAGAAGATGATGGGCTTGGGGCTTTCTCCCTTTCGGACAGGGGGCTTGTAGGCAAGCTTGAGGCTCTCCATGTACCCGGGCCGGCTTCGTACGTATGCGATGGGCAACATAAGTCGCTTAACCATTGGGAGCCATTTTCCGTCTGACCATTAGTTAGAAGTGTACACGCAAGAAAACCAATGAGAACGTACGACAAACTTCCCTCAGTGCGGTGCCCACGCAGTCTACGTCCACGGCGTGCATTTGACGTGTTACGGTGGTACGTAGATCGAGCGCAGCAATAATGGGAATAATCCCGAGGGTGCCTAAGAACAATGACTTTAATATTGTGTATAGAGGCTCAGAGAGAGGAGATAATAAATATACCTCCAGCGGCCAAAAAAGCAAAGCGATACCCCCACCCTACATGTTCCCGGAAGTTATTGCCGCTGGTGGCGTTCTTGGTTATTCTCTTGCCGATGGCCTCCTTCGAAAGTGTATTGCCATTCAAGGCGGCTTGATGGATCTCCCTGGGACATCGTCAGATTTGGACTATTGCTATTAAACAGGAGATACGTACGAATCCACATTGAGGGCCAGCTGTATAAGGGCCATAATCGTTTGCAGGTCAAGAAGTTGCTTGTCCTCGATAAGATGCAAGACCTGAGTATACGAAGCCTCTGTGTTGGTGGGGTCGTAATCGGGAAGAGAAGCTGGGTCAGATGAGGCATCCTCCCTGGGGCCTGCAAGGACGGTCTCCAAGTCGGCGCGACCCTTGGAGTTCCAGACAGCCAGAAGGGCTGAAAGGAAGTTGCCAGCGGCTTTGGTAAGGGGGGGACCGCCGTTGGGATCCTCACACCATCCCTTCTCCCTCTCCTTCGTCTTCTTCTTCGTGGTCTTCTTTGACACCGCCTTGGCCGGTTTTTTTCCCTTACCTGCCGTGGCAGAGCGAGTGCGTGGCCCCGTGTTCTCGCCCGCGTCCGCGTTGACATCCATGTCCATAGCAGCACCCCCGGCGTTGCCGGAAGATCCAGCTGCGACACTGGTGGACCCTCCCGATGTGCCTGTCGCGCCCCCGCCCGCCGCCTGCTGCTGCTGCGCATCGCAGCTGGTACAGGTGCCATGCTGGCAAGGCATAGCACCAATAATGGTGTCACCCCCTGCCCGGCGTCGATCTCCGTTGCGGACACATTCATCTGTCCACAGATGGGCGGGGCCGGGGCCGGGGCCGCCGCCACCTCCCCCCCCACCCCCCCCGCCATTGCCCGTAGGCGCCTTGACAGCGACGCGAGGGCGTTTACGGTGCCGTTCGGTGTCACCTTCATCCTCGCGCTCAGTTTCACCCTCTTCGTTTGAGTAAGTACGATGGGCAGGTATACGTTTGTGAAGTGTTGAACCCGGCGATGGCGACGAAGGTGAAGGGGATGGGGAGCGAGACTCCAAGGGTGACAAGGGGGAGGAGGGTTCGCTCATGTCGACGTCGGTAATGATGGGGAGTTGTAGCGGGGGCAAGACCTGAAAGACTGGAAGAAGACAATTAATGAAATAAGTACGAGGCCGAAATAAATAAAGAACGTACGTTTCGGTGGCGGGGTTGGATTCACCATCGTCGTCGGCGAGCTGAGCAAGGAAGAAGACGCGCTCGGTGATGGAGTTTGCGCGTGCGCGAGGGTACTGAGTTGGGTGGAAGAGGTCATCGGTGATGGTGTATGCAAGGGGACAGGACGGAGGACTGTGAGGAACAATAGTGTCAGTAAAAATGAGGTAGCGTTTGACAAAAAAAACTCACATGGAGCAGAGTCGAAATTAGCCATCCTGGCAATTTCGTCCGACAGCGGTAAACCTTCAAGCGGTAAACTTCGGGCACGCCGCTGGCTCTCGGCGTGGTGACGGCCACGATACGCGCGGCGCGGTGGAGTAGGCATTGGCGCCATGGCCGAGGGTGCAGCCACTTGATGCGCTGAGGAAGCCAGCGGAGAAGAAGAATTAAAGGCGGAGGAGCCTGTGCTATGTTGAGGAGCGCGTTGAATCGCGTTGTCAGCGTTGTCATAACTGGGGCGCGGTGTAACAGGCACCAAGGGGGGAGTAGGTGATGGCGCCATAGTCGACGGTGCAGGGATTGGACGCGCAGAGGAACCCCCACGCGAAGAAGATTCAGAGGCGGCGGCGGAGGAGCCTGCGCGACGTTGAGGAGCGCGTTGAATTGTGTGGTCGTCGGCGTGGAGGAGGTCACTGAGTTCCGGGGGTAAGTCCACGCCGTCAGCCTCTAGAGTGGCGAGCCTGAGGAGGGCCGAGGCGAGAATATGCGCGGGGATGGGCATACTGAAGCTGTGGCTCATGTAAGCAAAAGTCGAATCGTCGATTCGACTTTGTCACACCCCAGCTCACCTGTGACGAGTCGCGCGCAGAGATAGAGTCAACAAACGACGCGTAGACGCGTTCGTTTGTTGTGGTCGAGAGCAAGTGGCGTGCAACTTCCCAAAGGGGAAGTTGCACAGCTTTTCGCCTTTGTCTTCCCACCACCACCTCGACGAGCACAAGTCCCCGCCAGTCCCCGCCCTCCGCCAACGCCGGCTCGCAAACGCCGCCGCCGCCCTCGCCAACGACGTTGCCATGCACTCGGGGCACCGTAGTGGTGTTCCAGAAGACGCCGCCGTCGCGCTCGCAAACGCCGCCGCCACCCTCGTACCCGTTCTGGCGAGCGTTGTGAGTGATGCACTCGGGGCACCACACCTGTGGTGTTCCAGAAGACATCACTACAACGCCGTGCTCGCCCACGCCCGCTCGAAACCGCCGCCACCCGCGCTCGCCAACGACCCCGCGCACGGCTGTGCTGTCCAACCCCTCTGCGACTGCAACTCCCGGCTCCAAACTCCGCCCACTCCCGCACGTTCGCACACACACTGCACGCTCGAACGCAAACGCCGCCGAACGCATCGAACTCAAACGCTGCCACCACCCCGCCCCGCGACCGCGTTTGCTCGCCCAGCCGCCCCTCGACCTTGCACCTCACACGCACAAACCGGCGGCACGCTGCATCGTGCGTATCCGCCTGGTACCCCCCCAACCGAACGATTGTCCCCGTCCTGTTGGGGTACAAGACAGCGGAGGCTCATTTACCTCGTGCGTATTTTTTTTCTTTCACTGCTTTTACTTGGCTAATGCGCCAGCTAGGACCCACCCCCTACCCAACTAGGCCACTCACGGGCCACTCCCGCTTCCACAACCCCCACCTCACGCCGTACCGGTAACCGCGCACCTTTTCGTTTTGTTTGGTGGCGCCACCCGCATCCTCTGCATCGTCTGCGTTCGTGCGCGTCTGGGTTTACCAGGTAAGTCTTCGCGGGCTGCTCATTTTGTTCTTTACTTTCTTTGGCTTTACTGACTTATAATCTAGGAATACATACACGCCTGACGATCGTTCCCAACCACCTCCACACCCTAACGAGCAAGGAGGCACCGGGGCCCAAGTCCGCTACACTCTCCCGCCGAGTGCGAATCCATCGCACCGCCGCTGTGCGCTCGAGCCGCAGCCGCTGCGGGCACCTCAAGCTAGCGCACGGTTTTGAGCCCTGGCGGGTAAGTTTTTCTCTCCTTTTTTTTTTTTTTTGGCTTCAACCTCTCTCTCAAGGTTCCGCGCCCCACACGTGCACACAACGCGGCGCCGCAAGAACGCACCCACCTCGCGCCTGCACATCCATCTCCGCATGCACGCACGCACCCGTACGTACACGCCCGCTCCCAGTTCCACACCAATTTCCCCCAACTCGGCGCGCACGCCGCCGCCTCGCACCTCCACATCGCGCGCACCTCCAATCGCGCGCACCTCCACATCGCGTGCACCCCCACTGCGCACGCAGATGGACAGTGGGTTTGTCAGCGCAGATTCTGTGCTGACATACCCTCTAACGACGCTTCGGGGCCAGTCCTCGACCGCCAACGCCGACCTCCCCCACGTACCCGCGCCCGCTCACAACACATGGGCTCCCCACGCAGAACGGCTACGCTGCGTCCCTCGTGGCCTCCACCTCCGCCGCGTCCAACTACGCCAACTTCGAGTCTGGCTCGTGCTCCGTGCGCTCGGTGGCAACCGCCCCCGCCCTCTCCACCTTCTTCAGCAACAGGTTTGAGCCAATGCCGCCACGCCCTACCTCGCACGCACAGCGTCGCGCACAACCGCCGTTCACCTCTCCCCCGTTCGCCTCCCTGCCGTACCGCACACACGCATCCACCCGCGCTCTCGTGAGCTGCGTTCCACCTCCGCCGCGAGCCTCCCCCCCTCCGCCTCAAACCGCTGCCGCGCTCGCCAATGACCCCACGCACGGCAGCGCCTGCTGCGTTGCAGTTCGCACGCACATCGCGCGCTCGAACGCAAAGGTCGCCAAACGCAGCAAACGCAAACACCGCCACCACCCCGCACGCGCGTGCACCCCCGTCGCCGCGTACACACGCCGCCCCCGCGTCCGTGTTTGCACCCCCAGCCGCCCCTCGACCTTGCGCACACGCGTACCGCCGTCGCCGCGTACGCACGCCACCCCCGCGTCCGCGTTTGCACCCCCAGCCACCCTCGTACGTATTTCTTTTTCTTTAGCTGCTTTTACTTTGCTAACGGGCCAACTAGGACCCACCCACACACCCCCAACTAGCGCAATCCCCTGCGTGCATGCGCGCACCCCCGGCCGCCCACTACTGCTTCCACACCCGCACGCGCACGCACCACCGTGCCGTCCCTGCTCGCACACCACCCTCCTCCCCTTTGCGCTCGCGCTGCTCGCGTTCGCCCTCGCAATGCTCGCGTTTGCCCTTGCACCTCCGCTTCGCTCCGTTGAGTCCCACGGCGCCGACGCCGCGCAGGAAGGAGGCAGGAGTCTGCCCCGACGCCCCTACGCATTACACCCCGTCCCACTGCACTCTCCCGCCGAGTACGCGCTCCTCGCCGCCGCGCCTCACACTCGCACGCCGCCTTCTCCATCTCCACCCGTACTCCCGCACCACCCGCACCCTTGCACGCCCGCGCGCCGCTTGTTGGGACTCGCGCGCGCACACACACGCCGCCGCCTCACATGAACGCGGTCCCCTCCCCCCTCGCATTTCCGCCTCACGCGCACGCCGCGGCCTTGCACCTCCACATCGCCGCCGCTGTCTCGTCCGCGTTTGCGTGCCCACCGCGCTGCTCCCGTCCACCCTCGCGTCTCCACTACGCACGCCGCCGCGCTTTGCCCCTCCAGCCCGCGCGCCACACACGCACGCCCCCTCCTCCATCTCCCGCACAGCCGCACACGGGTGTTGGCCGAATGCGCAGGTGCGGGTGTTTGTGTGTCCGGGTCCGGTTGCGGGCAAGTTCGTCGGCGCGTCGTGTGTGGGACGAGATGGAGGAGGATGTGGATGTGGATGTGGACGTCATTGGAGATGGCAATGGTACGTACTTGTCTAACCTTGTTCCTTGCTTGTTTGCTGACGATCTTCATAGAAGTTCCTGCACCGTCTGAACGCATACGCGGGAAATCTTGACGCCGCGAGCGCGAACGAGCGGAGGAGCAGCGGGTGCAGGAGGAGGTTTGCCCGCCGAAGATGTGCAAACGGTGGAAGGGCGGCGCTGTGGACAGTACCCCTGCGCTTCAGGCTGCGGCTCTCCCGCAGCCTGCAACGCAGACGTAGATGCGACTGCCGCCGGTGCCGGACAAGGGGAAGGGGAAAGCTCGTGCGCAGGACGAGGCAATGGAGGTCGATGCGAATGTGGATGTAGCTTTCGTAGCTCGGGTCCTGGGACCAGCCACGGTGGTTGGGCCCGTTGCGCGACGGTGCACACCTAATTTCCCCGCACGCACGCACCTACCCCCTCCGAGCGCACCGCAGCGAGTCCGCGCCCAGGCCGCCGCGCCCTACACCACCGTCCCGTCCACATCGCGTCTCGACTTGGGGCCTCGGCCACGCAACGCAGCGCGCAACGCACACGCCCGCGCCACCTCACACGCCCTCACCTCTCTCTACCCCTGCCCCTTGTCCCTTTACATTGCTGCGCGCATGCAGACAAACACATCAGCCTAGGGATGTCCGCCCCAAATGCTGACTCGGGGCAATGCCGCACGCAAACGCGCATTGCACTACGCGGCCCATTATACATCGCGCGCGCGCGCGCAACCACCGCGTGCGACACGCACGCCGCTTTGCAGCAGCCGGTTGGGCAGCGCAGATTCTGTGCTACATCGCCCTCCTCCCTTTGCGCTCGCGCACACCAACGAGCTGCTCTCCTCTGCATGTATGCCTGGCCTGGCATCCTCTTCGGGCCCTCGTTCTCGGTGTTCTCCTTCTCGGCGTTTTGGTGTCAATCTTGCTCCCCTTTTTACCTGTCCTGGGCTCTGTCAAATTTGGGTCTGGCATGTCCGCGAACGACGATTCCATAATCTGTAAGTTCGTCTTTGCGTCTTCTGAATGCCTATTGAGCATGCCCAGGCCACGCGTACTCCATATCCATCTCTCCAACACCGCAAAAACCGCCAAAGTCATTTCTCGCCACGCTCATCGTACATTTTCCTTCTTGTTTTACCTGCAACACGCCCTTATGCCCCGCCAGACGACCCGCCCTCGGGGACTCGATGCACCTAATCTTGACGTTGGGCGGATTGCGGTGCTTGTTTATAATCTGGACAGACTTTGTAGCACAAGTACACGTTCTTCTTGTATCTCACCCTTCACTTCTTGTAACGACTAAATGGTGGCAATGATTACACACTCAAATGGCGGGAACCCAAACAGTGCGAACAATTGAATTTATTTCAAGTCCACACCAATAAAGAACGACCCCTTAACTAAAGGTACAGAGAGATTGGAATACAGCGGGTCGCAGATGGACATTAGTCCAAGGTAACCATCATCTTGCGTTCTTCAGGGCCATTACCGCCGTTTTCTATGATAAAGAAGAGGTAAACCACGGTGGTCCGAGAGCTCCAAGAAAGTTGGGCATACCCTTGAGCTTCACCCCAGTTTTCTCCTCTTCAACCTCCAGCTGAATTACTTGCAGGCGCGCGTCGTTGATATTTTGGTGGGCAATTTCGAAAAGGCGACTAAAGTAATTGACGCGGTGGCAAGCCTCTTTTTCCCGCGACACAGCTAACTGGACTTCTGCAGTTGCTACTGCCTCTCGAGCTTTAGCTGCTGCGAGAGCAACTTTGGCTGTTTCTCCGTGCGAGGCGGCGAGAGAAACTGCAACCTTAGCCTCGTTGAGCCGGGTTTGCACAACTAGCGCTTCGGCTTCGCGTGTGTCCAGCATAACAGATGCAATGTCGTGCTTGAAGACCAGCTCTTCGTTAGTGCCGAGGAGGGATACATTGCCCTATGTTGGTCAGTATTAGCGGAAATAATGGCAAGAATGAGGCGTACCAAATCAAGGGGAATGGAGGTGTTTCGAGGAAGCTTTCCGGGCTGGCCTACATCCATGTTGGGCATGAGACTGGTGCCGTTGGTCGTCATTTGTACAGTTGGAATGAGTGGTGGTGGTGGGAAGCAACTAGCGCCGTTTACCGTTACAATAACGATCACGTGTTAGTTGGCTTCAACTCTATCTCCCAACGCCGCTATATCTCATGTCCTCTCAGCGTCGTCCCCGAGGTCAGCGTGGTCCCCGAGGAACAGGGCATCACTGTCCGGTCTGCACCAAAGGATTTCCCAACTCAGTTCAATGTCGCCAACATATGAACCAACCAAACGGCCGCTGTCATCCGGGCTTACATTCTGCGGTTCTCAATGCCGCTAAGAACTATGCTTCCTGGAAAGCCGCCCAGGATGATAGCCAGGACTATGGCCACAATGCCAACCCTGGTCCTGCGGATGAATTTTTCGATGGGTTTGACTCCGGGGCAGATTATCCCTCGGACAACGGTGCTCCCAATTTCGGCGACCCTGGGTCTCCTTCTGCCCCTATGGAGAGGACTCCTGAGCCCCCAACCAAGGGCCCTGTGCGCGAGTGCTTTAAAGGCGCTTCACGTACCTTCGGCAAGGGCAAAACCTTCATGGATTTGTTTCATGAAGATAAATATTCAAAAGAACGCCGATCCAATGTATACTATCCCTTCGCAAGCGCTGAAGAATGGGAGTTGGCCTCCTTTGTCTCGCGGTCTAAGATGTCCAATGAAACTATTGACGAATTGCTGAAGCTCCGCCTTGTAAGTATTTTGTTTCCACCTAGAGCAGGGCTAACTTACTTGCTAGGTTGCAAAGATGCATCTCTCCTTCAACACTGCGAAGGATCTCCGGAGTCGAATTGAGATTCTGCCCAGAGGTCCCCAATGGAAATCGGTTCCTTGGCAACCAGAATATCCGACCAAAAGTCCCCTCACCGTCTATTACCGGGACCCTTTAGAGTGCATTCAGCATCTCCTCAGCAATCCCCTGCTCAAAGACCATATACACTTCACGCCATTTCGTCTGTGGGCCAGTGCGGATAAGCTCATGCGCAGGTATACGGAGTGGTTATCCGGTGATGTCGCGTGGCAAATGCAGGTGTGTAACAGCTCCCATAATCTAATTACTCCTCTCATTTGCCTTAGAAACAATTACCCGCAGGCGCTACTCTTTTGGGCACTGTCCTGTCCTCGGACAAGACCCAGCTAACTGCGATGACTGGTAACCGCTCCGCCTACCCAGCCCTGATTAGTTTGGCCGATATCGACCCGGATTTCCGTTCCAAGGCCTCTCACCATGCCTTTCTTCTTCTCATCCTCATTCCCGTCGCCAAATTCCTGGAGAAAAATTCAGAAATCCGTGGTGTCTTAGCCAGTAGGCTATTCCACGCTATCCTAGATTTCGTTCTAGTCCCCCTCAAGGAGACAGCTAAGATCGGCCACATGATGACCGATCCTCTAGGCTGGCAACGGTTCTGTTATACGCCTCTGGCCGCGTATATACTTGATACCCCAGAGTCTCTTCTGGTGGCTGGCGTAGCCGGAAAGCGTTCATCGGTGACCACAGCCTCTTACAAGGAATTCGGGGATCCATTCCGCCATCCGTCCCGAACCAGAGCGATGACCTTAGCTCAATTGAAGGAGCTTGAGGAGGAATTGGATCCCTGGGATCTGCCGGCGTACATTAAAGCAGCTAAGGCTGAGGGACTTAACGGGGTGAATCGGCCCTTTTGGCGAGATTGGGCGATGTCTGAGCCTTCCGACTTCCTAACGCCAGAAATCCTCCACCATTGGCTGAAGATGTTCTATGACCACCTTTGTCAATGGTGTCTGCAGGCGGTAGGGGCAGCCGAGCTCGACTTCCGGTTCTCCGTTTTACGGCCCCACACGGGAATGCGCCATTTCCACGAAGGGATATCCAAGGCAAAGCAGACCACGGGGAGGGAACACCGCGACATTATGCGTTACATTGTCCCCGTGATTGCAGAAGCGACTGGTATTACCAAGGAATTCTTAACCACAATCGCTTCTCTGGTCGACTTCTTCTATCATGGACAAGCACCGCGCATTGGTGAAGATATCCTGGACAAGATGGACTTGTCCTTAGATCGATTCCACGATCACAAGCAAGCGATTCTGGATGCAGGAGCTCGAAAGGGAAAGAAGGGTGCAATAAATAATTGGTGCGTACTCTTACTTATAGATCTATATCTCCTCTTACGCGCAAATAGGCACATACCTAAATTGGAATTTCTTCAAAGTGTTGTCCCTGCTATTCGCGCCAACGGAGTACCCCTTCAATGGAGTGCAGATGTTACTGAACACGCCCATATCACGCTCGTGAAGGACCCTGCCTCTCATTCTAATAACCAAAAGTACGAGGCCCAGATCTGTCGCTATCTCGATCGACAGGACAAATGTCGTCAATTTGATCTTGCTACCGCAATGGAGGTCGCGGGAGTGGACTTTACTGCCCCGGAACTACATCCCACTCCCGAGTATGATGACCGCGATGACGACGGCGATGTCAATCAGCCATCTTCTTTCGTTACTACCACCTCCGACCTCCTCGACACCATCGACCCCGTTACCAATCTGGCAGGTACTCGACGAACCTTTATGAATTATTTCCTTGCCAGCCCCTTGCTTCTGGATGGGAAATTTCCCAACGCCCCTACTCCCTACAGAACTTTTGTGGCACCAGACAACAGTACCGCTTTCCACCTCACTAGTAAGTATGTCGGCCGGCAAGTAGAGATTGACATCGCTGCTGCCAACTTCCACCTTCCGGATTTGCGCGCTTCCTTGGAGACATATTTAACCAGAGGTCCTGGGACCCAGCTCGTTATCGGGGGTAGAAGGCCAGCTCTCTCACGTCATATCCTCCGTTCGGGTCAGAAACTGGAAGTTTGGAATAATGTCCGCATTCAATCGCGCTCTTTCCATGACTCTAACAAGATCTTATTGCCCGAGACGGTCAATGCAAGCCCTCCTGACACTGCTTGGAAATTTGGGCATGCGGACACAGTCATTGTGAACACTGATTCAGCCTTGCGCTGGCCCGAGAGTGGACTTACAGGTATTCCAATATCTCCTTCGTTGCATTCACTTATCCGCATTTCCAGGCCATACTGTCTGCCAAATCCGCATGATCTTCCGGGTTGTTCCACCCCCTTATTGTGCGCCCCCACCCGAAACTAGGGGTTTCCTGGCCTACGTCCAACCCTTCAAAGTCGTCCAACAGACCAATCCCAAGGGGGGAGGGAAGGGTATGCTCCCAGAGCCAGCAAGCAGGATGTATCTACTCAAACGAGCCAGGTGTTCAGATGGATCCATCATGGGGGATGTTATTCCACTGGATCGTCTTAGGGCACCAGTAGACTTGACCCCGCGGTTCGGGAAAGTGGCGGATAGGCGGCTCTCCAAGGAGACAAGTTTGGACCTTTGTGAGGAGTTTTGGTTGTCGAACTGGTTCAATAAGGAACTTTTCTTCACACTATGTCAGTAAATAGTTTTCAAAAGTCTTTTTTTCCCTTCCTGCGTGCAAATCCTTCAACGTTCAATAAGAAACACTATCTGGCCTCATACAGGTTCTAAAAGGAAAGAAAGAAAAAGGCAGCTATATAGTACTATAGAGTACCCTATCAAACTACATAGAACTGGGCTCAACTACGTAGAACTACGTAGTTGAGACGAAACTACATAGTACTACGTAGAACGCCCTGGAACTACATGGAACTACGTAGTACTACGTAGTTGGCCTCCAACTACGGCCAACTACAGCCAACTACGGCAAAAAAGTGGTTTTGCTGATGAAGTGTTTGTTGTGACAGCATCAAAACGAACCAACCTTCGCGCTCACGTGAGAGTTTGATCCGATGGTGTTCGGGCGTTTCAACTTTCAAACGTTTGCTGACTTTTGGCCAGCTGGACCACAAATTCTAATGCTTTTCATGGAAGGTGTGGCAAAACATCCGGTATTCACTAGCAATTTGAGTTTGTAACAAATCGACTGATATCGCGCGCGTGATTTCAAGTTTCGAACCAGCTAACATATGCATATCGGCCTTGTTGATGATTAGCCACCATTGAACGATGAAATACCCAATTATTTTGCAAGCTTTAAACCAGTTATCATGCAATGAGTGCAAGAAATCCGATTACGGTGACTATGGCTAAAAAACATAGGTATAAAAATTATTGCCGAGGTGGACAAGATACACCGGCGTTGGGATGAAGATTGCCTGGGTTTCATAATGCCTGTGAGTTCATTGCAATGCCCATACAACCATTTTAAACCCTGTGAAATCGTTGCGATCATATTGCAATGCCTCAGCGGGCCGGCGGCATCCACCGGGCATCACCAGGTTTCTCCGCTTTTGGTGATGCCGTTTACCCGATGTTTCTTGAACTACTGCCATCTCAACTCTCAGAACATGCCCTGAAATCGCACCCTTTGATTCTACGGTTGCTATACAACGCGGACTGTGCCTTCTAAATACAATTCAAGTCCGAGGCTCAGCATCTCTAGTGAGTACCGCATCCTTTAGACTCCGCTCCCAACCTTGTGCTTCCACATCCCACAGTACGCCATGTCTCCGTGTCCGCGACTGCTCTTCGGCGTTATTCCACACTTGTGCCGCCGAGGTTGACCGCGTCTTTGTCGTCCCAAAGGACGAGCGCGAGGCAGGTCTGGAACTTGCAGTGCGCGCCGCGAAGCTAAAACCTCGCAATTCGCGTTGCACATCGTAGATGTCGCTCGAGCCCGAGTGGAATTCGGACGAGCGTCCGGAGAGCGATAGTACAGGGCTCGGCGCGCGCGGCGGGGTGAGGGACCCCAGCGACGACAGCGCGACGTTCCGAATCGACAGAGATGATCTGGGACCGATCATGTAGACATCTGGAGGTGGGGGCAGGAGCGCTTCTGTGATTTGACGTCGTTGGCGGGTGCGCTGAAGATGACAGAACACTCCGACGAGGATGGTCAATGCGATTATGAGAAGGATAACGCCTGTGAGTATAAGAGGATTGTTCATTAAAACCCTGGAGAAAAATGTCATGCAAGTCCCGCTTTGCAGCATTCAGAATATGCGTACGCGAACTCCGAAGGGGTGGAAGTATCGGACAGTCTGGGTGGTGGAGTTGACGGCACGGTACTTATAATTCCGATGGAATACATTGCCGCCGTCGAAGAACTGAGGATGCTCGAGGAACTTGAGGAACTTGACCCCAGGCTCATCCCAGTCATCCCGGGCCATCCTCTGATGCGGCAGGTAAATAACAGGAACTTGAGCTCATTGTAGATCCACATACCAGTGTTCGCCATAAAGGCCTTTATCGCAGGTCGGAAATTTCCAAAGGCCTTTCAAAGGGCAAAGGCTTTGGCCAAAGGGCACGGCAAAGGCCTTTGATCAAATTTCCCACGCGGTCCAACCCCGCCAGTTTTATTCGTCCAAAGCACGATTCTAAGGCCAAATTTGTGGTTGCATATGTTGAGACTGGCAAAATACCCTCACCTTGCAAGAAAGACCGCCCTTGTTATTATGTCGGTCATAGAGAACCATTTACTTTTGATCTACTTTTTCGATGCAGCGCTTGCAGTAGATTTTGTAGTGGGCTGCAATTCTGTTTCACTCCCCTGTGAACAAAATCACACAGTGGGTTCAAGTCTGAAATCCGTGCACTGCAAGTTGGGCAAGAGAAGAAAATAGGAAAGAAAATTGAGATGACTCATCAGAATGATGTGATGGCCAAAGGCTTTGGCAAAGGCCAAAAAATCGAGCGAGATCCCAAAGGCCTTTGCAAAGGCCTCTCAAAGCCTTTGGCTGACAAAGGCCTTTGCCCTTTGGGCGAACACTGCCACATACGCCGTATAGGTTGGATATACGATACTAAAGGGTCCTGTGCTGCGAAATAGCCGCTTAGATTAATACGGAATGACTCGAGCACGGCTGAACTTGACGCACATCGTGGAGACCGGGGGCTCCATGAATCTAGGTTGGACCACTGTACTACTGCGAAATACGAATATAGGTTACTGCTTTCGTCAGGTAACCTTCATGGAAGAAAGCTGGTGTAAAACTGACCAGATTAAAGGGAAATATTCCAAAGGAATGAAACCGGGTTGGGAGGAAGAGAAGGGCCAGCCGTCCGTGTGTCTCCTGCCGACTCCAATTGTAGGAGCCACACAGCATCCATGCGGTGAGCCGCGGAGCTGAGTTCATCTGTTAAGGGCGACTCGGAGGCCCTGTACTTATACACCTCCATCGACCAGAAATAGTGACATCAACCATTAATAGAGGAATCTAAGCGACGAACAAGGCGGCATCGTTACGCCAAGTGATATCCGGCGATTGAGCGATCTTGGGCGGTGCCCGATGTTCGGGATCAACAGAGATGATGTGCCTTTTTTTGTAACTGTTCCGCGACTGTGTACGACCATCTGGAGCAGAGGGACGGGTAGCCATCGTGTACTCGGGGAATTGCCGTGCACGAGGGCTAAGTAATAAAGAGGGGTGAAGGGTGAACACCAGACATCGCTTTCTCTCAGCCTTGTTCCAAGTTCCAAGGCGTTCCGTGACTTGAGGATTCCTAAGATAGTTGCAAAGTGTTTCAAAACAAGATGGTCAGTGAAAATGGTTTTGAATCGGTGGCGTTTGAAGTTGAATGATTGTTGCCAGTACAGTGAGTATGTGGATCTTGATGTTCCATTGTCAACGATTATGGTTGAAAAGTCACTCCGGCAAAGCTGAAGTAGAGACTTGATCTTACAAGCAGTCATAATAATACATACATAACGTACGAGTGCATAATTCTTCAATAAAGTTGGCGAAAGTTTTCATCGGCCTTCAACTGCGCGGCCAGTTCGTGAGCCATCTTCAGAGCCACCTGGGGATACACCCGCGAAAAGTCCAGACCGGGAGGGAGGCTCTTGACGATCCGAACAAGCCCGTCATGGAGTTGAGGACCAGTCGCCCACACCGGAAACATTTCCCCCAGCTACTCACCCTTCCAGTCCAAGCACCCTTCGCCATGATCATATAGAGCTGCAAGCGTTCGGGACCCGCCGCGCGCAGTTGGCCGAGTCTCAACCGGGAGTCCACCGCAAGCGAATACCGCGACGCCGGAAGAACATTAACCCACCCCGGTTGTGAGGTTTTCGTGTAGTCGAACACGGTAAAAAAAGTCCTCGCCAGGGTTCAGATACATAAACTTGACCTGGAGGCCCAGAATCTCCTTTTGAAGACCCAGGACTGTCGTGTTATACTCCATGAATGCAGCGATGAAGGACTTTTCACGCGGGCTGAGAATTCCGAAGGTTGCTGAGTGCAACGAACGACGTTAGAATTGTTGGAATATTCGAGCATGTTCCGCCATGTGATGAGTAAGTTCCCCGGGATGCCCGAGGTTTCCCCGAAGTAGTATATAAACCATGTATTAGTTAGTGGTACTTTACTCGATTGCTTTAGAGCAATTTACCTCCAGCTCAGCAAACCGAGCTTGTACTCTCGACGATGCCTTGATGGTGCTTCGTTCCGCATCACCGCAGCCGATTCCCGCGACAAGAATTTTAACGATGGAGCAAAAATAGCACTGACGGAGATGCGACACTTGTACCTGAAGGCACACTTCCCGGTGCCCCTTCCAATCAGCCCGTTGGCACTCCTCCGAGCAGTAGTAGCAAGAACTGCAGAGGGAACATTTCTTGAACGCGGATTTTGGGGCCATTTCGAGGCACTGTGGGGCATGAGCGATAAGAAAAACGCGATTTAGAGGCGTCCTTGCCTGCATGCTTTCCACGATTTATACCCCCCGGATTCAAAATATTCCAGGCCGCGTAAACGGCGGGTCACAGATTGTTCAAAGACTCGTCATGCGTCGAAAATGGCGGATTTGGTGAACTCGGGAGCTGCGGCCGCAATTCGCACGGTCGGGAATTGTATCTTCATTTCGCGGGCGACACCGTAATACAGAAGACCTCCGGGCAGAAGCTCTGTAAGGAGATGGTGTAGCCATTTATAGCCAGTTTCGTCCCCATTTGCAGTCGAAGTAACCGTGGCGCCGAACGAGACCATGACTTCGAGCAGGCCCGCCTGCAGTGCTTGGACGATGCCCTTGTCGAGCCTCTTGCTACTCAGGTAGTCACAAAGGACCACAAGTCCCAGTGCGTCGTGCCCTCCGAGTCGGACGTCTTGCTTAAAAGAGTCAAGGACCGGAACCGACCGAACCAGCGCTTGAATCCAGCCCTCAGACAAGATCGCAGTGTCAAAGGGCCCACCGCGATCCCTGCGTGATTCCACCAGCTTGACGGCAGCCATTACGGCGCCCTCTTTGACCATATCCGTGCCCGATGGACGATCCAGCGCGAGGTTAGTGTGTTTTAGCAGGAGGGACGCGAATCTGGATAAGCCTCCGGCGCCTTCTACAATATCTTCATAATTGCTTTCATCCTCGATATTCTGCGTGAAGAACAACAGCAGTTGACCGAGTTCATTCCAACCATCCGGCTGGACGACGAAACCCTCGTGTTTCACAACTCCATCGTTGTCCAAAATGCAGGCCCACCAGTGGGCAAAGATACGGCGTATTCCTGGGGATCCGCGAACGAGATGGACTGTGCCCGGGGTATGCGCCATAGGGAGGAGAATAGTCGCGTAGATACAATAGGCCTGAACAGGCGGGAGCGCGTTAAACCGCGTCGGGATGGCATCCCAGTAAGAATGCACAAACATGACCCACGGATAGACGCGGGGCCAGAGTCGACGTAAGCGCCATCGTCGACCAATCTCATGTCGCGCAGTCTGGCCAGTGCCCAGAGGCAATACGTCGGCGAACGAATTCGAGGTTCGAGCTCCTCGTGTCTGTCCGGTGTGCACACGATCGCGTCAAGCTCCGAGGGAGAAGGGATTTTTGCCGGATCAAGGTGGAGGAATAATAATCGCAGCATGAGTTTTGCACGCTCCTTCGCCATCTGGGGGATGAACATGATGAGGCCCAGCAGATCTTTCGTCGACCCATTGGCAGCGGATTGCGCCGTTCTCTGCAGGAGCTTGAGGGAGATTTTCAACATGTAACTTGGAACATGCAATACCTTCAATGTTACCGGGAACTTGGAGATATTAGACACCTGCAAAGATGGATGCATGACGGAGAGAAAGATGGCCGATCGCGATTCGCGGGCCGATAACGGATCGGTGTTCCGAAATTGATCGTGAAAAATTGGCGGAATACATGTAATATTAATTGTACTCACGCGCAGCGTGGGTTTATAATTTGGTCGCGCACAGCGCGGGCTCAACTAATATTTACATAGGTTATAGTCCCGGAATGAGTTTAACAGAACGTACTGCAAATTCCGCACTTCACAACCCCTCCAAAAAGCGCGGAATCTCGTCGGCCTCGAGGCCCAACGGCCCCGACTGCAACACCGACGCACGCGACGTCCGGCGCTGAGGCTGTGAGCGCCGCGCGCGGAAGGTATTGCTCAAATACGACGTGCCGACGCTCTTGCGCCCCGATCCCCGCGGTGACGGGGTGTCTGGTGGCCCAGATGCGAAAGAAGGACCAGGGTACGTGAAAGAAGGATGACCGTGGCGCCCCTCCGGCGTGCTGGTATACGGTATCTGCGGCGAAAGCGATGGGCTGATGAAGCTGTAACCCTGCGGCGTATATCGGGGGCTTGTACCGGCGGGTGACGGAAGCACTTCGGGCGTGTACCTAGGGTCGGTCAGCGCACGGGGAGAGTCGTACCAGTCATCCCCGTGTGTGCGCTTTTGGCTTTGTGGAGTATCCGCCAGACGGGAGGCGGACACTGGGGACGGGGTCGCCGCGTTCCCTGAGTGATACGCACCCCAATTGGGAGGGGGCGCAGGGAAGGTCGGCGCAGATGATCCTGCCGGCGAGAGATGCGGAGGGGAGAACACCGCGTTCAGAGCCCAGGGCTGACGCGCGCGTAACGAGTCGACCGATGTCTGCGCGGGGGTGACGACGACGTGTTGTTGGCACGGCGGACGGTTCGGCGTCAGTGGGAGAATATTGCCAGCCGGTGTAGTGACGCCCACCAGATTCTTGAGGATCACAGACCTGAAAACTCGTCAAATTGCATTGTCGGTATGCATAGGCGATCGCGTACCTGGCGCCCGGAACCTCCATCGGTGTCTCTGGCAAGTGTTGCACAACGTCGCGGAGGAAGGCGGTCGTCGAGGTCCTAAACTTCTTCCTCTCGGCAGCCATGCAGTGGGCGGTGACCCGCGCCTTGAGTGCCTTCATTGCCGCAAAGAGCGCCGCCTCCTCGACATACCCAAGATCCATGTCCAGGAGATGGTTTGGGATTCCAGGGAACTGAGGCACAGGAGACTTCGTTATCGCCTTCAGTGAGAGCAACATGACAGTAATGAGGATGGAGAGACGCGTTGTGCCACCTTAGGTAACTGGTTAAATAGGCATGACCGTTGCATTGTTCTTTGCCACTCACGGTCCCCTTTCGGTGATTTCGTGCATTCTGAGCTGCTGCCTTGTCCTGCCTGCGAACATTTCAATGTTGGACGTTCTTCAGATAAGATTTGGGCAACTCACTTCAAGACGAGCACCGTGGGTCGTAAAAATGCCGCCGTCTTGCATTCGGATAATGACAATTTATCTAGGAATTTCGAGCTTAGAACACCGGTCTGAGCGATACAGGTACGCACATATTGCGAATATGATTCCGTAAAAATATCTTCTCTCCGAAGGCTGAGCTCGAGCCTTACGAATCGCGATTTTTACGTGTCACTACTAGTGACATGCACTAGTGACTAGTGCGTGTCACTGCGGCCTCGAAGGTAAATCAAGACCTCGAGGAATCTGGATAACTGCATCATAACTCGAGTAGGCTTGCAAACGGCGTCGACTTGAAGTCGCGGTGGTGGTTTGAGAGAAGCCGTGTTGCTTGTCGTTGTTCCATCGCGAGGACTGATGGCCGCGCATCCGGCTCCATTTGATGCGTGGCTGTGTTTTCCTCCTTTCGCAGGACGTCCTTCGCCGTTACCGAGTTTCGCAGTTTCTGCAGGATAACTAGAAGAAATCCTCGTCAAGACTATGTGAACCTGATATTTCTTCCCCTGCTCTGAGGCTCAGCTTAGGACTCGGATCTTCTGAATTGCTCGTCCAGGACCGTCGTCCTTCAAATCACGTTACTTGGCCCGTTCTCAGGTTTGCAATTCGCCGCTCCCCAAATGAACGCTCTCTGTGTGCATATCGTCGGCTCCGGAACTGGGCATTGTCGATCTTGTCTCAGACCTGCGGGACAAACAAGGCCAAAACGCCTCTTTCTTCCTAACCCCCACCATCCTCACTCATGTCAACCCACTTCTCTACCTCCCTCGCGGCTGGTCCGTCTTTAACTTTCCAGCCTTCCATAAAGTGCTGCGCACCCACCGATACAATGTCCTCAGCCCCCTTGCGTGCCAATCCCGGTGATTCCAGCACGGCTCCCCTAAATTCCACACGACCCGTCCTAAACCTCACCATCCCCACCCAAGCCTCCCTCTCCTCGACGCAAATGAAGGCGCAGGACGCCTCGACGCACAACAAGGCGCAGGACGCCATTTTTAGCTCGAGCTCCCCATCATCGCATAGGAGAAATCGCGATGTCTCAGTTCAGGTATGTACATCCCAACTTATGCCATGCATGGCCTAAACTCACCTTTCCTCAGGCCATCTACGAAGGTCTCCCCCCGTCTCCGAGCGATACCTTCTTCACCCCACAAACCATTGGTCTCGGTCTGGTCGTGCGTTCCCCGAGCACGAACAAGCTCGTCTTCATATCCCCGCTCGACCTCCGTCGTCCCTCGCCCACGCACGGCGTCCCGTTCCATCACCTGCCTTCCGACAGAATCCTCCTCTCCTCGACGCTCATGGTCCGCGCAACCGGCGGTGTGACGATCCCACCCGCGCAGCTCAACCCCAAACGACAGTCCCCCGCGTCGAGATACGCCGGGCTCGGGCACGGACTCCCCAGTCACATGCGCGGCAGCGCGCTCGCGCAGAGTCTCAGCAATAGATTCGCGTCGGGCCTGACGATCACCTCCCTGCGCTCCATTTCCGCTCTTTTCGACATCATCCCCTCCGGCTCTCACTCCCGCGCGCTCTTGAACGCGATGCCGGCGCTTGCACGCTGTCCGCGCAGCGGTGTGCTTGACGCCATGCCACAACGTTCTTCCAAGGCATCAGTTTGGAAGCGTGTTTGCGCGACTGTTGTGCGAGTTTTGGATTTGGACCCAGGGAGGAAGGCGGGCAGGGACATTTGAATTGCTTGGTACGCGAAACGTAGCTACTCGTAGAAATTCAGATGAAAATGATCGTTGAGCTATTTATCCTTCGTTGATCCCCAATTCTACCTGCATTCATGCTTGTGAAGGTGTTTGACTCCTTGTTCAAGATACATAATGGCGAGTCCAATCTTGCGATCGAAGGAAGAGATCGAGGCGAGATGTAAGTATACCGATATTAATATTAACGTCGGTGCCACGCTTAAAAAACTTGAAGGGCTGATTTCGAGGGCGAAAAAAGGTCTTAGCGTCGAAGGTGGCCGAATGAATACTTCTTTCTCTTTTTTTGCATCCAGGAATATTTTCAGCGGAACAAGCAGCTTGACTCCCATTGAGGGCACCAAATGTTCGATAATTCTTAACTGCCGGCTGGTGTACCCGTACAGTCAATCTATACCCCCTTGACTTCCAGTTTGCTTCCCAGACTCTTAAATTTACAATTAACGCACGGGAAAAATCAACAATTCGCCGTTGCTGTCGTCCTGGAACTTGAAGTAGCTAGCGTGAAGGAAATGGCGGAATCTCGAATCAACGCGCGGCAAAATATTAACTAACGCATCCCAGAACCTCCTAAAGGCAGTACAAGTAGTGTTTGCTATCCAGACTCGGGGAAATAGGCACACAGTCTTAGTCGAATCGAAATTTTGAACTGTGCCCACTCGGCATCAGCGCATCAGGATCGATGGCGGCCATCAAGCATCAGGCCTCCTTGACTGTCACCACCATTGCCTCGCTCACAATTGCTCCCAAGCTGCACTGACTCGCCGCCGCGACTCACCACCTTGTGGATTCGGCTCCCGAATCTGACAAACACTGCATCGAGATTGAATCGTATCTGCAAACTCAAAACAACAAGATTCAAGCGAGGTAGAATATTTGTCCCCGATCCCCAAATACACCGAGGATCTCACTCTAAATCAAACTCAAGAGGAGCAGACCACATCCGAGCGCAATACCAATGCGACCAAAGTGGACTTTCGACGCATCGCTCGACCCCGGCGCTGCACTGGATAAGCGTCATCAGCACATGGATGAAGCTCAATGGACACAAAAGGGCGGTACCTCGGTGCTGCGCTGGAGTTCGAGCCTGTGGAAGGTGTGCTGGCAGCATCGGCGCTCGTCTGGGAAGCACTTGTCGGAAGCGCTGCTGGGCTTGAAGGACCAGAAGATTCCGAGGCTGACGTCGATGCGCTCCCCGCCGAGTCCGACACGGATAGTACCGCGCCAGGAAGCTTGAACAGCGTGATTGAGTTCAAGGAAAGTGTCATGTCGGGGCTCGCGTTCGCCATTGTGATGGTGTGGGAGACGTTCGGATCGAGCCCTGCCTGGAAGAACCGCAAAGCGTCAGGAACCTTCCAGTACGTGCTTGAATTGTGGGTCGTCGTCTTCCCGTCCAACTCCTGGTATTCACTGTATTGATTTTCTGGCATCAATTGCCCAGGAAAGTCGGACGTACGACGCTATACACCCAATCTCCCCAGAGTACGGGACCGTTGATCGCCACGCCGACCGCACCCGTGAAAGTCATCGAGACGCTAGATTTCGCGGTTTTCGTCTGCTCGAACGGATGTGTGACCGTGGCGTTCGGAATTCCCGCTGCGGATCCTGATTTCCAGGTTCCACTATAGGTCAAACTCTTATCCGTGTTGTCGTAGAAGGCCGATGTGGGTTTTTTTCTGTCTTGGTGTTAGCTAAACTCTCTATGCAGGCAAATAAAATGCGTACGCGACCGGAGCAAAGACCACCGCGCGATCAAATGCAAACTGCTGTGTGGCCTTGGCGGGGTTTACGGTGAGTGTCACTGACGCGGAAGTCAGCTCAATGTTCACGATTGGAGAAAAGATGATTGACGATTGTGCGGGCCATTCTCGAGTGTGGTCGTCTTGAACACCAAATTGTCGGTCTGACCAGCTGCGGGGAGTTTTTGTTCCACGTCGTCGATGAGGACGGCGTAGGAGCTGTTCGTAGTCGCGTACAGATCAACGCCGGTCCCTAGGCACTGCCCGTGAGGCTCGTAATCTTATCCCCGATCTATTACTGACCGTGGAATTGCAGACTAAAAGCGGCGCCCGGAAGACTAGTGATGTGAAAAGAGTCGCCGTTCCCGCCTTCCCCTGGCGTCTTGAGGAATCCCGAGTTTGTGTACCATGGTTGCCAACCATTAGCGAAGCTTCCATCCGCTGCGGATTCCTCATTAGTCACGCCAATTTATCGTACGCTATCCCGCACCAAAGGGCGCTAAAGACGTGGTCAGAATAACGGGACACATGACTTCCGCAAGACGTACAGTACGCCACAAACGGGCTGGTATCTTGAATGGTAAAGTTCCAGAGTAGTGACATGGCGACAACTTGAAATGAGTGTAGGTGGAAAGATCGTGGGGGGTAGGTGAGGAGCCCACTCTGCTTTCACAAGGCTTATAATGCTAGCCCAGGTGTACGTTACACAGTGTGTCCATCAAGGGCCGTGGTGTGCGGATAGGGTTCAAATTCCCTCGGAATTCAAGTTCCAATCACTGCCACGCTTTTTCTTTTAATGGTTACGCGATAGGTGCATATACGAGCGCTCAATCGCAATCAAGGGTTCCAAGTAGGTTTTCATGATTTTTCTGTCGTTCAACGCTCAGTGGGTGCGCGCTTATTTAGTAGGCGCTTGTTCACGTCACAAGAATCTCGTTTCGAGTTCATCATGATTTTAATGTATCCTAACTTGGTTCAACTCTTACAGCGCTTACTTCGGAACTCCCAAAGCGTGACTCCGCCGCACTACAGACGAATTCATTTTACAGCAGGAACATTTTTACTTGTTGATTTTCACCGCACAAAGGTATAATTTCCCACGGTTTTATAAGTAGATAGGTTGATTCACGACCGAAACGTATTCGGGGTCGGATGCGGTACTTCCGGCATTTTCAACCTGTTGCCTGTTGGAAATGCGTGTCTTTATGCGCCGAATGGTGGGATTCGACTCCTGTTATTTCTCAATACAGAATGGCTGATTTATACTCCTGAGATCTCACTCCTAGCTCTCCATTCGCTTGACCCTCCTATGTGACAGCAACAATCGCTTTAAAGTGCGGAATGCCCTCTGACTGTTACTTCCATCCTCCTTTCCCCATCACCTGAATGTCGCCGACACCCATTCTCCAACTTGTCCGGGAATTCTCCTTCTGCGTCGTCCTTTCATTCGCTGTCATAATCGGTGTCATCCACGCCGCACTACACCTCCTCCAAAACTACTGCGTATCCGAGTTCATCGTGCAATCGTCGCTCGCCAGATTTCTGGCGACGCCTGCGATGCACATCGCACAAATTACGCAGGTGCAAGAATACCTGCTGGTCGTCTTCAAAATGACGATGGCCTGCACCATTCTCGTATTCGCCGTGCGAGAGGTGGTGCTGAGTTTCTCCTCCTGGATGGGGTGGAGTTCAGAGGAGGCGGACGGGAATTTAGAGGCGGGTGACCGGAAGATTGCCGTTGTGGGTCAGTGGGGTTGGAAATCGGACGAGAAACTTCCGTGAGTCCCGCCTATTTCTTAGTTTCGATTGCCAAACTTCATTCGCCCTCACAGTTACACGATGACAATCCCTGCTCCCAATGGAAAGCTATAATTCAGACTTTCAGAGCGCCCTTTCAGCTTGGAGGCTATATCTAAGGAAGTACACTGCCGGCGCGCCTTGCCCCAACGATTCGATTGGCTCCCGGAGGGCATCCGAATAATTTATTGTACCTCGAACAATACATAACTTTATAGCGGTTGAACAACAGTTAACAATTATTCCTACACGCCTTCATCTTCTTCTTCAAGTTCTTGAGCCTGCATCCTGATTAACCGCAAATCTGCCCGTCGTTCCGCACGTTCTCGCTCTCGTTTAACTGGGTCATAGACCAGGCCACTACGAATCATCTTCTCGCCGACTAGCGGAAAAAGCGCCTCTAGGCGGTCCTCGTACCGTGACAAGCAATTGTGGCGCTCCTCGATCTCGAGAATCGGCAGCGGGGTACCCAGAGTTTGGCAAGAGTTGGAGGTACATCTCGAGCACAATGAGCGCACGGGAAAGACTTCCATATTTCTCATTCAGAGGTGTCGCAAGAATATGAAGATGGGTGAGGCGGCGATACCTCTCTCGCCGTGGATCAAGTCGTCGAGCCTCCACAAGAGCGTGCAGCAGATGCATCGTGCTATGATCGGTGATGCGCACCAGCTCGCGCTGGGCGCGTATACACATATAGTGCCTTTCTACCGAGCGCCTTTCCCACGGTTCATCGAATCGGATGGCGCCTCCGCAACTCGACATCGCCTTTCCGCACACCGCATGGTCTCCGTCTCCGTATCAATACCAAGGCCCTCCGGGCAATCCTGATACCGTCCGGGGAAGAAATTTATTAGCGCCCTCTGGGCGAGCCTACAGAGCCTGGAAAAAAATAAATTGGTGCTCGACGACCATCGTGACGACACTTTAATAGCTGTTCCTACATGGTGACCTTTCAGCTACATAACGAGGTACGAGTTACTTTGTTGTATTGTCTGTCTACGAGAGACTACCTTTCAGCGCCATGCGCCCTCGACACGACCATTTACTTTCACAGACGCAGAGCTGATAGGAGTTTTGATAAATGAATTCAACATCAATTGATGGCCGGTACAGCCGCAGTGGAAAAAGTAGCTTTCAATTACGGGTTTCAGACCTGATCCCTAGTCGGTATCAGGAATAACCCCTTTCACCACTCATTGAAATTGATAACGCTCCGCCATCACTCCTCCGATCAATCCTCCGTTTCGCGCCCTCCGTTTCGCGCCCTCCGTTTCGCGGCGCGCTTTCTATTTATATCCTTTGTGTGCTTTTCTACTTGGCGCCTTTTCGATTTATCTCCATTTCGCGATAGCACTGCCTCCCTCTTTTACTATAAAAACCCTACCTACTTTCCTGTACTCCCAGTTTTGTTGCCCACCAGCAATACATCTCACCTTTCGTATTTCGTACTTCGCCCTTCGGTCCCTCGTCGCCATCGATGCCCACCGCCTACGTCATGTCCTTCGTCGCCATCGTTCTGTCCTTCGTCGTCCACGTCCACGCCACCGTATCCGCCACAGCTCCTATCCCGTTCCCTTGCGCGGCTTACCAGCCGAGTACTGAACATGGAGTGACCCACTCCCACCCCCGTTTCATGGCCGTTGGAGTGTCGAGTTTGATGTTTGTTGTGTCAGCTCACGCTCTCAGACGCGCCGTGAGCGCATCATCGGCAATAACGAAGGCGGTCTCCAACGCGGGAAAGCGCTCCAACAGCCACCGATGTGAGCACTGCGTGAGGTAAGGAGCCATCCGAACGCCTAGGTGGGTAATATGCTCGAAGGCTACGGCTTTGACAACCTTGGATAAAGTCTGGCGGAGATGATGTTCACTGCTCGGGTGTGAGTTGAACATGAACAAGGGGGGGGGAGCTTCCAGACAAATCCGAGGGAGTGGTACCTCGCAGCGTGCTAATCATACAGTTCGCTGGGACTGTCGGATTGGATGAAGCGTAGCATTCGATCATGAGGATTGAAGGTTTTGGGGTGGTAGGAGCACGAAGATGGCGACGAATTGGCACGAGAATCTGTCTGGCGTCCATTCCGGTACGAACTCTGTGTGAATACACCAGCACCTGGGCATCGAGGGGGAATTTGAGATGCTTTAGGACAATGCAGCAAAGGACGGCGTGGTCTCGGAGGTCGATAGAGGTTAAATGTGAGAGATGGACGGCGGGGCGCCCAGGGTAGTCGACGTCTTGGGGGAGGACCCTGTTCAGCTGCAATGTTTTAAGCTGGGGGCATAACTCGAGCATTGCAAAGAGCATGTCGAATGTCTGGATAGATGATGCGCTCGAATCGTTGCACTTCGTAAGCGAGAGCGACTCGAGACCGCGAACTGCAGGCCACGGGAGATTGATGCGTGTGAGCTTTAACTCTTTGAGCCCAGGGATACCACCATTTAGCACGATGTCGGGCAGTTCCGCAACGAAATCAGGGGGGTTTTCACCGCTCGCATCCAGGGCGAGGGAGTTCAGGATAGGGAAATCGTGATGAGGAAGTTCAGCGAGGTAATGCTGAATGTCAAGAGCTTCGCCAACAAGATTGAGCGCTGCGATGCGGGTCGAATGCTGCATGATGGTATCCGCGTAGTGGCGCGATGCGCAGAAGCTAATTTATATCGTGAGGGGAGCGACTCCAGAGCGTTCCAGTTGCCTGTAGAAACGCGCCCAGCGTTCACCATAGCTGAGGTCGATGAACGACCACAACGGTTGCGCTGCAAGTGCCACGGCGTACCAACGCCAGCAGATGTGCATCACAACTTTTGCCCATCTCAGATTGAATAATGTTCCGGAATCTATGGCGTATATTGTGATGATTCGGGAGAGCAGTTCATTGGGTAGCCTGCAGATCGGCGCAATCGAATTGCGTTTGGCCTTTAGCAGGGCGATCTGGGCGTAGTACCAGGCTATCTGGGCGTCGATAAGGGTTTGCTCGGGCCTGGCATCCATGGGTCTTTGGAAACAGGTTTTGTGTGTTCAGAATCGGAAACGAAGTAAAAGGGTGTAGAGATTACAGTAAGTAGATATCCTCAGTCGCACCCAGTAGTGGTATAAGACTCATATAAATTACCTGTAGAGATTACAGTAAGTAGATATCTACAGGTACGCTCGTAAGTAAGATTAATAAATAGATATGTAAGTGAACGTACCCTCAGTCGCACCCAGTAGTGGTATAAGACTGAGGGCCGTAGAAACGGATCCGCACCATATATATGGTGCGGATACGATCGACGTCAAAAGACTAATAAATAAAGTAAAAGAGAGACCGACCCGATCTGGCACTGAACGCCAATAGCCTGAAGAGGAAACTCCATCCTCAACAAAGGGAGGATTGGGATGAGAGCAAGACGAGAGCGAGGAAGGACGCCGGTTGATGGCCGCGGCAGATTGATCGTGTGTTTGCCGTTCGAACCCTGAGTAGGACATTCTTTTTTTCGACTTGGAAAGATCGATTTTTTTGGTCCTGCGTGCTCTTCTAGATTTGAAAAGCGATTTCAATTGTTCCTACATTCACATTGTATTATCCCGAGAGAATATAACCCGTATTCTCTGAATCCGCGATTGAACTGTGTTTGTGTAAGCACCGGCCAAGTTCAACCCAGCTTACCAGTGCTGTAAACTCAACACACGGAAACTCCGAGTGTCAGAGCAATCAATCATCCCTTATGTATCATTCAGATGGACAGTGAATTACACTACAACGCGGGCAGTGCATGTAGCGGGCGCTGATTTAACTCCCGATGATCAGCATACTTTAACTCAGCCCACGACAAGCTGTCCCCACTACCCACGATGTTCACCCAAGTGCGCCATAGTCTGGACGATATTGACCTCGCTATGGCTCGACGCAAGCTTGCAAAAACTGCAAAGGTCAGGCGCCACTTGGCCTACCCGATTTTAACTCTCCCGCCCGAAGTCACCTCCGAGATATTTTTGCACTGTCTAGCGACCAACGCAGCACACGCCCCCACACCTACACATGCTCCACTCCTCCTGCTGCAAATTTGCACGGCGTGGAGGAGTCTCGCGCTCTCCATTCCGGCTCTGTGGACACACCTTGACGTCATGGTTCGCTATTCCCGCCTGCGGCGCGCAGAGAATCGAGCACGATACATTTCGGAGTGGACCCGGCGCGCAGCGGCAGTCCCCCTTTCCTTGGGGTTCTACGAGACCGGGAGGATGTCGATGTCGGTCGCTGCCCTGCAAACTGGTGCACTAGTCGAGGAATACGCGCCTCGTTGCATCTCTGTGAGCATCCTGGCATCGTTATACACACTTTCAGCGCTCCCAGACCTCGGGAGTCTGCCCTTATTGCAGACTCTCTCCGTCGAATACTTCCCCCTGCGGCAAGGCTCCGGTACTGTTCGTGCCTTCAGTGACTCTCCCGCGCTTCGGGAACTGTCATTAGGGCGGTACACATCACCAACAATCTTCGTACTGCCATGGCATCAGCTGACAGTGTTCACTGGGGACACAATGTCCATCGAGGAATCCCTGTTCATCCTCCGCTCATGTCCAGGTCTCACCGCCTGCACATTCCTCGATCTCATACCTGGGAAGACCGGACGCGAGCGTCTGACCCACACCGCCATACAGAATTTCAGCCTTATCAACGGTAGTGCTAGCGTCCTAGCGTACCTCGACGTCCCGGCCCTCCGCAACCTCACCCTCACGCGCTCCACGGACCTGCGAGACGCACACGTCGTGCGTGATTTCCTCGCACGCTGTGCACCGTCGTTGGCGCAACTACACTACACCCCGATGTTCCGCGACCGTATCGAGGTGTCCCTCCCCTGGTTTGCCTCCGCCTCGCGGCTCACAGAGGTCGATCTTCGCGGCATGAGCGCCCGTCTCGCACGCGACTTGACGCACGCGCTCGACCGCCGCCACGCCCCCGCCTTCCTCCCACACTTACGCCGACTGTGGATCGAGTGCGATTATTGGGCAGTTGACGGCGTTGCCGTGGCTGCACTCGCCTCAAGGTTTAGCGGGAGCTCTGAGACCGCCTCGGATGTGGCGGAGCTGAAATATTTCCGCATGGTGTGGGGCGAAGGCAAGGGAGGCCGAATTGAATCACAGCATTTGGCCGCGTTGGTACGGCTCATTTGGCGGGGGATGAGGATTTATATTGGATCTGAAAAAGAGAATTGTATCGGTGTGTGAGGGCGGGGTTGAACGAGCTCACAGGATAGCAGGACTTAAAACGAGGCGAAGGTCAGTACTAGCAAGGACGTTGTTGGATATTCCACTGAGACTTTCTCAGATCCCTATTTTCCGTTATTTAAGTGTCTATCGAGTAATATCAGTAGAGTTTGATTGAGCCATATCCACTTCTTACCAAGTGATTCTCAAGGCGATGAATGCGTTTGAGAATGTGTTCGGCGGCAACTAATTATTCTACAACATATACAATGATCAAAATGAGACCTGGCCCAAAATGGAAACTCACAATTCACGAACAATGGCGGGCCATGGCCACAACAGTCAGGTCACGTTAAATTCGGCGAGTCACCTGCCACCGACTCTTTCCTCTTGCCACCATCGTCAACGCTGCCCCACCGCACTGATCTATGGCCGCCTCGTCCGCACGTGAAATTCCGACGCTCACGCTCTATGATGATCACATCCAATTCAAGTTGGAGCAGTCAGCGCTGGATCTTCATGATACCATGACCCTACTTCACGATCAGGCGAGGAAGCATGTACAGCTGGCGCGCACTCACGGCAAGCTCAACGACCCGACGACGAGATTCGCGGCCGACGTCCTTTGCGCGCTCCCCAGGATGAAGAACAAGCTGAATTTGACCATGGAGGTCAGAAACGATATGATCCATGAGTCGCGGTATGCCACCTACCATTTTTTGCCTTCACTGGAAACCTGACGCACCCGCGCCAGAGAGATCATAATTAAGAGAGTAGTGGCCCGTCCGGTAGTGGTGTGTGGCGCCGCACCGAATAAGACCGCCGCACCCAGGGTCGGGCGGATCATCGTTGGGGCCGATGCCTGTATGGGGCCACCGCCCACGCCCGGCGTCGACGGTGCCCAGCGGAATTTGCTCGTCTTAGCCACCACCAGGGTCACCAACCCCATGGCCAAGGACCTGCGTGTTGTGGGAAACGACGATGGCTTCCCGATCGTCTACGCCGAACAACAACCGGGCGCTGCTGGGCCCAAGCCTAGGGGCGCCCCCGCCATGAGGTCCTCCGAGAATTCGTTGCCGCCGGTGCGCGCGCCTACGGCTCCGGGTCAGGTGGGGCGGGAGGTTAAGCCGTTACCACAACGCCGTCCAGTGAAAGCACTCACCTGGGACGGTGTCATCCAGGCTTTGGCAAGCCGCCTCCGCCGCTCCAACGCAGTTTTCGCCGAGGAATACGAAAGGCACGAGGCGATGTTGGAGGCCGATCGCCAACTCAAGCGGAGGCGCGATGGCGGCACTGAGGGTGACGATGAACAGCCTCCCAAGAAGCGCGTGTGTGCCCCGTTGAAGCGGGAATACGCCATTATCTTCAAGTGAAGTGCTGAGGTGACGACAGAAATTTGGGGAACGTGTAGGATACTTACTGGACTTCTGTATTACAACCGATAAGCTTGCATAGTTCCAACTGGAATTCTGGGAGGAAAAATTACCAGGAGGGAAAGTCCTACTTCGATTTGACGTTGAGATGCACCCACAGCGGCTCTGATACGAAGGTAGATTACCAGATAGACGGGAATCGTTGAGCGTGTTTCTGGAACGTCCTCAGGGAGTTACAAATTGGAGTGCGAAGGGGGAAATGAAGGACACTCACGATGGAGCACAACCATCCTCATGATTCGCAAGAAGGCGAGAACATACATCCTTAGGGCTCAGTCGATGAGCAGCCAAAAATCCATCCTTTTTTATTCCTGTCAATGCGATGGAGCTTAGTATTATGCATTGCGTGAAAGCAATCGTGAGAAAGGCGGGGGCGCAATACGCACTTTTTATCGCGGTGCAAATTAATGCCCCGCGCGCCCCACATTCACAAGCGAGAGAAGCATTAGGTTTCATTAGGCGGTTCAATGATTCCTTGCGCACGCGCACTCATCCTCCCTTTGAGAAACAGGTGTCCCAAGGCGATCGAAAATATGTTGTTCCCTTGGTCAGCTGAAACCAAAAAGCGGGGAGAAAATAAGGAGATTCGACCGCATGCAATTTCTCAACGGGAAGCTCGTGGGAATTTGTGGCCCGTTTAAAGACCAAAAAATCCGGAAGGCGCCGAAAGACTGCGATAGTAGCAAGCTGACGGATGAAACTTTGGAAGTGAAGCGCAGCGTTGGACCACGTAAACCAGCCCAAGAAGCACAGACTATCGACGATACAAGGAGAACAATAGGAAGATTCGGGTGGAGACGCTTGAGAGCAGGTGAGGCAAGAGGCAAGGAAGATTTTACATCAATGATCCCATCCTCTGTTTTTACATCAATGATCCCATCACTCGTGTTCACGTCCTTCTTCTCAGGACCCCTGATAATAGACTTCGAGGCCAGATCCCAAAACTCCGGAATCGGGGCATTTTTGTCCGGACACTTTTTGGCGGGATTGGGCGATTTTTGTCCGGTTTGGACCCAGCCTGGCTGCCGTGAGGCATCCCAAAACGGCAATTTTGGAGTCCCACGGCCTACAAAAACCCAAAATCTCTTCCGCCGCGTGTTTTTGCAGCCCTCTCAACGTGTTCGTCCAACTCCTTGTCAATCCTGGCCAGTTGAAGCAATTTGGGCCCAAAAAGTTAACTGAAACTCAACTGAAACTTGAGCTCAATTTCGAAAATTTTGTCCGGTTGGGACCTAGCATTTTGACCAACTCCGCCCGTTTTTGTCCGGTTTGGACCTAGGTTTAAGGTCGAAATCCCAAAATTTTGTCCGGTACCGGACCTGGCCTCCAAGTCTATTATCAGGGGTCCTTTCTTCTCCTTCTTGGAGCCGTACGGTCAGAAATTACACATCTACCCAGATGAAATCGCGGTCGAGAAAATCCGAAAGGGATGGAAAACGTTATAATTAACGACTATTGGCGCTAATCAAACGTTGTTTGGCGCTCGAGCGACGGGCAAAGCGACAGATCAAGATCTTGCCCTTGTACTTATACCACCACCACGCCCTTTGCGCCCGGCGAGACTCCTGGTCCTACGTTCCGCAATATGTCGCCCTCGGAGGATCCCTTGTCTCAAGACATCGAAGAACTGCTGGGCCCGGGTTATCTTCGCCAGTAAACCTCACGTTCCTGCGCCGCTGGATTCCACCTGAACTCGGTTTTCTTAGATCCTACGCAGATCTCGGCATTCCTCCAAATTGGCATGAGAACTGGGATATTGTAAGTGTCTGGCAACAATAATGCGAGAGGGAGAACTCAGGTCGGAGAAAGCTGCGCACAGCGCTCGAAGGGCTCAAGGAGACAGGAATGGACCCATACGGCGCGATCTTGGGACTTCTCCACGTGAAAGTTATCCGCGAGGAAAGTCTTTCTGTGGATAGCTCCTCGGTCGACCATCTAAAACATCATCTCGGAACGAAGTATGTTCCATCGCAAGAGGAACGGACCCTTATCACACAGTTCTGTGCGCAGGGAAACAAGAGGATCGCCAGAATTTCCGACCGCATTAATGCAGAGCGTCAAAAGCTGATGAGCTGGGATGGGCGATATGTGGCGCTATACGAACTCATCAAACCCTATCACGATCTCATTTCTCCCCTCCGTTCAATGCCGCCCGAGATCCTGCAGGAGATATTTATGGCCTGCCTGCCGACGGAGCACTATGCCATCATGGACACCTCCCAGGCGCCACTCCTCTTTGGCCGTGTCTGCAGCTCCTGGAGATCTATCTCCCTCTCGACCCCTACCTTGTGGTCCTCCATCCACATAGTTCCATCCGCAATTGGCCCCTTCGAGTCTAACGATAAATTCGCATCGCTACAGGCTTGGCTCCAACGGTCAGGGAATTGTCCCCTCTCGATATCAATCAAGCTCGGAGATAGCCTGAAGGATGTCGTGCATACACTCCTACCATATAGCCGTCGTTGGGCGGCTTTGAAGGTCTTTGACTACGTCCCCTACATGGCGTCCGAGATCTGGAGTTTGACACCTGAGGAGGTGCCGCTCCTCGAGGTTTTCGAAATTACCGAGGATGGCTGGTATGGGGCAGAGCCCATGGCCATGACTTTTCTCAGCGTGCCGCGCAATCTGCGCAGTATCTCACTCGCGTCTGTTCAACCTCTTCCTTCCTGCTCTTGGACACAAATTACTGCCTTGTGCCTTCGGTCTCTACAATGCAGGTTTTTCGGTTTAACCCTCGAGGGCACCATCGGTCTCCTTTCCAAGTGCGTGAACCTACAGAGTTGCGAGCTCTCATTCCCACACTTCGACAACGACAATCCATCAAACACTGCCCTTTCTTCTGGGTCCCCTGCACTAGCAGATGTTGCCCTCCCGCATTTGAGCACGCTCTCCTTGACGGCACCCGATGCGCCCAGTCCTGACTTCAATATCAATCACATCCTCGACCGGCTCGTTCTGCCGCGTCTCGCAAAACTTCGACTCGACAGCTGGGTAGCAGAAACCGAGCTGCCTAGGCCCAGCGATACGCTGACCGCCGTGGACCAGTTGGTCTCGCGCTCGTTATGCGATGTCCGCAAATTATCTATTGGTTTGTGGGGTGGCGATGTCGGTAGCCTGCTCCAGTGCCTTCGTCGTTTATCCCGCCTCACCACACTCGAACTCGCGTTCCGTGGCATGGTGAACACCTGATTTGACGCCGGTACTCCAGGAACTAGTAGAATTGCCACCGTTGGCGCCCTTGTGTCCCGCGCTTCGATCCCTCAAGCTCAGTCATTGTGACGATAGAGATGCAGCACAGGCGCTGCTTGCGAAGATTATCAAGTTGCGCTGCAGCACAACCTCTGCGCATCCTCTGCAGGCAGTCCATATCGACCTTGACCGCACGTGGGCGGCCGATGAGAAGATTTGGGAGCTCGAGCATGGGGCCTTTGATGTTTTCATCGAGGAGCCCTTCGATGAACCGGCGGAAAAAGTGTACTGGGACGGTGCATCGGTGCAAGACCCAGCACTGGAACCATGGTAGTTTTTTGGATTGATAAATTGTATGTTACTCCCGCCTCCATACCGCATTTCTCACAACGATCACAGAAATGAATAGTGAAATTTATCGCTCCATCTTTTAGCTTTTACTGTAATAATTCTTCTGCGGTGTGACTCAATTAGCTCACACCGATTCCCAGTAGGACAAACATTCTTCACTCCCCAACGAATCCCCCGATCTGTTGTACGATTCGGAATGGAAATTCGGATAAGGTGCCGCCGTGCGTGGTTCAACTTGGAGGTTTTTGTTCATTTCCGGGCAAATCTACATTACGAGGACAAAACGTAAGTTTTCCTCGTTTTTATATTCATTCCACAACCCATAAAATGCGTGACAAGGGGGAACAATTGCGAGCCTGATGGCTATTAGATTTTTGCTTACCTGCTGTCAACGGAATGTAACCTAACTCCGGGGATCTTACTCATTTCTTGCATTTAGTTACTTTGCCGTGCTCGGCCAACAAATTGTCACATATGTCACCATTTGCTGTGTTCACTGCCTGGTGACTCGAGCCGGACTAGGCCGGACTGCGCTTCGTGTCTGCCGCAGTTCGGGATCGGCGGAGCCGACACGCTGAGTTCAATTACAGTTCCGGCCGTGATCGTCGATCCGCGGTTGGGTTGAAATCAATTCTCTTAATCTTACCGCCTACCACGCCAAACAACCCACTCTCATGCTGCTGAGCCTAGCTCCCGTAGCTGACCCACTCTACCAACCTTTATCATCTACTTGCTGCAAAGGACTTCCATGATGGAGCCGGAGGCACCCTGGTCTCTCTTGCTTCGGGCATTGACTCTGCCTGCTCCAATGTGCCCAAGACTACATTAGTAGTCTAATGGGCTGTCCTTCCCAGGACTATGATAGCGGGATTCAGCCATTTATTTCCCTCTGAGGCTCTGACAGACCTACAACGGAAATAGTATTTGAATTTGCGATGGGTCACTAAATTGAGTCAAATGTTGTCTGGTCTCGCTGTGGGCTTGAAATCATTGCTTTCTCGTTATTTTTACTGAGCATCGTCAAAACTCGGGGATCTCGGGCATGGTCTGAACTCTAACCAATGATATCCTTGCACTTGATTTCCTGAAAAAGTGAAAAGAAAAAAGAAAAGAAAAAAGAAAAAAGAAAAGAAAAAAGAAAAAAGAAGTCCTCGTACCTGCCATGCGCAGCAATGGCCCCACAAAGGCAAGTCACCCACGTAACCTGCAGAAGCTGCGGGGTAATCACGGCTAATTGGATGGCCTCTCACGGCCTATTCTGATCTGCTGATTGCTGGTTCCCGTTGGTGCCCTCTACTAATACCCTCAAAAAACAGTTTTCCCCCCAATAGACTGGGTATTGGGGGGTGCAGAAATCGAAAAAATCTCCCAGAAAGAGAGGATTCTGGAGGGTTTAGAGAGGCTCTTGAGCTGCAAACCTCTCCAGTCATTTTCAACCGCTCGCTCTGATCCTTTGATGGCCAGGTTTGATGTGTCTGATGGCCTTCACTGAAACCTCTGAATAAGACGCTGGAAGCCTCTCGGGACGTTGTAAAACTGAATAAACCATGCTGTATGATATCACGAAGGTTCAGGGATAGTTCCAGCGATGTTGACAACAACACTTTAAGTACTCTGTGCTATTTGAACTGATTCATCAGTAGAGAAGTGAATACAGGTTAAAGGGTGCTCACTAAAGTTCCTGGTAGCATACCTGAATGTAGATTAGTTGCTATATGCTCCATTGAGCCCCATTTCCACCTCCAGTTTACAATATTTGAAGACAAAGAGGAAGTCGGCGTGAAATCTCTCTTTTGGTACAGGGAGAGTTGTAAAGAAATTATAAGCTGAGTTGAGGGGTAGGTTACCTTTCTAATGCCTCTTTAAAGGAACCCTTCCGCTTGAAAAAGACCTACTGTGCGCGCGACGCGTCGCGAGGTCGCGATTGATGCGTGTGGCAACCGTGTGAACTGGTGTTATCTGCCATGTTATCTGCCGTCAACGAATCTCGCCGCATAGTAGACTCTTTCTGTTGATTTTTTGATGCTGTTTCCTTCCCCTGAACTGAAAATAGTCCCTCAAATATTTCTGTGAATTAAAGCTAGCTAAACAAGGGTCAGTGCAGGATATGGCAGATAACTTGTACAGCCACTGGCAGATAACAACCCAACGGACCGGGCGGTAAACCCAAAAACCTTGGGTTGACCGAGACTCCGCATTCATGACGTTCAATCCCGGACGTTGTTGATATTAATCGCGCGAGATGAAGTCTTCCGACATTCTGTGAGTGTTTTTAGGAATTGACAATGACGTCGCGATATAAATTCTCCCGTTATAGATTTGTTGAGCCGCGCTCTTCCTCCGCAATACAAGCTAGGTTCATGGTCACCCATTCTGTTTTCTTTGACGTGGGACACTCTTGTCAGATAACTCCACAGATGGTGCCTCGGTGTACTTCGCTGTTGTGGGGTAAGTCAACGACAAAGGTCTGTAATACATTTTCATTCAATCCTCTTGCTCAGCGTGGACATGTTCTTGTTCTGCCCGCTCGACCGACTCCACCATGATTTCGCTTTACGATGCACGCTGTGCATGCGCGGCCTGTATAATCGCGGGAAAACCTCGTCCGGGGACATATAAAAGAGAGCTTTCACCTCTCTCAAACCTCACTCGAACACATCCCTCCGTAGTTCAAGCCCTCAAACAAACAAATATGTTCTCTAAACTCTCTGTTGTCGTCGCCTCTGTGCTCATCGTACGCGGCCGGCCTCCTCTAACCTCTCCTCGCCATTATTAACCGTTTTTTCAGACCCTTGCTGCCGCCAGTCCCTGGGGAACTCCCCCTCCCCCGGTGACACCCCCCACCTCCCCGCAGTGCTGCAACAGTGTGGTCCCCTCCAGCAGCACCGCTGCATCGGCGGTTGCCGCCCTCCTCGGTCTCGACCTCACCGGCCTCGATGTTCTCGTCGGCCTTAGCTGCTCCCCGATCACCGTCATCGGGAACAACTGGTGATTCACGATCCATTTTCCTCCAATGTCTTCTTCTGACGCCATTGATTAGTGGTTCCACCACCGTTACCTGCGATGCGCCCGACGCGGAGTGGGGTGTGTACTCTTTGTAATTTCAACAGACTCTAGTACTGAATAATTCCCTAGGTGGTCTCATTGCTATCAACTGCATCCCCATCACGGCCTGAGTCTAAAGCACAAGTTGTCGCAGTCCCGACGTTGTTCTGAATCCGTTGAATTTTTGTAGTTGTCCTGAATTTGTTGTACCCTTTTTACCCCAGGCACTGATTCATGTCTAATGCTGCGAATATATCCTGTTTGTGTTGGTTTTAAACGGGAAACTCGTTAATACACTGAGTTGAGAAATTCAAGCATCTTAAACTCGCTTCTGGCATGCTTACTGGCAGCACATATTTTCCGGGCCTCGTCATAAACGCAAAACATATCATTTCCCAAGGCGACTTCGAATCCAAAATACTTTAAAAGGCGTAAAGGACATCGATTTGACATCGATCGTCGTGTTCTGTGACTGTTCTGTGGAGCCCCAAATATGTGCCATCCTGCCAATCAGTGGCGGTGCAACGCTGCTTGTCTTCCGCCACCATTCGCGTCCTTGAAGTTTCGCTCTCGTTGTAGGTAGAGGCAGTACTCATCTGAAGAGCAAGTGCCATGGTGAGACTCGGCGCTCAGATTTGATGTCCAGTTAACGGAAAAAGAAGAACAGGTGCTTGGCAGGTGCATCCCATTCCCGGGGCAGCGTTTCGGTGGTCAAAATCCTCAAAATGCTCGGTACGTTTCCCTCGCCATTGAAATCTCTTTTAGTCCACATTCTTATGTTTTCAAGCTACATCCAGTTGGCGCTGCACCAATTCATTATCTCATGCTCGACCGTCTTGCCGCCGATCGCGCTCGTGTCGCAGACCTCGAAGCTCAGATCCTGCATCTCCACAATTCAATCAGCACCTTGAGAGCCGAGAGAAACCTCGCCCAAGAGCGGCTAGACTCATACCGCTACCCGATTTTGACTTTGCCGAATGAAATCACCTCAGAGGTGTTCATGCACTTCCTCCCCGACTATCTCTCCGTCCTCCCCTCATCGGTATCCACTCGCCTACCATCCTCACCTGCGTCTGCAGAAGATGGCGAGAAATCGCGGTTGGCACTCCCGGTCTCTGGAGTCTTATATCATTGACATCCTGCGCCATTCCCTTCGAGCTACAGCTTGAAATTTTCGACCTTTGGCTCAGCCGGTCTCGCTCATGCCCGCTGTCCATCGATGTTGTCGATTCTGCCAGGAGTGCATCGTCATACTTGCACGGGTCTTCCAGGAGGCCTCCCGTTTGGAGGATCTCAAGCTTGATGTCTTCGCCGCATCTGATCTACTCCCAACTCCAGTCACTGCGTTCTGTGGGTTCGTCGGCACAGGATGTGCCGACCCCCCTCGACGCAGGTCGGCACACCTAGGGTCACACCCTGTTTGCTGGTCCATTTCTGCACTTGGACACTGATTTCACGTCGTTATATGGCCCTAGTTCGCGTTACTTTGGATTGTGGTTGAAACAAAATCGATTTTCTGGAGTTTGATGGCCAAATTCGGTGGATCCATCAACTGGATCGTTTTGAGGGTTCCTAGCGTTTCTATCGATCTCCCATGCCGAAACTTGATACCCCATGGTTTCAGCATCCATTATTCATCGCAATGTGTTTTTTGGGGGCTGCGAAACAACCTAGTGGCGGTCAAACGGGACGAAGACTCAAATCGAAGTCAAAGCGCTCACGCGTCAAACCGTGGGAAAAAAGGTCCCACGGTTGACGGAAGCACTTCCCAGGCGCACAAATCCAAAAATAGGACGGTGCCCACAGGCCTTGGACGCTGTGAAGCGGGAAAAAAACCCCTACGTCGGCACAGCGTCGATGCACCCTCGGCCCATGTCAGCACAGAAGTGCCGATCTGGCCTCGGCACAGTGCGTGGACTAGGGTCGGCACATGTCTAACGTACCTCAACCCACGTCAACATAGTGTGCCGACGCGGCCCCGGAACGCAGTGAGTCGGCGTGCAGCTGCCCCTGCTCCGGCGCCTCAATCTATCTCTCGAAAACCCGGAGCCAGTGGGTGATATCATGCTATTTCGCCACGCGCCCCAACTACGCACTGCCCTCCTCAATGATGGTGCTTGTATCAGTGTTGTCCTCCCCTGGGCGCAACTAACATCGGTGACTTTGGACCCAGTCTTTTTACACGAGTGTATACCGGTTCTACAACAGACATCTAACCTGATGCATTGCGAGCTGGGGTTGCTGCACGGTGGCAGTGGTGATTCAACTCAACTTAAGCTTCCGCACTTGGAAACACTGATTCTGCGGGAGAACAAGTATCCTGTGGCCGGATATCTCGATTCCCTGGTTCTTCCTGCGCTCCGGAGCCTCTCGGTCCCCGAGTTATTCCTCGGCACCAACCCCATCGACGCCTTGACCTCCTTCGTCGCTAAGTCGGGCTGCAGACTGGAGGAACTGCGCATCACAGGCAGAATTGAGACCGTACAGATTTATCGCCAGGCATTTCCCTCGATTCGGACGTTGTCCTTCCATGGCTGGCAATCGCCGGGAAGGGCAGAAACTCCCAACGATCACTCGGATGTGGCAAGCGAGACGGAGTCGATTCCGGAATGCGATGAATTGTATGTCTGATTTCTGACTCGTCTGGCACTTGCTCTGAAATCCCGGTCACAGAGAAGGATAAGGGTCTTACTCGTAGTCAACCCGACTGGCCCAGATAGGAATATATTCGGACCCAAAATCAATTTCTTCATCGTTGTGATCTTTCTGGCTTTGGCCCTTCGGCGGCACTTGAGAACTGCGGAAACTCTTTCTCTATTTATTTTGCTCGGTAAGTCAGAGGAGTTGAGGCGGCAGTGCTTCCAGTCCCAATTTGTTAGTCGATGTTGCAATTCTTCTCAAACAAGCCTGTGAACCGTCATCCTGTTGAGGGTAGATCTCGATTAAAGACAGCCGCCGTGTTTGTTGTCCGAGTTTCTGGACGCAAACCATTGGGGAACGCGGCGATTCCGAAGTTTTTTGGCCTTACTTCTTGCTTATAATTGCCGTTGGACGCCGGTCCCGAGTAGTTGTCCGACAGTCGGCAATTGGCGCTGTTGAATAATCCGCGTTGACGTAGAATTCAACTTCCCACGGTTCCCAGGCGTTGGTTGGGCGTTGGGCAACTTCTTTGTTCTTTTGTCTTGTTCCAGCTTGGTGGAATGCCAGGTCTGTCTTCGCATGCTCCGCGAATTTTGATTTTGCGCGCCCTTCAGGTCACGAACCCCCACTTCCACTCACAAAGGCTCCTCAAAATTCATCGCCGCGGCCTCACATTGCTCTTACCCGTCGATACCCTTGTGTCCTCCCCAAAATATTTCAGCGTTTCCTCTGCGTTCCTACCGCAATTTCGGCATACCCTGGATATCATGGCAGCTAATAATAGGGCGGCGACTTTTTCAACAGTGACGTCGGAGAAGAGGTAAACCCAATTTTAGACATTCACCGCTGCTCTGCCTCCGAGATTCCACAGCATGTACTTTCTCATTCAACGCCGAAAAGGTAGGAATTGACTCGCTTTAAAGTCACCCAGCACACACCTGTTGCTGGTTTCTACTCGTGCCCCGTTCCCCCAAAGACCCTCTTTTATTTTCTCCGAGACACGCATGACTCGAGGCACTCATGACGTCCAATACCCAGACCTTATTGACATTCATCGCGCGAGATGAAGTCCTCCGGCATTCTGTGGCGTTTATAGGAACTGACAATGACGTTGCAATATAAATTTTCTAGTTATAGATTTGTTTAAGCCGCGCTCGCGGCGTTTTTCCTCCGCAACCAAAATTTTACCCCAACAGATCCACCTGACCATTGCCTGCGTGAATGGGGTCTGCGATCCCTTCAGTGTTGGAAGTTTCGTTGTCCTGGCGGGTAGAAGGACGCACCCTCTCGGCTCCAAACGCAAGCTGGGATATAGCCGCATCTTCTATTTTCGTTGATTTTCTTTGACGTGGGACACTCTTGGCAGATAACTCCACAGATGGTGCCTCGGTGTACTTCGCTGTTGTGGGGTAAGTCGACGACAAGGTCTGTAATACATTTTCATTCAATCCTCTTGCTCAGCGTGGACATGTTCTTGTTCTGCCCGCTCGACCGACTCCACCGCTCCATGATTTCGTTTTAGTTCGATGCACGCTGTGCATGCGCGGCCTGTATAATCGCGGGAAAACCTCGTCCGGGGACATATAAAAGAGAGCTCTCACCTCTCTCAAACCTCACTCGAACACATCCCTCCGTAGTTCAAGCCCTCCAAATAAACAAATATGTTCTCTAAGCTCTCTGTTGTCGTCGCCTCCGTGCTCATCGTACGCGGCCGGCCTCCTCTAACCTCTCCTCGCCATTATTAACCGTTTTTTCAGACCCTTGCTGCCGCCAGTCCCTGGGGAACTCCCCCTCCCCCGGTGACACCCCCCACCTCCCCGCAGTGCTGCAACAGTGTGGTCCCCTCCAGCAGCACCGCTGCATCGGCGGTTGCCGCCCTCCTCGGTCTCGACCTCACCGGCCTCGATGTTCTCGTTGGCCTTAGCTGCTCCCCCATCACCGTCATCGGCAACAACTGGTAAATAGCAGTTCAGTTTCCTACAATGCTTTTTCTCTGATGCCATTGATTAGTGGTTCCACCACCGTTACCTGCGATGCGCCCGACGCGGAGTGGGGTGTGTACTCATTGTAATTTCAACAGACTCTAGTACTGAATAAATCCCTAGGTGGTCTCATTGCTATCAACTGCATCCCCATCACGGCCTGAGTCTGTCTGAAGGACGAGTTGTTGCATTCCCGACGTTGTTCTGGATTTGTTGGATTTTGTACTTGTCCAGAATTTGTTGTACCCTTTCCCGAGGCACTGATTCGTGTCTAATGCCGCGAATATATCCTTTTTGTGTTGGTTTTAAACGGGAAACTCGTAAATGCACTGAGTTGAGAAATTCAACTCGCTTCTGGCATGCTTACTGGTAGCACATATTTTCCGGACCTCGTTATAAACGCAAGACATATCATTTCCCGAGGCGATTTCGAATCCAAACTACTTTAAAAGGCGTAAAGGACATCGATCGTCGTGTTCTGTGGAGCCCCAAATTCGACATATGCCTGGGTCGACAGTGCAACATTTTCGCCGTTGCAAATGTGGCAAATGCCTGAGATGGGGATGGATTGCACGAGCGTCCCGGCTGGAAATAGGGAACGTCAGAAGGCTCTGAAACTTATTCTTTCGGTTGTACGGCTCACACTCCCAGGCAATCTCGGCTCTTCCGGCGCAGAGCGAGGTATTGAACTGCTGCGGCGAGAACAGCAACGCAATGGCGTCCGGCTCAATGATGAACCCACAGGCCCCAACACGACCATCGGGGTGGAATTCAATTGCTATGACACTGTGTTCAGCGCAGAAACGGCGGTATCACTGCATTCCAGGACCTCTTACTAAGTTAGACTCAGCCTGAGTTCAGGGGCCTACATGGACCTACACTGAGACCCACCTACATACAATCTGTGTAGGTCAATGTAGGTCCACGTAGTGACCTATACTGAGACTAATTATCACCTCCAACAACAGTCCAGTACTAGTATCGACAACAAATGGTCCCGATTTTCAAGTCCAAAATATATAACCGACGCCAGATCAGTGAGATTTTTGCTGTTACCATTGAACTTGGGGCCATGTTTGAGTTGGGAAAATCACTGTAGTCCTTGCCTGAGGTCAATGAAGGTGGGCGTAGGCGCCTACACCGACCTAAGTATACCCAGTTCAGGTGAGTTGTGTACACCTACGCTGAGCTACATCCACCTTTATTGATCGCCGTCAAGGTGGAGGTAGGTGACCTACGCTGATCTATTGTAGCCGACTACGCTGACCTACATACACCTACATTCACCTTTATTGACTCAGCATAGGTCCCCCTGGAATGCAGTGTATAACCGAGCCTTACCAGTGGCATTGATGGCTTGGCCGAGGGCACCGACAGCCATGGCCGCGAGGATAGAGACGAGTTTAAGCATGGCGGGTAGTGATGAAGCTGAACTGTGGAGAGGATTATGCCTATGTTCTTCTAGAGTTCCCTCACCTTTTATAGTGTTAGTATTCGCGTGTATTTTGCGTCTTTCCGCCGATGGGCATGGTGGCAATGTCATACCAAGACTAGATTCAGGGGCAGAACCCAGGAACTACCCACTGCCTCGCCTCACACGGGAGGTGGCTAAAAAGAAAATCAACATGCCGATGATGAAGCTGAAGGTTGATCTTCTGATTCTGAGTAATATACCCGCCGCTGGAAAGTTCGCTGGCGGACATCGCTGGCCGCCGGTGGATATCGCTGGCCAGCGTTGGCCGCTGGCACATGCTGATCGACGGTGTGCGCCAAGCATTACGACACCAGCCACTGCCAGCCAGCGAGATCCACCGGTCCGTTACTCCGCGCTTTGCACATAAACCTGAGCCAGAGATAATACACATAGATCCCTGGAGGCGCTATCATGTTGCATGTATGGCACCATGTATTTAAAGCAGCATTTGCAGCTCTCTCAACAACTGAATCCCCCACTCTGCATTCAACTTATTAAGCAGGAGGTATGTGTGTTATCTCACCATTTGTTTGATCCCTTCTTGGCCAGATATGCAGTGTTTATCTTCACGTTGCACCTATCAGTGTAGCACATTCAAGTATCAGTTTGTGCTTCAATGCATTTACAGTTTAAACAGTTCTGTAAACTATGTGATGCCCGCCAGCACAGTCTCTCACGGTTCACAATGTCATTAGATAAATGTCGTGCACATATTATCGGAGGCTGTACAACACAGCTAGAAAGTTACAGGGGGAAGAGATATATTACACTGACATTTTCGGGTCCCCCAAGATGTCCAAAATTCATGCACCGAGCCATGAGTAGTTATGTCATTGACCGGCACCTGAGTCGTTCAAAGCGCGAACGGGGTGAATGTTGACTCCAAGTACAGTTCTCTATGAGGTGGTTTAATCATCCTTGGCAGTAGGGACTAAGTGATGGGCTTTCCCAAAATATACAAGAATACATACACCCATTCCCGTCGAAATGCGGCGAAAACCACTGGAGATCGGTGGGTTTCTTGCAAAAACTTCACCCATTTGGATTGAAATTCAGCGGAATCCAGTAGAATCCACTGCAAATGGATGGTAGTACCTGCACAAAATATTCCGGCCATTCCCCGTGGAATCCGCCGGAACTCGCTGGGGGACAAGTTCGCTTGATGGAATCCCTGAGTTCCATTGGCCCGGCACTGGATGCCGGTGGGATTCGATGCCGACCGCTGCCGATCAGCCGGTTGCCACCTCCGCGTATATTAATGCTGATTCTTGGAAACGCCGGCGCCGGGCCCCGAGGACAGCATTTAGACTGCCGAGCTTTTATGTCTATGATCCGTTCCGCGCCGGCATTGAAGGACCGCCCTCGTTTCTATGTATGCTCGCTCTTGAACGGATGGGATGCATTGTTCAACTCAACGGGTCGATCTCAAATATCGGTCTTTCTACTTGTGATCACCGGGGCAGAGTAGGTACATCGGACCCGAGTAAATATCAAGTATTCTTGCTCTCTGCGCTGTTGTTGAAGTGGCGAGGGTTCGATCAGACAGATGCACACCGTTCCTCTTCGCATCCTCGCCGTACGGAGCCCGTTCCAATTGATTTTCACGGACCGCCATGCACGTTCGAAGTCTGAACTTGAACGGGAGGTTGGTACGGGGTGATAGCGCGGCTGGGATGGGTATGTTCCCTTCTGAGAGACGCCGAAAGATCTTTCACAACTGGAAGGGTCCAAAGTTGATGGGTAAAACTTTTCCATATCCGTCGACACGAAGCTCACCAAATCAGCTTCCCTTACCGTCGGAGAATCTTTCTCAAGTTCGGCGCGACAAATTTGTATAGACTCTTCGGGTCATTGGGGCAGAGTTCGATTTCAACGCGTGCAAGACAGCAGCGAGTTGAAACTTGACGCGGGTGCTGAAGATACGTATAACATGCATGAGGCATAAAGTCGTAAGTAGTGTTAGGATCCGCTGATAAGATAACTCCAGAGATCGTCTGAATTCACATCGGCAACGTCCGCGACATTCAAACCGTCTGAGAGGTTGAAAGGGATTTTGACGGGATTCGAATTTGCGAAGAGAGCTGTCATGAAGGCGACGAGAATTTCGTGGGCGCTGGGGTGAAGAAGGCTGAGAGTACAGACGAGCGACGTGCAAGTTGACGAACTCGGGGTCTACACCGTCAATTTGCCTTCCCCCGAATTCGACTGCGGCGCTGTTGAGCCATCCAGTGAAGAATCTGGTATATTCTGAGGACCGGATGGCGAGTATCAGGGCAGGTAACGTATCGGCAGTGAGTGACTTTCCTGATGAGTTGAAGAACAACATTCCCTTGCCGCAGCCGCCTTTCGGAGCTACCTCCTTACGATGGTCCTTCCACATCTCCGCTTGGGTGGGGAGCATTGCCTTGCCAGACCATATTTTGGCGTAGGCCAGGGCAAAGTATTCGCCCATGGTCCAAGTGATCGTCCCTAGGTTCACTGTACATGTCGGAGAAGAGGAGGAAAATGAAGATTCTAGGACATACTGTTCAAAAAATCCAAAGTGGGTTCCTCGATGTACAGAAAATTCCGGTACAGGGAACGATAGTGCGAGCCGTCGGTAACGAGAGGCTGAGGTTGATCCTCCGGTCCGTCCTCATGTATTCCAAAGGAAGAATCGTGGTACCGGGGAAGGAAGGGGAAACTGTATTGGTATCCGGTAGAGAAAGAATGTGGTCGACGTCAGCGAGGAACTGGGAACTCGTTAGTCTACGGTACGACGGATGATCCAGCATAAATCTCACTGTTCCATCAGAGAGCTCGATAGTGTGGTTGGGAGGGTGGAACTCCTTGATTCCAGGGACTATCTGCACTGAGGCAGAAGATTCAGAAACACGAGGGGGGTCTGCGAATCTACAAAGAGGTGAATGAGAGCCCAGACGAGAACGGGAAAACGAAGTACTGGCGCTGCGCTGAAAGATGAAGGACATTAGTTGGATGTAAAGCAGTACGTATAGGGAGCTCACCCGTAGGGAGAGATAGTTTCGTTTGACGTGCGGGTGAAGGTCCGCCGATATTCCTGTGGCGCTTGGCTAGTCAACGGTCAGGTAGAAAATTGATGAACGAGAGGACGGGAGAGCATACACCTGCGCCGACGACGAGCATGGTTTGGTTGTTAAACTTCTCGGGATAACGATATTCGCAGGAGTGCGAGACGCTTCCAGGATACTGCCGCCTCCATTCTATTAATCCGGGAATGTTCGGGATGTTTGGTGCGTTAAAGGTCCCAGTGGCAACTACCACGGCATCGAAATCCTACGACCGATTAACGCGCAATTTCTCCCGGAATGGTTATGCCAACCTGTGTCCACCACCGGTCCTTGCAGGCAGACGATCCCAGACGGGTCAGTTCCTTCAGAGTTAATGTCCACCCTTGCCGAACTCCATCTTCGTTAAAACGCTTCTCAATCAGCTCGAAGCGGGTACTGTATGAAATGTTGCGATTCTCATCGTTGCCGTTGATGCCATAGTAAGAATAAACGGAGCGAATGTATCTGGTGATCAGCGCTTGAGGGAGCTCTATTGAGAGGTGAGTAGTACGTATGGAAATGTGTGTATTGGTGACCCACTCCACGGAGTCCCAGGAGCATGGGGATGGCCAGTAAACTGGGAGGTTTCGTTCAATACCCCTCAAGCGATAAAGCTTGCCACCTACATGCATCAGGGGCTGCGAAGTATTTGCAAGTCAGTCAACTCGTACAGAAATCAAAAGTACTGACCGCAGGAGTATTCGAAGTGAGTGACTTCCAAAGCGCACGAGGGCCACGATGTCTTCTCCAGCGCTCTGCCGTTGACATACTGCCATAATGACCAATGTAGAGTCGTTCGTATGGCATGGTACTGCCCGGTGGCGGCAGCGCCGGAGCGTAGTCGCCGATGCTAGGATCCGCGTTGGGAATTGGCACCTCGACTGCTGTCTCGTCGGTGTAATGCCAGTTTCCGCCTGGAATTACAACGTAAACAGTTGAGTGTTAAGAGTATATAAGTATATGTCGACGGAAGACTGAACTGGAACTGTGTCCCGTTCGAGTATTTTGACTTCCTCAAAACCAGCTTCGACGAGTTCGCGGTAGGCTAGTAGTCCACTGCGAGAAAGACGCATGTCAATGAATAATGGCCTAGAATGAAACACTGATGTACAGACTTTACGCCCGCGCTAATAATTGCCACTTTACGAATAGGCCATTTAAAATGGTAGAACTGAGACTCGCTCTCCACTGGGGAATTGACAAAGTTGCTGCGATCCGTATCTGTTGGAGCTCGAAAGGGGACCTCGGGCTGCGTTGCAGCGAAGACACTCTCGATGCCACAGCCAGCAGCGACAACGAAAACGAGCAGTGCCTTTGGTGTAATAAACTGCGCATGCTAGTTTGATGCTAGTGCGCCGGTCCGTTGATTTGGCACCTGGAGCCTGGGTAGACCTGGGTAGAATCGGTTCAGCTGCGGGGCGCAGAGACGACGAGAAATACTTACTGGATGGAGGAGGTTCGGAGCAAGCCCGCAGTTCCGGCCCGGCACCGGCGCCCTTGTCTGCCAATCAGTGGCGGTGCACCCTTGTCTTCTGCCACCATTCGAGCAACTCGCATTCGAAGTCGCACTCGAAGTCCTCGGCCACGCGTAAGTACCATACATTGGCGGTGAAATCGGCACTGAAACTCGACGACAGAAAAGCTGCAGCGTGGTCGAAATCCTCGGTACGTTTTCTGTTATTATCCTCTTCTACCTCACACCTTGTTTTCTGCAGGCTTCACCCAATCAGTGCCACACTACTTCAATATCCTATGCTCGACCATCTTGCCGCCGATCGCGCTCGTGTCGCAAACCTCGAAGCTCAGATCCTGCATCTCGAGAATACAATCAGCACTTTAAAAGTCGAGAGAAACCTCGCACAAAAGCGGCTCGACTCATATCACTACCCGGTTTTGTCTTTGCCGAACGAAGTCACCTCAGAGGTGTTCATGCACTTCCTCCCCGACTATCCTCTCCGTCCTCCCCTCACCGGTATCCACTCGCCTACCGTCCTCACCCACGTCTGCAGAAGATGGCGCGAAATCGCGGTTGGCACTCCCGGTCTCTGGAGTGTTATATCATTGACGTCCTCCGTCATTCCCTTCGAGCTACAGGTTGAAATTTTCGACCTTTGGCTCAGCCGGTCTCGCTCATGCCCGCTGTCCATCGACATTGTCTATTATGGCCCTGAAGTTTCGGTCGCAATTGTACGGGTTTTCCAGGAGGCCTCCCGTTTAGAGGATCTTGAACTCGATGTCTTCGCATGTGACCTACCCCCAACTTCAGTCGACGTCCAGCTGCCCCTGCTCCGGCACCTCGATCTATCTCTCGAAAATCCGGAGCCCGATCGCGATATCATGCTATTTCACCACGCACCCCAACTACGCACTGCGGTCCTCAATGATAGTGCTTGTATGAGCATTCAGCTCCCCTGGGCGCAACTAACGTCGGTGACTTTTGGCCCGGTCTACCCACACGAGTGCGTACTGGTTCTACAACAGACGTCTAACCTGCTGTATTGTGACCTGGCTTTGCTGCTTGGTGGCAGTAGCGATTTAATTCAACTCAAACTCCTTCGTTTGGAAACGCTGATTCTACGGGAGAGCGAGTTCCCTGTGGTTGGATATCTCGATTCCTTGGTTCTTCCTGCGCTCCGGAGCCTCTCGATCCCCGAGTTATTCCTCGGCACCAACTCCATCGACGCCTTGACCTCCTTCGTCGTCAAGTCGGGCTGCAGACTGGAGGAACTGCGCATCACAGGCAGAATCGAGACCGTACAGATTTATCGCCAGGCATTTCCCTCGATTCGGATGTTGTCCTTCCATGGCTGGCGATCGCTGGGAAGGACATACACTGCCAGCGATGACTCGGACGCGGAGAGCGAGACTCAGTCGATTTCGGAGTGCGATGAATTGTACGTTTGCTTTCTGACTCGTCTAGCACTTGCTCAAAATTTTCTGGTCACAGAGCCGGATAGGGTGCTACTCGCTCCTCTTCTGTATATTGGCACGAGATTAGCACTACTGGCCCAGGGAGGATAATATTGTTCCGGTCCGCTCTTTGAAGATGGCGCCGTTCTGGCGCCGTTGTGATCTTTTCCGGCCTTGACCCTTCCGGCGGCACTTGGGAACTGCGGAAACTCTTGCTCGATTTACTTGCTCAGTAATTCAGAGCAGTTGAGGTGGCACTGCACCCAGTCCCATTTCATCAGGCGAAACGAACCATCGCAACTTGAGCGGCAGGTGCATGATCGATCTCTTCATTTCTTACTTTGGGCCTTTTATTTGGGACTGTCGATATTGAAGGAAGCAGACAGTGTCCCAGTTCCACAACATCTCGAGAATCAATTATTCTAGCTCTCCGCCGATTTTATCGACTCTTTCAACGTATGACGTTACTATATTCAAGGAAGACACAAACCCAGAGTATCACTAAATTTCACTGACAATCTTCTCAGTGTGCGCCCAAAGCGCCTGTTTCCCTTCCTCCCAATGGGCATCATCCTTCCCCCCCAACCTGACATCGTCTCCGTTCTCACCGGTACGTGACGCTCCCGGCTTTGCCTACACAGGATTTGCAGTTCATATTTCGAAAAAGGTTTGGGAATCAACGTACCTGGAGAAGCGCATACAACTGGCACTCCCCACATTGAGTTACCAACTTGGCGCTCCAAAGCAAGCCGGGAAGACGAGGTAGCGGAAGTAATACATCGCGCGGAACATTGTGGAAGGCGACTTGTGCAGCAGGGGCGTGTCGACCAGCCCGGGGAACCTATGCGTGAAGGATATCTCTGGGTTCCGTTCCGCAAAGCTCTGTACGCCGCCAATTTCATTGAGCGGGGGTGCAATCCGTCGGGGGGCAAGAGTCGTGCGTACCTCGGCCATAAGATCCTGGTATGAAGCAATCTGCGCTATCATCGCACGCATACCTGACATCCCACTGTCGAGACACTTCCCAAGGCCGAGATTGTCGAGGTCAATGGGCACGCCCCTGCCCGCGGTGTGCACGGCGACGCGGGCATCCTCGCCGGCCGCCTTCGCGGCGCGCAGCGCAGGTAGCAAACCATGCATGAGCGCCCATTTGCTGTAGTACATGGCGGCGACCCGACTGTCTACGCCTTCGCTCGTAATGTCCAGGGGGTTTGAGGAAACATAACCGGCTGTCATGAAGACGAAGCTGACTCGGGGGAAACGCGCTACGATGGCGGCGGCGGTACGTTTGGCGTTGGCGATAAGGGAGAGGTCGCATTCGAAGAACTCGCGTGTTAGTTCCGGAGTTGGCGCTTTCTAGATGCGCGCCAAGATGGCCGTGGCTGCTGCGCGATTGCGCCCGACGATCAGGATGTGCGCGTTGCCTTTTGTGTGTCGCGCGAACGCTTCGACGATGCCTTCGCCAATGCCGGATGGACCGCCGACAAAGACGCCGACGGGGGGATAAGAGGGCTTCCAGGAGGCGTTGGAGGTGCGGACGATGGCGAGAGAGGGCATGGTGCTTGTGGAACACGCAAAGTGAACAATTGATGGCAAAGGAAAACCTTTTTAATTACCCCCCGGATAGATATCCGAAGAGTAAACACAATTGCACAACTTTAACGGGCGGAATACTTGCGGAACACGCAACTTGAAAGAACTTCAACAACTTCAAGTTGCAACTTGCCGTTCGGACCGACCGCGTAATTGATTGCGAACCACGAAGCCTGAATACTGTACTTGAATATTTGAAGCTTGAGTTACAATCCACGGACGGATAGATATCCGAAGAGTCAACACATTTATGATCTGGTAGGACATGTCGGTCGCGGAATACTTGTGGAACACGCATCAACGGAAAAACATCCGAGTCTTGTCCCAAGTCAATAAGTAAGACTCGACGCGCCCGAGCAGGGCCTAACTGACTCTGAACCAGTACTGTAATCGGTTACCGCGTCTTTTTGAGAATGACTGGGCGTACTCCTTCCATAAAATGTTGTCGCACCCGCAAGCTAAGTCCCACTTTCAACTTTAAGTCACTTTACCATTTGTTGGAGAGGTCGCGTGACCGCGTTTGATCCCTGGTAACACGGGCATTGCATTCCAAGTTCAACCACATTGACTACGCTGAAATGCTGCGGAGCGAGGGTCCAGCCAAGAACGAAATTGACTGGAAGGTGTCTAAAACACAATTCAAGTGTACAAGTATCATTACAACGCAGGCGTCTCCACGAACAGCTGTTCGGTCATCCCCGGTGGGTACCGCTCTCCCTGCGCAGCATCTGCCTTGGCCGCAACATCCCGCACGGCCTCCACATCCTCGGCGCTCAGCGTGAGTGCTCCCGCAGCGATGTTCTCTTCCAAATACTACGACGTATATATTAGAACCCGGGGTCAAAGCGACGTCAACTGGAGCCGTACCTTAATCTTCTTGGTTCCAGGGATGGGGATGATGTCGTCCCCCTGGGCAAGGAGCCATGCGACTGTGACTTGGCCGGCGGTTGCCCCGTTGTACTTTGCGCCGATGGCTTTCAGACCATCGGCGATCTTGAGGATGTTGGGGAAATTGGTGGCGTTGTAGCTGGGAGATGGATCACATCAAACGACGGTAAGATGCGAGGAGAGATTAGTTTTACCGTGGAACCAGCTTCCGGAAATCGCCATCTTCAAAGTCGTCGGTGGATTTCTGGCCATCAAGTAAGCGTGATATTTCGCGTGAACCGAGTAAGACTGTACATATTGACCGGTGAGCAGTCCCCGACCGAGAGGCGAGTAGGCGACAATTTTCACCCCGAGTTCGCGGGCGGTGTTGAGCAGATTAATCTTGGGGTCCTCAATGTCCAGCGTAAAGGGGGAATATTCGACCTGAACTGCCGCAATTGGGTGGACGGCATGTGCGCGGCGCAAGGTCGAGGCCGAGACCTCGGAAAGGCCCAGATGTTTGACTTTTCCGGCTCTAAGAAAAGCGACTCAGACTCGGGTTTTTGAGTAAGGGTAGACCAGACGTACTTCACGAGTTCTGCCATTGCAGCCACCGTAGTTTCAATAGGAACCTTCGCATCGGCTCGCTGGTGAGAAATTGAGGGTAAGCCGAGATCACTGGAGAGAAGGAGCGAGATGCGTACGTGGAGATAATACAGATCTATAGTTTCCACGCCCAGTTTTTCGAAAGACGCCTCTGCAGACGCTCGGACGTTCTCGGGCGTCCCATCGAGCGAGAGGCCGGCGCTGAAGCCAAATTTGGTCGCCAGGAAGATATCCGCCCGCTTCCCGGTGCGCTTGAACCTCAAAGGGGAATCCTCTCAGCCATTGGTCGAGGATAAAGGGGAATTTTTCAAACCATTTGCCCAAGAGCACCTCGGAGTCGCCGTACACGTTCGCAGTGTCCCAGAACGTGCATCCAGCGGCATACGCGGCGTCGAGGACCTACGAAAATGTTAGATGGGAGTTACGCCGAATGACAAGAGGCCACAAACTTTGAAACGCTCCTCATCCGATTCTACCTGGCCGTAGCCCACAGAAAGACCCATCACGCCGAAGCCGATGGCTGAAAAAGAGGAATTTCCGATTCGACGAGTGGGAGACATGTTTTCAGAGAGTTGTTGGAGGTTGGAGGAGTGACATTGTCCGTGGATCGCACGAGCAGCTTATATACTCCGTCATCGCAGAGCAAGAATTCAAGAAACCCCGGACAGGAATATTGAATATTGAGACACCGGACAGGCTGAACGCTGACGAGGCCCATTGCCGAAGGAGGTGCACGGTCCGAATTACGAACGCCAGATTACGGGTGAAAGGCCTAGGTCAGATGTTCGGCACAGTTAATAAGCAGCTCGGTATTGGCTCGGCAATTACGGTAAACACCGCCCTGCGACACTTGTTCCCGACTTTCACGTTGCTCCCAACTTTCGTCAAACCAGTCAAGCCTTGCGAACCGCCATCCTATCGAGGGTAGATATCGATTAGATACAGTCCGCCGTGTTCTCTGGCCGAGTTTCTGGACGCACAATATGGGGGGAACACGTTCAAGGCGTTCCGAAGTTTTTAGCCCTACTTCCAAAATGCCCGACGGCATGTTGTTGGACGTAATCGATACAGAGATTGAAGCGAGTAGTTGTCCGACATTCGGCAATTGGCGCTGTTGAATAATCCGCTTTCGCTTACAAGGTGGTGTTTGTAAACCCGGTTTTACGGTGATTACTTCAGGTCAGTGGGCTTAATTGCCTGAGCACAATTGTCTTCGACGAACTTTTGGCCCTGTTTCTAGATGCGCAAGCTCTCTCCTCACTCCTCTCCAACTTCCTTGCATCTTTTCGTTTCCTTCTGTTTAATGAATTGGGATGCCCAAATATCGCTGGACAGATGCGACCCTGGAACTCGAGCTAGAAAGCGCGGAAGTCGCTAAGAAGCGTTCGATCCTTTAAATTTGCCTTTCCTCCTGCAACTTCGAAATCGTTCTTCTTTGCTTCCCAAATGAATGCGACTCGATTTCAATTCCGGGTATTGAGTAGCGATTTGCTCGAGTCGACTTCAATACTTCAATTCTCCGCGGAATTAACTTCGACGAACCGCGTTTCGGATTCCTCGAACCGTCGATCCGGCGCCTCCACAGCTTCTTCCCTTAGGCTTCAAGAAGCGCCGCCCTGGTACCTCATACTAGAACCCAAACCCAAGTTCGAGGGCGACTCGCGCAGAGAACTCTTCTCGAGATTAACTGTGCGATTTTCGAAGGTCAGCTTCTCTGCGCTTCTGGTCTACGTTTCACCAAACTGAACCTCCATTGACTGGATGTTGCAGCGTCCTACTGGTTCTATCATTCATTCATTCATTCATTCATATAACCTGGGCCAATCGCCTTGATTTATTTTCCCAGTGATCTTCGTCCACTATTCACTCGCGTAGATCTCACACTAGAAGCGTTCAACTTTTATCGCCATTTAGGCTGCGGTTTGGCTGTGGCTCCTAAATACCTGTCGAATTTGCTCGTCTGCCTTCCCTGTCTTGGCCCTTCTCTACCCCAAGGCGAATTTTTCTCGCAGTCAGTGAAACCGATAGTCACCATTCGACCAAAACAGTTCCAAAGGGCCTGGATCCTAATTTCGACCCTTCGTGTTGCGCGCCGAGTCATCGCCTGCCAACTCCCTCCCACTCTCTGGCGGATCATCGTCCCAATCCCCGCCCGGTCTTAGGCTACGCCCTCCCCCCTCACTCTGAACCAACAGATCGTCCGCCAAAGCAGAAAATCTGACTGAGTCTGAACTCAGACACACAGCATCATGCTGACTATCTACTCGAGTCCTGAGCACTCCATTCGTACTTCGAGGCCAACAATGACCTCGTACAAGGGGTGCCTTGACTCGGACTCACATACACGCCATTACCACTCATTCTCTTTGTCCACCGTCAAGGGCCCTCGCTCGCCCACTCCCGGTATACCTGCGGGAATGTGAACCAGTTCGTAAAGACACCCAACCTGCGCAGATTGGACTGGTCTGTACTCGGAGTTCTTGACTTTGGCGGAGGAGTCCGTCTCCACATCACGAATGTTTGGACTGCTCAACAATGACCGCATTGGTTTCTAACTCTTCTATCCCCGTGCCTGCGGTCCTTTGGATAGTTCGGCGGACATGCCGCGTGTGATGCCGGAGACGCGAAGAGCTTGCCGAGAGTATCGGCACGCCTCGGGGTGGATCGGAGCTTCGATTCGGCGGGGTGCCGGCATCGTCGTCGGGGTAAGTGGCCGTGAGGATTTTTACTGTACTATTTCGATTGTAGATTCAGGCCTTAGATCCCAGCCCACTTCGAATCTGTTGAAAGATGACTCGACCAACGGTGGTCTTCTTCAACTTTCCCCCCGAAGCCGGATAATCACCCGGGATGAGGACTAGCATCTCTGGCGCACAGAACTGTACGATTGCCTGACGACACAGTCCACATGGGGAGATGTGCGGGACATTCCGACAAACTCGTGAGTTTTCTTGGCAGGTCCATTAGATTGACCTTTCAACAGATTCGAAGTGGGCTGGGACCACCATTTTTTGTCATTCGAAACATTCAACCGATGAAATGTTGAACTCAGTGTAGATTCAGCCAATGCACCCACAGTAGGCTTGTGAGGCTGCACTCGAACCAGCAAGCGTGCAAAGGAGAGAATCCTGCAGGGGTTCACGATGGATGTTTTTACGTTGGAGGAAATTTTAAATTTTTGCACCCTGGGCTAAATAGTACAGTACTAGTATTCGAAACTTGATATCTAAACAGCAATTCGACTATACAACGACGGATGGGCTATGAGACCCTGGTTACACAGTAGAAAGTCTGGTCCATCCCAATTTCAATTCGCGTCCTTCCTTGAACCCTCCCTTCCTTCCTTCCGATCATACGACCTCAGGACCCCATGGCTCACCCTTGACGGTGTCCCGAGACTGCAGGTCCGACCCGTCGTCGGCCATGCCCATGTCGTGCATGGTGATGACGGACTTGGACACCTGGATGCCCACCGGGTCGTCGGGGCTCCGGAGATGCGCTGGGCCGCCGCGCCGGTTCCCACTCGTTGGTGTGCGAGAGGGGTGCGAGGTGTCGTTCGAGCGGCCGTCTCGTCCACGCTCTAGAGACAAGAAACCAATCCTCTTTAGGGCCGTAACGGCGAGGATGAACAAGCATGGGACGCACCGGAGAGGTTAAGGATGAAGCGCCCGCTGAAGATCATGGTGACCGCGTAACCGGGAGCAGTGCTAAGGGACGTCAATTTTCCAAGACTGCACGAGGAGTGGGACGGATGATTACTTACGCTGCAGACTGCAACGTCGAATTGCTTCCCAAGAAGAAAATCAGGTTGACGACGTTCATCGCTGCATCGCGTAAGGAAAAATCTTCGCTGGTGGATGAAATTTTACCGGTAAGCACAATGAAATACACCACGCCATCCCTGAGCATCATGGTCGTGAGCGTGTTGACGTTGGTGTGTTTAGAGCTGGCAAATTTCCACAGATAGCTCGCGCTTATGAACATCGTGACCGCGTCGAAGAATCTGGGACGAGGTCAAAGTCAAACTATCGCCGACTTGTGATGCGGACAAAACTCACAAGCAGGTGGCGTAGTAGATCGCGGCCACCCTGAAAATTGTTCAATTTAGTTTAGTTTCAGTTTAAATTTAGTTGCGGTTACCGGACGCCCGGAAGATTGCCACTTGTGCAGCTAATTCAACCCATCAGTGTCCGCTATGTCGGAAAGAGTATAGCGCACCTTCCCTAGACGAGCGGCGTTGTCTTAACAGGATGAAAAAACGCGGAATGGAGAGTAACGCACTTTCATTTGCACCGCTGGGGTCAACGGTCAACAATCGGGATACGACTGAAGGGCGAGGATATTACTCACGAATGCGTTTCCAAAATGTCGAGACGAACATTGCCTATCCATCCGTCCGTCGCGTCAATATCTGTCGCGCGTAGATAGCCCGTGAAGAAGAAGACGCACCGCGGTGCACACGAGGGAAAGCACAACAAGAATGCGCAGGACTGCCGGCGACTTGCGCGAGACTGCGTATGTCCTGTGGGACGAGGGGGCATGAAAACGCGGAAATCAAGCGCCGGCGTTTCACTTGCCGAACGGACAGGATGGCTTGCGAAGAAAGGTACAGGAACACTAGGTCCAAGCGACGTCAGAGACAAAAAATCAAGTGGGCGTGTGCGTACATTTTAATACGGGCGTCACCCAGAAAAAGCGATTGCAGGCGTCCGGGGTGAACCCGTGGTAAAAAAATCCGACTTCACGTCGTGAGGTTAGCGGTTGGGGCGAAAGTTGTTAATTGGTTTCCGCACCGACTCCGGTTGACAATGTGAGCACTCCCAAATATCGCACCAGGATGAACAGGATGCACGCGATGCTGAACAGCAAGTGAGTCAGTTCCAGGTGCCAACTTCTCCAGGCAATGTCAGACGCACGAGAGTCTGAATAGCCCGTTCTGCTTCGCGTAGAGTCGGTACTCCGCCGGGAGGGTCTGGAGGTACCTGCGCGAACGTTGTGGCTCGTTAACAACGAGCTCGAGTTTTACTTTTAGGGCATGGAAAGTACGCACTCGAACAACGCCATCGTGTAGGCGGCGACCCGCAGGTAAGCGGCCATATCAGCGGCGGAGGTCATGGCCCGTACTGCAGTTTGTGCGCCAAGGGGGGAGGTAGTCGCGTCGTTGGGAGGCGCCCTCTTTTAATATCAGTAGCTGTAGGAGTACTATAAAAGCGGAATCAGACTTGGGGACTTGCGCTTGCTCTAGACACGTTGTGTATTTGATTCACGTGTTAAAAAGTAGCCGACATGAAAAGGGATGAAATAACCCCATCAGAGCGCAACCGATTGGCAAGTGAAACGGCAAATTGTTATTGCGGTAACGCGCGAGGGGAAGCCTGGGCTCGGCGCCCAAGTTACGACTAACTAACCCTTAGCGAACTAGGCCAACTGAAGAGTCTCTGAGGACTCACAACTATGTGTTGTGTGCCCTCCTAAGCTTGAACGCGGCCCTTTCCTTTTGCAAATAAATTGTTGAAGGAAAGATCAGAACCCTAAATTTGTTCTGCGCCTGATCGGGATCCGCCATAGCGTCATTGGCGATAGGACCCCGGAAGCAGAAGGTCGCATGAGATAGCATGAGATCCTATGAGATCGTGTGCTTTTCTTTCTTTTCTTTTTTTGAATTTTTGTAGTTCCCTACCAACCGCCGGCTGTGAGCCGCCGGCGTTCCTGAGTGAGCCCTGAGTCGACGCCGCGGTAAAACGGGGGGTAACTTGTAAGAGGATACGCCGGTACTGTACTTGCAGTGCTCCCGTCCCTACCCTACACCGGAACGACGGTTAACCCTATCTCTCTCGCCAGATGACCTACCATTCCTATACCAACCAGTACTGCAACTAAATTGTAACCGTTGGCCACATGTGGGTGGGCTCCATGCACCCATATGCATCTGCTCAGTTTGAATTTGACGGCGTGACATGCAGTCGTCGACGAACGTATAAAACCACAGGTCCACAGATATCTTCTTGGACTCGTTAGTAGGGCAGGGCAGGGGAAGGCACACTTATTACCGCACAACAAAACTCTTCAGGTTTCTCCGGCCGCCGCTACAATATTAATTCGGGTGACTTCGGACATCAAAATACTCTGGATGTTCAAGTGGAGTCTTAATGAGCCTAAAACCTTCGGACCAACGCATGTTCAATTTGTAAAACATTGAGCAGCTTCCGTGAGATAGCCGACCGAATCCTTCAGACTACCGATCTATGATAGCTGCAACCTTAAAATCGAGTCCAGCTCTGGCTTCCACCAATAAAATTCTACGGGGTGTCGTACACACTCTAGTGGGGTATTCAAGTCTCTCTCCGAAGATTCTGGTGGAAAGCGGTCGAGGGTCTACCGCCACAGTGCGTGCATTCATCGATTCCTAATTCGTTCGATACTCTGGTCTCACCTCCCAGTCTCAGCGTAAGAGTGCACGCCAAAGAGGGGCTTTGATTAAAGAATGTCACAATTGGGTATACCCTGTGTGTTAAATGTACCGAATGTATATCTCCCAGTAAGTATGCAAGTATGTACTAGAATTCCGCTTTACACCATATGAATCAAAAGTCTTAGAGTTAGAACCCGGTCGCGGCGGGGGCCGCCTTGCCACGCAAATCATTCTCGTACACAGGGTTGTTGTCGACCTGCTTCACCCACAGGGGCCACGCGCGCGGGACGCTTGGCGTGCGAACATTCAACGTCAATTCGATACTTACACCGAGGTACGAGTGGTACTCACAAAGACCCGTGCACCGTAACGCTCGCATTAGCGATTTCGAGCGAGTTCAAGCTGAGGGGGGCGACGCGCCCGCCGCCGAGGAGGATGCCCTGCAGCTGGACGGTGGCGTCTTGTTTGACGTAGAAGGTGTTGAGGACGACATCGCGAATTGAAGTGGAGTGCACGGCCATGCCGTGGCCGCGCATTAACACGACCTAAGGAACGGAAGGCGAGGTTAGTACTGGTAAGGGAAGGAACACAGATAGCGTTGAAGGAAGTAGATATGTACCGAAGATCCCGTGACGAACTTGGCGGCGAGCGCGTCGCCGACGGCTTCGGTGCGCACGAGGAGGTCGTGGAGGGCGGAGGTAGCGAGCACGTTCGCCGAGAGGGTGCGGGTGTCGAAAATCGGTACGCCGACGTCGCCGACTGCGGGAGACTAACAGTTTGTTTAGGAAAAGAGTGACGGCCAGCAGGAAGCAGGGGACGCACGGTATGTATTTGTGACACAAAGGGCACGGTAGCCTGGTTGGCAAAGGGAAGAATTTCCTGGGTGTGACTGTGGACAACGGCCATGACGGTCGGGAATTTCTTGTAGATCTGGACAACAGTTAAATGGAGCCCATGGCAAATAGGAGGGTAGGACAACCTCTGAATGAATGTACCGCTCCGCGAATCCAGTGGGCACCTTGGCGCCAACGACGGAAGAGTTGAAAGTGAGGGCGACGGCGGTGGCGTTGTTAATGGCGTATCTGTAAGTTGCGCGGTGTCAAACAAAAAATGAAGGCGGACGAGGAAATGGGGTCGTACGTGACGATATGTTGCGAAGTGGTCAGGGCCGGCGCAATAGCATAGCTCCTATCGATTCACCGAGTGAGGAAGACTCGGGGAAACGGACCGAGCGGACAAACATGAAGAATTGACTGGAATTTACGGGATTGCGGACAGAGACGTGGCCGAAGGCGTCTACAACGTCCAGGAAATGCAGAATATCTAAAAAAAAGTGAGTATTTCACTAGAACAAGCCGAGAAGGAAACGCACGATTCGCATCCAGGAGGTCGATAACAGCTGCAGTCACATTGGCCGGGATTGCGGCGGCGGTAGTGGAAACTGTTGCGTCTGTGTCCGCCGCGACGAGCAACCCAAAGCCAGAGAAAACGAGGCCCGCCAGGAGGGAATTGGGTGTGAAGCGCATGGTGGGAGCTGGGAGGGGAGGGGGGGGACGACAACGGTCGGCAAAAAATGATTTTATAATCGGTTGTCATCATATAGAAGTTGATCAACATCAAAGAACCCCTCGGCAAGGCCCATCATCCCCCTCACATGAGCGACTACACTGGCCGCGACATCGTTCAGCCGGCTCAGGTACTCGAATTTCCTCCAAAAAAGTTTTTGAAGAGTTGAAAACCAATATACGAAGGCGGTAACGCGGCCCAGGAACCCAACAGGAACGTCAATAATGCCGCAATTGGATTTGGCGTCGGCTGCTGTTTGGCGCTATTCCCTTCTCTACTTTTTCCGGGTTCGGTGCCTTGAAACGGATCGTGGTTACGAAGGACCCCTGATAATAGACTTGGAGGCCAGGTCCGGTACCGGACAAAATTTTGGGATTTCGACCTTAAACCTAGGTCCAAACCGGACAAAAACGGGCGGAGTTGGTCAAAATGCTAGGTCCCAACCGGACAAAATTTTCGAAATTGAGCTCAAGTTTCAGTTGAGTTTCAGTTAACTTTTTGGGCCCAAATTGCTTCAACTGGCCAGGATTGACAAGGAGTTGGACGAACACGTTGAGAGGGCTGCAAAAACACGCGGCGGAAGAGATTTTGGGTTTTTGTAGGCCGTGGGACTCCAAAATTGCCGTTTTGGGATGCCTCACGGCAGCCAGGCTGGGTCCAAACCGGACAAAAATCGCCCAATCCCGCCAAAAAGTGTCCGGACAAAAATGCCCCGATTCCGGAGTTTTGGGATCTGGCCTCGAAGTCTATTATCAGGGGTCCTGGTTACGAAGGTAGGCCGCGTAGAGCCGCGTACTTCGTTCAATATCGGGTTTTGGATCCGCTATCATCACCCGGACCGCGGAGTTGTAGACGCTGTGCAATTGTGGTCGGGGCGGACGCCGTGTAACGGTTGCGTATATCTGTTGCGGCCGCCTTCCTGTTGGCCGGCCGCCCTTTGGGCAAACAGCGGAAAAGGGGAAGCCGTGAGGCATTTGATTTGACTTCATTTGATTCCAGTTGGGTAACTACATATGTATTGGCAAGAGGGCCACGGTAGCAGTGCCACGACTGAGAAGTGTTGGTATAAAAGCCTGTTTTTTCTGCCGCCGCAGTAGTGAAGAGGATTGAGTCCTCGAGGGTTGAATGCCGTAAAACCTATCGTTCGTCAGTAACATAATGCCCTTCCTTCCTTTCTATCTTTCGGTTCGGAAAAAAACAAGATGCAACTTCAATCGTACTTTTATGAATCCGTAATCCGCTTACCCGTTCAACCTCGGCCCCCAGGCCGTCCCACCCGGTTAATTTCCCGACGGTTAGACGCTTTCAATCCAATGTTGCCTTGCCCTGTCACAGGGACAAGAAACCCTGGACCGAATATTTTCACTGATCCTCACTGATTTTCACTGCAACTGATTTTCAGGTCTCTGGGAAATAGGCGAGTCTTTGGCCGTCTCGCCACTTCTAACGGTTTACACGGGGGGCAAGGACCCAGGCACATGATTTTCATGTGCTTTATCGCACATGCACCAGAGATAATGTGAACAAAGGAAAACAAAGGGAATAAATATTTATTCTCTTTGTACTCCATCTACAGTGCATGTGCGAGTGATATGCATTTAAGGCACATGAAACCATGTGCCTGGGTCTTTGCCCCCCGTGTTAGGGCGTTAATATTGGTTCGGGGCTGGGTAGGAACATCGCCAGACATCGCCGTTATGTAATCGCCTTGGCACGGAACGTACCGCATTCAACTTTTCAATCGAAATCCTCTAGAACTGTAGACACGCATGGAATTTATGAACGCTTTTCGTTATAGCATCCAGTGATGTTTGGCATGCTTTCCAGCCAGTGCTGAATTGGAGAACCCAAGAAGGGTCCGGTTTTTATTCAGTTGCGGTCAATTTCAGACGCACCCCATGATACGGAGAAATCATCGATTTCATGGCACTGACCATGGGGCACAGATGCGTTGCTAACGCAGTGGCCTGAAGATGAAACTTACTGCGTAATAAACCACTTCCACGTGCACTCGATTTTCGTCCATGGCCAGTCAAGCTTCACTCAGCTCCATCCTTCTCCCATGAGATCCATAATGTTGGACAAACCCTCACTACACACCCTGATCGTCAACGATGCTGCAGTTCCAGCAGACCTGTTACCGTGGCGATCAACCTCACTGAGCTTGAGTAAGGTCTGGCCTCACTACGCTGTAGATATGATGGCCTCTGGTCGCAGGTGGTGTTTAATAGGAGGGATTCATGTGGAAGACGGGTGGTATGGTCTCATCCAGTACTGAGTAAAGTTTCTTGACGAACCTGATTCACTGACAGGAGATCGCGTGACCGCGTTTGATCATCGGTATTGCCGCGCCGGGGCAGCCGAACGCACAGCCTCCTTGCCGACCTCCGACCTGACCATCACGTCAAATTCCTGCATCCCTCACTGTCTTAGTCTACAGATCCCCCCGCGCCATGAACGTTGAACTCGTGTAGCTCGACACCCGATCTAACAACCGTTGGGCGGGTGCGCTGCCCCCCTTCACTTTCGTGCTTCGCCTGCTGCTCTTGGACGTCTTAGTCTCCCGGGATTGTTATACTTGCGAGATGCGATGTGGCTCTCACTCAATTTTCATCTTGATCTAACATCTGCTGCCTCATTATCTCGCTCCACACTTGCATCGACTTTGCGAGCTGGAAATCAGCAGGTTTCTCCCATCGGACGCCATCGCTTTCCCTCGTCTGTCCCAACTTCCCCCGTTCGAAGACAGCTTCGTATTCCGTTCTCGAAGACGGCCACCGCGGATCAAGCTTATTGTATCCAATCCTCCTCCACCATTGCGGCGTACCATGGCGATGAAGCTGTACTCGGCGATGAGGCCTGCCGCGGCTCTAGCATCAAGGACACAGGTACAAAAACGCGCTGACGCACCGCGTGGTTTACCGAGCTAGAACCGCACCACAGAAGGCACAGTGGCATTACATCTGCATCCTGTGGTAAGAAGCCTTCAACTTCGTTGGTTTGAGTTTGCCTTTACTTACGCGACTTCTATATCGTAGAACTATTGTTCCTGGGAGCACTCTCGCGTCGTCGTACGTAGCAATTATCCTGGAGGGGTCCGCAGACCCATGTTAGACCTCTCCATCGATAACTCGCGACTCGTTCCTTGTTCACGACTTAAGGAAATGTCCTCGTCGGGCTATCGGTTCCGCCCCCGCGCTTTCTCCTCGTCCTACTCCTCCCAACGCAAGACGTTCAATGAGACTCTCCACCCTGGGAATTCACACCAGTGTAGAGGAGTTCGGCGGGGGCTCGTGCTCAGAAGGACTCGTAAGCTTACTCCATAGTCACAGCCGGCAAGTGCCATGGCCGCAGCTTCATGACATTTGATCGGCCATGGCGTTGGCCAGGCGTTGGTTGGGCATTGGCCAATTTCTTTGCTCTTTTGTCTTCTGGCTTGGCGGAATGCAGTGCGGCAGGTCTTTCGTCACATGCCCTGCGAGCTCTGATTTTCTGCGCTTCAGGTCACGAACCCCCACTTCCACAAGGGCTCCTCAAAATTCATTTCCGCGGCCTCGCAATGCTCTTACCCGTCGATACCCTTGTGTCCTCGCCAAAACATTTCAGCGGTTTCTTCTGCGTTCCTCCCGCAATTTGGTAAACCCAATTTTAGACATTCACCGCCGCTCTGCCTCCGCCGAGATACTTACCATAGGATGTATTTCTTTTCTTCTTCAACGCCGTTACAGGGTAGGAATTAATGCTGACTCGTTTTGAAGTCACCCAGCACACACCTGTTGCTAGTTTCTACTCGTGCCCCGTTCCCCAAAAAAAACTTCTTTCACTTTCTCCAGGCACGCATGACGTCCAATCCCCAGACCTTATTGACATTCATCGCGCGAGATGAAGTCTCCGACGACATTCTGTGAGTGTTTTTGGTACATGACGTCGACCAATATTCCAGTTATAGACCTGTTGAGCCGCGCTGTTCCTCCGCAAGCAAAACTATGGCTCCACAGGCCTACTTAACTATCCGCCTGTGTCAATGCGGTCTGCGATCCCTGTAGTGTTGGGAGTTTCGTTGTCGCAGGGACTAGAGTGATGCACTTTCTGGGTTGCAAACGCAAGCTGGGCAAGTACTCACCTCATGGTCTCCTTCTGTTTCCTTGACGGGAGCGATCTTGTTAAATAGCTCCACAGATCGCCTCGTTCGGTATACATTCCTATTGTGGGACAAGTCAAAGGCAAGGTCCCTTTTCATTCAATCCTCTCGTTGCCTTGGTCATTTGTCTGTTCTACCCTGTCGAGCGACTCCACCGCTCCATGATTTCCTTACAGCTCGACGCACGCTGGCCTGCATAATGGTGGGAAACCCCTGTCCGAAAACATATAAAAGAGAGGTCAAGTTACTCTCCAACCTCGAACACATCCTTTCGTAGTTCAAGCTCTCTCACAAACAATATGTTCTCCAAGCCCTCCGTTGTCGTCGCCTCTGTGCTCATCGTACGCGGCGGGCCTCCTTTGACCTCCTTCCCAATGATTGACCTCTTTTCCAGGCCCTTGCTGCCGCCATTCCCAACGGGACTCCCCCGCCCCCAGTGACGCCCCCCACCTCGCCCCAGTGCTGCAACAGCGTCGTCCCCTCGTCCAACGCCGCCGCATCGGCGGTTGCCGCTCTCCTCGGCCTCGACCTCAGCGGTATCAGCGTCCCGGTTGGGTTGAGCTGCTCCCCCATCACCGTCGTCGGCAACAACTGGTAATTCACCGTTCCGTTTGCTCGAAAGATTTTTCTCTGACGCCCTTGATTAGTGGTTCCACCACCGTTACCTGTGATGCCCCCGAGGAGGAGTGGGGTGGTCTCATTGCCATCAACTGCATCCCCATCACGGCCTGAGTATTTGTAATCGATACGTTGTTGTTGTTGTGCCCCTTCTACCCGAGGCGCGAATACATACTTTTTCTGTTGATTTAACCATTACGGCCTGAGTGATCCCGACGATGCTTTGCATCCTGTAATTGTTCTGGATTTGTTGTACCTACTACCCCTTCCACCTAGGCATTGATTCGTGTTCAATGTCGCTGGTTTTAAGAAACAAAACGTGTGAATTGACGGAGTTGGTGAGAAGAACGCAAACTTAAGTCCTACTAGTATTAAGTTCTATAATACTGTACTGTTTCGACGAAGTGTTCACAAATTCGGCAACATTAAATGTCCGAGATGGCCGATCAGTTTCCTCTTGATTTAAGGTCATTTTTGCACACCTCAAAGAAGAAAAAGGGGGATTCACACCGGCGGCCATAGTCTCGCAGTTTGCGAGGGACTTGGAGTTGAACGAAGACGAACTCCGAAAGACATGATCTGATGTTTCAACCCGTCGGCCTCAGCTGCTCCCCCATCACCGTCGCCCGGAACAACTGGTATTTAGCCGTTCAGTTTCCTACAATGATTTTCTCTGACGCCGTCGATTAGTGGCTCCACCACTGTTACCTGCGATGCCCCCGACGCGGAGTGGGGTGTGTACTCATTGTATTTTCAACAGACTCTAGTACTGCTAGTACTGAATAAATCCCTAGGTGGTCTCATTGCTATCAACTGCATCCCCATCACAGCCTGAGTCAGAAGAACGAGTCATGGTTGTGGCAGTCCCGACGTTGTTCTGAATTTTTGTACTTGTTCTGAATTTGTTGTACCCCAGCCACTAATTTGTGTCCAATGTCGCGAATATATTCCTTTTGTGCTGGTTTTAACCAGGAAACGCGTAAATTTACCGAGTTGAGATTCGAGAAATTAAGTATCACCGTTGTGTGAGGAGTATCGGAACCAACCATACTTCAATTAACCCCCACACTCAGCCCATCCACGCGCCGTTTAAAAACCAACATAAAAAGGATTCATTGGCAACATTCAACATGAATCAGTACCTGAGCTAGAAGGGGTCCGACTTCGAACAAGTACAGAATTCAAAGGGATGCAGAACAATGTCAGAAAACGGAAATTTCTGTCAATTCCTACTCGATTTGGTGAGACTGTGGTAAATTTTGATTCACGTTGAGCAAGTTGAGGAATGAGTTGAGGCTGTAGCCAGAGGAGCTTTTCGGTATTCAGAGATCCTTGAGGCTCAGGAATTTTGACTTCATAACCCCCAAAAAACCCGATTTTTTTTCTGACCCTTGCAAACACTTTTTGTTTTTGTTTTGAACTATTCCGCAACTGTACCAAGCTTCGAATTTGCTGCAACCCACCACAATGTCAGTCGAAAAGGATCGGCATCTTCAAAGCGCACGAGGACCTCTCGACGGAAGAGTTCATGTCGCGGTTTACTGAAATGGGCAGGCAGTTGGCGACAGTGCCCACGTTGCAGAAGCACATGACGTGGAAGGAGGTGGAGTGTTGATTTTGTTGAGCATAAACTCCCGATTAACAGTTTCTAGTCGTTGACGAACAAGGAATTCGGTTCCCGACAGAGGATCACGTCGCACTTCTCGTAGGGGGAGAGCTTTGCACTGAGAGTGTATAAGATGCGGATCTGGAGACCAAGACGATTGAGGACATGCGGAAAGTATGCTTAAGAATCAATCCTTTGAGGTCGAATTGACGGCCTCACCAGATTGCACGGGACCCCAAACTCAAGGAGATCGTCCAAAGAAGAATTAAGGAGATAGGGTTTGGGCAAGGACGCATGGTCTTCACGGCCGATATCGTGGGCACGCACGGTTGACAAAGGGCGTGCATGTGCCTCATGTAGGATCTCAAGGAAATTATTCTTGGTTCGGAAACAGGGCGCATACCAATCGAGGTTCACCTCAGATAGCTACAGCAAGCGATGGAAATTAGACTTACCCAGTTTTCTTTTGGCGAGCCACAAATGCCTGTCTAGGGGCTATTCTGACCTAGATATGAGCTACACAGATCAACACGGATTCAGACAGAGCTGAGTCTAGGGAGGGTCGGAACGCAGTGATACACGCTAGTTCGTGCTGCAAGGGTCATTGTATCTGATTTTGGCGCACAGTGGACAGAATATGCCTTCAAATAATGTATGGACTCGAATTAGGAACTGACTCGACATGCGGCAAGCTTTTGCAGCCTCCGCCCGAAAGCACACAGTTTGCCACTCGTCCACCGGCATCCATCCCCTCGAAGTAAGCGCCGTGGAGGAATCCTATTCCCGTTTAACGTAAACGTCGTTAGGTTTCCAAAAGGATCGTATGATCATGACTTACCGAAATACTTCTGGCTCATCGCCTCGCCGGAGAACCAAAGCCGCTTGCCCACGTTCGCGCGGAGGTTGGTATGGTGCGGACTGACAAAGCTCGCGGGCCAATTGCTGTAGCTCCCACGGTACAACGGGTCAGAGAACCAACGAGGGAAGAAGAACGCTGTTGGCGCGGGGATAGTGGTGTTTGGGAACATGGTATGCAGGACATCGAGGACTTCCGATTGGACTTGCGCGTCAGAAAGGGCTTCAATGCGCTCCGAGTAGTCCCCCTATAATTGAGAAATAAATGCATAAGTGCCGAATGAGACTGGAGACACTCACCACGACAGTAGCGAAGATTATTCCCGAGCCAGGGATAAAGCCTTCGAGATCCAAACCTTGCCATACAGGGTATCGCCCACGTTCTTTGTCCGCATACAGAGCAAACTGGGGTCTGGTCAGACCAGAAATAAAACAAGGACGAAGTGATGCACCTGTGTGTCAAACCAGAACTTCTCTTCGAATTGCAGGAATATTTTTGTGTATGTGGCCTACCGCTCAAAAGTTCAGTGCTATTTGTCATGGGACACAACCCGGCGTGCACCATTGTCATGCTCTCGATTGCCTCCTGCTTCCACATCGGCAGCACTGGCTCGAACACGACGTCGTCGTTCTGTAGCACTCCAAGACTGAAGGTGGAAATTGCGTAGTCGGCGCTGATACGTGTGCCATTCGCCAGCGTAACGATGACGCCGTCGCCGGAATGCCCAATGGTGCGTACCGTCGCATTTAGAAGGACTTGTTCTGGCTTGAGGAATGTCTCCGCTTCGGCTTGGATGAGATGCTTAAAGCCGCGCTGGTCGATAGAGAGCAAGTTGTCGTCGGCGAACCCGCCTTGGTCAGGGTCGAACGTGAAGTTGTTCGCCTGCAACGTCGAAGCTTTGGTCGAAGGACATGACCATACATAAAGAAGCAGACTCTTACCCAAGAGGAGGCAATCCAAGACGTCTGCTCGGGCGTCTGTGCATATTCCCAGTCCTATAATTATAAACCAGGTCACAAACGCAGTAATGTCTGCTTCATCGCGCGAATACGCACAAACTGAGCTCAGGGAGAAAGAATTAGAGGACCAAATCCTTCTAAAACGCGAGAAATCACATACCACGTAGTACTCGGTGACCATTTCCGCCGGTGTTTTCGGCTTCACGCCGATGAGGGAGTATCCCGTCCGGCAAGTCGCATCCACTTGCTTTGTCGGCACCCTTCCACCTATCGGTGGGTGCCATATAAGTGCCCAGCATTTGAGTTGTCGATGATGCTCAAACTCGTACGTACCGCCTACGACAGTCAGATTGGTATATGCGTCGACAGCATTATTGAGGACATCCAAATAGTCAGTCTTTCCAGTCTCGTCGTATGTCACTGATGCAAAATTGAAATCAATCCCAAGGGCATGCACACCGCAACGTTATCTGTCGTTTACGTTTGCGGTGTGTGAATTTCGAAACAGAACTCACCGACAGACCCATAGAAGTCACTTTCCTCCGTTTTCACTCCGTGCTCCCGTGCGAGCGTCAGGATCGGATTTGCGGGTCCATCGCCCTCTTGTGTGCCTTGGATCCAGTTCGCACCGAGCTCGATGGTCGCGCGCTTTCCCTCCGCGCCAAACTCCATGCTACGCATCCGTCCGCCGAGCTCGCCGCGCGCCTCGACGATCAGAAAGTTGGTGATGTTTTTCTCCGCCAGCGTACGCGCCGCGATGATACCGGAAACACCCCCTCCAAGGATGAGCACGACCTTATCATTCTTGGTGCTGGTGCCATGGATTTTGGGCGTTGAGGTAGCCAGCGCGAGACTGGCTACGGTCACAGCGAACAAGAGCTGAACAATATGCTGCATGAGAGGTCGAGAGGGAAGTTAAATGTCATACTTGGCTTTTATGCGGGGCGTTGTGACGGAGATAGTCATCTTGTGGGACCCCGGCTATTTTTCTATGCCCGTTATGCTTACGCATGCCTATGCGCTCATCAACATCATGCACAACCATCATGTTCCGTTATTTCCGTAGTATACATTATACCTGGCTGTCAGTAGTTACGCTCTTCGGTCAATCCACCACTTAAGCCAGTTCCCTCCCGTCTGAACGTGTGCCGGATCTCGACGCCTCTCGCATCCGTTACAGGCGTCCTCGGTAGAATCAAGATGTCCGACGCCACCGTAAATTCAACCTGCCCTGAAAGTCCTAGAATTGTTGGAAGGAAAGAAGAGTCGTTAGACGTTGACCCTGTCAAGTGTTTTTTGGAACTCGTAATATAAACTTTCCAGCTATAGACTTGTTGAGCCGCGCTCTTCCTCCGCAACCAAAACTCTTTCCCCGACAGATCCACCTGGCCGTTGCCTGGATGAATGTGGTCTGCGATCCAGTGTTGGAAGTTTTTTGTTGTCCTGGCGGGTAGAAGGACGCGCCCTCGGGTTCCAAACGCAGGCTGGGTGGGCCACCCCGTCTGTTTTCTTTTTTTGACGTGGAATAAGAATCTTGTCAATAGCTCCGCAAATCGCGTTACCTCAGGGTTCTGTTGATGTTCTTGGATGTCATGGGGCAAGTCGACACCTGTCATAAATTCTCATCGGGGAAGCTTGCTCCACCTATTCTGTCAACGATCAGTCGAAAGTGCAAAGTTCTGGTTTCCCGCGGTGGCACGATCAAATTACCATACTTACATGGACTTCTGCACTCCCACGGAAGTTAGATCAGTGCCGCATTTCCGCTCTTGAATCCTTCAGCTGTGGAGGACGTCAAACCGCTGGGATCAATTCTCTCCAGAGAATCTCTAGAGACGTCAATAATAGTGTAAAGAAGCAAATGAGGAACAGGTGAAAGCTGTTAAGTACAGAGGGAGGTCATAACACTCATTACCCTTAACAACTGAAGATTCTGTGGGTACCTCAAGGTTGAACTATCAGAGGAGATGCGGACATGCCGCGATACCCAACACTCCAGTGTCCAGCGGAGATGATTTCATGGATAGAGGATGGAAAAAATCTAGCCGGTCCATTCTAAGGTCCTGAACAATGAAAGGACAACATTATCTTTCGGCCCGCTAAATATTCTACCATCCGATTCTCTGAGGGAGTCTCCGCCCCAGCGGATTTGATCTTCGGCAGCTGTGAGATGTCAGTGGCGTCACCCTCGCACGGGAGGTGGACCAAAAGTGGGACGAAAAATCAACATGCCGATGGTGGAAGTTGATCTTCTGATCCATTGATGTGGCGTTATCACCGGCCTGCAGCGGCATCGACACTGCCGCACTTTTATTTTGGTGATCCGGCTCGGACATTAATGTAGGACCTCCACCACCATTGGGCAACTTCGGGCCTTCTATGATCATTAAGACGGAGTTCGATTTCAACGCGCTGAAGAGAGCAGCCGAGTTCAACTCCTCGGAGACACTAGTCTCTCTAGACAGACACTCTATAAAAGTTGTGCTCGTGCCCCGCGTTATAGAGTCTGTTAGTTACCACGTCAAATAAGCGGCTTCCGACGTTATCAAAATTAATGGCCGATGCACTGGTTGGGAGATTCAAATTTTTCAGCACAATTTATGGTGAAAAATGTTGTTTGTTTTTTAGACATTTTTCACCGAAAAATTAGGTGGCAAATTCAAACCTTTTTCACCATGTTTTGCCTTTCTTTTGAATTTTTTACCTCGAGCTTAAAAAATGGTGAAAATGATTTGAGTTTTTCACCCATTTTTTTGGTGAAAAATGTCTAAAAAACAAACGACATTTTTCACCGTATATTGTGCTGAAAAATTTGAATCTCCCAACCAGTGATGTACAACCAAACAACACGTGGATTTTACTGTATTCCACGCATCGACGCCGGATGGGACGTGTCATTTGGTACTAAGAGTCATTGGAGATCATGCCGAGTGTCTTACTCCAGGATTAGAGGGTGCAAGGCCTTTTTCTGCGCACTTCGGACATCAAGCGCTCTTTTCGGCCGAAAGGGCGAGGAAAGTTGTAATTTCAGTGGTTTAGTCAATCTTGTCCTTGGATTTATGGTAGATGTATTGTGTCATGTAATGGCAGGCATTTAGAGTACAGAAACACATCCTTGTGTCCGTGCTGCGTCAGAACAGGTCCGAACGCGTTAATGGACCGCTCACGTGGTTTCCCAAAATGGAAAGCTTACATAATAACCCTGCGAGCCTATTACGATGGCGTGGTAACCACAGGACTACGGAGACACTGGTCCTGAAGGTAAATCTTCCACGTTTACCACATTTATAACATGGCAAGGAGGCATAAGGTCGCAAGTAGTGTTAGTATCCGCTGATAAAATACTGTACTACTGTACTATTTCGACCAAGTGTTCAGGTGACGGTGACACCCGATTTTTTTTGATGTGTGCTAAAATCGCCTTAAACCAAAAGAAAATTTATCGGCCATCCCGGAGATCAAAATTTTCTAAATTGATGAACACTTGGTCGAAATAGTACAGTATTTCATTCAATTCGGATGTCACGCGTCACAGGGGCAAAAATATCAGAACTTTTTCGAACTTGCCACAGGTCACCGAGGCCATATTCGAACATGCGAAACAAGTCACAAAATTCATGGAAAATGGCTGAAAATGCAATTTTCGCGTGCGGGGCCCATTTTGCCTCAAAAAACCACAGAAAAAAACTAGTTTCAACCAATACAGCTTTTCATTGGTTAAATTCCACCGGTCCTCACCATATTGGTTAGTTTCCGCGCTATTTCGAAGGCTTTTCTGCTGTCCGGCCCGCGCCAAATATACGAACTTTTATTTGTGTCACAGTCCGCCAGGCCAATATCCGAACTTCAAAATTCGAATTTTTGTGTCACAGGTCACAGTCAGTTAGAATTGAATGAAATGGTACAGTAACTCCAGAGATCTTCTGGGCTCACGTTGGGAACGTCCGCGAGAGCGACACCGTCTGAGAGATTGCAAGGGATCTTGACGGGATTCGCAAAGAGAGCCGTCATGGAGACGACGAGAGTTTCCTTTTCACTAAACCCACGTGGAACAACATATCCTTGGCTTTCAACTTTGCGGCTCCTCGTGGTACCCTCTATGTCAATGGCTGGCACTTTGGACGCAAAGAACTTGGTCTCAACCACGGTGCTCCCATTTACGTTTAGCAGATTCCTGTCCTCCCTCAGTCCGCAAGTCACTATCCAGTCCTGGAAGTGATTTTAAACCACCACGGAAGCAACAAAATCCTCATCTTGTTGTGGGCACTGAGGGGGCTCAACCTTTTGCCTTAAACCCAAGGCAACTAAAACAGATGCGATTGGGGCAAAATGTCGGAGCTTGAGCTCAACAAACGCGCCACCATCGCGTTGAGCAAGCTAGCCACCATTGCGATTGTCCCCGCGCTTGGGTAGTGTTAGAATAACAACCGATTCCGAAACACCCGCACTGCGCCGGGCGTTCATCCGGCCGCTGATCATGAGGCGGTACCTCATCCCGCAACATTCACCGCCCATCCATAGCCCCACTAGGGATTCACACCGGCGGTCATAGTCTCGCAGTTTGCAAGGGATTTTGAGTCGAAAGAAGACGAACTCCGCAGACATGTTCTCGACATGCAAAAAGATGACCCGCACCGTGAACCGTGAGTACCGCATCGCACGACTGACTTTCAGCCTCCCGTTGATAGATTCCACCTGAAGGGTAGGTAGGTAGGTAGGTAGGTAGCATTACACGGCACGGTCCGAATCACGAACACCGGTTTCCAGGGATTATCCTGGTGTACAAAGCAAGTAAAATTACACCATCGCCCCTGGACTGCCCTCAGCCCTCTAAGCCCCATAACGCAGATCCCACAGGTTTCCCCGTGCCCCACGGTAGAGCCCAGCCAACAGAGAGCAGTAAAAAGTGTCCTAGAATCAATCAGCTTCAACCCAGACCCAAACACTCTACGGACGTCGCAACGGAACCGCGTAAAACTCTTGAAGGACCTCATGCATATACTTTTCAACCAGGACAATGGTTGAGCGCTCGTGAATAATGGCTTTGAGAAACTCAGCAGTTGTGAGTTGTACCATTTTCTCCTGCAGCCTGGGTACCGCGCGGAAGATTTTGTCCAGAAATTTAGCACGTAGGTCAAGAACTACTGGGGAGGCTTGACATTCTATTAGCGCGTGCTCTGGACTCTCGAACTCCGTGGTACAAAACCAGCAGGTGCGCTCATGTCGGGGAACTGGTTGGTGAGCATGATCAACATACCGTAACCTTTCTAAGGTCAGCAAGTGGGTCGACAGCATGATGGAAGTCAGAGCTTCGCGATGCGCTGTTGCATTGACCATGGAAAGGTAGTGCCTTAAGTAAAGAGTCTTTTGAACGGCAGGTTTGTCCTTCTGTGGCTCTCGCCTTCCTTGCAACATATAGAGTTTCTCTGATTTGTTGACTTCTTGCTGAATCCAGTTCTCAGTAGATTTTTCCACGAGCTTTCGATATGCTTTGACGCTACGTTCTGTAGCATTCACAAAATCGAACGGGGGAATTGAGAACTTCAGTTTCTTCCCGGCGGTGAGTAGATCCCCGGCCGACCATCTCTTCCCTGCCGCGGCAAGTTCAATTGAACCATTGAGACAAGCGCGAGCAAGGTTGGATGGTAATGTCCGACCCGGTGAAACGGCGCAACAACAATGTACCGACATCTAGCTGGATTTTGCAATTTTTAGCGCTAGTTAAATGCAAGGCATACTAGGCTTCGAGTTGTAACAAGCTAGCTTTCTAATAGGTGCAATATTCCTATTGGGGCTCTGTTTGGTGATATAAAGGAGGGTCAGAGTGAGCTCCGGCTGCTGACCGTAGTACAAACTTAGTGCTAGGCGCGTGAACAAGTGTTACACTAGGGGAGTATACACATTAAGGAGGATTACTATGGTCTAGTACCTCGTAGTGTGGGCTAGCGCGCCAATAAACGACTTCCAGAGAGCACAGGATAACAAGAGTTACCAGCTAGCGTAAAGAGGAGAGACATACAAATAGCTAGTGTGCAGCTAGTGGAATAGCACTGAGCTAGGGGCCATGTTCCATAAATAACTTGGCGCTAGCTTCGGGTTTATCGGGCTAGCTGGCGATAGCGACGGCTAGGAGAAACTGTCGGCATGAGAATATGCCGAGTGATAGATCAGGTGATCGACGCGACGCGTTTGAAGGCAGCCAGCTGCACCAAACAAAATCAAAGAGAGGCATTTCAGAAGAGATGGCACAATGCCTGAACGACTAGATGTTCAGTCCGTGCGGAGACGGAGGATTGGTGAGCATGCAATGGCGGGAATGGTATTTCCGAGTCGTTTGCAAATACAAGAGAGGCCGGGAGCTGTAAAAGCTGTACGGAATTGGCAATATACCCAGCCTAGGCCCCCAAGATGGTCAGCTAGCTGACTGTCTGGCAAGCCTAGCACCCGATAGAGCCGGCTAGCTCGCCGTAGGGGAGCTGCACGGACCAGTTTTGGACTCTTTTTACTCATTTCACTTTACCTCATCTCTTTCTCTCAACTAGTATAAAAAGGACATGTAAATACCGCTGAAAGACCAGTTCATACCCCGCTCATCGTCACGATGATAAGGGTGTGCTCAGGCCTAGCTAGCGGAGATAAAGTATCTTCTTCGTTTGTAAAGTCTATAGAAATCGAATCAGTGTTGTTGGATCCACAAGTAACTGTGTGAACTAATAAGCAAAGACTCGCGTTGGGAGCTTGTGAGCGGCAACGACCTCCACGTATAAATCGGGACCGAGCGCACAAAGAGAACATTTGAGAGTTGTCGTTGACTTCGTGGTGGACTTCGCAAGGGCTACGCATTGGGTGACTAGGAAATGCCTCCCGTAAAACGGACTACGACCAGCACAGCACTTTGGTAGAGCTCCTTGGTCAATTCATTGGCCGATTAACGAAGCTTGAGTGAACCCTCTAGGTCCAGTATAAGCCCAAGTGTTAAGGAAAAGAGCTTAGATTCAAGGTTCTAAGTCGGCACCCAAATATCTGTTGATCTGGGATCGTCATAGAGGAGAGAATAGCTGGCGCAGCATAGTCCGTAACTGGAAGTTTTCAGAAGACGCTTTATCACCTCGCCTAGGACGACGTAGCAATCTATGTCCGCTTAGTAAAAACCCTTTTTACCCCAACCCGTTCATTCCAATCCCTTGGAAAGACTTGTTTTGGTCAAACGGTTGAGCTAGCTCAGAGATTGAAGTGTTTGTTGGGATAGTTGAGGCCATAAATCATCGCTAGTGCACTAGGGAATCAAACCAGCAGTCGCATACTACGACTCGGGACCCGAACTCACTAGGAAGACGCGCTAGTCTTAGTGTTATAATCATAAGGGGATTGGTGTGGTGTGTTAGGTTTTAGGTGTGGTGTGTTAGTGTTCAAGCTAGCCCATACTTTAGCTTAGCTAGCCTCAATTCACTGTCAGCGCATCTTGCCCGTTTCACCGGTGTGGGTGAAGGAGCATCCCGGGTATAATGATACGTCGGACGTTGTAATCACCTCCGACTGAACAGCACGCAATGTCAAGTTCCCACACATCGGTGTCCATCTACTCCGCCTGATTATTTTGAACCCAGAACATCTATGATGCAAGTCTGTCAGTTCTTTTTTCACAGGAACCCACGCAACTGGTATGAATCCTTCAGTTCAGACGGATACCAGTGACGTCGAGGATAAATTGAGAATTTCCCAGGTTTAGTTCTACATGTTAAACGTCTTTCTCCGCCGCAGTATTCGTTGGTGAGATTCAAGGAGAATTTTGGGACGCGTGGATTCTCCTTGTTTTGCCATCGGACCACAACGGCTCCCCCCTTGAGAATAACCTTGATCGATCCCGACCCTTGGTACGCGCCCGCTTCATGGTTCTCGTTACGATGACTGACATGGGAGGAGTGGAGTCCCAGCATACATCATGCCATCCATCCATTAATCATCTTGCTTTGCCGCAGCGCTAGGCGCACCGTTTTTCCGTTTTTATGCTGTCGAACAGCTCCACTCTTCTATTATTTGAACATTGCCGTGTCCTGCGCAGCCGCGGGAACCTCGTCAAACAAAACGTATAAAAGGGACGTCGAGTTACTCTCCAACCTCACTCGTAGTTCAAGCTCTCTCACTCACAAACAATATGTTCTCCAAGCTCTCTGTTGTCGTCGCTTCTGTGCTCATCGTACGCGGCCGGCCTCCCCTACCCCTCGTCGCCATTATTAACCTTTTTACAGACCCTTGCTGCCGCCATTCCCAACGGGACTCCCCTCCCCCGGTGACACCCCCCACCTCCCCGCAGTGTTGCAACAGTGTAGTACCCTCCAGCAACGCCGCTGTATCGGCGGTTGCCGCCCTCCTCGGCCTCGACCTGAGCGGCATCAACGTGCCCATCGGCCTCAGCTGCTCCCCCATCACCATCGCCGGGAACAACTGGTAATTCACGCTCCAGTTTCCTCCAATGACTTTCTCTGACACCGTCGATTAGTGGCTCCACCACCGTTACCTGCGACGCCCCCGAGGAAGAGTGGGGCGGTCTCATTGCCATCAACTGCCTTCCCATCACGGCCTGAGTAGTCACGGCGTTGACGTTGTTCTGCATCTGCACAAATCCATTACGGATTTGTACTCGTTCTGAATATGGTGTTGTTAATACAACACATCCCTTTTGTCTTGATTTAAAAACGCGGGAATGGCCATGGGCTGAGTTGGCAAGTTCAAGTATATATGACGCCGGCACCACGCGGGAATGGCCATTGGCTGAGTTAGCGAGTCCAACTATAGCATGGATGGTCGCGATACTCTTCAGAGTCAAATGCGCCCGATAGCAACGACAAAGGAAGAATTCGCGGACACCAGTCCCCAGTCCTAATGGAAGCATCCGAGTCTTTGAATACGATGGGACTCAACGGGTACGATACATTCCAAGTTACTTTTAGACCTGGTCGGATCCCTGCTCGAGATCGCTGTATGGCAACTTCAAAGGAAGGACGAGTAATACAAATAAGAAGGAAGGCACTCGACAGTAGTATAAAGTATTTTATGTGCTCTCAGTTGCGAACCTGAAACGCGGTTTGTCGCGTTCAACTTCGTGGTTCATGTTCAGGTTGGTTAACCGGGTCCGGATTCTCATGAATTGATCTTCACACACATGTTCGAACGGCCAAACCAATTCCCTTGTCTGCTGATCCAATGGCAACTGATTAGGTTACAGAACACCCGCATCAGCGGCAGCTAACCAAACCAAACCCAGAGTCAGTTTGGACTGCCAAGAGGCGGGCTGTGAGCGTCATTGGGAGTGTAAAGGCCGATTATGTGACCCGGTGTTTCCCCCGGTCGCGCTTTCGTGGTTCTTGGTTAACACTTCAATCCAAAGTTGAACCGTGAGAATTGTGTAGATGCCGGGCATCGGCGGGCCCGGCGAATTCTCGGCATGAAACACGAACGCAACAAACAGTGTTTCGAGTTTGTGCAACCGCACAACACATAGGTATAAAACGCGAATCGTGGTCCGATAGGTATTACCGTGACCTCGGGGAGGGGAGGGTGAGTTTAGTCGTGGTATGTGTTTATGATATCCCAGTGTATCGGTTTTCGGATTGGGTTTCGGTTTCGGTTTCGGTTTGTGTTTGAGTTGTTATATACTTAGGGGCCACCAGGCGCTTTCTGAATTAGAATCACTCACTCACTCACTGACGTTGATGAACTTGAAGTTCGCCAAGGTCGGGGTCGGGGTCGGGGGAGACTTGAAATTTGATGCTAATCCGGGCTACATTGAAAGTAGTTTCAACCCACCAACCAACCAACCAGCTGCGAGCCGACTTGGACGGTTGACAGGTCGACGCACGTAGTAAGTAATTAACTACTGCTATGCTACTGTAACTTAGAGATTGAAGTCGAAGTTGAACTTGTTGAACTGTGCTAACCTAAAGATTGAAGTTGAAGCTTGAAGCTTGAAGTTGACCTTGGACCTCAGGCTGACTGTCGAGCGGTGTCGAGCGGTGTTCATATCCGCAAGCGTCGGGATCGGCGTCCGCGTCCGTGTCCGCGTGCGTCATGTACTTAGTGGGATCGATGGACTGGGATCGGCCGAATTGGATGAGCTGGCCATGGGAGCCGCGTTCGGGTATTCGTGCATTTGTCGTCGGTGGTTTTCAATCTGCAGTTTAAGTTGAAGTGCGGTGGTGTGCCGAATTAACTCGGACTCGGACTCGGGCGAGATTGCTATTGACATGATACATAATAACTGCTTACTGCAATCTGAGTCCAACTCGAGTTCACATCGAGGAGAGGAGACGTTGCAAGGAAAGGAAAAGAAAGCGGTGTAGACGAATATTCGGTTTTGTCCAGACGGGAGGAGGAGGAGTTAGCAATACAGGGCCACAGGGCCAAGAGTTGCATTCGCGATACAGGATTAGGGCATCCAGTTGGATTTGAGTCTGTATCGTGCGGTCTGCGCTTGGACTGATTGGAGTCTCCAGTAAATTTGAGGCAGCCAGAGCTCGGGGTTGGGTTGAATTGGGCAGGTTCGTACCCAAAGACACGATGTCGGGAAGAAAGAAACCACACCACAGACTGACCCCGCGGCGCGGACTTTCGAGTTTTATATTCAGTGCAGTAAACAAATGGACAGGTCAAATGAGAGCACCTGCCTACCTACCTACCTTCAAAAGGCGTTGGGTCCAGTTGGATTAGATCAGGATTGGTTTGGTTTAGTACGGCTGGTGCGATCGCCATGTATGGCAAAGGACGAGTAATACAAGAGAAGACACCTGACGGGTGCGTCTGAGTCCAACTTGCGCAGTCTAATGGTTGAGCAAGAACAGAACAGGGTTTGGCCGCGAAATTTGAAGAACGGTTTGTCGCCGTCACGGTGGAGAGCCACAAACATTTATGTCGTGAATTTGATTGAATGGATGGAGGACCTAGAACTTAGAATCGAGCGCGCGAGGTAGGTACCCGATTTCGGGGTTGGACTCGTATGTCTTTCTTTCTACTCTTCCTTCTTGCTCTACGCTTGCCTTTGCGCGGTTTTGGTCTGTGGGTTGGCGTTAGCGCACATATCGCGGTGACGCGAGGACGTGCCGTCAACTTCAAGAGACTGGAGTGTTGCCGAGGAAGAGACGGGAATATTAAGAAGTCTACGAAGGAACGCAAGGCGCCCGGGTTACTCGTTTGCGGGCCTACGCACGGGAGGAGAGGGCGATATGATGCAGAGGCGGGAGTTGCTTGGTAGATTCGATTCGCGGTAGAGGATTAGAAGTAGCTCCAGTTGGATTTGATTTTATACCGTGTGCGGTGGAGCGCCCTGTATGCGTCGAGAGAGCTGTCGAGAGTGTCGGTGGGATGGTGCAGCAAGCGCGTGCCGCTCAGAGATTTTGATTTATTCATATGAAAGCACCTGCCTTCAAAAGCCTGACCTAGTAGGCGTCCGAGTTGGAGACCCCAGTCAACGCACTGGTCCGGTTGTTGGAGTAGGTTTAGTCCAGGGTTAGGGCTGCTGGGATCCCGCCTGAGATCGCTGTATGGCAATGGCAAAGGAAGGACAAGTAATACAAGACAAGACAAGAAGACACCCCGGGCCTCCAAGTTGCGCGATTTAGTTTAGTTTAGTTCAGCAGGAACAGTAAAGGTTTGGCTGCGAAATTTGAAGCACGTTTCGCCGTGGAGAGCCTGAGGTCAAGCACATTATACATACATTTCCGTCCTGAATTTGATTGATTTAATGAATGAATCGAGGACGCGGGGATTCGATTCGAGTGCGCGAGGTACTTGATTTCGGAATTGGTTTGGACTCGGTTTTTTCTTTCTTGCTCTTCCTTCCTCTTGCTGCGGCCGAAGCTGCGGTTTAGTTCTGTGGGGTGGCGTTGGCACAAATATCGACGGTGCAGCGAGTTGACGTGCGCTGGGGCGCCGTTAAGAGACTGGGGTGATATGAGGTGTTGCCGGGAACAAGTCTAGGTGGAGGAGGGCCAGGAAAGTGTTATCTTCGGTACGTGATTCCGTCAAGCCTGAGTCGCCTGGGGTAATCGTTTGCGGGCCTGCGCACGGCAAGAGAGGGTGGTACGATGCAGAGCCAGGAGTGGATTTGAAATACCTCCAGTCGGATTTCAGTCTTAACCGCAGTTTTGGGTTGGGCCCTGTATGCGTCGAGGGAGCTGTCGAGAGTCTCGGTGGGATGGTGCCGCAAACGCGTGCCGCTCAGAGATTTGGATTGATTGGAGTCTTGAGCTTCATCCTGGAGTCCGGCAGGCAGAGACGCCGGAGGGCGGCAGGAAGGGCAGAAACAGCGCAAGCGCCAAGGGCGACAAATAGCCCAAATCGCGCTGAATCTGCCCATTCTTGAGCCATCCGCCTAGCCAGCACTACCCAGCCAGCACCGCAAGACCGGCCAGGCATCACCGCTTTCGCATCACTCACCCAACGGGGATACGTCCTCCTTCCTCCGATCACTCCCTCTTCTCTCCTTCCCAATCCCACGTAAGACGTACTCGCCGAATGCTCTTCTCAATCCAATGTGCCTTACTACCTGCCTACCTGCCTGCCTACTACTCAATCTGGCGTAGCCTTCCTTGAGATGCATACATAAGGGCTTCACGGCTACTCGCGTCGCCGACGCGCACTCTGCCTCCTCCAAGCACGACTCCGCCTCCCTGCACTCCCACGACCCCGAAAAAGGCGCCGCCCTCCCGATCCCCGTCCCCACCGCGCACCCTTCCTTCCACGATCCCAACCTCCCTTCCTTCAGGTGGGGGTGGAGGGAAGACGATGACGACGAACTGTACGCTACGGGGCGGTTTGGCGGGCACGGCGCGCGAGCTGCGCCAGGCTGGGGACGGGGCCTGCGGACGAAGACGAACCGTGCGTGGACGCGAGGGGGCGTATGTATGAACACGCTGCGGCCGTGCTGCGCCGGGCTTGGGCGTCGAAGTCGGCTTTCGCGCGGCCTGAGTGCTGCGACGGACGGCGGTGTCGAAGACGGGCGGCGTACGCGTTGCGTGGTTTGGACTAGAGCGCGTAGGGACCCTTCGGGGGATTCCCATTTGCGCGGTAACTCTGGAACCAAGGGGTATACATACAGAAGGAATGCATGTCACAGGGTCGTCAGCGCTAGCGTCGTGCACACGATCATGGCATGGGCCTCGGTTTCGGCTCCACGTCGGCAGAAGCGGCAGAAGCGAAAGTCCGGAGGAGTTCGCTTTCTGAGCCGCTCGCCGTATCGCAGGACTTTGACACTCAGCGTGTGCGATGAGGGTATCAATTCATGCCTTTTGATAAGTGCGCACCGGAATACGGAGGTGCTGTGGGAATTTCAGTGCGTTTGGAACAAACTTTCCCTCATCATTTCTCTCTAAACGTCCCTCTATCAGTGGGAAGAGATGCTCTTGAGACTGTCTGTAAGCCACTGGGCGGATGCGACCTCAAGGGCGTTGATCGTTCCTGCAACCATCTCGGACGTCAGGTTCTGCGGCGAGAATTGCATCGGACTGGCCGCGACCGCAAGACGTAGCAGCTATCGGACATCCAGCTGGGTTGTCTATTGAGGGCAAGCTGCACGGAGTCTAGGTACGCCGCAGATGCACGGTGCTTTGGCAGAAGAGAGATGAGGTAAATGAGGTAACCCAGTTCCAATCATTGGGCGCCTGTAAGCAAGAGGAAGTACATCTGTTTCGGTGAATAGGAGGACAGCGAGGATGGAACGACTGTGAACGTACTAACAGACAGGAAAACCCACTGATCGAAAACTACAAGTGTCGACGTCAAACTACTGGCAGGACGAACGACAGCTCAGGAGGCTCTTGAATGTAACATTGCGCGCTGACAGGAGATAGGCAGTTCCTCCTCCTCCGTGTTCATTTTCTGAAGGCAGCTCAAGGCTCGTGTGTTCAGGTGTGCCTCGAATTTGCGATGCCTTCGCACGCGAAACCAAAGGACCTGTATTATACCCTTGGAAGTTAGGTCCCGGCCAAAGTGGATTTGTCGGAACAGAAAAAAAAGAGTTCCCACGCTTTCTGAGTATCGTTCTTTTCAGTGGCCGAGCATTTTCGGTTTTTCCTTGGATCCAAAATTTGGCCAAAACTTGTCGGGATGGGGTCCCTGGCCTCCATGGGTACAATCCAGGGTCCTGAAACCAACCAAACGCCGACGGCCCACCGTGACAGGGAGATTTACAGACATACGCGATATTCTGATAAGTACCGTCATTTGGAACTTCAAGGCGAACGCCGTCTTCTCTATCTCAGAATTCCTCTCACTCCACCTGTAGACGCAAAACGGCACCCCGATAGATTCAAGCTGTCCGCAACTTGACTGAGGTAGCTCCCAGGAAGTATTCAGGCTTTCCGCTCCACTGAAAGTTATTACTAGGAACAAGAGCGTGGCGGGGCGCGGAGGGTTCAAAAGAAAGCATAAGAGCTGTAAAAGCTGTCAAGATCTGTATCAAGCTGTTAAGATCTGAAAATAAAGCTGTTAAGTCGTGCCGAGATATAATCAACCCCCGGGCAGGCTCGGCACAGTGAAGCCAGACTTTTCTGGCTGTGTGGTCAGAGATGCCGCGGTGAAATGCTGGTGCCATCAGCAAGTAAATGCCAAATCATGTTACCGTTTCACGACCATTGATGCTAAGGACATGGAGCCAGAAATGTAGGAGAAAAAAAGAACGGTACAGTTATTGACTTTGAACATTATGGTGTGTGTCGGTGGCACAAAAACATCATGCACGAACTTCGCTAGGCGCGCCGTAATGTTCTTGAGATCTTGTTGTCGATCAGAGTCAGGAGGAAGTCGTATGCCGTAGCCGTCGAGGCAGCGGCCGTAAGACACATCGCGCAGGAACTCATCGGGGAAGGGTGGGGTGGGCGGTGCAGACAAGGAATGCATGGCACTCATCTTCCACAGCTGCACAGCAGAAC